>JAQPPZ010001735.1:0-721814 GCA_028583015.1 Wollemia nobilis
CTAATGACACAACTTAAGGCCACTCCATCTACATCTCATCCCCTCAACAATGAAAAATAGCAGGCTCCTTAGGAACACCCTAGCAAATCCTAAATTAACAAGTAACATGAGAGTACTAGAAGTACTCCCACTCAGTACCATACCACCCAATAAGACACCATCCACATCTCATGTGCCCCAGTTGTGCCATCACCTACATCCAAGGAGGACAATCCATATATGGTATCCAAGTAACTTGACCTAGCCTTAGTACCTCAAGGGACCCTACATAATGCACCAACCTACATGCATGAGATAGACTCTAACATATCTCCTAGGATTTCCTCCACTAATCCATATATTTGAACTTGAGGTACCCCATATTTGATCATGAATATACAAGAAGTCCCTCTAGGTAGTCCACTTGGATATGCTCCCATCCCCAAACCTGAAGTAGGATATCACAATCTAATCCACACTAATCCTGATTATAGATCTCATATAACTCATCATACAGGTGAGCGAGTAGAGTGCTACCCCATGCCATGATCAATGGCTACTGAATATCACACTTTATTAGATCTTGAACCATATCAAGGAGGTCACATGTGAAACTCACTCCTAAAGAGTTAGGTAGTAATATGTTCGATATAATGCACATCACTACTACATACCTCCAACTGAACATCCTTGTCGTATACCAAGCCCTGATCAATACCCCATCACTATCCATCCATTGCCTCATAACCTCTACATGATCACAAAATATCATTTGCAATACTCTACCCTACTGAAGAAGGGGAGTGGAGGTGATCGGACGTCCCTCAATTGGAACACAAAACATTTGGTACACATCCTCCACTATAATATCACCATTAAAGAAATGGAAAGTGTTCGTTTGACTATTCCATCAATCAACTAAGGTAGTTATACAGGCCTAATCCACCATCACTACCTCTAGCTGAGTCACTTGCTTGAGGCTAATCACCTCAAGCCATACCCACTCGTCATTAGTTAGGAGTCATCACATTATCTCAAATAGCGCAGGAACTCTATGATAAGCCTTAAGCAACTAAATACAAACAAGAAAATCAATCAATCAAGCAAGAAAATAAAACAAAAAAAACTGTAAAATTTTTCAAAAAAATCAAAAAAATTTACATAATAATGCAGCCATCTCAGGTTGAGACAGTCTACAGGCATGACCTTCCCACACTAAGACGATTGCTACCAAGGTCAAAATTTGATCGTTATTTTTAAAATACAACCATACCACCATAGGATGGTCCCCAAAATCCCAAAGGGGAACCATCTCTACCTAAGATTACCTTGAAATAGGGGCTAAAACATGCACAAAAATACACGCACATACACACAAATATATATATATATATATATAATGAAAACAAATACAAGCAACCTACACTACATTTCCTAATCTAATGAGTGTTCTTTGCCTTAAATATTAGTGAGGTTCATCTTCTCGCATTGATTAATGAGGTTCATTTTAAAATTAAAAAATAACAAGAGAGGGAAAAAAGTGTCTATCTTCCTCACTCTAACTCCACTAGTCGAAGCCTCACGCTGATCCATAGTATGAATAAGCAGGAAATTTGGCAGTGCTTCATGTTAGCAAATGCTCTTCTCCTCCTCACTTCTCCCTATCTCTAACCACCAGTAGTGCATATGATGTCAAAAAAATGGAAAATTTTATTTTATATTTTTCAAATTTTGTGACCATCCCTATGGGAGGTGGTTACATTTTGTTGCAATAGTCCTACCCCGAGACAACCCTAATTTTTTTTAAAATGCCACCGTCCTACCCCATGATGACCTCAAGATCAAAATAAATACAAGCATCCCGTAAGCATATTCAACATCCATTTAGGTATTCAACCATACCTAATGGTCCATTTCAATAAAAAACTCTAAAAATACCTAAAATAGTTTAATCAAAACTCTCAAATGATACTCGTACCTAGTGATTTACCCTATACACCTAGTTGTTGTAGCAACTAATTATCCATACAATATGGTTGTATGGGTAGGTTACCATAAGGCCACTATTGATTGGTCATTCATGCACACCCTATGAATAGTAGACATGACACACCAATAAAACATAAATGGGAATAAATTCCCTCTCACTTTAGGATCTTGCTAGTTATCCAAGGTGTGAGTTACAAGGTTGGGTCAAATGCTCTCACTCTTTTTTGCTTCTGGAATAGTTTCAAGTAGACTGTATGTTTTACCTACAATGGGCTAAAACTTCATTTACTATTTTTTAGTGGTGTTTTTCTCATTTATCATATTTGTATTTTTAAATAGATGTAGTTCTAAATAACACAAGCTTATACTGAGAGGGGATGAATAGTATAAGATCACTTTTTACTTTTCTTTACCAAAAAATATTATCCAATATAATCAATGGAAATATCAACAGTATTAATCAAAGCAATGCACGAATCATCACACACAATAGAGACACCAATTTAAAATGGTTCACCAAATGTGGGCTACTCCACGAAGAAAATATTTCACTAAAATTTTCTCAACAAATATCTTGGGAATCATTCCATATTACAATGTTTATGGACCTCTATTTAAATGATATACCAATCCCCTAATCAATTTCGTGGATCTCTATCCATAGGATAACTCTTTCCCTCTTCTAGTTTGTGAATCTCTATCCACAGGAGAAATCCTTCTTCTCTGCTCTGGCTGATGACCTTCTAGAAGAATACTACCTCCACTGCATTGGCTTATGGATCTCTCTACACTGAAGACCTTTGTCCTCACTCAAAATACCTCTATCCTCACTAACCTAGCTAATGGATCTCTATTCACTAGAGACTATTGTCCTCTGCTCTATCACCTCCAAATATTACTCTTAGCTCTGCTCTATCTTTGTCTTAAATCTGCACTAAACACTATCCTTCGATCTAGCACAAATTAGCATACAAGTTTATCTCTGGTCTGGCACAAATCTGCCCTCAAATTTGCACCAAAATTTGTCGTCAAATCTATCCTCAAGCCTTAACACAAATCTTGATCCAATCATAAATCAACTCTACTTATATTTTCCGCAAACCTTAACACAAATCTTGAAAAAATCAATCAATCAATTATGCTCTCAAGTCTTCTCAAAGACTTACCTCAAATTTGTCAACAAGTCCACTCAAGAACTTGTCCAATTTTCTCAACAAGTCTTCATCAAGGCTTACCTCAAATATTATCAACAAGTTCTCCCTAGAACTTGTCCAATCTACTCAACAAGTCTTCACCAAGACCTTGTACAATCTTTTCAACAAGTCTTCACCAAGACTTACCTCAAATATGCTCAACAAGTCTTCACCAAGACTTACCTCAAATCTACTCAACAAGTCTTCACCAAGACTTACCTCAAATCTACTCAATAAGTCTTCACCAAGACTTACCTCAAATTTTCTCAACAAGTCTTCACCAAGACTTTCCTAAAATATTTCCAACAAGTCCTCCCTAAAACTTTTCCAATCTGCTCAACAAGTCTTCACTAAGACTTACCTTAAATCTGCTCAACAAGTCTTCACCAAGACTTACCTCAAATATGCTCAACAATTATTCACCAAGACTTGCCTCAAATATGTCCAACAAGTCCTTCCTAAAACTTTTCCAATCTTCTCAACAAGTCTTCACCAATACTTACCTCAAATCTACTCAACAAACTCTCCCTAGAACTTGTCCAATCTTCTCAACAAGTCTTCACGGGGACTTACCTCAAATCTGCTTGCAAGCTTTCTCAAAAGCTCACACAAATTTGACCCTAAGCTTTCACAAAAGCTTACTCAATTATTTTCTTAAGTACCCTCTAGGACTTACTCAAATCTACTCATAAGCTTTCACAAAAGCTTACTCAAACAACTGTAATACTTGCATACAAAACTCAGCTTAATGTTTTTCATAAAACCTCTTCAATCACACAAACAAGTTTCACTTAGAATCTTGTTTAACCATAGAAACATATAGAGAATGGTAAGAGACTCAATATGTTTCACACTCACAAACACTCTATCACTTTCAAACTCTCTTTCATATCAATTTAGAAATAAAGAATAATTTGTTTCACAAATATTGAACTAACACTCCAATACTTTCAATCAATAATGCTCAACCAACCTCACTCAAACATCCACTCAATGAAACATAAATTGCTTACAAAACCTAACCAAGTGTTTCACTTTACTTCCAACAACTCACACTATGGAACTCAAGCCTTGAATCAAGATGATTCCAAATTCACATAACAATGATACTCATGTTCTTTCACAAATCCTAGTTCAAGATAGTTCTCAATCTCACATAACAATGATGCTCATGTTCTTTCACAAACCCTAGTTCAATATAGTTCTCAATCTCAAATAACAATGATACTCATGTTCTTTTACAAACCCCAGTTCAATATAGTTCTAAATATCGCATAACAATGATACTCATGTTCTTTCACAATTCACAAGTCATGCATATGAAATCTCATTCAAACATTTCCAACAATTCTTATCAAACAATCCTTTTCACTCCAAATTTTCATTTCACAATATTTCACTCATAAGGAAGATGTGCCCATACCTTTTTTTTTATGGATATGTCTTCAAAACCTATCTCAATCACAATCAAATCCTCTTTGCAAATTTCAAGGTTAGGTAGCAACAATCTATCTCAAAATCTCCACTCAAAATTCTCCTCAATATTTATTTCACCATACAAAAGTAACAAGTCTCAAGTACACCTTATAATCTCCAAACTTCTCAAAGTATGATTAAACAACTTTCACTTAATCACTTTCACTATAACCTCCTTCAAAATTTAATGCATAGGATAATCAAATTTCTTACTTATATCTCCCTACTCAAAAATTGCATTTCAAAAATAATTAACATCAATACCCAGAAATAATGCAATTCACTTTTTAACCCAAAATTAAATCATTCACAATATTTAACTAAAGAAAAGTTAAGACTTAATCACCTTATCTCTCCCAACTCAAAAATTGCATCTCAAAATAATTATCATTATCCAAAAATAATGCAATTCACATTTTAAGCCAACATTAAATAATTCACAAACTTTAACTAAGGAAAAATACAATTTACCTTAATTACCTTATATCTCCCAATTCAAATATTGCATCTCAAAATAATTAACATCATTATCTAGGAATAGTGTAATTCACCTTTTAAGCCAACATTAAATAATTCATAAAATTTAACTAAGGAAAAAATATAATTTACATTAATTACCTTATATCTCCCAAGGCGCTCACTATTCAACCTTAATCCATGCACACAATAAAACATCAAAAAAAAAATTAAAGTACCTTTGCGCACTCCTCCGTGGGATTCGATCCCCATGTGAAGCTGCCACTAGCACCCTAGCCATGGCCTAGCTATTGCATGAGCTAGGAGCTCACGTGGGAAGTGAAAGCACCTCATGCGCTTTGTTTCTCCCTTGACGTCGAACGCCAAAACAAAAAACTTTTGCCCTTGTTGTCGTCGAGACTCAAACGTGGAACCTCCGCTCACCCTAAGCCTTACACACCGATGACTTGCCACCAGCCCAACCAGTTGGTTTGTGACAAGGCTTTAGGACTTCGTCAATTTATTGCTACGTTTCCTTCCACCTTTTAAAAATTAAAAAACATTTGTCTTATGCACTCACAAATTTTGCATTCCACAGACTTTCCAATATTCGCACATGCATGAAAATCGGAGACTTGCTTTAATGTGGCAAGTCTTATGGTATTTATACTATATGCCACTTTTATTCTAACGTCGGCAGGGGGAAGAAATATTTAAATCGAATTTGTGCCCAAACCTACTTTGGGTTTTATAATTTTATTTTAAAAATTAATTTATAATATAAATATTATAAATAATTTATTAATGACCTTAGGATTTATTTTTAAACCTTTAATATTATAATAATAAATATTATAATATTATTTCCTTTGGGCCTAGGTATTTTTCTTTTTCAATCTGACCACCTTTAATATTATAATAATAACTATTATAATATTATTTCCTTTAGGCCTGCTTTATTTTTAAACCTTTAATATTATAATAATAAATATTATAATATTATTTCCTTTGGGCCTAGGTATTTTTCTTCCTTCAGGGTATTTAGCCATCCTTTTGACCAATCATGTGAAGCTTTTAAACCAAATATCTTGGGATTAAAATATAAATATTTTAATCCTCCTTTTGCCAAATCCTTGCACTGATCACTGACAATGACTCTTGACATCAATGACAACACAACTACTCAAAATTTCCAACAATCTCCCCCTTTGTCATTTATGGAAATTCTTTTTCTATAAACGTTCCTTTTTCCTTTTTCTAAAATTTCTCCCCCTAACTGAATGCTCTCCCCCTAACTTAAATATCTCCTCCTTTGTCATCAATGTCAAAGGGCCACCTATAGGGCTTAGGGCTAAAGATAAGACTCTTAGCTCAACCCCATCCCAACCTCCTCTCTTTGAGGTGGTTAATTTTGGGGTGGGAGTATCTCTACTCCTAGAATACATTATTCTTTTCCTTTGTTCACCTTCCTCAAATGATTCTTCTGATTCCTCTGAATATTTATGTTCCTACTTGTCTCTAGAAATTTTGCTCTACACCACTTAACCATATACCCAAAATTATTGCACTTATAACACTTAATGTTGTGATTCCTTAAAGGTGCAATTGTCTTGTAGTTCCTCTTGGTGAAGCCATATCCATTCCTATCATGAGCCCTACAATTAACTTCCTTATGACCAAATTTATTACAATAGTAGCAATACCATTGAAAGAGATGCCCATTTCTGAAATTTCTATTTGTGAAACCATATCCCTATCTTTCATGTGACCTACACTGTGTAGCCGTGTGATCAAACCTATGACATGAGAAGCAACATCCATTGAAGGAACATTTCTTTGACCCCATAGGTCTCTTAGTCTCTTCTTCCCTATGATGTTTATTATTCCATCTATTCCTCAATTGTGCATTGTTCCTTTCCTTATTGAACTTTCTATTTTCCAACTTATCCTTAGAAGTCTCACTTTCTCTTACACTCTCTTCTTCTGAAGCTTCTTCTTATTTGGATCTTGATATTGACTCCTCTCCTCATCCTCTATATTCTTCTTCAAAACCAAGTCTTGTCTTGTTTGATGAATATATTTGTACCTTGATAATCTTATCCAAGTTCTTTGAGCTTCTCCCAAACTTGTGTAGCTTGTATTTAGACTCTTGTACTTACTTCCTTAGTGAAGCTACCTCATGCTCTAATATTTCACATTCTAATACCTTTACCTCTAAATTTTATTTAAATTTACTTGTCTTAGCTATTGAGTTGCTTAGATCTTCTATAAGCTTTCCTTTCTCTTCATCATATTCTTGAAATTGAAGCTTGAGTTTTGAGTTCTTATTTCTTACCTTTCTTAATTCCTTAAGAGAAAAAATGAGCTTACCCTCAAGATCAAATTATCTTTCCTCTGAATCTGCCTCTAGTCATTTATCTTTAAAAAATCTTCATTCTTTTCCAGATTATTTTCAATGGAAGCACTTCCTTATTCTTCTATTGTCATAAGAAGACTTTCTTCTTTTGGACCTTTAAGAGCATCTTCAAATTCATCTTCACTGAAACTGAACCCATTCCTTGTACAGTGATCTTCAATATGACCAAAGTTACCACACCTAAAACACTTGAGAATTATTGGTTCCCTTTTTACATTTTTCTTAACATATTATTTTTCTACTGTAAAAAATAGAATTTCTTCATCTTCATTATCTGAGGATCTTTCATCACTATCACTTGAACTCTTGCCTATATTATCTACATAAAAATTATTCTTATGACTTTGGAAAAACTTATTTTCTTGTTTATCTTGTCCATACCTATTCTTCTTTTGATACCTAGATTTTCTTGCTTCCCTGTTCTTATGATCTTATTTTTCTTCACCACTGGTATTTCTAGCTCCTAGGAAATCAGATGCATAGTGACCATATTTACCACAATTGAAACACTTAACTAATTTTGTACCTTTTTTCTTTCTTGTGTCCTTATTCCTTCTACCATAGTTTGCTTCTTCATCACTGGATGACTTATCACTTGAATTTGTCTTCTTATCCTTTGTCTTCTTTACTACTTTGAAAGCTTATTCTTTCTATGGAATAGGATCCTTTCCTATTCTCATCTCAAAAGCTATGAGATTTCCATGTAACTCATCCCTTGTCAAAGTTAAAATATCTTTTGTTTCTTCTATGGTTGAAACCTTTTCATTATACCTCTTAGGAAGTAACCTTAAGATCTTTTGACAAACATTTTATTCTTCAAATTTAAATCCAAGTCCTTGCATGGAGTTAACAACCTCATCCACATGAAGTAAGTATGTAGCAATGTCTTCTTCATCCTTCATATTTAGGTCTTCAAATGTTTTCTTTTGATTTTGGAATTTTACCATTTTGACCTTTTTGTCTCCCTCATATATTTTCTGCAACTTTTCCAAATCTTTTTTGCTAATGTGCAATGCATAATGTTTACAAACTTTGATTCATGTAAACCACTTAATATTCCATTCATTTTATTTGAATTTTTTAGATGTGAGAGCTTCTGTAGATAGAGCCACTGGTAGTGTATCCATCATCAATTGCTTGCCATATCTCATTTTCTTGTGCCATTATGTAAATATTAATTCTTACACTCCAAAATGCATAATTGTTTCCATCAAAAAATGGTGCCTTATTTATTGAAGATCCACTCTAATAATCCATTTGTATTTCTGTAAGCTTTTCCTTAAATCTGTTAAACTCTTTCGAAGAAACCTGCTCTGATACCAATTGAAGAACACAAGCTTATACTGAGAGGGGGATGAACAGTATAAGACCACTTTTTACTTTTCTTTCCCAAACAATATTATCCAATGTAATCAATGGAAATATAAATAGCAGCAATCAAATAAATGCACAAATCATCACACACAATAGAGACACCAATTTAACATGGTTCACCCAATGTGGGCTACTCCATAGAGAAAATATTTCACTAAAATTTTCTCAACAAATCTCTTAGGAATCCTTCCCTATTACAATGTTTATGTACCTCTATCCAAAGGAGATACCAATCCCCTAATCAATTTTGTGGATCTCTATCCATAGAAGAACTCTTTCCCCTCTTTTGGTTTATGGATATCTATCCATAGGAGAAATCAGTCTCCTCTGCTTTAGCTGGTGACCTTCTAGAAGACTACTGCCTCCACTGCACTGGCTTGTGGATCTTTCTCCACTGAATATCTTTGTCCTCACTCAAAATACCTCTATCCTCACTACCCTAGCTAATGGATATCTATTCACTAGAGACTATTATCTTCTGATCTATCACCTCCAAAGCTTGCTCTCAGCTCTACTCTATCTTTGTCTCAAATATGCACTAAAAACTATCCTTCGGTCTAGCACAAATATGCTCACAAGTCTATCTCTAGTCTGGGATAAATCTACCCTCAAATTTGCACCAAACATTGTCCTCAAGCCTTAAAACAAATCTTTATCCAATCACAAATAAAATCTAATTATATTTATCCCAAACCTTAACACAAAGCTTGAAAAAATCAATCAATCAATTTTGCTCTCAAGTATTCTCAAATACTTACCTCAAATCTATCAACAAGTCCACTCAAAAACTTTTCTAATATTCTCAAAAAGTCTTCATCAATACTTACCTCAAATCTACTCAACAAGTCCTCTCTATAAATTTTCCAATCTGCTCAACAAGTCTTCACCAAGACTTGCCTCAAATCTTGTCAACAAGTCTTCACCAAGACTTACCTCAAATTTGCTCAACAAGTCTTCACCAAGACTTACCTAAAATCTATCAAACAAGTCCTCCCTAGAACTTGTCCAATTTTCTCAACAAGTCTTCACCAAGACTTACTTAAATCTGCTCAACAAGTCTTCACCAAGACTTACCTCAAATATTATCAACAAGTCTTCACCAATAATTGCCTCAAATATAGCCAAAAATTCTTCCCAATAACTTGTCCAATCTTCTCAACAATTCTTCACCAAGACTTACCTCAAATCTTCTCTGCAAGATCTCCATAGAACTTGTCCAATCTACTCAACAATTCTTTAATAAGAATTATCTCAAATATGCTTGCAAGATTTCTCAAAATCTCACACAAATTTTTCCTTAAGCTTTCACAAAAGCTTACTCAATTCTATCCTTATGTCTCCTCTAAGACTTACTCAAATATGCTCATAATATTTCACAAAAGCTTACTCAAACAACTGCAATACTTGCATACAAAACTCAACTTAATATTTTTTAGAAAACCTCTTCAATCACACAAATAAGTTTCACTCATAATCTTGTTTAACCATATAAACATATAGAGAATGGTAAGAGACTCAATATGTTTCACACTCACAAATCACTCTATCACTTTCAAACTCTCTTTCAAAACAATTCAAAAATAAAGACATTTGTTTCACAAATCTTGAACTAACACTCCAGTACTTTCAATAAATAATGCTCAACAAACCTCACTCAAAAATCCACTCAATGAAACACAACTTGGTTACAAAACCTAACTAAATGTTTCACTTTACTTCCAACAACTCACACTATGGAACTCAAGCCTTGACTCAAGATGATTCTAAATTCACATAACAATGATACTCATGTTCTTTCACAAATCCTAGTTCAAGATAGTTCTCAATCTCACATAACAATGATACTCATGTTCTTTCACAAACCCTAGTTCAAGATAGTTTTCAATCTCACATAACAATGATACTCATGTTCTTTCACAAATCCTAGTTCAAGATAGTTCTCAATCTCACATAACAATGATACTCATGTTCTTTTACAAACCCTAGTTCAAGATAGTTTTCAATCTCACATAACAATGATAATTAAATGCAGGAATATTGATTGGATGTATGCATGACGATTGGTTGTAGAAATACTGATTGGTTGCAGTCATGATGATTAAGTGCAGACATATCGATTGGTTGCAGGGATGTCAATAGATTACACGAATGATGATGGTTATTGGAATGATGATCGGGTGCAGATACAATGGTCATTTGCAAGGATGTTGATTAGTTGTATATATGATGATCGGTTATAGAAATACCGATCGGGTGTAGATACGATGATCGATCATAGGTATGACGATCGGCTGTAGGAATACCAATCGGATGTAGGCATAATGATTGGATGCAAGAATATCGATCGATTGTATGTGTTAATGGGCTGCAATAGTGTCCAATACCCAATCGGTAGCAGTTGTGCATTTGTACCACATGTCAACCATCCATGAAATTATTGCATGTAGAGGCCACGTGTCACCCATCTAGAAGTTGATTACATGTAAAAAATTCTATATAAAGGGATTAACAGTCATTTTTTTGCCTTTTCTATCATAGTTTTAACCATTTTCCTCCCATTTTAACGCATTCTTACCCCTTTTCCTCTCATTTTAATGCATTGTTAACCCTCTTCCTCCAGTTTTATCTTATTTTTAACCTTTTACCTTAATTTTTAAGCCATTTTTAACCCTTTTCCTCCCATTTGAATCCTTTTCCATCAAGTTTCATGTACCATCCTCTATATCTTCTGATCCATACTCATACACCCTATGAAATCCCCTACAACCCCTAGAAATTTTAAAATAAATTATAAAAACCTGGTTTGCCCCCTAATTTTTGAAATTTTATCAACACTGGGTTATGACATGTCATGGGTCATGGACTCTGGTCTTTAGGGTCTAGTTTCAATACCACAATTTGACACGGACACAAAATAGTTAGAGAAGATCATTGCAGGTTATAATATTGATTCAGGTAAGGTAAATCTTGTTGTTGACAATAGAAACACCATTCTTTATTTCACATCCAGAGATGTCTCCATATTGACAACATTGCCCCACGCTGGTTTTGAGCCTATCACTTCCAAATACCAATTAATTGATGACGACAAACTATACTCGGAGACCAACTTCAAAGTGCAGTTGGAATATTTTCAAGGTATAACTATTTTTTTATTTAATTGAATTTAAATTCTAGTCACTAGTGTACAATTACTAATTTTTTTTTTTTACAGTTATGTCCACCAAGTCCAGAAGGGGTTTGACCATACCGATGATTGAAAATAAATTTCTTCGGGCATGTTGCAAATTTTTCCTTGCCAGACTCATTCTGCAAGGAAGGCCAATAGAAATTTTGATGTGGGTCTTAGTGTATTTTATTCATTGTGTTACACACCAAAAATTTGATTGGTCCACCTATGTCTCACATCAGATCAAATTGGAAATAAAGAATGTGAAAACCCATGCTTCACCCTCACCGAAAGTTAGCACATGCAATTATATTATTGCTTTTTTTATGAATCTTTTTATAATTTGCAGAACACTCCAGTACCAACATATTGGCACTCAACCCTAGTCAATGCAGCCATGACAGAACAATAGGTTCAAGTAATTTTTTTGTTAATATTTAAGTAAATTTTTTTATTTTTCCATTGTTTGTCTTTTTGTAATTTTGATATTTTATACCAAACACAAAAAAGGGCATCATATTCCTCTTCAAAGCGGGATGCTACTGTCAGAGGTTATAATCTAGAGGAATCAGGAGACTTCGAAATACTTGCGAAGGAAACAACACCACCGCTAAGGAGAAGATCAACAAGGAAACATAGAAGATCTAGTTCTCCTAATCATCTACAACATCCACCTACATCTACATGTCCACTACCAATGGGTGTAGTTGCACAAGAGGTTTCATCTTTATTGTTTTTAATTAATTTTGTTTTTTTCATATGTACAACATGCCCACATTCCAATTGTAGCAGCAACTACACAAGATGTTTTTTCTTCTTTTGGTAAGTGTTATAAAAAACATCACAACCAATTTTCATAATTTAATTTTATAACTAATTTTTATTTTCTACCTTCACAAATTTTATAACTAATTTTTATTTTTATGTTTTAAGTTCCCTTACAACAATTTTGTCAACAAAATCAACAAATGCCGCCCCCTCATCCACCATGCCAAACTCAAATGTGATGTCAATGCTTCCCAATTGGAAAACACATTCTTCCATCTAGGCCATAGAGAGAAGCAACACAACAATTTTTAGAGAAAGAAGCATCAAAGATTTTTTAGGATTTGATTGTATTTCTCTTGTTAATTTTAATTTTAAGGATATATCGAAAGCTTCTAGTGCTGGTTTGGATGAGGTTCCACTTGATAAATATTTATTTTTACAAGAGAACAAATCAAACTATTTTTCAAGTATCAGAATTGCTTCAAGATAAAGGAAATGAAGGTGTATAATGTTCAAGCAAATCTCCTCCCAGGGAAACAAACACCCATTAGGCTCCTCCTCGACTAGAGGATGAAAGATTAAATATTTCAAAAAAACATTTGGTTTCTAATAATGTCGAATCTACCATTAAGAAGTTACTACTTCCAGATATAATAGAAATAAAAAAATTGGAGTATCGGGCCAAGGTGTTGATAAAGGAAATTAATGCCCAATACAATAAGTTTTTAAAAAGAGAAAAAAAAATTGTTGTTGAAAATGAACCTGAAAAGATGGAGGCTCTGCTATAGCAAGTAAAATCTGGTATTGTGAAGGTGAATGCATTTTACACAGATGAAATTTTAAAGTTTATAATGAACATATTGGAGAACATAAATTGTGAGGCCCAAGCTTATTACAATGAATAGGCGAGTGATAATAAAAAGGTTGTTATTGTTGTAGCTGCAAAGAATGTTGTTGAGGTTTGACTTAATCACTTTTGTGTTCAAAAATTTTTTTTTTTTAAATGTAATTATCTTTTCATGTTGATTAACTATTTTTCTTTTTATAGGTAAAGTATGATAATCTCAAGAAGCAGGTTCAAAACCTGCAATACTATCTCAAGATGGCAAAGGAGTTCTTAAATGCTTCCATGGCAATAAAAAAAGAGCACAGGAATCAGTTCAACAAAACAACATTTTGCAAAAAATCATTATCCGCAATAGATTGGATCATGATGTTCTACTAAAGGAGAAGGGTAAAGAAGTTCAAGGACCAACATCTGAAGATGTTGACAAAGAAGAAAATACCCTTATGATGGATTAGAAAATGTTGAGAAGATCCTTATCAATTCTGAAGCAATTGAAAATATTGTTATCCAGCCCGAGAAAAGAGCTGTTGCAATGCAGAATGTGGAAATCATGGAAGCAGGGTTATGCATAGTGGCGAATAATCACCAAATGGGCGAATATTCACCAAATGGGCGAATATTAGGATTTTCAAAATTGGAAATTGATGAATATGAGGACCCTCGAGGTCGGCCCATTCGCTTAAAATTTTTAGGATCAATTTTTTCTTAGGGTCAATTAGCCACAATATATATCCAAACATAGGAATATTTGTACTCATTGGAAATATCTTTTCAAGCTTGATCTAATGGTGGTATTTTTAGGAAGTTATAAGATGATTTAATAGGTCAAAAGTGGCCCCAAATATGACCTTATATTTTAGGACTTCAAATACCCTAAATTTTGGTGTGAAGATGCTCAATTTGATTTTCTTAGGATTCTCCATGATTCACCTTGATTTTGATTAGGATTCGCCATTTTTTACAAGTACATTTTGAGTCCAACCCCTTATGCATAACCCCGCATGGAAATAGTGGATGAGGAAAAAGGAGATGAACATGGGAAATATGAGGGAGGAGTCGTTGCTATGGAGACTGTGGAAGTCATTGAAAATGCAAAAGGAGTGGTGGATGGGGGAAAATATTTTGAAGAAAGAAATTGAATTTTAAAAATTGATATTTCGAAAGATAATTTTATGACATTTCATATGTTTTCATATGAAAACAAGATACTTGCTTTTATTATTTTACTATTACACTATTTACATTTATAATTGTGTGTTATTTTCATCTTTTAAGTATTATGGTGTTTCAAATATGCTTGAGTTTACGTAGAATATATGTATGCATAGGTTTAGATTTACATGTTACTCAAAGTTATTCATGTTGTGATATAAAAATGAGTATTGTCTTGTGTATTCTGCTATGTTGTTTTTATATTTCAATCTTCAAATGATTTTACGAAGGATATATCTATGCATGGGTTTAAATTTTTAGTTTATTCAAAGTCATTCTTGTTGTTGTATAGAAAAGTGTTTTGTCTTTTTTATTATGCTATATTGTTTTCATATTCAATGTTAGTTTATAATGGAGATATTTATGAAAGGGTTAAATTTCAATTTCTATATATTATGCTATGTTGTTTTTATATTTCAATTTTCAAATGAGTTTACGAATGATATATCTATTCATGTGTTTAAATTTCAGTTTATTCATATTCATTCTTGTTGTAGTATAAAAGTGAGTATTGTCATTTGTATTATGCTATATTGTTTTTATATTTCAAGTGAGTTTATGATGGATATATCTATGCATAGGTTTCAATTTTTAGTGCATTCATAGTCATTCTAGTTGTTGTATAAAAATGTGTATGGTATTTTGTATTATGCTATATTGTTTTTATTTCAAAGTGAGTTTACGAAGGATATATCTATGCATAGGTTTCAATTTTTAGTGTATTCATAGTCATTATAGTTGTTGTATAAAAATGAATGTGGTCATTTGTATTATGCTATATTATTTTTATATTTCAAAGTGAGTTTACGATGGATATATCTATGAATGAGTTTAAATTTTCATTTTTCATAACTAGAGTAATATACTACATGCGTTTTTCATACGTATGTAGAGAAATTTTTACTAGTTATGTATGCATACAAGGTTTACTCAATGACAAAAACATAAATCATAAAAAATCACTATATTTTGTCATATCATACAACTAATGATACTAATGATACATACAGACATACATTTAAATTCAAAGCAAAAATAACTATGTTTTGTCAATATATACAATTATTTCAATAACATAGCATCATTACGTATACATGGTTTTCAAATTTTCAACTTACTCAAAGCTATAGCATAAATCATAAATTTTGAAAACATAGACAATCCATATCATTAAAAACCAAACATGCATAATCATTGAAAATTGAATTATTATATGATTTTTTCAAATCATTGAAATTTTACAACAAATCAAATACGAAAAATATTTGATAATATGAAATGTTTCAAATCATTGATATTTATAAATGATATTGAATACGAAAAATAACTGATAATATGAACTTATTCAAATCACTAAAATTTTACAAAATGATTTCAAATCCAAAAAATCATTGCAATTTTTACATTTCTAGAAGCTGATACAAAGCTTTATCGACTTCTCCAAAAGAACCGAGAATCATTTGTGAATTATGTGTTTCCATAATCTCATCATCACTCCAAGCTGAATATTTTTTGTCATTATCAACAGTATTAGAGAGACCTCTTCTTTCTTATAGGGACTTCCAATATGTCAACACTCTATCATAGGGAAACTTGCCCACCTCGTACGATGACACATACATTCTCAAACAATTTTCCAAATTTTTGTCCAACCTATTATGAAATTTTGATTTAAAAAATATAATGTACTAAAAACCCTTTCGTCTTCAGCAAATCCTAAAATCATTGTCTGACATAATTCATATAAAATAAATTATTCACTCATAGTTTCTTGTAAGACACTACTTCGATACAATTTTTGCCAAAAATGCATGATTGAACTAGTCTCATGTGGATTGTTGAAATGTGAAATTTTATTATCTATTGTTATTCCAAAATTGGTTGATTGTTGTCTCAAAATATATATTTTTAGAATACCATTGATTTCAATGCCATTTATTTCCACACTTTTAAAAAAATGTGTCATAATATTACCCATATATTTTACAAACAACTCACTTCTACTACTATGGTCACCACAAGGTTTCCAGAAGTTAGGATTAATAATAGCCATGGCCTCAAGTGTCTCATATCTCTTAAAACAATCTCTTATTTCACTTGTTAATGCATTTGAAATTATTTTCAATTTATTCTTAGTGCTATCCAAAACATCATCGAATCTGAAATGTGTAATAGGCACTTGTTCAACATCATTTGTTAGTGGATCCAATTGCTTTTCAAAATGATATATAGGAATCAACTTTCCATTGATAGCAATACAAATATTATCATTGATGTTGAACTTTAAAAAGCTATTTGGATCATTGACATTAACTAAAGTATTCCAACTATCAAACTTGGGATCCTCAAAATGTTTTTTATATAAATAAATTATGTCAATAATCATACATATTTGTTTTCTCATCCTCATGAAATTGACAATATAAATTGCCCTTTCTTGTGCAAGTTTAATCATAGAATTCATTTATTGTAACATTGGTAGAATACCACATAATTTGAGAAGAGTTTCCAAGTTAGTCATACGAAAAATTAAATCTTTTGCCTTGTCAACATCCCTACGATGTGCATACATAAACCCAACCAAGGATTGATATTATGAAAATACCCTTTTTATAGGAAGAAACAGTGAAATCCACCTGGTTTCCACATCTTTTAACATTTTTCTACCTTCGATTACACCTAGAGAAAACTGTTGAAACTCTATAAACCTTTTTGGACTGCATGAAAAGTATGAGTGTATTTCACAGATGAGTTCTTCCACTCTGGCTACATTATCAAAATTGCTCATAATTTTGTATGCAATATTCATTCAATGAGCCATGTAATGAATAAGAATCACATATGGGGCAATTGATGTTTGAATCTTAACATAAAGACCATTCATATGTCCTTGCATTGTAGCCGCACCATCAACTACAACACAAGTTTTGTGGTAATTTCCTTTTCATCCGTTCTGGTAATATCCTTTAAACTAGTTACAACAACATGTTGTGGCTGATCCACAACACACCCCAAAATTGGGGAACCACCTTTTTTGCATGCTTTCCAAGAAAAATGCAGTGGCCCAGATGCTCAAAATCAAAGAAAAATAGCAAAAAAAAGGAAAAGTGTCGCGATATCGCGACATGTTGCTCCATCACGACAGAAAATGAAAAAGTGTCGCGATATCGCGACATGTTGCTCCATCACGACAAAAAAATGAAAAGTGTCACGATATCGCGACATGTTGCTCCATCACAGCAAAAAAATGAAAAGTGTCACGATATCGCGACATGTTGCTCCATCTCGGCAAGAAAATGAAAAGTGTCGCGATATCGCGACATGTAGCTCCATCGCGGCAGAAAATGAAAAATTGTCGCGATATCACGACGTGTTGCATTTTCGCGGCTTAGAACAGCAAAGTACGTCGAAATGAAAAGGTGTCACGATATCGCGATGTGTTGCTCTGTCGCGGCTAAGACAAAGAAAGTGTCACGAAATCGCGACGTGTTACTGACAAGAAAATGAAAAGTGTCACGATTTCGCGACGTGTTGCTTTGTCGCTGCTCAAAAAATGAAAAGTGTCACGATTTCGTGACGTGTTGCTCTGTCACTGCTCAGAAAATGAAAAGTGTCGCGATTTCGTGACGTGTTGCTTTCATCGCTCAGAAAAAAGAAAGTGTCGCGATATCGCGACAGGTCGCGTTTTCGCGGCTCAGACAAGCAAAATGCAGCGAAGGATAAAAAGTGTCATGATTTCGTGACATGTCATGTTTTCATGGCTAGGAGCAGTAGAATGCATCATGAAGAGAAAATGTCGCGATATCGTGACGTGTTGTGAAATCATAGGTCATAGAAGAGAGAGAAAGACAAAGTGGAAAATGTCGCGTTTTCACGGCTAAGAGCAACAGAATGCAGCACAAAGTGAAAAGTGTCGCGATATCGCGACATGTCATAAAATCATGGTCAAAGCAAGCAGGAAGAGGTGTTGATCAAAAAATGTCACGATATCGCGACGTGTTGTGAAATCGCGGTCCATAGAGGAGAGAGAAAGATAGAATGGAAAATTGTCGCGAAATCGTGACATGTCACAAAATCGTGGTCAAACCGATCAAACAGGGCGAGGCACTAAAGTTGTCACGATATCGTGACATGTCACGTTTTCGCGACCTGAAGCAGCAAGACATGCCAAATGAAAAGATGTCGCGATAGAAAGCTGCCAGAGTGAAAGGAATGAAAAGGCGTCATGATTTCATGACAGAAAGCAGTGAGACAGCCCGGAATGAAAAGCGTCGTGATTTCACGATAGAAAGTAGAAGATGGTGCAGAAGAGAAAAGTGTCTGTTCATTTTCACGGCTAAGTGCAACAAAACCCAACAAAGAGAAAAATGTCGTGATTTCATGACAGGTTGCACCCACACGGCCCGATAGCATAAAAATGTCATGATTTCGTGACATGTATCATTTTCGTTATGCATGAAGGCTGACAAGGCTGCATACAGGAAAATGTCATGATTTCGTGACATGTCTCATTTTCACTGTGCATGGTGGCGGACAAGGCTGTTGGCCAAAAAATGTCATGATTTCGTGACATGTCTTGTTTTTGTGATGCAGGTAAAGGAACGAAGCTACATACAGAAAAATGTCGCGATATCGTGACATGCTATTTTTGGTCATGATTTACAGGGGGCCATTATGGAACATGCAGAGAAACGCGGAACACGTGGCGTACAGGTGTAAGGGCTGCAGAAGCGTTACAGTTCATAGAGAAGATCAAGCGTCTCAATGTCGAGCATAAAGTCAAAAGCAACGAAAAGGCGGGGAAGGTGAAATGAAGCGATCTGGGAGATGAAGCGAAGCGTCATAGGGCAAAATAGAGAGCATTGCCAGAGGGTTTAAAAGCAAAAGCTGAGGACAGATACGAAGGTCGAAAACCGCTACGAGTAGAGTTGCAGTGCCGAAGGCGAGAAGCCATTCTGGGCCTGCTTGGGAGTGTTTTTCTTCCCCTTTTTCTGGTTTTGAGAAAACTAGAGATTCTGTTATTGTAAAATGATTAATTTTTAATACAAAAAATTCAGAGAGTTGCATCTCATTGGCAAGAAAGAAGGAGTTATTTTTTGCATGCAAGATTGAATGTTTATCTCTCCCCTTTCAGATTTTTAGACTTATAGGTGAAGTTTAATGCAAGTTATCTTGGTTGCTTCAAGCGAATGTCTAAATCTAAAAATCGTAATTAAAACCCTAGGGATCAGCACTTAACTTATCTGGATTGTGCATGTTTTGCAGGTTCAATAAGTTAGGTTGCATGCATGGAAACCTCATTAGCTTCGGTTTTGTCAGAATAGGATTGCATCACCCTGAATGCATTTCATTTTTTCTTTTGCATTTTATTTTCATTTTTTTTGCACTTTATTTTCATTTACAGGCATTAAAATAAAAATAAAAAAAATTAAAAATTTCAAAGTCAGAAAATAGAAAATTTCCATTTCAAGGCCAGAGTTTCATTTTTCAGTTTTGTTTTTCATTCATGAGTAGATGATGAAATTCCCTTCATAAAACTCCAATTTCATTGAAGGGGTTATGTTTTATGACATTTCATCAATTTCCATTTTGAAGTTACAGTATAGTCATAAAGGGATCAAATCACATTTGCTTTATTCGGGTTCAATGAACAATCATTACAAGTTTCACAGTAAAATAAACCAACATTGCCCCTTGTTTTCAGTTACTTGCAACCACTAAGGTGTTCCAAGCATTTTAATTGAATATCTTCATTTGAGATCATTAATACACAGATGCAAAATGCTAACATAACAGGAACCTTGGAGAAGTTACTTGTTTAATTTCTTTGCAAGCAGAGGATTTAGAACCCAAATCCTATCGGAGAGTGTGTTTTCACAACTGGGTGAAAATACCACTCAACAGATTGGCGCTAGAAGGAGGGCTGGATGGGTTTATTTTAGTGAGATTTAAAATTTATGTATGCTTTAGTCCTCTAACACTCAGCAGATTGTTAAAAGGACAGCCTGAATTGGTTTACTTTATTCTATTTTAAGCAATTCAGGTATGCTGCATATTATTCTAACACTTTTTTGATTGTTCATACAGAAATAATGTGATTTGATTTAACTTTGAAAATTTTGGTCTCATGCAATTACTTTTCATTTGATTTTAATGAATACATCTCTTAGTTGATGCTAACTTGATTTTGTTTATACATTGCAGGTTGAATATTCAACAGATTTGGTTCTAAAGTTACATTTTGAGTTTCACTAATGGCAACACTTGAGGAGCAAATGGTATCCCTAAGAAAAGAAATGATGTCTCTAAGAGAAAGAATGGTATTAATAATGGAGGATCATTATAAGGGTTTGTCTATACCTGTGGTACCCTATCAAATTCCTAAAATGTTATTGGATTTTTTACGATGTTTTAATCAAGAGGTGCCACTAGGATACTTGCAAAAACTGCATGTCTACAAGGATACATTATGTAAATTCCAGATTTTCTATGAGGAGGTAGCTTGTAGGTTATTTGCATACATTTTGGATGATAAACCATTCTTTTGGTACAGCCAACTACCCATGGAGGTTAGGACTTCTTGGATACAACTAGAAGCAGCCTATCTTTACCATTTTGGTAATCAGGTTGACTTAGAAATCCTGAAAAATCAGTTTACCTCCATATGTAAGGAGCCTAATGAATCCTTGAGTCAATTCAATGGAAGATTTCATGAGTTGCACTCCCAAATGTGGGAAAATTTTAACACATTAGAAGAGGAAGCCATGGAAGTATACCTGGGAGCCATACACCCCACACTTGCTTCATTCATTGAGGAAAAAATGGGTAGCTTGTCTCTAGAGAAAATCCATGAGATCTTAGAAGAGATAGAACGACAAGGTCTTGAAGAAGAAAAGGCACAACATGTTCACATAAGAGATTGTCCTTCTAAAGATATTGATGCCAACCTACACCAACCATCAAATATAGCACCCTCCACTCCAATGATATCTAAGGTAAATGATCAAGGGGATGAATTTGAATATCCAAATCTTACAACCACCTTAGATGTAGTCCACGAGGAGGTGCAAATTGCTAAGCCAACATCCACTAGTGAGGATTATGCAGAAATGATCTCATTCATAGAGATACACGATTATTCGGATGAAGGGGTTCTAAATTCAACAATGTTTGATATATGTGATAGGACGGAACCCACCATAGAATTGAATGAAGTGGTTGAAAGTGAAATTGGAAGAAAACCAATAAATGAATTTGAAGACATGATAGAGTTTCACCACTTGTTCTTGGAAGATACTATTGATGAGATGTGTAAAATTAATGATCAAGAAATTCTTCACCCTCCAAATTATGATAAAATTGAATCATGGGTTACTAATTTGGACGATGATAGCCTTATAAATTTGAATTCAAGAAATAACCCACTTTTGGAAATAATTGAACCATCTAAGGAAGGTGAAGATGAATTTGATGAGAAACACATTGATGAATTGGAAGATGTTGAAGAAGTAGTTGAACGTCACCACTTGATTTTGAAAGATGATTATTATGATGCTTGGAAGAAGTGGGAGGACTACACTCAATCCAAAACTACTAATGAAACTTGGGTGCAAATTGATATACAGGACAACATAATCGCCTACTCAAAGGAAGATATTACAACTCCTGTACAATTTGAGGATGTTTTGGAAGAGGGTTTCAAATCTCATCAAATTTTGGAAGATTATAATGATCCTATTGCCAAGGACAAAGAAGAAAAAGAATTTATGAATGAATCAAAAGATCATGCCACAAACATCATGGAATTTCATTCCATGGATTTGGATGACAATTTTTATAATGGTTGGGGGAGATATGATAATGCATTCTTTTCTCACACCCCTATAGATGAAACTCATATTTCACTTGATATGCAGGATGTTGAAACTTCTACCTCACATGAAGAGATACCATGGATAGTGAACAAAGAATTAGAACCAAATGATAAAGAGATTGATCAATTGGAAGCAACTCAAATGAAGGATCATCAAGATGAGTCATGGGACATACACTTTGACCAAAAACATTTGAGGGTTGAAAAGGATGGGCATGTTTTCAATTGGGTGCCCAATTTTGGTATGTTTAATGAACAAGTAATCAATGAAGAATATGAAGATCATGAGGTAAAAGAAGAAATTGTAATTTCTCACCAAATTTTGGTAAATAAAAATGTTCAAAAGGTAGAGTCTAACCTTTTGTGTTCAAACATCCATGATTTAGGTGAAAATTTGCATGACCATGTTTTGAATTTGATTGATGTTTATGATGAAATGTCATTAAAGGTGAATGAAAAACAGGGTATGATTTCTAATCACACCTTTGATAACATTGTTTTAATGAATGAAAAAGAAGTTGATGCACTTGAACTGTTAAATCAAATTCATCAACAATTACTAATTGAATCTAGGATAAAAACTTTTAATCCTAATTTAGTAAATATCCTAGATGCTTGTAAATTGTTGCACAAATTTGATTGGCCTACAAATTTGGAAAATGATTTGGCTTTGAAATTTGTAGAAATAGGCTCCTACTTACAAAATTGCATATTTGAAAAAGATAGCCTAATTCTAAATCAAGGAGGGAATTATGAAATTTACATTTTAAAGAATAGACATGATAAAATTGAAAATCAATCATTGTCTAATCAATTTGAAAATTTGAATCTCACCTATGAGAATATTAATGGAACTGAATTTAATTGGTGGGGTGAGAGAGGAAAGTTGAAGTGGGTTGCATTGTTTGGTCTAGTCTTGTTTGTGTTGGATTCCCACAACATTTGGCATGCATATCATGTTATATTTTTGTTGAAATGTTCTAATCATGTTTGGGATCCAGGAAAGTGATAATCCAAGCTTTGCATCATCTTGTATTATATTGTACATTTGTATATAGGTTTTGATTTTTGGTTTTGGTTTGTGTTTTCAAGTTTCCTTTTAGGGATTGCTATTTGGATTTGGATTTAAGTTGTGTGTTGGTCCTTTGGACATTTTTGGTTTGTTTATGAAAAAAAAAAAAATTGAGATGTCAACTTATGCCTAAGACTAGGAGAATATGAAACATTGGAATTGTGTTGTAGAAGCTCCACAAGTAACACAAACATTTTAAGTAATATCGTTTGAATCTTGTGATGCATGAAGTTGTCAGTTTTACACATTATGGTAAAGAAGATGATATATTCCATCCACATTCCAAAAGAAGCAGTGCATTCATATCTCATGTCACATTCCTCATTGCATATACATGTCATCTCAGTTACATTTTCATTTCATATGCAATCATTGAGAAGGTGTCGAATCCTCTTAGGGTTATTCTATAACAGAAAACATAAAAAATCCTAAGGTTGGGAACTGATGCCCAAACTATCTTGAACCAAGCACATTCCATGCACATTAAAAAGAATCTTGAGCAAAATGGTCAAAACCATACTTGGATGAAAAGGTAAGGTGAAAAGAATATTTCATGTCTGTCCTATCATGCAACATAATCCTTAAAACAGTGGTTTTTACCACTTCCATCAAGCTTAAAGTCTAAAACCAGAGTAGTAAGGATAGGATTAAATCCTCATCGAACTTAGGTTGAGGATCCAATTCCCCAAAGCTCTGATTTGACCCACATGGAGTAGTAAGGATAGGGCATAATTCTCATCTCGCCTAGGTTGAGAATCTGATTCCCCAAAGCTCCTATGTCTCATTTCATCATAAATCTTGGATTGGAAGGATCGTACTACATGTCCCTAGCCAGGATGGGTAGTCATCCCCAAGGTCCAAGAGATAAAAGATAATATTTTCCATTTCATATTAATATTGGATTGGAGGGATCGTACTACATGTCCCTAGCAAGGATGGGTAGTCATCCCAAAGGTCCAAAGAAAAAAAGAAGAGAATGAATAAAGCCAAGTCATGGATTATGGGGTTAAGTATGCTCATGCGTGGCAACATGTCTTGTCTAAAAGCAAGACCACTGATTGCTCATATGGATAGACTAGCCTGACCATTTCATCCATAACAGGTTAAATCATTTTGTTCAAGATGAGGTAATGAACTCCAAATCAGAATAGTAAGGATAGGGTTAAATTCCCATCTCGCTTAGGTTGGGAATCCTATTCCCCAAAGTTCTGATTTCACTTACACTTGCACATGGGTTCAAGATGGTAGTGACACATAACCAACTTTGGGATCTAATGAATTAATTTAGTAGACATATATTTGGTCCTAAGAGGGTTTGACATCTTTAATATGTTTGTCCATGATATTAGAAGGTTTGAGCATTTATAAAGCAGGTTGTTACATCTCTAGCATCTTCATCATGCATCAAATCCTGCACAAATCATTCATAGCCTTGCATACAAATCATAAGTGAAACTGACAATGGAATGTTGATCAAGTTCAAATGATAGGGAATGAAAACACATTGCACACACCGAGCTGATACTTAATGATTCTGATGTTTCATGTATTTTTGATCTGTCGGTATTTGTTTATCTTTTATGTGCTGACACCTGTATCTAAGCTTGTATATTTCAGGTTGGGTTCTCACCAAAATGCTCAGGAGCATTTGATAGCAGAGTCGCCATTTGTTGTGGCTGATCCACAACACACCCCAAAATTGGGGACCCACCTTTTTTGCATGCTTTCCAAGAAAACTGCAGTGGCCCAGATGCTCAAAATCAAAGAAAAATAGCAAAAAAAATGAAAAGTGTCGCGATATCGCGACATGTTGCTCCATCGCGACAAAAAATGAAAAAGTGTCACGATATCGCGACATGTTGCTCCATCGCGGCAAAAAATGAAAAGTGTCACGATATCGTGACATGTTGCTCCATCGCGGAAAAAAATGAAAAGTGTCGCGATATCGCGACATGTTGCTCCATTCGCCAGAAAATGAAAAGTGTCGCGATATCACGACATGTTGCTCCATCCGAAAAAATGAAAAATTTCACGATATCGCGCACATGTTGTCAAAAGCTACGAAATGAAATGTGTCGCGATATCGCGCGTGTGGCTAAGAAAGAAAGTGTCACAATACTCTACAAGAAAAAAATCACACAAAAAGAAAATGTCACGATTTCCTGACGTGTTTGAAAAAGCACAACGAAAAAAAAAAGAATGAAAAAGCACGAGACAAAAAAACAGAAAGCACAAATGAAAAGTTGTCACGATATCGCATCATGAAACACAGTAAAGAAGAGAAAAATGTCTGATATCCTCTGACAATCCCCAGAAGAGAGAAAAAGATTGAAAATGAAATCGACAGTCACAACAAGGAAAAAGTGCACGATTACATCACACGAGCAAGACATGCCAAATGAAAATATGTCATGACAGAAAGCTGCCAGAGTGAAAGGAATGAAAAGGCATCGTGATTTCGTGACAGAAAGCAGTGAGACAGCCCAGAATGAAAAGCGTCACGATTTCGTGACAGAAAGCAGAAGATGGTGTAGAAGAGAAAAGTGTCACGATTTCATGACATGTCACGTTTTCGTGGCTAAGTGCAACAAAACACAGCGAAGCAAAAAAATGTCGCGATTTCGTGACAGGTTGCACCCACACGGCCCGATAGCATAAAAATGTCACGATTTCGTGACATGTATCATTTTCGCTGTGCATGAAGGCTGACAAGGCTGCATACAGGAAAATGTCACGATTTCACGACATGTCTCATTTTTGTTGTGCATGGTGGCGGACAAGGCTGTTGGCCAAAAAACGTCATGATTTCGTGACATGTCTTGTTTTCACGATGCAGGTAAAGGAACGAAGCTGCAGATAGAAAAATGTCGTGATATCGCGACATGCTATTTTGGTCATGATTTACAGGGGGCTGTTATGGAACATGCAAAGAAACACGGAACACGTGGCGTATAGGTGTAAGGGCTGCATAAGCGTTACAGTTCATAGAGAAGATCAAGCGTCTCAATGTCGAGCATAAAGTCAAAAGCAACGAAAAGGCGGGGAAGGTGAAACGAAGCGATCTGGGAGATGAAGCGAAGCGTCACAAGGTGAAATAGAGAGCATTGCCAGAGGGTTTAAAAGCAAAAGTCGAGGACAGATATGAAGGTCAAAAACCGCTGCAAGCAGAGTTGCAGTGCCGAAGGCGAGAAGCCATTCTGGGCCTGCTTGGGAGTGTTTTTCTTCCCCTTTTTCTGGTTTTGAGAAAACTAGAGATTCTGTTATTGTAAAATGATTAATTTTTAATACAAAAAATTCAGAGAGTTGCATCTCATTGGCAAGAAAGAAGGAGTTATTTTCTGCATGCAAGATTGAATGTTTATCTCTCCCCTTTCAGATTTTTAGACTTATAGGTGAAGTTTAATGCAAGTTATCTTGGTTGCTTCAAGCGAATGTCTAAATCTGAAAACCGTAATTAAAACCCTAGGGATCAACACTTAACTTATCTGGATTGTGCGTGTTTTGCAGGTTCAATAAGTTAGGTTGCATGCATGGAAACCTCATTAGCTTTGGTTTTGTCAGAATAGGATTGCATCACCCTGAATGCATTTCATTTTTCTTTTGCATTTTATTTTCATTTTTTTTGCACTTTATTTTCATTTACAGGCATTAAAATAAAAATAAAAAAATAAAAAATTTCAAAGTCAGAAAATAGAAAATTTCCATTTCAAGGCCAGAGTTTCATTTTTCAGTTTTGTTTTTCATTCATGAGTAGATGATGAAATTCCCTTCATAAAACTCCAATTTCATTGAAGGGGTTATGTTTTATGACATTTCATCAATTTCCATTTTGAAGTTACAGTATAGTCATAAAGGGATCAAATCACATTTGCTTTATTCGGGTTCAACAAACAATCATTACAGTTTCATAGTAAAATAAACCAACATTGCCCCTTGTTTTCGATTACTTGCAACCACTAAGGTGTTCCAAGCATTTTAATTGAATATCTTCATTTGAGATCATTAATACACAGATGCAAAATGCTAACATAGCGAGAACCTTGGAGAAGTTACTTGTTTAATTTCTTTGCAAGCAGAGGATTTAGAACCCAAATCCTATCGGAGAGTGTGTTTTCACAACTGGGTGAAAATACCACTCAACACAACATTATAAATATTTTATGCATTACAATTTTCAATCATATTATGTAGTGCTAGTAAATGAGGTTGTCTCAAATTATTTTTGAATTTGTAAACATGTATGCAAATCCAAAATGTGTTGTCAACAACTGTTACCTTATCAATGGAAAGTGAAATAAATTTGGCTTGTTTCACATTCTCTCTTAGGTCTTCTTTCTCAACCAGTGATAGACATTTTACCATTTCCCAACCACTTCAATCTGACCAATGTGAACTGGTAAGGTTTTGTACATCATCTAGTTGAAGTATTTCCTTAAAATCAGCAAAATCAGACATGGGTCGACCTTTTTTTAGAATATTGTATACAATAGCAAACTGTAATTTCTTTGAGGCTAATACATTCTTATTAATTTTTTGAAATTGTGACTCAATTTTTCCACCCTTATCAATGAGATTTTGTTTTTGTTTCATTAATTTTCATATTCAAGTGCATATCTCACATGCACACATTTTGATGCATCCTTCCACCTATGAAATTTTTTAATTTTTCCATCACTTCGTATTTATTTTATGTAAATTTTTCCATAGTGCTTTTCTATTGTTTCTTTCTTATTTTGCAATAAATGATCCTTTCCAAGCTTCCATGTACAAATAATGCATTTACACACATTCAGTTTCTCTTCTTGCTTAATAAAGGGGTATAATTGTACCCATTCATTTTTAAAATCCCTTCCAGTTGTCCATTCACTTATATTTTGACATTTATATTTTTGACTATATGATTCCCTAGAGGTCTACAATTTAGTTGTACTATATTTTTTGGTTGATGTGTCTGAATTTAAAATCTCCTGAAGTGGTTGTTAAATGTCATTATTAGAAAAATTATCATGTGGTCCCATCTCATCTACTGGAATATCTTCGAGTGAATGCACATCAGGGTCGACAATGTTTACTGCATTTAATTTTTGGTGTTCTCTATCATTTTTTGAAGTAAAAAAGACACTATTTTAAAGAATTAATAGAATACAATTTTACAAAGCATTTAAAAATAGGTAGATAAGCAGACAACCATTTATCTATTAATAAAGAAAGATTTATATTTAAAAACAACACAAATATTAAAAATTTGGTGGTAAAAGGTGTTTGTACCTGCATGTTGTGTAGAATCTGTAGAGATTGATGCCTCATTGTATTTTTATATTTGTGTAAAATATTTTATAATGTCTTTTTACAAGAAAATTGGCCTCCCTTCTTTCCATATTCAGTAGGTGACATTGTATCTGTAAAGAAAAAACCTTCAAATGTTATGAAATATATATTAAATTGAAGGAATAGCAGACATCCCTCAAGATGAACCTACACTGCCTTGTAGAATTATATGTGAAAGACAAGAAGTAGTCTGACAAGAAAATACACCTAATACACAACATGACATGGATACTTATCGACCATAGTTGCAAATAGTGTTTCTACACTGCTTATGAAACATACTCTAAGAGACAAGAAGTAATCTATGACAAGAGAAATGCTCCTAACACACATCCATATGAAATTGATAGTTGTCTACCATAGTTACATATAGTTCACCTACAGTGCCTATAAAATTGAAGAAAAAGAGCTTTGGACAAAATAACAATAGAAGAAGAATACTCCACTGATTTTTAGTCGTGAACCCTCTATAACCAATTGGTTTAGGTTGATTAATGCATCCTTGCAACCTTGTGCCAACAAATACTACTCTGCAACCTATTAGCTTATGCTGATCGACACCTCTAGAATCGACAAACTAATACTGATCGATGCATCCTTGCAATCGATAGACTCATGCCGATCGACACGTCCTTGCAACAGATAGACTAATACCAATCAAAACCTCTACAATCGATAGATAAATACTGATCGATACCTCTACAATCGATCGAAACTTTTGCAACCGATTGACACCTATGTAATAGATAGATACCTCTACAATCGATCGATACCTCTACAATTGATTGACACCTCTGTAACCGATCGGTACCTCTATAACTGATAGATAAATATTGATCGACACCTCTGCAATCGATCGACTAATACCTATAGACACATCCCTGCAACTGATAGTGTAATGTTGATTGACACCTATGTGATTGATAGACACTACTTTGTAATCGATCGACTTATTTTTATAGACACGACTCTACAACTGATCATCTTATACCAACAGATGTGTCTCTGCAATCGATCATCTTATGCTGACAGATAGTGCTCTGCAACCAATCATCTTATGTCGATAGACATGGATCTACAACCAATACGCCTATGCCAATAGACTTAGCTTTGTAATCGATCATCTTATGTCGATCGTCTTGCAATGATTGACACTGCTTTGCAACCACTCGACTTATTTCAACAAACACTACTTTGTAACCTTATCAAATATTTCGTTGTTTCAGATCTATTTTTGAGTTAGAAAATTTGAGATGTATGTTTATTGGTAACCACTACAGTATATATATGGGTATTATATGAGGCGATTTGGGCAAGAAAAATAAAATTATTTATAATTTGAAGGTGAATTGGGCGGGAAAATCAAAATCATTTATAATTTGAGGTCAACGAATTAAAATAAAAATATTTTAATTATTATCAATGATGGGCAAATTTACCCCAAAAAAACTTCCACCTCGTAAATTGCGGGTGAATGGGCCCCAATGAAAGGATCCAAAATTAGTCAATTTAAAATCTTGAAAATCCTAAATAGAGTCAATTTACAATATTTTGTGCTTATGCATAACCCTGCCCTGTTAAAACCCATATGATATATAATTTTTAATCTATTTAACTGATCAAAAATAAAAAATAAACTTTATAACCCTCAAAAATATTTATTATTATTCAACCTTTAGCAAATCTAAAAATAGTAATTAACCTTGGCAAATCATGAGCACATACCTCTTACTATGCAAAAGGGCCTCGGTGGGTTTCAAACACGAAACCTCTCCCATTCGAGTGCCTTATCAAGGAACTAGCCCACCACGTGGGCTACATGCCTTTCCACAAAGATTAAAGCTAATGCCTTCCTTTTGTACCTTCTCTGACGGTGCAGCGCACAAAAAACCAATCACTTCTGCTTTTCAAAAACTAAAGTCGACGGGTTTTGAAACTTGCACCATGATTCTACCAAACTTAGCACCTCCCTCAATTTCCAACTGCGCTACATAGCATTGTGCGATGAAGAAGGATATCTGCTCCTCTTTGTCTTATCCTCTACCACCAAAACTTTTTTAACGTGAAATATTCTCTTCCCTTTGCACACGATAGTCGAGAGCGTAGCACATGCAAATTACATGGATGGGGTTTAGACAAAGTCTTGCCCCATTTTATATGCATAGACCGATATTTGAAAACATTAGTGAATAATTGGAATTTTCGAATTTGAATTATAAAATAAACTTTATAATCCTAACTTTAGGATTATTTTAATTAACATAAATTAATTTTATAATTAAATTAATCTATAATTAACTTAATAAATTTAGAAGTTAATTAAATAAATTAATAAATTAATTTATAATTAACTTAAATCTCCCCTTTTAATATTATAATAAAATATTATAATATTACTTTTCTTGGGCCATTTCATTGCTCTTTGAACTTCATCTGACCACCTAGAATCAGATCTGACCAAATGGACATGGACTTTTCTTTGCACTGATTTCAGAACCGCTTCTTCTTGCATTGCTCACTGAAACTAACTCTTGACATCAATGAAAACTCAATTACTCAAAATGTCCAACACCATGAAGTTTCAACTCTAAGGCCCAAAAAACCATGAAGTTTCTTGATGGTTTTAGGTAATGGCCAGTCCTGAATGGCTTTAATTTTATTAGGATCCACTTTAAAACCTCCATGAGAAATGATATGACCCAAATATTCAAATTCTTGAACACCAAAAGAACACTTGGATCATTTGAAAAAAAGTTTCTCCTTATGTAAAACATGAACTTTCCCCACATGCATCAAATGATCCTTCTATGATTTACTATATATTAAAATATCATCGAAGAAGACTATGATAAATTTACAAAGAAATGGATGAAAGACATGGTTCATGAGACTCTGGAAGGTGGAGGGGGCATTGGTGAGACCAAAATGCATGACTAAGAACTCATAATGACCTTCATGAGTACGAAAAGTTGTTTTAGGAATGTCCTCATCTCTTACCCTGATTTTATGAAAACCTGAACGTAGATCTAATTTTGTGAAGAATTTAGTACCATGTAATTCATCTAAAATATCATCTATGATATGGATAGATAACTAGTATTTTGTGGTTATTTTTTTAAGAGGTCCAAAGTCAGGACACATATGCCAAGAATTATATTTACGATAGGCCAACACTACTAGTGATGAATGAGGACTAGTGCTTGAAGAACACAAGCTTATACTGAGAGAGAGGGTGAATAGTATAAGACCACTTTTTCAAATCAATATTATTCAATGTATAGATAGAAATATCAATAACAGTAATCAAAGCAATGTACAAATCACCACACACAATAGAGACACCATAATTTACGTGGTTCACCCACTGTGGGCTAATCCATAGGGAAAATATTTCACTAAAATTTTCTCAATCAATATCTTGGGCATCCTTTCCATTTTACAATTTTTATTGACCTATGTCCAATGGAGATACCAATCCCCTAAATTAATTTCATGGATCTCTATCCACAAGAGAACTCCTCCTCTACTCTGGATGGTGAACCTCTAGAAGACTATTTCCTTCACTGCACTGGCTTGTGGATCTCTTTCCACTGAAGACTCTTGTCCCACTCAGAAGACCTATCCTCACTACCCTGGTTGATGGATCTCTATCCACTAGATACTATTGTCCTCTCTTCTTTGTCACCTCAAAATATCTATCTTAAATTTGCACTAAAATCATTTCTTCGGTCTAGCACAAATATGCTCAATATCTATCTCTGGTCTAGCAAAAACCTATCCTCAAATTTGCACCAAAATCTGCTCCACAAGTCCACACAGAACTTGTTCAAATCTGCTCAACAAGTCCACTCATAACTTTCTCAAATATGCTCAACAAGTCCACTAATAACTTGCTCAAATGTGCTCAACAAGTGCACTCAAAACTTGCTCAAATTTTCTCAACAAGTCCACTCAGAACTTGCTCAAATATGCTCAACAAGTCCACACAGAATTTGGTCAAATTTGCTCAATAAGTCCACTCAGAACTTGCTCAAATATGCTCAACAAGTCCACTCAGAACTTGTTCAAATTAGATCAACAAGTCCACACAAAAATTGTCCAATATGCTCAATAAGTCCACTCAGAAATTGCTCAAATCTTCTCAACAAGTCCACTCAGAACTTGCTCAAATATGCTCAACAATTCCACTCATAACCTACTCAAATATGCTCAACAAGTCCACACAAAACATGCTCAAATATGCTCAACAAGTCCACTCAAAACTTGCTCAAATCTACTCAAGTCCACACAGAACTTGTCCAATCTGTATTGTAAGATTCCACAAATGCTTACCCAAAACTATCCACAAGTCTTCTCAAATAGTTACCTCAAATCTGCTCAAATACTTTCAATCACTCTCTTAGAAACATAAGGAGAATTTTTAGATACTCAATATGCTTAAACTCAATGCTCAATCACAACTCAAATCAGAATATAGAATATTTTATTTTATGGAAATTGAACAATCACTTCACACATCCACTTGATTAGGCTCAAACAACTCTACTCAACCAATCACTCAATGAAACACCCCTTTCTCACAAACCCTAGTCCAAGCATGTAAAAATCAACTCAAAATGTTTTCAACAATGCTCAACAACAAATATCACATAACAATGATACTCATGTTCTTTTGAAATACTAGCTCAAGTTCTTTTCTCAACAACTCACTTCAATAACAATTCTTATAAAACAATCCTCTTATAGCAATGATACTCAAACCCTAGTTAAATTTCTTCATACAACCAATGTTTTCAACAACAATGCTTATTAAACAAGGTTTTAATCACAACTCTTTATTCTAGAAAACCTTGATGCATTAACTCAAACACACTCAAAAGGAAACCCTAATCAAGTCCTTTTCACTCCAAATTTATTTTCCAGAAAACCAACCAATCAAATTAAACTTTGGAAAATGTGCTCATACATTTTTCTTGATGATGAAGGAATCTTCTAAATCTACCAAAAATCTCAAACACTTATTGCCAAGCTCAAAGAAATTATAAGATGATGAATTTTCTCAAAATACAATGTAAACATCAAAACACACATACACCTTATCACTCTATCTTTACGAAAACATTCATCAACATTTACAAAAAGTAAATTACCACTTACACCATATAATCTCCTAATAATATTCAATGCATTCTTCTTTTCAAAATAACCTAAGACAAGAAGCTCCCTCTATCCTTTTATTATTTCAATATATCAATATGACAAATCACTTTATTAAAATAAACCTTAACACCTTATTCCTCCAACTTATCAAAAATAATTTTCAACTAACAATCCTTTCATGGACCCTTTTAGCTTCAAACTTTAGGCAACACATAAAAATTAAAATCAAAATGTATTACCTTGTCTTGGAGGGGATTCGAACACACCACACAACCTCAACAGGTGCTCTAGCCGTGGCTCCAAATATCACGCAAACTAGGTGCTATCTTGGGGACTAACGAGCACCATGTGCTCCAAAAACATTCCTCACTCACCTTGTGCAAAACGTACACCTTTGCTTTGGCACTCTCCAACACCAATGCAACTACCAAAACCACTGTCACTGCATTTCAAACGTAGGCCTCATTGCACCTCAACACCCTAATGTTGTCCTTTTTTCCACTAGGCCACTTGCTCAATTGGTGCTTGGTCTTTTGGCACAAATCCCCTTAAACACTATTCATTGGTGCTCAAACAGAATGGTCACTTCTTTCTTCCTCACGAATTCAAACACAATTGCACGCATTCGATTACCGAGCAAAAGGATAAATTAAAATACCTCTAAGGCATTAGCATATATAATAATTTCCTTCCTCCATGCATGACATCGACACTCGAATTACCTTCAACGATTTTAGACGTCGGCGCTTATTTCCTTTGGAGATTATTAATTTATAAAATATTTAAATTCATTTGAATTTAAAATTTTTAAATTAATTCTTTAAAACCCTTTGGTTTTATTTAAACCCTCTTTCACTTTGCACCTTGGTATAAATAATATTTATTTATAAAATTTAAATTCATTTTGAATTTTAAAATTTTATCAAATATATATTAAACCTTACTTTAGCTTTGCAATAAACTTTCTTGGGTTTTTATGAAAACCTTTTAACTTATGCTTCCACATAATATTTAAAAATATTATGGCCTCCCTACCCTCTTTTCCCTCTACCTTACTTAAAAGCTTTTAAAAAAATAAATTTCTTAACAATCATTCTAAAAAAAATAAAAAAAATAAAAACCCCCTTTCCAATTTAAAAATCTTCCCCCCCCCCCCCCCCCCCCCCAAACTCCCCCCCCCAAACCCCCCCCCCCCCCCCCTCCTCTTTCCTTTGTCCTCTTTCCTTCTTATCTAATCCTTTTAATTCCTCTGATTGTTTCTTTCCATGTCCATGTTCCTATCCATGTCTACATTCATGTTTTTATTCCTATTCATATCCATGTTCTTGTTCATGATCCTATTTTTGTTCATATCCATGTTCCTGTTCCTGTTCCTATTTCTATTCATATCCATGTTCGTGTTTCTATTCATATCCATATTCTTGTTCATGTTCCTATTCATATTCATATTCCTATTCTTGATCCTATTCATACATGTTTCTGGAATGTCTACTCTACACCACTTTGTTGTGTAACCATCATTGTTACACTTGTAATACTTAATGTTATTATTCCTTGGAGGTGCAAATTTCTCAGGATTTCTCCTAGTGAAGCCATATCCTCTCTTGTCATGAACCCTACAATTCATTGCCTTATTACCAAACTGATTACATGAGTAGCAATACCCATGGAAAATTTGTTTGTTCCCATATTCCTGTCTTTCTCATGCCTTGCACTATGAAGCCATGTGCCCAAACTTGTGACATGGAAAACATATTCCATTGAAGTTTCCTTGTCTTGACCTCATTGGTCTCTTAGTCTCTCTTGACATGTTCAAATTTGTGTTCCATATGTATCTTCTTTGTGCATTGTTCCTATCTTTGTTGAACAATCTATTGTCCAACCCATCCTCGAATGTCTCACTTTATTTTACATTATCTTCTTCTAAAATATCTTCATCTAAAGTTTATTCTCCTCCAAAACTTGAGGTTGAATCTCCTTCCTATTTATTTTGAACCTGTTCAAATCCAAGACCTATTTTTCTTGATGTAGTCTTTTGTGTCTTGATGAACTTATCCAAGTTATTTGAGCTATTTTTGAACCCTTTCATCTTGATCTTGGAGTCCTCTAAATATTCTTTTAGTAGTGCCACTTCTTGTGCTAAATTCTTCCATTCTAATATCTTTGCTTCTAACTTATCCTTGAACCTTTTTGCGTTAGCCTTTGATTTTTCTAAATCCTCTATGAGCAATCTTCTCTCTTCATCATATTATTGAAACCGAATTTCAAGTTTAGATTGCTACTTTCTTACCTTATTTACCATGTCAAGGGCATAAATAAGTTCTCCCTTGAGATTATATCCATACTTTTCTGAATATTTCTCTATTTTTTTACCTTTGTCCACATATTTATTTTCTGTTGGCTTGTATTCTATAGGATCACCTACTTCTTCTTATAATGCTATTAGAAGGTTTTCATCTGGTCCTTCAAATGCATCCTCATATTCATCATCACTAAAACTATATCCATTCCTTGTACAATCATCTTCAAGATATCTAAAGTTACCACATCTAAAACACTTGAGAATTAATGGAGTCATTTTCTTAACTTATTCTTTTTCTTCAATCATAAATAGGACTTCATCTCTATCATTATCTAAAAACTGGCATCACTGTCACTTGAGTACTTACTTGCATTATCCGCATAGTAGCTCCTCTTTTATCTTTGGAAGAACTTCTTTACTTTTTTTTTTTGTCCATCCATGCTTTTCTTCTGGTGCCTGTATCTTTATGATTCCTTGTTCCTATGATCTTGTTTTTCTTCACCATTGTTTTTCTTGGGTTCTTGAAAATATCCTGCATAATGTCCATACTTTCCACAATTAAAACACTTAATAGATATTAGATCTCTAGATCTTCTATAATCCTTATCTCTTCTACCATAGTTAGCTTCTTCATCATTGGATGACTCATTGTTTGATTCTAAATTCTTACCCTTATTCTTCTTGATTGCTTTGAATGTTGCTTCCTTCTAGGTAATAGGATATTTTGTTCTTATCTCATGTGTTGTAAGAATACCAAGCAACATATCTCTTGTCAAAGTATCACCATACATTGAAACTTATATAGCATAAACCTTTTCACTAAATCTATTTGGAAGAGTTCTCAAAACTTTATCACAAACATCTAATTCATCAATCTTCATTCAAAGTCCTTACACAGAATTAACAACCCCATCAATTCAAATTAGATAAGTATTAATATTTTCCTCACCCTTCATTCTTAACTCTTCAAATTGTCATTTGATATTTCGCATCTTTGCTTTCTTGACACGTTTATCTCCTTCATATATATTTTGCAATTTATCCCACATGTCTTTAGTAGTTTGGCAATGCATAACTTTCATAGACTATGTTCTATGCAAACCTCTCAAAAGTGCATTTATTGCTTTTGAATTGTAATGTCGTATGAGCTTACCTTCCTTATCTATAGGAGGATTAATTAAGGGATCATATCCAAATTCAACTACTTCCCAAATTTCATTGTTGAGTGCCATAAGGTAGATTTTAATTCTCATGCTCGAATACATATAGTCACTTCCATAAAATACTAGTGCTGAATTATCTGAAGATACATTCTTAGAATCCATTGTGTTCTTGTTACCTTTTCATTCAAGTTGTTAAACTCTTTTGAAGGAACCCACTCTGATACCAATTGAAGAACACAAACTTATACCAAGAAGGGAGGTGAACAATATAAGACCACTTTTTCAAATCAATATTATGTAATGTATAGATAGTAATATCAATAGTAATCAAAGCAATGCACAAATCACCACAAACAATAGAGACACCACAATTTACATGGTTCACCCAATGTGGGTTGCTCCACAGAGAAAATATTTAACTAAAATTTTCTCAATCAATCTCTTGGGAATCCTTTCTCTTTTACAATGTCTATGGACCTCTGTCCAATGGATATAAGAATCCCCTAAATTAATTTCATGGATATCTATCCATAGGAGAACTCCTTCTTCTTTGCTTTGGTTGGTGAACCTCTAGAATGCTACTACCTCCACTGCAATGGCTTGTGGATCTCTTTCCACTGAAGACTCTTATCCCCACTCAGAAGACCTGTCCTCACTACCCTAGATGATGGATATCTATCCACTAGAGACTACTATCCTCTCTACTTTGTCACCTCCAAAGCTCTATCTCAAATATGCACTAAAATCAATCCTTCATTCTAGCATAAATCTTCTCAATCTCTATCTCTGGTTTGGAATAAACCTATCCTCAAATCTACACCAAACTCTTCTCCATAATTCCACACAGAACTTGTTCAAATATTCTCAATAAGTCCACTTAGAGTTTTCTCAAATCTTCTCAATAAGTCCACTCAAAAATTGCTCAAATCTACTCAACAAGTCCACTCAAAACTTGCTCAAATATTCTCAACAATTCCACTTAGAACTTGCTCAAATCTGCTCAACAAGTCCACACAAAAATTACTCAAATCTGCTCAACAAGTCCACTCAGATCTTGCTCAAATCTGCTCAACAAGTCCACTCAAAAATTGTTCAAATTAGATCAATAAATCCACACAGAACTTGTTCAATATGCTCAATTAGTCCACTCATAACTTGCTCAAATATGGTCAATAGATCCACTCAGAACTTGCTCAAATCTCCTCAACAAGTCCACTCATAACTTGCTCGAGTCTGCTCAACAAGTCCACACAGAACTTGCTCAAATCTACTCAACAAGTCCACTCAGAACTTGCTCGAATCTACTCAAGAAGTCCACACAGAACTTGTCCAATCTATATTGTAAGCTTCCAAAAATTCTTACCCAAAATTGTCCATAAGCCTTCTCAAAGACTTGCCTTAAATCTGCTCAAATACTTTCAATCACTCTCTTAGAAACATAAGAATAATTGTTAGAGACTTAATATGCTTCAAATCAATGCTCAATCACAACTCAAATTGGAATATAGAATAGTTTGTTTTATGGAACTTTAAAAATCACTTCACATATCCACTTGACTAGGCTCAAACAACTCTACTCAACCAATCACTCAATGAAACATCCCTTTCTCACAAACCCTATTCCAAGCATGTAAACATCAACTCAAAATGTTTTCAAAAATGCTCAACAACAAATCTCACATAACAATGATACTCGTGTTCTTTTGAAACCCTAGCTCAAGTTCTTTGCTCAACAACTCACTTCAACAACAATGCTTATAAAAAAATCCTCTCATAGCAATTATACTCAAACCCTAGTTCAAGTTCTTGACACAACCAATGTTTTCAACAACAATGCTTATTAAACAAGGTTTTAATCACAACTCTTTATTCCAAAAAACCTTGATGCATTAACTCAAATACACTCAAAAGTAAACCCTAATCAAGTCCTTTTCACTCCAAAATAATTTTCTAGAAAACCAACCAATCAAATTAAACTTTGGAAAATCTTCAAAAGGAAACCCTAATCAAGTCCTTTTCATATTTTTTCTTGATGATGAAGGAATCTTCTAAATCTTCCAAGAATCTCAAACACTTATTGCCAAGCTCAAAGAAATTATAAGATGATTAATTTCCTCAAAATACAATGTAAACATCAAAACACACATACACCTTATCACTCCATCTTTAATAAAACATTCATAAACATTTACAAAAATAAAATTACCACTTACACCTTATAATCTCCCAATAATTTTCAATGCACTCTTCTTTTCAAAATAACCTTAGACAAGAAACTCCCTCTATCCTTTTAGTATTTCAATAAATAAATATGACAAATCACTTTATTAAAATAAACCTTAACACCTTATTCCTCCAACTTATCAAAAATCATTTCCAACTAACAATCCTTTCGTGCACCCTTTTAGCTCCAAACTTTAGGCAACACACAAAAATTAAAATCAAAATTTATTACCTTACCTTGGAGGGGATTCAAACACACCACGCAGCCTCAACCGGTGTTCTAGTCATGGCTCCCAATGTCGTGCAAGCTAGGAGCTAGATTGGGGACTAACGAGCACCACGTGCTCCAAAAAAATTCCCCGCTCACCTTGTGCAAAATTTGTACCTTTCCTTTGGTGCTCTCCAACACCAATGCAACTTCCAAAACTGCTGCCACTGCATTTCGAATGCAGGCCTCCTTGCGCCTCAACACCCTAATGATGTCCTTTCTACCATTAGTCCACTTTTCTAGTTGGGGCTTGGTATTTTGGCACAAATGCCCTTAAACGCTATTCATTGGTGCTCAAACAGAATGGTCACTTCTTTCTTCCTCATGAATTCAAACACAATTGCACGCATTCGATTACCGAGAAAAAGGATAAATTAAAATACCTCTAAGGCATTAGCATATATACTAATTTTCTTCCTCTATGCATGACGTTGGTACTCGAATTACCTTCAACGATTTTAGACGTCGGCGCTTATTTCCTTTGGAGCTTATTAATTTATAAAATATTAAAATTCATTTGAATTTAAATTTTATAAATTAATTCTTTAAAAACCTTTGGTTTTATTTAAACTCTCTTTCGATTTACACCTTGGTATAAATAATATTTATTTATAAAATTTAAATTCATTTTGAATTTAAATATTTTATCAAATAAATATTAAACCTTCCTTTAGCTTTGCAATAAATTTTCTTGGGTTTTTATGAAAAAATTTTAACTTATGCTTCTACATAATATTTAAAAATATTATGGAGCCCTTTGCCTTTAACATTTGCATTGTTCCTCTTGACCTTTGACTTTATTAGAAGCTTTTTCCTAGATATCAATGACAAATTTGATAACTTGTTTCTTGACAAATTCCTTGACATTAATGATGACTTCATTTCTTGACATCAATGACAACTTTGACATAAGGAATCAAAATTTTCAATAGTGCTATGATGAATCACTCCATGTTCTAATAGTTCTTGGACAATGTTTACAATTTCTATTTTTTGAGGTTGAGGGTATCAATAAGGATGTACATTAGGATGAAGACTTCTAGGGACAAGATGTATGGCATGGTCATGAGATCACTTAGGAGGGAGCCCTTTTGGTTCCTTGAAAACTTCATCATAGTTAGCCATAATATCTTGAAGATCCTTTGAGGAAATTTCTATTGTATCTTGTGCTTGCACTTCCATGTAGTTTATTTGAGCTATGAATCCGTAACCTCCTTTCCTTAGTATTTTTTCCATGTTGTGAGAACTCACTACTTGTGATGATGGAGTTTGAATTCCTTGAAGTCGAATAGTCTTTCTATTTTCTTTCCATTCCAAAAATAATTTTTGAAAATTGAAACTAATAGTGTCGAGTTGTTCTAGCCATTCAACACCAAAAATAACATTTGAACTTTCGAAACTCATAATAAAGAGAATTCCCCACCATGTGTAACTTCCCATTTGTATTGAGACTGAAGAGGTTCTAGCAATACATTGAGCATTTCCTCCATTTGTAACAACTATAAAGAAAAATAAAAAATATTGGCCATCACACATTTATCTTAATGGCCACAAAATACTTCACGAAATGAGTGGAAGCTTTCCCTCTTACTAGTATGACTGTATCTCGTATTGAGGAGTTCATACTCCATAATATCATATGTCATTTTGGTATTCCATCCAAAATCATTTTGAATAATGGGACACCACTCAAGAAAAAAGAGGTGCATGATTTATATTTAAAGTACAACCTTCAACATAGCTTTTCTACACCCTATTATCCACAAGCAAATGGACAAGCAGAGGAATCCAATAAAATTGTAGTAGCCATCCTTAAGAAGACTATTGAAGCCAAACAAATGTAAAAATGAATGTAATGAATTCACGTAGAGATATGCGAATGGAAAATAAAATATATTCTTGCCACTTTAGGAGGGCTTAGTCATTTGTTACTTTAGGAGGTCTAAGTCCTTACGAGTACGCAAATTTTAATTATGATGATAATATGATATTCAATAAATCAACCTACTTCCTTTTATAATAATAAATCAATGAAATAAGTGAACTTGGAAATATAGCCAACTTGGCTATATTGGTATTGTAACATGGCTCCCCTCCTCAGAAAGCTTTGTCCTCAAAGCTGGAAATGACTAAAAAATACTTTTTGTTTCCCATGTAGTATCTTATATAGGTAGTTCCTGCCATTTTATTAGAAATTCTTTTATAAGGCGAGATCGAATATGACGTGATCTACTTTGCAAAATTGCTTTTGGCTGAATATATATATGACCTTCATCAAGTATTGGAAGCTCTGACTAAGAGTGTACTCTTTGTCCAATAACCTTTTAGAGACACAAAATGTTAAAAATTAGATGTATATGGGATGAGAGAGGAAGCTCTAGTTGATATGCTACTTTGCCTATGTGACACACTATCTTGTAAGGACCATAAAATCTTGGAGCCAACTTCTAACTAGTCTTTATTTTTAATGACAATTATTTGTATGGTTGCAGGCGTAAGAAAACCATATCTCCTATATTGAAATGTCATTTTGAATAGTGTGAATCTTGTTGTTGCTTCATGTGATTTTGTGACTGGATCAAATTATACTTGATAATGTTAAAAATTATTTGTCGATGCTGGAACCAATCATCTACTTGAGCTACTTTATAGGATCCTGAAACATAATCTATTATTGCTAGTGGTTTTACCCCATACAATGCTTCAAATGGGGATATATTGATGGAATAATGGTATGAATTTTTGTACCACCATTCTGCTAATGATAAATAGTGACTCCATTGATATTGTTTATCTTGAGTAAAGCATCATAGATAGGTACCCAAACATTTGTTAAAAATTTTAGTTTGACCAACTATTTGAGGATGGTATGCATAAGACATATTTTATTTGGTACCACTAAGACAAAATAGTTCTCACCAAAAATTTCTAGTGAATAAGGGATCACGATCACTTACAATATTTTTGGGTTTTCCATGTAGCTTGAAAATGGAGTCCATAAATACCTTAGGCACTTTACTTGTTGAATATGGGTGTTGTAGAGCATTGAAGTGAGCACACTTGGAGAGATGATCCACTACCACAAAAATCATTGTTTTACCTTCTGATTTGGAAATATCTTCAATAAAATCCATTGATATGTGTTCCCATTAGCAATCAAAAATTGGTAATGGTTGAAGAAGTTTTGTAGCTACGTTGGCATACTTCACATTCTTAAAAAAACTTCTTGACATCATTTTTTAATCCTTTCCAATAAAAGGAATGTTTTACCCGTATATATGTCTTCAAAAATCGTGACTACCCTACTGATGGAGAAGCATGTGATTCTTCAAGGATTATGGATTTAGTAATAGAACTTTGTGGAATGTAAATGCAATTTTTCTTTGTTAACACCTTATAATTATATGAAAAATGAGGATGCTTGGATGATCCTAGAATCAAATCTTGAATAATTTGAGCATTTTTAGTGTTCACCAACCATTCTTCTTGGATCTGAGAAACCCAATGAGAACAAGGACCCGAAATGGTATTGGTGGAAACATTATCTTCATATTTACGAGATAATGCATCTGCTACAATATTTTCTTTGTCTTTCCCATACTCGATAACAAAATCATATCCCAATAACTTTATCATTCATATTTCTCTTGTGAGTAACTATGTTTTTCAACATAACTAATGAGTTGCTATAGGGTGTATACTAGGGTTTTCAGGTCATTCAACCATCCCTAGTTATCTTTTCAAGATTTGTAGAAATATATCTTGGATTTATATGGTGAGGTCTAGTTTTTGTAGTACCTTGCATATGTTAAAATCCCAACACAATTTTACACATTAACAATACTAGTCAGAACAAGGAAAGATGACACTACAAAGTGGTCCTGGTCACCTTAAGTGAAATATTTTTCTTGCTCATATTATTATCTACATGGTCTAGAATTCTAAAAATTGATAAAAGGACAAGCTCCCCCTTACCCAAATAATCCCCTTGCTCTTCCACAAAATGAATAAAATTCCACAATAATGCAAAAAAAATAGTTATTTTCATCACTAAGAAAATCCCTTGCTCAAAAAAAGACATTGGTTTTCACCATTAAGCATGATCAAGTATCCCAAGAAATCAAAAGAAGGGGGTAACAAGCTTGAATCCCTAGAATATTTAGTTTTCAAAATCCATGTGGAAATATCCACTACAATAATGGGTTGAATGAAACTCGTCTAGAAATGAAGTAGTCTTATGCATGGTGATATGTTTGTGACATTTGCAAACTTCTTTTGTAGAAACCAATGTTAGCTTATGGAAGAGCTAGATTTGGTGGATTGCATTTCCTAGTAGTCTAATACAACTATGTCCAAACTCAAGATAAGATGATCCTAGGGTGATCCTCATTACAACAATGGGTTGCATGAAACCCGCTTGGCAATGAGGTAGTCTTATGTATCATCTAATACATTCATTTTGCACACACAGGGATATTGAGTATCTAGGTCATAATAATATACTTATACCCATTATACAACTTTTAATCAATCAACTAGGGTGTTTGATTCCCATGGAAAACCTTAAAATTTCCCTCATAGCACTTAAATATCTCATCATCATTAGTAGTTTTCTTTATGAACTTTTACTTATTAAGATGTCCTCATAAGATAGATTAAATACCAAATAAATATCAACAATGATGTTTATATGACCACTGGCTATTGTATACACACCTTTTAGTTTAAAAAAAGCTTATAAGTAAAACATCCACATCTCACATATCTCATATCATACATTCACATCTAAATGCATAACTTTTATGATAAGGTTAACATTTTAAATTCATGATTTTTATACATTCTGTGGTGTCTACCATTAGTTTTTCAAACACAATTAGAATTCATTCATTATGTTTTAAGAAATTAAAACATACATATACAATTTGCATTAGAACATCCATATAAAATTTAATGCATTTCATACACATTATATTTGTCATAACAAAAACATGAATTCACATTTATAAATAGATAAACAAATCTAAAACATGTATCTAACATTAGATATCGCATCCATATGCACACATATCTAGTTATACATATATGCATCTATACTACAATGTTTAGGTACACATCTATCATCTAGGCACTACATCCATAAAAGTGCATCCATACATAAAATAAAATATAACATCAACACATGTTGAGTCATAATAAAGATATCATATATATAAGAAATAAGTGAGTACATCATGGTACAAAATTATCTATAGGCTACAATCATGTAGGTCCTCAAACCTTACACCCAAAAATAAATCACTAGATATGCATAAATAAAGCAGAGCCTGCATCCCTAGAGTCACCTCCACCCTCTACCTCATCTCTATGAGACTTTCCTAATTTGCTAGCAATAGATATCTTTAGCCTAGCTGGTTTCCTATGACTGTACCTCATTAATGACTATCTAGAATCACTGTGGTGGCTGTGTTGATATCCTCTTGGTGACGAGCGTGCTGGTAGATGACTTCCAAGTAGCCCCACATAGCCCTCCAAATCCATGATATATGCTCCATAATATCAAAACCAAGAATATTAGTCACTTGGTAAGGTCCATATTTTGGCTACTTAGGCTTATACCCCTACCATATCCCCTGTAGTCTGGATACCTGGTCCCACCTATCCTAGAGATACAATTAAATATGTCAACTAATACTGCATAGAATCCTACTTTGATATCTTGGTTGTTACCTGCACTTGTAGAGCATCATGCTCCACTATCTGAGTAACCATCTATGTTTATAGATTATCCCACTCTGCTATCACCATATCCCTCTCGATCATCATCCTATAAACTACTTCCTATGAGATATCTAATTATGCAGTTAGAAGGACCTTTTCATCAAAGAAGCCCCTTCCTATCTACTACTCTCAAGCTAATTGGCTCTGTAATATTACTATAGTTGTATCCTGATCTGCTAGCTACCCTTGTAGAGTTTGCACTTGTACCCTAAACTAAGTACCTTCATCCTATGGATCCTCCTCATCATCATCCTCATCCTATGGTTCTTCCATCCCCTTTGTAGGCTTACCCCACTCTCCTTTTGTTTGATGATGCACTCACCGCCCTCCCTCATCTACCTCATTTCATGAGCGCTCACCTACCTCATATCTTGAGCCCTCACCTACCTCATCTCTTGAGCCTTCACCTACCTCATCCCTGGCCAACCTACCCATAGGTCCACCTCCCTACCATAGCTAAGTCACCCACCATGTGTCATACTCTACAAAAGTGCCCAGATCCTCCAAACCTATAAAGGCCAATGTCTCATCCTCCTCATCCCCTAATGACACAACTTATGGCCACTCCATCTACATCTCATCCCCTCAACAATGATAAATAGCAGGCTCCTTAGGAACACCCTAGCAAATCCTGAATTAACAAGTAACATGAGAGTACTAGAAGTACTCCCACTCAATACCATACCACCTAATAAGACACCATCCACATCTCATGTGCCCCAGTTGTTCCATCACCTACATCCAAGGAGGACAATCCATATATGGTATCCAAGTAACTTGACCTAGCCTTAGTCCCTCAAGGGACCCTACATAATGCACCAACCTACATGCATGAGATAGACTCTAACATATCTCCTAGGCTTTCCTCCACTAATCCATATATTTGAACTTGAGGTACCCCATATTTGATCATGAATATACAAGAAGTCCCTCTAGGTAGTCCACTTGGATATGCTCCCATCCCCAAACCTGAAGTAGGAGATCGCAATCTAATCCACACTAATCCTGATTATAGATCTCATATAACTCATCATACAGGTGAGCGAGTAGAGTGCTACCCCATGCCATGATCAATGGCTACTGAATATCACACTCTATTAGATCTTGAACCATATCAATGAGGTCACATGTGAAACTCACTCCTAAAGAGTTAGGTAGTAATATGTTCGATATAATGCACATAACTACTACATACCTCCAACTGAACATCCTTGTCGTATACCAAGCCCTGATCAATACCCCATCACTATCCATCCATTGCCTCATAACCTCTACATGATCACAAAATATCATTTGCAATACTCTACCCTACTGAAGAAGAGGAGTGGAGGTGATCGGACGTCCCTCAATTGGAACACAAAACATTTGGTACACATCCTCCACTATAATATCACCATTAAAGAAATGGAAAGTGTTCATTTGACTATTCCATCAATCAACTAAGGTAGTTAGATAGGCCTAATCCACCATCACTACCTCTAGCTGAGTCACTTGCTTGAGGCTAATCACCTCAAGCCATACCCACTCATCATTAGTCAGGAGTCATCACATTATCTCGAATAGCGCAGGAACTCTATGATAAGCCTTAAGCAACTAAATACAAATAAGAAAATCAATCAATCAATCAAGAAAATAAAACAAAACAAACTGTAAAAATTTTCAAAAAAATCAACAAATTTACATAATAATGCAGCCATCTCAAAGTTGAGACAGTCTACAGGCATGACCATCCCACACTAAGACGATTGCTACCAAGGTCAAAATTTGATCGTTATTTTTAAAATACAACCATACCACCATAGGATGGTCCCCAAAATCCCAAAGGGGAACCATCTCTACCTGAGATGACCTTGAAATAGGAGCAAAAAAATGCACAACAATACACGCACATACACACACACACACACACACACACACACACACACACACACACACACACACACACACACACACACACAAATATATATATATATATATATATATATATATATATATATATATATATATATATATATATATATATATATATAATAAAAACAAATACAAGCAACCTACACTACATTTCCTAATCTAATGTGTGTTCTTTGCCTTAAATATTAGTGAGGTTCATCTTCTCGCATTGATTAATGAGGTTCATTTTAAAATTAAAAAATAACAAGAGAGGGAAAAAAGTGTCTATCTTCCTCACTCTAACTCCACTAGTCGAAGCCTCACGCTGATCCATAGTATGAATAAGCAGGAAATTTGGCAGTGATTCATGTTAGCAAATGCTCTTCTCCTCCTCAGTTCTCCCTATCTCTAACCACCAGTAGTGCATATGATGTCAAAAAAATGGAAAATTTTATTTTATATTTTTCAAATTTTGTGACCATCCCTATGGGAGGTGGTTACATTTTGTTGCAATAGTCCTACCCCGAGACAACCCTAATTTTTTTTAAAATGCCACCGTCCTACCCCATGATGACCTCAAGATCAAAATAAATACAAGCATCCCGTAAGCATATTCAACATCCATTTAGGTATTCAACCATACCTAAGGGTCCATTTCAATAAAAAACTCTAAAAATACCTAAAATAGTTTAATCAAAACTCTCAAATGATACTCGTACCTAGTGATTTACCCTATACACCTAGTTGTTGTAGCAACTAATTATCCATACAATATGGTTGTATGGGTAGGTTACCATAAGGCCACTATTGATTGGTCATTCATGCACACCCTATGAATAGTAGACATGACACACCAATAAAACATAAATGGGAATAAATTCCCTCTCACTTTATGATCTTGCTAGTTATCCAAGGTGTGAGTTACAGGGTTGGGTCAAATGCTCTCACTCTTTTTTGCTTCTATAATAGTTTCAAGTAGACTGTATGTTTTACCTACAATGGGCTAAAACTTCGTTTACTATTTTTTAGTGGTGTTTTTCTCATTTATCATATTTGTATTTTTAAATAGATGTAGTTCTAAAGAACACAAGCTTATACTGAGAGGGGATGAATAGTATAAGATCACGTTTTACTTTTCTTTACCAAACAATATTATCCAATATAATCAATGGAAATATCAACAGTATTAATCAAAGCAATGCACGAATCATCACACACAATAGAGACACCAATTTAAAATGGTTCACCAAATGTGGGCTACTCCACGAAGAAAATATTTCACTAAAATTTTCTCAACAAATATCTTGGGAATCCTTCCATATTACAATGTTTATGGATGTCTATTTAAATGATATACCAATCCCCTAATCAATTTCATGGATCTCTATCCATAGGATAACTCTTTCCCTCTGCTAGTTTGTGGATCTCTATCCACAGGAGAACTCCTTCTTCTCTGCTCTGGCTGATGACCTTCTAGAAGAATACTACCTCCATTGCATTGGCTTATGGATCTCTCTCCACTGAAGACCTTTGTCCTCACTCAAAATACCTCTATCCTCACTAACCTAGCTAATGGATCTCTATTCACTAGAGACTACTATCCTCTGCTCTATCACCTCCAAAGATTACTCTTAGATTTGCTCTATCTCTGTCTTAAATTTGCACTAAACACTATCCTTCGATCTAGCACAAATTAGCATACAAGTTTATCTCTGGTCTAGCACAAATCTACCCTCAAATTTGCACCAAAATCTATCGTCAAATATATCCTCAAGCCTTAACACAAAGCTTTATCCAATCACAAATCAACTCTACTTATATTTTCCCCAAACCTTAACACAAATATTGAAAAAATCAATCAATCAATTATGCTCTCAAGTCTTCTCAAAGACTTACCTCAAATTTGTCAAAAAGTCCACTCAAGAACTTGTCCAATTTTCTCAACAAGTCTTCATCAAGGCTTACCTCAAATATTATCAACAAGTTCTACCTAGAACTTGTCCAATCTACTCAACAAGTCTTCACCAAGACCTTGTACAATCTTTTCAACAAGTCTTCACCAAGACTTACCTCAAATATGCTCAACAAGTCTTCACCAAGACTTACCTCAAATCTACTCAACAAGTCTTCACCAAGACTTACCTCAAATCTACTCAATAAGTCTTCACCAAGACTTACCTCAAATTTTCTCAACAAGTCTTCACCAAGACTTTCCTAAAATATTTCCAACAAGTCCTCCCTAAAAATTTTCCAATCTGCTCAACAAGTCTTCACTAAGACTTACCTTAAATCTGCTCAACAAGTCTTCACCAAGACTTACCTCAAATATGCTCAACAATTCTTCACCAAGACTTGCCTCAAATATGTCCAACAAGTCCTTCCTAAAACTTTTCCAATATTCTCAACAAGTCTTCACCAAGACTTACCTCAAATCTACTCAACAAAATCTCCCTAGAACTTGTCCAATCTTCTCAACAAGTCTTCACCGGGACTTACCTCAAATCTACTTGCAAGCTTTCTCAAAAGCTCACACAAATTTGACCCTAAGCTTTCACAAAATCTTACTCAATTATTTTCTTAAGTACCCTCTAAGACTTACTCAAATCTACTCATAAGCTTTCACAAAAGCTTACTAAAACAACTGTAATACTTGCATACAAAACTCAGCTTAATGTTTTTCATAAAACCTCTTCAATCACACAAACAAGTTTCACTTAGAATCTTGTTTAACCATAGAAACATATAGAGAATGGTAAGAGACTCAATATGTTTCACACTCACAAACACTCTATCACTTTCAAACTCTCTTTCATATCAATTTAGAAATAAAGAATAATTTGTTTCACAAATATTGAACTAACACTCCAATACTTTCAATCAATAATACTCAACCAACCTCACTCAAACATCCACTCAATGAAACATAAATTGCTCACAAAACCTAACCAAGTGTTTCACTTTACTTCCAAAAACTCACACTATGGAACTCAAGCCTTGAATCAAGATGATTCCAAATTCACATAACAATGATACTCATGTTCTTTCACAAACCCTAGTTCAAGATAGTTCTCAATCTCACATAACAATGATGCTCATTTTCTTTCACAAACCCTAGTTCAATATAGTTCTCAATCTCAAATAACAATGATACTCATGTTCTTTTACAAACCCCAGTTCAAGATAGTTCTAAATATCGCATAACAATGATACTCATGTTCTTTCACAATTCACAAGTCATGCATATGAAATCTCATTCAAACATTTCCAATCATTCTTATCAAACAATCCTTTTCACTCCAAATTTTCATTTCACAATACTTCACTCATAAGGAAGATGTGCCCATACCTTTTTTTTTTATGGATATGTCTTCAAAACCTATCTCAATCACAATCAAATCCTCTTTGACAATTTCAAGGTTAGGTAGCAACAATCTATCTCAAAATCTCCACTCTAAATTCTCCTCAATATTTATTTTACCATACAAAAGTAACAAGTCTCAAGTATACCTTATAATCTTCAAACTTCTCAAAGTATGATTAAAAAAACGTTCACTTAATCACTTTCACTATAACCTCCTTCAAAATTTAATGCATAGGATAATCAAATTTCTTACTTATATCTCCTTACTCAAAAATTGCATTTCAAAAATAATTAACATCAATACCCAGAAATAATGCAATTCACTTTTTAACCCAAAATTAAATCATTCACAATATTTAACTAAAGAAAAAATAATACTTAATCACCTTATCTCTCCCAACTCAAAAATTGCATTTCAAAATAATTAACATCATTATCCAAAAATAATGCAATTCACCTTTTAAGCCAACATTAAATAATTCACAAACTTTAACTAAGGAAAAATACAATTTACCTTAATTACCTTATATCTCCCAATTCAAAAATTGCATCTCAAAATAATTAACATCATTATCTAGGAATAGTGTAATTCACCTTTTAAGCCAACATTAAATAATTCATAAAATTTAACTAAGGCAAAAATATAATTTACATTAATTACCTTATATCTCCCAAGGCGCTCACTATTCAACCTTAATCCATGCACACAATAAAACATCAAAAAAAAAATTAAAGTACCTTTGCGCACTCCTCCGTGGGATTCGATCCCCATGTGAAGCTGCCACTAGCACCCTAGCCATGGCCTAGCTATTGCATGATCTAGGAGCTCACGTGGGAAGTGAAAGCACCTCATGCGCTTTGTTTCTCCCTTGACGTTGAACGCCAAAACAAAAAACTTTTGCCCTTACTGTCGTCGAGACTCAAACGTGGAACCTCTGCTCACCCTAAGCCTTACACACCGATGACTTGCCACCAGCCCAACAAGTTGGTTTGTGATAAGGCTTTAGGACTTCGTCAATTTATTGCTACGTTTCCTTCCACCTTTTAAAAATTAAAAAACATTTGTCTTATGCACTCACAAATTTTGCATTCCACAGACTTTCCAATATTCGCACATGCATGAAAATCGGAGACTTGCTTTAATGTGGCAAGTCTTATGGTATTTATACCATATGCCACTTTCCTTCTAACGTCGGCAGGGGGAAGAAATATTTAAATCGAATTTGTGCCCAACCCTACTTTGGGTTTAATAATTTTATTTTATAAATTAATTTATAATATAAATATTATAAATAATTTATTAATGACCTTAGGATTTATTTTTAAACCTTTAATATTATAATAATAAATATTATAATATTATTTCCTTTGGGCCTAGGTATTTTTCTTTTTCAATCTGACCACCTTTAATATTATAATAATAACTATTATAATATTATTTCCTTTAGGCCTGCTTTATTTTTAAACCTTTAATATTATAATAATAAATATTATAATATTATTTCCTTTGGGCCTAGGTATTTTTCTTCCTTCAGGGTATTTAGCCATCCTTTTGACCAATCATGTGAAGCTTTTAAACCAAATATCTTGGGCTTAAAATATAAATATTTTAATCCTCCTTTTGCCAAATCCTTGCACTGATCACTGACATTGACTCTTGACATCAATGACAACACAACTACTCAAAATTTCCAACAATCTCCCCCTTTGTCATTTATGGAAATTCTTTTTCTATAAATGTTCCTTTTTCCTTTTTCTAAAATTTATCCCCCTAACTGAATGCTCTCCCCCTAACTTAAATATCTCCTCCTTTGTCATCAATGTCAAAGGGCCACCTATAGGGCTTAGGGCTAAAGATAAGACTCTTAGCTCAACCCCATCCCAACCTCCTCTATTTGATGTGGTTAATTTTGGGGTGGGAGTATCTCTACTCCTAGAATACATTACTCTTTTCCTTTGTTCACCTTCCTCAAATGATTCTTCTGATTCCTCTGAATATTTATGTTCCTACTTGTCTCAAGAAATTCTGCGCTACACCACTTAACCATATACCCAAAATTATTGCACTTATAACACTTAATGTTGTGATTCCTTAAAGGTGCAATTGTCTTGTAGTTCCTCTTGGTGAAGCCATATCCATTCCTATCATGAGCCCTACAATTAACTTCCTTATGACCAAATTTATTACAATAGTAGCAATACCCTTGAAAGAGATGCCCATTTCTGAAATTTCTATTTGTGAAACCATATCCCTATCTTTCATGTGACCTACACTATGTAGCCTTGTGATCAAACCTATGACATGAGAAGCAAAATCCATTGAAGGAACATTTCTTTGACCCCACAGGTCTCTTAGTCTCTTCTTCCCTATGATGTTTATTATTCCATCTATTCCTCAATTGTGCATTGTTCCTTTCCTTGTTCAAATTTCTATTTTCCAACTTATCCTTAGAAGTCTCACTTTCTCTTACACTCTCTTCTTCTAAATCTTCTTCTTATTTGGATCTTGATATTGACTCCTCTCCTCATCCTCTATATTCTTCTTCAAAACCAAGTCTTGTCTTGTTTGATGAAGATATTTGTACCTTGATAATCTTATCCAAGTTCTTTGAGCTTCTCCCAAACCTATGTAGCTTGTATTTAGACTCTTTTACTTACTTCCTTAGTGAAGCTACCTCATGCTCTAATATTTCACATTCTAATACCTTTACCTCTAAATTTTATTTAAATTTACTTGTCTTAGCTATTGAGTTGCTTAGATCTTCTATAAGCTTTCCTTTCTCTTCATCATATTCTTGAAATTGAAGCTTGAGTTTTGAGTTCTTATTTCTTAACTTTCTTAATTCCTTAAGAGAAAAAATGAGCTTACCCTCAAGATCAAATTATCTTTCCTCTGAATCTGCCTCTAGTCGTTTATCTTTAAAAAATCTTCATTCTTTTCCATATTATTTTCAATGGAAGCACTTCCTTCTTCTTCTATTGTCATAAGAAGACTTTCTTATTTTGGACCTTTAAGAGCATCTTCAAATTCATCTTCACTGAAACTGAACCCATTCCTTGTACAGTGATCTTCAATATGACCAAAGTTACCACACCTAAAACACTTGAGAATTATTGGTTCCCTTTTTACATTTTTCCTAACATATTATTTTTCTACTGTAAAAAATAGAATTTATTCATCTTCATTATCTGAGGATCTTTCATCACTATCACTTGAACTCTTGCCTATCTTATCTACATAAAAATTATTCTTATGACTTTGGAAAAACTTATTTTCTTGTTTATCTTGTCCATACCTATTCTTCTTTTGATACCTGGATTTTCTTGCTTCCCTATTCTTATGATCTTATTTTTATTCACCACTGGTATTTCTAGCTCCTAGGAAATCAGATGCATAGTGACCATATTTACCACAATTGAAACACTTAACTAATTTTGTACCTTTTTTCTTTCTTGTGTCCTTATTCCTTCTACCATAGTTTGCTTCTTCATCACTGGATGACTTATCACTTGAATTTGTCTTCTTATCCTTTGTCTTCTTTACTACTTTGAAAGCTTCTTCTTTCTATGGAATAGGATCCTTTCCTATTCTCATCTCAAAATCTGTGAGAGTTCCATGTAACTCATCCCTTGTCAAAGTTAAAATATCTTTTGTTTCTTCTATGGTTGAAACCTTTTCATTATACCTCTTAGGAAGTAACCTTAAGATCTTTTGACAAACATTTTATTCTTCAAATTTAAATCCAAGTCCTTGCATGGAGTTAACAACCTCATCCACATGAAGTAAGTATGTGGCAATGTCTTCTTCATCCTTCATATTTAGGTCTTCAAATGTTTTCTTTTGATTTTGGAATTTTACCATTTTGACCTTTTTGTCTCCCTCATATATTTTCTGCAACTTTTTCCAAATCTTTTTTGCTAATGTGCAATGCATAATGTTTACAAACTCTGATTCATGTAAACCACTTAATATTCCATTCATTTTATTTGAATTTTTTAGATGTGAGAGCTTCTGTAGATGGAGCCACTGGCAGTGTATCCATCATCAATTGCTTGCCATATCTCATTTTCTTGTGCCATTATGTAAATATTAATTCTTACACTCCAAAATGCATAATTGTTTCCATCAAAAAATGGTGCCTTATTTATTGAAGATCCACTCTAATAATCCATTTGTATTTCTATAAGCTTTTCCTTCAATCTATTAAACTCTTTCGAAGGAACCTGCTCTGATACCAATTGAAGAACACAAGCTTATACTGAGAGGGGGGTGAACAGTATAAGACCACTTTTTACTTTTCTTTCCCAAACAATATTATCCAATGTAATCAATGGAAATATAAATAGCAGCAATCAAATAAATGCACAAATCATCACACACAATAGAGACACCAATTTAACATGGTTCACCCAATGTGGGCTACTCCATAGAGAAAATATTTCACTAAAATTTTCTCAACAAATCTCTTGGGAATCCTTCCCTATTACAATGTTTATGTACCTCTATCCAAAGGAGATACCAATCCCCTAATCAATTTTGTGGATCTCTATCCATAGGAGAACTCTTTCCCCTATTTTGTTTTATGGATATCTATCCATAGGAGAAATCAGTCTCCTCTGCTTTAGCTAGTGACCTTCTAGAAGACTACTGCCTCCACTGCACTGGCTTGTGGATCTTTCTCCACTGAAGACCTTTGTCCTCACTCAGAATACCTCTATCCTCACTACCCTAGCTAATGGATATCTATTCACTAGAGACTATTATCTTCTGATCTATCACCTCCAAAGCTTGCTCTCAGCTCTACTCTATCTCTGTCTCAAATATGCACTAAACACTATCCTTCGGTCTAGCACAAATATGCTCACAAGTCTATCTCTAGTCTGGGATAAATCTACCCTCAAATTTGCACCAAACATTGTCCTCAAGCCTTAAAACAAAGCTTTATCCAATCACAAATAAAATCTAATTATATTTATCCCAAACCTTAACACAAAGCTTGAAAAAATCAATCAATCAATTTTGCTCTCAAGTATTCTCAAATACTTACCTCAAATATATCAACAATTCCACTCAAAAACTTTTCTAATATTCTCAAAAAGTCTTCATCAATACTTACCTCAAATCTACTCAACAAGTCCTCTCTATAAATTTTCCAATCTGCTCAACAAGTCTTCACCAAGACTTACCTCAAATCTACTCAACAAGTATTCACTAAGACTTGCCTCAAATCTTGTCAACAAGTCTTCATCAAGACTTACCTCAAATTTTCTCAGCAAGTCTTCACCAAGACTTTCCTAAAATCTATCAAACAAGTCCTGCCTAGAACTTGTCCAATTTGCTCAACAAGTCTTCACCAAGACTTACCTTAAATCTGCTCAACAAGTCTTCACCAAGACTTACCTCAAATCTTATCAACAATTCTTCACCAAGAATTGCCTCAAATATAGCCAAAAATTCTTCCCAATAACTTGTCCAATCTGGTCAACAATTCTTCACCAAGACTTACCTCAAATCTTCTCTGCAATATCTCCATAGAACTTGTCCAATCTACTCAACAAGTCTTTAACAAGACTTATCTCAAATATGCTTGCAATATTTCTCAAAATCTCACACAAATTTTTCCTTAAGCTTTCACAAAAGCTTACTCAATTCTATCCTTATGTCTCCTCTAAGACTTACTCAAATATGCTCATAAGATTTCACAAAAGCTTACTCAAACAACTGCAATACTTGCATACAAAACTCAACTTAATCTTTTTTAGAAAACCTCTTCAATCACACAAATAAGTTTCACTCATAATCTTGTTTAACCATATAAACATATAGAGAATGGTAAGAGACTCAATATGTTTCACACTCACAAATCACTCTATCACTTTCAAACTCTCTTTCAAAACAATTCAGAAATAAAGACATTTGTTTCACAAATCTTGAACTAACACTCCAGTACTTTCAATAAATAATGCTCAACAAACCTCACTCAAAAATCCACTCAATGAAACACAACTTGGTTACAAAACCTAACTAAATGTTTCACTTTACTTCCAACAACTCACACTATGGAACTCAAGCCTTGACTCAAGATGATTCTAAATTCACATAACAATGATACTCATGTTCTTTCACAAATCCTAGTTCAATATAGTTCTCAATCTCACATAACAATGATACTCATGTTCTTTCACAAACCCTAGTTCAAGATAGTTTTCAATATCACATAACAATGATACTCATGTTCTTTCACAAATCCTAGTTCAAGATAGTTCTCAATCTCACATAACAATGATACTCATGTTCTTTTACAAACCCTAGTTCAAGATAGTTTTCAATCTCACATAACAATGATTTTCATGTTCTTTCACAATTCATAAATCATGCATATGAAAACCCACTCAAATATTTCCAACAATGTTTATCAAACAATCCTTTTCACTCCAACTTTGCTTTTCACAATATTTCACTCATAAGGAAGATGTGTCCATACCTTTTGTTTTGATGGAGGTATATCTTCAAAACTTGTCCCAATCACAATCAAATCGTCTTTGTAAATTTCAAGGTTATGTAGCAACAATCTATCTCAAAATCTCCACTCAAAACTCTCCTCAATATTTATTTCACTATACAAAAGTAACAAGTATCAAGTACACCTTATAATCTCCAAACTTCTCAAAGTATGATTAAACAAACGTTCACTTAATCACTTTCACTATAACCTCCTTCAAAATTTAATGCATAGGATAATCAAATTTCTTACTTATATCTCCCTACTCAAAAATTGCATTTCAAAAATAATTAACATCAATACCCAGAAATAATGCAATTCACTTTTTAACCCAAAATTAAATCATTCACAATCTTTAACTAAGGCAAAAATAAACCTTAATCACCTTATCTCTCCCAACTCAAAAATTGCATCTCAAAATAATGAAAATAATTATCCGAGAAATGCAATTCATCTTTTAAGCCAACATTTAATAATTCACAAACTTTAACTAAGGCAAAAATACAATTTACCTTAATTACCTTATATCTCCCAATTCAAAAATTGCATCTCAAAATAGTTAACATCATTATCTATAAATAATGTAATTCACCTTTTAAGCCAACATTAAATAATTCACAAAATTTAACTAAGGAAAAAATACAATTTACCTTAATTACCTTATATCTCCCAAGGTGCTCACTATTCAACCTTAGACCATGTGCACACTAAAACACTAAAAAAAATTAGAGTACCTTTGCGCACTCCTCAGTGGGATTCGATCCCATATCAAGCTGTCGCCAGCGCCCTAGTCATGGTCTAGCTGTCGCGTGAGCTAGGAGCTCACATGGGAAGTGAAAGCATCTCGTGCACTTTGTTCCTCCCTTGGAACCAAATGCCAAAACAAAAAAACTTTTTCCCTTATTGCCATAAAGACTCGAACGCGGAACCTCCGCTCACCCTAAGCCTTACACACCGATAACTTACCAATAGCCCAACCAGTTGGTTGTTGAAGAGGCTTTAGGTATTCATAAATTTATCGATGTGTTTCCTGTCGCCTTTTAAAAAATTAAAAAATCTTTGTCTTATGCGCTCATGAATTTTACATTCCACACACTTTCCAATATTCACACATGCATGAAAATCGGAGACTTGCTTTAATGTGGCAAGTCTTATGGTATTTATACCATATGCCACTTTCCTTCTAACGTCGATGGGGGGAAGAAATATTTAAATTGAATTTGCGCCCAACCCTACTTTGGGTTTAATAATTTTATTTTATAAATTAATTTATAATATAAATATTATAAATAATTTATTAATGACCTTATGTTGCATTTTAAACCTTTAATATTATAATAATAAATATTATAATATTATTTCCTTCGGGCTAGGTATTTTTATTTTTCAATTTGACCACATTTAATATTTTTTTTTGGTAGATAATATACTATAGCATTATCGGGTTTTATAGGTTGACCCAAAACCTTTTACAAAAATCAGCCCAGGGCTGTTGATGAACATGTCCTTACTAAGGATCCTATATATGTAAAATCTACATTCCGCCAAAGCCATTACATCCGGTAAGGCACATAGCCTATTATAAAAAAAAAACTTCTCATACAACATTTTGGGTATACCCCGAGAAAACACACCTACATCATAATTACAAAAAAAGAAACAGACACAGTCTTCTTTGAAACAATGGAGAAACAAAAAGCTGCAGACACACATAGCAGAGTACTAAAAAAAACTCCGACAAGCTCTATATTGATAGTTACTCTTAATAATTCTTTGGTAATTTCTTTCTTCCATATATGACATGCTTTGGGACCATATTCCATCTTGGCCAATTAGACTTGGAGAAGTGAACCTGCTGGCTAGATTTATGGCAGTGGCTATCTGGTGGTCCACGTGGCTTTGGTTCAAAGTCTTATATTATCGTTTCTTTCCTGCCCTGTGATTATCAACCAACCTCAAATTACTAAGACAACTAGGAGCCATGTTATCTGACATGTGACTGTCCCCATTAGTCTTTGTGGTATTTCCAAGCAACATCCACCAAGACTGACAGCTTGAATAATTTTTATTGTGAGTCCATTTCAAAAAAGAGACAGAAATACTCATAGCCTTGCACAGATAACATCGATTAGTGATAACAATACCTTTATGCATCATATTATCAATGGTTATAATTCTTCCTTGCATAACAAGCCATGAAAAGACTGCAATTTGTGGAATTAAATTTTTTATCCAAACTAAGTCCTTTTGGAGGACAAAATTCTCATCATCAAGCAGAAGCTTGTAAGCTGATTTAATAGTGAACTACCCATTTTTCATAGGAGCCCAGGTCACTTGATCTTCCTTGGGTCTCATGGGGATAAAATGTTTCCCGAGAATGTTACAAAGATCATCTGATTCTGCTTGAAATCCCTAAATCCTTATTTGTTTCCACTTCATTCTGTCTTTGTCCTCAACCATATAATCGGAGACTTTTCTACCAATGAGTTCTTTTGTGATATCTTTTATTCAGGCTAAGTTAGGATATTACATCAATGGTTCGTCCTTAGCCCACCTGTCATTCCAGCAATTTATCCTCTCACCATTGCCTAAAACCCATCTTAAACATTTTTTGATGATTTTCGTACAATTGAGAATTGCTTTCCAAAAAGCAGAACCTCTGGTTGGAACTAAGTCACTTAGAAATTCTATATTTTGAAGATACGTTTGATGATAGTTGTCCATTCATTTTCTTCACCAAAAATGAGGTGCCACATCTGCTTAGCTAGTAAAGCTAAATTCATATGAGCAATTCTCCTTAGATCTAAGCCCCCATTTTCCCTAGGTCTGCACACTTTGGTCCATCCTACAAGGTGTATCATTTTTTTCTCCTCTGATCCAGTCCATACAAATTCTTTTTGGAGTTTCTCATTTTTCTTGAAAACCTTCACAAGGGATTTGAAAATGGAGAGGAAATAAACTGGAATTCTCTGAAGATATGTCTTAGTGAGGGTCAGCTTTCCTTCTTGAGATAGAAGATGACCTTGCCATCCAGCAAGTTTTTTTTTAATTATTTCAATAACCCTGTCCCACATTGACTCTCTCGAAGAACAAATGAAAATAGGGAGACCAAGATACGAAGTGGGGAGGTTTGCTATATCACACCCTAAAATTTCTACAATCCTTCCTTGCCTCTGAATGGGGGTGTTCAAGAAATATAACTTGCTTTCACTGAAATTAACTTTCTGACCAGCAACGTCCAAATAGATTTGTAGGATGTATTTAATTCTTTTGGCCTCAACCATCGACGCATTAGTCAATAGAAGGGTATCATCGATGAATTGTTGGTGAGAAAAATCTCTAGTGAGATATGTTTCCTTGATTCTTGATATTAGCCTTGAACTACAAGAATTTGTTATGGTTCTGCCTAAAGCTTTTGCCATAATGATGAATAACATGGGGCTGATAGGGTCCCCCTGTCGAATTCCTCTACGACTTTGAAAGTAACCAGTAGTTGTTCCATTAACCAGAATTGAGAACCATGCTTTAGAAATACATTATTTGATAAAATTAACCCATTGGTGGTGAAAACCAAACTTAAGGATGACAACAATCAAAAAGTCCCAATTTAGCCTATCAAATGCTTTGTTCATATCAAGCTTGAGGGCAAAAATAGACCTATTAGTCTTATGAGCAGAGTGTAGAGCTTCATGAACTATGATAACTCCATCTAAGATTGACCTGCCTGGATAGAGATTCCCTGGCATGGATCTATGATGCGAGGTAGAACATATCTCATTCTATTTGCAATGGCTTTAGTTAGGATCTTGTAAGAAACATTGCACAGACTAATTGGCCTGAAGTCAGCCATAGATTCAGGGATTTGCTTCTTAGGAATTAGAGAAATAAAAGTATATTTGATACCTTTTGGGATATGATTGCTTGCTTGGAATTATCTAACAACAAAAATTACATCCTCGCTTATGATGTCCCAAAAATATTTATAGAAACAAGGGGGAAATCCATCGGGTCCTGGGGCTTTGTATGGCTCCATGCTAAACAAGGCTTCCTTAATTTTCTCATCAGAAAAGGGAGCTATAAGCTTAAGGTATTTATCCTCATTTATTATTCTAGGAATGGATTGCAATAGGATATCTTTGGCCTCCTCATTGCACTACGATTCTCGACCAAGGATAGAATTGAAATAAGTTACTACCTCCTTTCTGATTTCAGTTAAGTCTTGAGTAATAGAACTATCTATTTTTTTTTTTAAATTTTATCTTATTATTGCTTTTGTTTCTAAGCGTGGTGACGTGAAAAAGCTTGGAATTTGAATATCCATATTTCAACCAAAGATCCCTTGATTTTTTCCCCCAATAGATTTTCTCACAGGCCAAAATATTATGAAACTCTGGTAGTTTTGTCCGTTCCTCCTGCCTAGTAGTTTCATCAGCATCACCATGTTGAATCCTATGATCAATTATAACAACCTATTTTTTATTTTCAAATAGTTTCCCAAAGACCTCTTTGTTCCAAGTTCAAAGCTTTTCCTTAACAAACTTTAATTTTCTAGCAAGTTTAAAAGTTGCACTACCCTTGACAGGTTGTTGTCACCACTGAATCAAGTTATCTCTGAAACTAGAATGTTTGATCCACATAGATTGAAATCTGAAAGGTTTATTGAAGGACAGAGAGTTAGGGATCTCAAATAAAATAGGATTATGATCAGAGGCAATTTTAGGAAGGGCTTGTAGGGTAGAATCACCGAACAGAGTTGTAGCCTCCTTTGATAGAAAAAACTTGTCAAGCCTTTCTTGAATGAGATGACACCCTATCCGTCGATTTCTCTAGGTATAATTCTCTCCTCTAAGTTTTACATCCATAAACATGTTGGAGTTCACAAAGTCATTGAACTCATCCATGCTCCTGATAGGTGGTCCATTTCCACCCATTTTTTTTGAAGGGTAAAGAGGAGTGTTAAAATCCCCAACCAAAATCTAGGGGACATTATGGAAGATTTCACTTAGATTTCCTAAGTACTACCATAGTAGATCTCTCCCTTGAATTGAAGACGGGGCATAAATATTTGAAAGGATCCACGACTTGTTACTGTTTATTTTCTTAAATAAAACACTAATAACCCTGTCATATTTATGAATAATGATGCCTTCTACTATCCAGGGATCCCACAAAGTCATAAGGCCTCCAGACGCTCCTCTGGATGATTTGCAAACCATCTCCCCTTGATTCCAAATTTTTTTGCTACTTTTTTTGACTAAATCTCATCATTTTTTGTTTCTTACAACATGATAATAGTTTGATTCACTTGATTTCTTATTCCACTGACTTCCCTGTGTTTGGTCAGGCCATTGAGGCCTCTCACGTTCCATGAGAGGAACTTCATTTATATTGTTTGGTATTTCTTTGTCTCCCCCTCCCTTGAGGAGGTTTTCCTAATTTATTGTCTTCAGAACCCGAAATAACCTGTTGAAACAAGGTTCTATGTTTTCCATTGGCAATTTCATTATCAATTTTAATTTTTTGATGCTCAGCATTTGATATTCTCCCTCTTCTTTTTTCACTACCAAAATATATAGGAGACTTCATAGTGCTCCCTGGTTTGTTTACGAATAAACTGGGGGGAGGCAATTTGTTGCAAAACCGGACTGCCATATTCCTCAATCTGAAGAGTTTCACATATCTCCATCCCTACATCCAAATCTTCTCCTTTTAACCTGTATTCCCCTAGTATGAGAGACAACCCCTCAGTAGGATTCACCTGGATCCTAGTGATGATGTTAGGGAGATGAGATTTTTTATTTTCCAATGCCTCAACTTTCTTCCTAAGTTATTCAGCATTAGGGTTTGGCTTTGGGATGCCCACTGGGCTTGAAATATTTTTAGCATTGGGGTTTAAGAATCCCAAATTGGATGGGGATTCTAGAGATCGGGCATTAGGGTTTGGCTTTGTGATGCCCACAGGGCTTACAGTAATTTCAGCATTAGGGTTTGAGTATCCTGACTTGGATGGGGATTCTAGAGAGTCAGAAAGGTTAGCCTGAAGGTTTTGGGATTCCATGTCTTATGATAATCCTCCTACTCCCATATTGGATAGAATTGAAAATTTATTTGAAACTAGAGGATTGGAACTTACCTGAGTATTTTGGTTGCTAACAACATGTTGTTTTCCTTTGTCTTGTTGGGACCCTGCACCCTCTTTTTTCTTTTTTTGGTAGACATAGTTTACCTAATTGAAATCGCCTCTGCCAGGGAAACTCCTCAAATTTCCTCTATCTAGCATTCCTTGCTTCTGCTTTTCTCTATTCATTGCCAGGTTAGGGCACTAATTTCATAGATGTCTTTGATTTTTGAATTTTGCACAGAATGTCGGTTTGTTCTCGTATTCTACTGGTTGTTTTTGCAAACCTTGGCAATTCATTATCTAAATTAGCATTTAAGCAGTAATATTATAATAATAACTATTATAATATTATTTCCTTTAGGGCTACTTTATTTTTAAACCTTTAATATTATAATAATAAATATTAAATATTATAATATTATTTCCTTTGGGCCTAGGTATTTTTCTTCCTTCAGGGTATTTAGCCATCCTTTTGACCAATCATGTGAAGCTTTTAAAAAATATATCTTGGGCTTAAAATATAAATATTTTAACCCTCCTTTTACCAAATCCTTGCACTGATAACTGACACTGACTCTTGACAACATAACTACTCAAAATTTCCATCAGCTCTTTGGATTTTAGAAGATCAAGAGAATAAAGAATTTTAAATAACATAAAATGAAACTTTTTAGAAATAAAACAGAGAGGGTAAGGTAGGTCAGAAAATAGAGTGGGATTTAGCAATCTCAACTATCAATTATCTTTCAATTCAGCATATTGCTATGTTCTCTAAGTGGGACAAATAGAATAATAAACCATCCAAATTTATGATACGGAATTATTATCTAGCAAGGGGTGAAGCAAGTTTCGAGATAGATCAACTTATTTAAAACATAGTTCTCTCTAGAATTAATAGGATGTATCTGTGGAGAGCAAATGCTCATGCACAAAGACCAAATCTATCATATTCGGATATTTAAACTAGTTGGTTTAAACACATTCTTAAAATAGTTTAATATTTCTAAAATTCAAATCTCGATTGGATGATTTTACTAGTATCTTAGCTCTTGTAGTAAAATTAGAGCAAGTAAAATAAGAATTAAATTTTAGAATTCAAAATGCAATGAAGCTCTTTCTTAACACTAACAATATACAAAATTAATCAAACTCACAATAATTTTAATTACATACATCCCAATGAAAATAAGAACAAGGAAATGAGCACCATTGAAATTTAATAAGCGGATTAAGTGCCTGGCTATGCCACTTTAGAGTAACAATGCCACAAAAGATCTCATGTTGACAGCAGAAAAATTATCTACAAAAGGTAATTATAACTACTTCTATTATAAATTCTTGCATCCTTTGTTTACATTCAATGGAAGTATATATAAACTTAGGACATGCCCTGATCTTTTAAAAATATCTTGCTCCCAAGGACTTAAAAAATAATATAAAAAATCCCATTGTCAGTCTTCCACGCCCAAGTATCTCGCCATAAATGGTGAAGATACTATTTGATCTTATCACTAACAAACAATGACTACATGTAGATATACTTTCACTTTCAGGCCAATTGTAGATGTATTCATTTAATGTGCACCACCTTGATCATGCCTCATAAATTCTTCATCTATAACAAGCTTAGTAACGGCCATACTTCATTGACTTTCAACTCGCACGATGCTCAAGGATCCTGCAAATGCCATACCTCATTAAATCTTAGTGCTCCGCAAGTTGAGTTGGTCATTAATTTTAAGCATCTTCCATCATGCAAAGTTGTGCCCTTGCTTGGTTCACTTTGAAATTCCATGCTCGATCTCACATCGATCATTACTTCTGCCATTACTATGGTTGCTAGTAAATTTAGCAAATTTTTTGCAAAATTTGAAAAAAGGCAAAGGTTAGAACATTAATATTATAATTAATTCGAATTAATTAATTTTCCTAAGGTTTAAACCTTTTATTTTCAATTATTAAATTAATTAATTCTTCTATAGTTTAAACCTTTGATTTTTCAATTATTAATTAATTTGGATTAATTAATTAATTCTTTCAATTTTAAAATATCCCTAAGGTTTGAGATTTTAATTTATATTTAATATTTAATTCCAATGCCCTTCCTATTATCAAATTCGTACTCACGCAAAGAAGATCTGAAATGCACTCTCTTAATGAAATTACAATGAAAATTCAAATCCGTGCTCTTGTTTGTGCTCTCTTTTTAGCGTATTCTTGTTTGCACTCCATTTACAAAGGAGCAAGAGAAACTTAAGAACTTCTCCCAAAATATCATTTTCTCGGGAAATCTTGTTTCGCAACTCATTCTTGTTTTCTCATAAAATCTCATTTTCTCGCGCAACCTTGTTTTGCAGCGCATTTTTGTTTTCTCATGAAATCTCATTTTCTCATGCAACCTTATTTCATAGCGCATTCTTGTTTTCTCATAAAATCTCATTTCTCAGCACAGTCTTGTTTGTGCTTCATTTACAAAGGAGCAAGAGAAACCGAAGAACTCCCGAAATATCATTTTGTAGCAAAACCTTGTTTCTCAATGCATTCTTATTTTCTCATGAAATATCATTTCTTAGTGTATTATTGTTTTTGATCCATTTGCAAAGGATCTTGAGAAACTTAAGAACTCTTAAATTTAAGAATTTTAGTGCATTTGAGTATCTCAGCGCAATTGGAAAATCTAACACTTTTCTTTGAATTTTGTGATGAGAAAATTAGGTAAAAAGCCAAAGTGCTCATAATCTTATAAAAATTTCCATGATTCTAAAACATCCAAATGGGCACTCAAAATAGTTGAGAAATCTCAAAAAAAATTCTACGAATCAAGAGAAATAATATTTTAAATATTTTTGGTTGTAATTGAATATTGCTATTGCTGGAAATAAAATGACATCTAAAAATATACAAATTAGGTATCTGGAAAGAGGAGCTCGATATCTTTCATCCAAAATTAGAATTTGAATCACCTAAAATAGATTCTTCTACCAAGAGTTTTTTTTTTTAAAAAGAGGGTAAAAATTTATTAACTCATTAAAACATCCAAGATACAAAGAAAAAGAAGAAGCTATTCAGACATATCAGCTCTCAATAAAGAAGAGGGATATTGAGAGCAATCAGAAGAAATTTGACACCAATTATGAACATCCCAATGATCCTGAAGCCCATTTAGCTAACAAATCCGCTACCCCATTCCACTCTCAGGGAATATGCACAAAAGAAATGAACTCCAAGTGAGCAGATATATTGAGAATTTGTCGAGCAATCCAACTCAACCACCAACTACCATGAAGACTATCCCCAGAATTCAAAAAATTTATAACAATCTGAGAATCAGATTCACAAAAAATATGATTCCAACCCAAAGCATACCCTTGCTCCAAAGCATATAAAATCTCAAGGGCTTCCATGAAGTTATTAGAATGATATCCCTTAGCAAGAGAAAAAAAATCAGACAGTACCACTACAGTCCCGCCCCACACCACCAATACCAGCATTACCTGAATTACCCCGGGAAGATCCATCTGTATTAATATTCAACACTCCTAGAGGAGGCGGATTCCATTTACCAGCCCTCTACACCCGATTACTCTGACCCCTCCGTCTACAAGAGACATTAGGACCAGGACCATTAACCAACAAACCTAATTTTTCCATGATCTGACATTCCACTTGGTCCATGGGAGAAATAATCTGACATTTTTTAGACATAGTTTCCTAGATTATTTGCAAAATCCTCTGCCAAACTTGAGAAGCAGTTAATTCCTTTCCTTGGAAAATCTGGCGGTTTCGTTCAAGCCAAATATGCCAAAAAATGCACGAAGGACCAATGCTCCACCCAACTTGTAAAACTAAAGTTGTTGTAGGAGGTCGTCCCATACTCCTCCAAAAATCAACTACATATGAAGAATGTGAACAAGGTTGATTCCACACTCCCCACCAATAATGCCAGAGTTGACGAGCAAAGTCACATTGGAGAAGTAAATTCCCAATAGACTCCTCATCCTTCCCACAGTTATAGCATAAAGAGGGACCAACAAAACCATGCTTTTGAAGATTATACCAAGTGGGACACCGGTTATGAGTAGCCAACCACACATGAAAACTACACTTAGGCCAAATAAACTTATTCCAAACTTTCTTCCACCTTGGGACCACATCTTCTACCAAGAGTTATGATGATTTGAAATTTGAAGTAAATTTATTGGCAAGATGGATTTTTAAAGAACCCTAAAAATTAATTTTAATATTTCAGGCCTTAGGAAAACCATTGGAAACAAAATGAATTCTTGGGAGTATAATGAGTCGTTGATTTTCCATCCAATGGCCTATGCTACTTTAGAATCCCATTTATGGTGTTAGAAAATAGACCCAATAATATTCATAGGATAATTCCACGGGATCACTATAATTCTCATAAAATAATACATACAAAAAATACTAAAAATATTATTAATAGTCTACTATATATACATGAAGATATAAAATAATGCACACACAAAATACTAAAAATATTATTAATAGTCTACTATAGCATGCATGAAGATATGCTAGTTTGAAACTTTTTGCAATGTGTTTTTTTATCAATATATAATTACAAGAGACTCTTCATATCCCTTAACCTTCTCTCTTTTCTCATAATGACAAAGTCACTCATAATTACATAACTCTCACATTACAACTCTTCACCTCCTAACTAGACACCTCACTCACACTCTTCACTTGCACACTTGACACATCTTCACACTCCACAACATGACACATACTATTAACCTAAATATTAAACTCACTCCTAAATGTTAATAACACCCTAAAATATTAGTTTTTCTTCCTAAACAATTACATGAACAAATAATATAATATCGCCAATACCCCTATTATATTATTTGGTAAAATATTTTTTTATCAAATAAAAAATAAAAAAATATATATGCATTTAGTAGCAACCTTGTTCTTCATTATTAATTTGTGCTATGGTCTTCAAATCCACTTTCTAAGCTCACCATTTCTAGAACCAATATATTTCTTATCTTCCAATAATTTATTAATACAAGCAACAACGCCCATCCATGGGGACATAAAAGAACACCTCCAATTAGGGAAATATTTTCTAATTGTCTCCATAAATATAGTGATGGCCTTTTACAATTTTATTATTTTCATCACTATCAGATCCTATGACATCTAAAATTGGTTTTTCGTTCTTCCTTTGTGCCCTTTATTTATCATGGTTGCCACATTTTTGAGCTTCACCTTTGTCATTAGAAGATTCTCATTTCATAAATATTGAGCAAAGTCCAATGTAGCAGTACCCTAAGGTACAATTATCATTTGAGAAATTTGTCACTGCTTAGTTTTTGTGCCACAAATAATACAACACTATAGCTATGCACAAGTTACAACTATATTCATTCACCTATGATCAATTAAAACACCTCATATTTTGCATTAGAGTGGACCATTGATATAAATAATACCTCTTTCTCTCATACTTGAAAGCCATCAACTTTTCCATTCAAATACATGCCATTTACTACACCCATCCATCCTCTAATTTTCATAACATATATTTTTACAGTCTTCTAGGGATTATTTTCTAACATAAATATTCTACCATATCAATGAACTCATTTTATCCATAATATATTGCAATAGGATATCCTTCATTGTACATATTGGTCATGAATAACCCTATAACCTACATAACTAACTCTGATAGAATAAGTTCAATTCCCTTCCATTTTTTGTTCTTTTCTAGCTCAAATATATTTTTAATCACTAGATCAACCTCCTCCAATGGTGTATTCAATTTCTTTGGATACATGATATGTGTTTCTTCCTTTTTTATATAATAAGAATCCTCCTCATTGGCCAATGTTTCTCATGTATCTACAACTTGAGAAAGTGTAATATTTTACTCATTGTTTTCATTTTGAGTACAAATTTTGCAAGTAGATAATGTTGTCATAAGTTCATTAACATTGCAACCCAACAATATCGTAGTAATTTTTACTCCATAATTGTTGACTTTCACATGATTTTTCTTATCAATGATAAAAAAATGATGTTTTCAAGCCATAATACCATTGTAAGCAGTGCAAACACATTTTGTTGATTATGGTTGCTAATCTGCTTTGATTCTCTCAAATCACAATTACATTCAGAAACACTCTAGGACTGTCCATAGCTCACCCTTGTAAAATATCCAATCAAAGATAATTTAACACTCCTTGCATGTAATTCTTTAATATGCATCCACGTGTTAATATGCATGTTATAACATTCCTTTCATGTAACACATTTCTCTTCAAACATTGTCTACATGTAATTCTTACACATTCTAGCTTCTTGTATTATTTTATTCCTTTTTTAAAGTTTTGATAAATCAATGATATTGAAACTCACTTGATTTTTATGTAGACCCATTGATGTTATGTTGTTTTTTTATTTTGGCTCCTTCAAATAAGCATAAATTCTAGAAAATAATTTCCCTTCCTCCAAATATCAATTTCTTCTTTTCAAATTTATTTTCTTCCAAAAGTTTCTAATTCTCCTATCATTTTCTTTTTCAATTTCAAATTCAATTTCTTCTATTTCAATCAACAATTTATTATTCTTTTAATATTAAATTATACTTATATCTCCCACAAATTTTCTCCAAAAATATTCTTCTTATCTCTCCAGCAACAATATTAATTCCTCAAATAATAACCCCTCCAACAATTAAAAACACTTCAAATAACTTTCTCAAATTAATTTAAATTTATCGTACCTTGTTAATTTTTTTCAATATTCTGCAATTTGGGTGACCTCAGCCCTTATTTTTTTCTTCTCTACTTTCTCTCCTTCTTCAATCTCCAATATTTTATATTCATAGCTACATTCTTGAATTATCACATATAACTTCAATGAAACCATGAGCCTTCCTTCTTCAAGGATTGACTTCTTACACTTACAATATTCTCACAATGAGACTTCCTTATTTAAGTATTGGATTCTTATAATTATGATATTCTCATTGCTTGTCTTTTACAAATATGTACCTTCCTTAATCAAGGCTTAGCTCCTTCAAATACAATATCTTCATAATCTCTTTCAAATTCAATCTCACTCATTACAACTCTAATACCATGTTAGAAAATAGACCCAATAATATTCATAGGATAATTACATAGGATCACTATAATTATCATAAAATATTGCACATATAAAATACTAAAAATATTATTACAATGTCTACTATAACATGCATGAAGCTATGCTAACTTAATACTTTTTACAATGCTTTATCATCAATATATAATTCAAGAGACTCTTCATATGCATGTCTCTTAACCTTATCTCTTCTCTCAACCTTGTCTATTCTCTCATAATTACAAAGTCACTCATAATTACAAAGTCACTCATAATTATATAATTCTCATATTACAACTCACAAAACTCTTCACCTCCTAACTAGACACCTCACTCACACTCTTCACTTGCACACTTGACATATCTTCACACTCCACAACATGACACATACTATTAACCTAAATATTAAACTCACTTCTAAATATTAATCACACCCTAAAATATTAAACACTCTTCCTAAACTATTGCATGACCAAATAATGTAATATCATCAATAGATGGAATTGCCAAATGAAATTCCTCACCATTGGCTAAAATCTAAGACATGTGGTAGACACATTGGTAACCTATAAAGAAATAATTAGTTATCTTCTCAAGTGTATTTCAAATAAATATTTGTCTAAGATCATAGATAAGTGGTAAATCCAATGCTCCATGGAGGTTTTATGGAAATGTTGAAACATTCAAGTCACAAAGTCCCATGGACCATCTGATCTTAATGATCGAAAACCTACATCATCTTTAAAGTCTCTTCAAAGGAGTAAAAGTAGCCCCATCATTGGTTGAAGCATAATAAGGTTAAATGGTTGTAGAATAATGATTTCATCTTTTTCGAGCTCATGATGACTATCCATGAAGCTACTATGTGATCTCCCCACTCCACATTCAGAAGACACCAATGGTTGAAGATCAAGCAATGCCGATACAATGGCTCATAAAAAATAGACAACCACTCAAATTCTAAAGCATTGAGAAATCACACCAATCATCTAATTTTAGTGATATATAGCCCAAGAAGGAAAATACAATAAAAAATTAAAGATCAATAGGATCTTTGTCAAAAGTCCAATCAAAGTAAAAATAGTCCAATATGATAGGCTATTATTTTAAAAGTGTTGGCAATGTCCATCAAATTTTATTAGCAACCATCCACCTTGCTCACAATGAAGAACTCCTAGGCTAGAGAAGTACCTTTACTATCAATTCCATTGAAGCATTATTTCTCAAGAAAGGCATTTGATCCAATAAAGGTAGACATTGTATAAGAACCTCAAGTCCACCTACCTACACCACTTGTATATGATATTCTAGGGGAAGCAGTTGGCATATTAAAATTAGTAGTTGTGAAGGCTCAAATCTAGATACTTCAGATCCACCAATATTAATGGCTCTAGATCCAAAGACCTTAAATAGGAAAAGTTTCTAACATTTTAAATATGGTACTTATAGCATCTCAAAATACAAAGACCCCAAACCCTTCAACATTAATGATTCTATATCTAGAGACCTCGATCCTATGAACATTGAATGCAAATTGATATCTTGTTTGATTTTGGAGGAAAATTTGGATCACTTGTATAGGCTTTGGAGGGAATAAACCCTATTTTTTGCTTATAAATAATAGTTTCATTTTAATTATAAGGCATTGAAAATTGCTTACTTATGCCTAATATCTAACATTATGTGTTAAGTCTAGATTTGAACCTTGAGTCATATTGTTAATAGAATTCAAGCCTCTTTTTATTTGACATCTTTGTGAAGGAAATATTATGATATCTATTAAAAATTGAGTTAATTTATCATAGGATCTCAAGATTAAATTCTCACATACATTCAACAATAAAAATGACAATAACTCATTGAAAAATATTATTAAAAAATGTATCTACTTAAGCAATGAAAATATAGTATTTTGTAGAGCCTATTTAACACCCCCATTACAATGCTTTACCTTAAATATTTACACATTGTACATGAGACTCTGCACAATCACAAGACTCTTGACCTTTCTGCTTTCAACAAACTATTCATCTCCTCAAACACCCAAGAGATATAACTCTTCATATTTATCATAAGATAAATATATTTTATTGACTCTACATAATAGCAAACCTTAGACTCATATTTACAAGATTATTTTCACACCACATATTTAAAAAATATTTACAAGTAGAAAAGAATGTAATAAATTCTAACACCCCCCTATATTACATTATTTGGTATAAAATCTATTATATATGTTTGCTTTCAATCTTTGATTCTTATTTTGGCCTTCCTACTTTGAATCAAACATTGACTCTGGCTTTTGTATTCTTTCCATCTCTAGATTTGGTACAGATATTGCCCTTCTAATTTTGACCTATATTTTATTCTTGGATTTATATCAATCAAACTCTTTTTCTTTTTGTAGAAATACTTTAGCATATCCATAATTTTATTCTATTCTATTCTACTTATCCATCCATAGTGTATATGTAATTTAGTTTTTTTTATAAGTCATTTGAGATTTATTATTCTTGCCACAAGTTTTACAACTCTAAAAATCTAACATTTCTTGTTTTATCTATCTTTTTTTCGTGTTGCCAATATTACCTATACCAATAATATTATCAATTCCTATTACAAATTTAAAGTCATTGTTTTCTATCATAAAATCATTCTTATTATCTTCTCCAATTTCTCTTATATGTTCTTTAAGATCATCATTGTCTTATCTTGAATACAATGAGTCATAGTTAATCTTTTAGATTATTATTGATAATTTCTAAGTGACATATATCTTTGGAATACTTAAAATCATCAACATGTTATCTATTGTTCTAGTCCATACATTTTGTACTATCAAGGCATTCATTTCTTGAAGTAGCATTATCAAATATAGATAGATCTATAATTATTTTTTCCATAAAATTTCTATGAGTTGTTTCATGTTCTTCCTCATAATTTTTCTCTATTTCTTTTAATTCTTGGAATATTTTTCCTCTTTGCTTTTTAAATTTTGGATGTTGTTGTTGAGTTAGTGTATATTTCTATTTATTATACTTATGTTTTCTATGTTGATATATTTAAAAATGTTTATGCATTTGATTCCATTGATTTAGTGAATTATATTTACAATATTTGGTTATATGACCTTCTTTGTTACATATGTAATAATATCTTCTTTTTCATTAAGGTAGTGAAGTTTCTTATATTATTTGATAGTTTTTTCATTGAAATGAAAATATTTTTTATCATTTCATCTCTTGCTTGGTTTTCTATTTCATATTCCTAAAGTGTGTTGACCAATTCATCAAATGGAATATTTTTGTTTAGCACTTGAAGAGATGGGACCAATATTTTAAAAGTTTTTTAAAGTATTATTAGTGTAACTTGGACAAGAAAATTTTCTTCCACTTTCTCTCCCATAGTTTGTAGCTTAGATTTCAATTCTAATTGTGATTGCAAGTTTAAAATAGTAGCTTAATTTGTTTCTTTAAATATTGTGCATAATTTATCATAACACTTTTGAAGTTTTAGCTTCACTTATGTGTGTTTGAATCTCACCTGATATACCAAATGTTATTATCATTGGATATTTTGCATCTTTGTCCTTATATCTATGTCTTTCAACTACATCTTCTGAAATGATTTTTGTTGGCAATTTTGGGTACATTGGGTACATTGCCTTTGCTCAAGTGTTGATGTTGTCATTGATGTCAAGAAGCGAAAAGGTTTTTTTGTGAAAACCAAGGCAGACAAAATAAAAGGTTTTATTTAAAACCATGGACAACATATTTGAAATGGGTTTTTCTTAAAACCCAAGTCGGCTCTTCGTTTCGTTGAAAAAGGTGCCCCGGTGATGAAGATATTTAATTTTAAATATCTAGTTTAAATTTTATTTATTTAAAATTTAAATTAATATTTTAAAATTAAATTAAAGTATTTTTCGACGTGTTTGGAAATGCCGACATGTTTGGTAATGCATCGAAGTGCATATATAATGGGGCTAATAAATTCATTTTAGTGTGTGTGTGAATCGATATAAATCGTAGTGCATTTCGTTTTCGTCTTCGTCTGCGCCAGCGAAGGAGGCGCACGTGATGGACAAGTCTTTGCTGTGACGAATGGTCATGGTGCCGAGGAGGAAGGCAGACGATTGGTTGGTGCAAAGTTTAAGAATATAGGTGAAGCACGCTCGAAGATAAACATGAAGAAAAACACAATGCGTCATGATGCAAGCTAAGGGGGAATGGAGTTCGATATAACTCTCTGTGTTTTTCGATTTCGGCATTAATGAGGTGAAGATGTTGTGATTCGAGCACTGTACGAAGGAGTGTGGTAAAATTGATACGAATTGTTATATGAGTAAAATTTCGGGCACAAAGTTTGGTGCAGCGGTTTGGAATACGACGAAGGTCTAAAGTTTGCAGCAGATATTTGGAAACGCGGCTAAGGTACAAGGCTCTGAGTAGTGTTTCGGGAAACAATGAAGTTTGCATATCAAAAGATTCTGTGCGGAAGAAAGAAGACTCACATCTTTGATAACTGACCTTATCCATCGGATAGCATAGACAGAAGTGAGAAATATGTTAGGGCTTGCTTGGAGAAGACCATGGTTTCAAATCCCACGATCGACATTTTTAGAGTAAGAGCTCCACCGTTTATTTTGCTTGGATATTCGTGAGACGGCAGGGTTAAATCAAACAGCGTGAGCATAAGTTTCACGTGGGAGTGCAGCTAACTTGGTGGTTTGATTTGAAGCTAAAATGTTAAGAGAACATAAGTCCCATGATCAAATATACGAAGCTCCCTTTTGGTGGACAAGATAGATAAGAGGTATGTTATTTAATAATTGATGTTGAAAGTTGAGCGCTTGGAGATTGTTGTGATTTATTTTACTTTTATGGTACAAGTGGTTTTGGGAGTTATAAGGTATGCAATGTTGTGATTTATTTTATTTTATGGTACAAGTGGTTTTAGGAGAGATAAGGGAGTTGTGCAATTAAAGGCTTTGGTGATGATTATTGAAAGGTGGAATAATGTTGATTATTTTATGATCTACTAACCCTTGTGAAGATTGGCAAAAGAATTTTGTGATTGGGGCAGATTTCCAAAGAAGGTTCTTCACTTCAAAAAGGTATGGGCACATTCTTCTTATGAGTATGATTGGTGTATGTTTTCCTGAAATAATATTGGAGTGAAAAGGTATTCAACAAGGTTTCCTTTGGTTGGGTGTAAATCCTAGTTTCTGGTTTGTTGAAGACTACTTATGCATTGTTATCATTGATGAGAGTTTTGGTGAATGCATATTTCTGGTTTGGGGTAGTGGAAGCATTGTGCACTAGGGTTTATGGTTGTGAGTCTTGATACTTGCTTTGAGTTAGTGAAACCCTTGGATGGCTGTGTTGAGGTTGATGGTTGAGTTGCTTCCATAGAGGTTGGTTGATCAAGTTATTGCTTTTACTTGATACATGATATTGGGCTTACTCCATTGAGTTGATTTGAACAAGTTATTCTTTACATTTGGTGATATTGTGTGGGTGGCTATTTTGTTCAAATATCTTTGGAGGGAAAAGGATTTCTACTTGTTTCCTTTTCTTGTGATGATTGGTTGAATGCTTCAAGGTTACTGTTGAGTTGAATGATGTTGGTTAAACCTTGTCTTTGAGAATTGTTGTTGAAGCCCTAATTGGTTGAGAAAAGATATTGGTTGTTGGAAAGAACATGAGTATCATTGTTATATGACATATTGCTTGGTTGGCAATTGTTGGGTTGTGTTTCATGTTCTTGAGAAAAGCATACTACATCTATCTTATTCTTTTGAGATTTGAGATTGAGTTGAGATTGAGATTGGGAGTTAAGTATAGAACATATTGAGTCTCTAACAATTCTCTTTATGCTTCTATGAGGTTGATGAATCACATTGGGTCTCTAACAATTCTCTTTGTGGGTTCATGCCAAGCAAGTTTTCTTGATGAACTTGTGAGCAGGTTTTGGACAGGTTCCATTGGGGACTTGTGAGCAGGTTTTGGACAGGTTCCATTGGGGACTTGTGAGCAGGTTTTGGACAGGTTCCATTGGGGACTTGTGAGAAGATTTGGACAGGTTTCGGTGAGGACTTGTGAAGCTGAGTTTGATAGTTCTATCAGAGAACTTGAGGACAGAGGTGCATTGGTTCTATGAGAAGAACCTGAGGACAGATTTGTGCCAGACCGAAGGACTGTGTTTGGTGCTGATCAAAGATAGAGGACGAGGACATTTGTGCTAGACCGAAGGACTGTGTTTAGTGCAAATTCGAGGACCAGCTTTGAGGTGATAGAGTTGAGGACAGAGGTCTCCAGCCAGAGCAGGGAAGACAGGTGTCTTCTATGGATAGAGTTCCATTTGCTAAGGGCAGCGGAGGCAGAGGTCTTCTAGAGGATCACCAGCCAGAGCAGAGGTAGGGGAAGGTATCTCCTTTGAGTAGAGGCTCATAAATTCAGATTGGGGGAAGGTTTCTCCTTTGAGCCGAGGCTCATAAACATTGTAATTGGGAAGGTTTCCCAAAGAACTTTGAGATAACTTTTAGAGAAAAGTTTTGTGGATGAACCACATTTAAATGGTTGTGTCACTTTGTGGATGATCTTGTGCATTGCTTTGATATTGCTTTGGATATATTGCTTTACTGTTTTGAAGTATAAAGGAAAAGTAAAAGAGGTCTTATACTGTTCACCCCCCCCTCTCAGTATAAGCTTGTGTTCTTCAATTGGTATCGAGCCGGTTCCTTCGAAAAGTTTTAACAGCTTGAAGGAAGAGCTAGTACAAGAACACAATGGATGATTCAAGAAAGGCAAAAGCAAAACCATAAGACACAAGAATGAAGATAATCTCACATGGTCATGAAAGAAATGAAGATGAACTCACATGTTATTCCTAGAAAGGAAATCAGATTCAAGAAGTGATGAATCAAACAAGTGAAGAACAAGCGATTAATAAAGTTGTGCACCATATGTGGGAAGACCGATCACTTTGCCTTGAATGCTCACAAGTATGAGAATGTTTTTCAATTTGTGGACAACCGATCCAATGGTCATCATTGCTACTAGATTTAGTAGCAATGCAAGATGAGATGTCCTTAAAAGTGATGAAGATAAACAGGATTGTAAGAGCAAGGATTCTGAAAGGCACAAGCATCATAGGAAGAACAAAGATGAGCACAACAATCAAGGAAAGAGGTATTCTCACAAACACAAGAAGAGCTTCTACCTAGACAAAGCAAGTAAGTGTTCTAGTAGTGATAGTGAAAGTTCTTCAAGTGATAATGAAAATGAGATGTTGTTCATATCAGAAAAAGAGGAAGAACCAAAACATAGATTCATTATCATGAAATGTCTTAGATGTGGAAATTTTGGTCACCTTGAGGATGATTGCACAAATAATGAATTGGTTGTTAGTATGTATGAGGATGCTTCAGAAAATGATAAGGAAGATGCATGTATGGTTTTTGAAAAGGGTAGCACCTCTAGTGATAAGAAATCTGAAAAAGGCCTTGATAATTCAAAGTGCAATCAAATAGAGGAAAGGAGATCTTGAATGTGAACTTACTAATGCTCTTAGTGTTTTGAAAAAGGAAAGAAAGAAGAATGCTAGACTCAAGGATAAGTTAGATGAATGTTGTATGGAGAGAGATGAACTTATAGAAAGTCTTGATGTCTCTATGGCTAAGGCACAAGAACTCAAGAATGAGTTAGAATCTAAGGTGCTTGAGTATAGTGAATTAGAACAGAAAATGGCTTCGTTGAAAGAGGAAAATAAAGAGTACAAGGATAAGTTGTACAAGTTTCAAGAAAGCTCCAAAAAGGTTAAATCTCTTATCAAAGGTCAAAGAAAGACAACAGATAAAACAGGTCTTGGTTTTGTTAAGCCTCACAAGAAACAAGTTGGAGAGTCTAGTAAGAGACTCCAAAAGGAAGAGAGTTCTAATGAGGAAAGTATTTCAGATCATGAGTCCTTGAATGATAGATGCATAGAAATAGAAAACAGAATTCAGAATGAGAAGAAGAAGTTTTCAGAACCTAAGAGGTCAAATAAAGGAAAGTTTCAAGGTAGATGTTTTGCTTGTCACAAATTTGGTCACATGGCTGTACATTGCATGGCTCAAGTGAAGAAGGTAAATAACAGTTTCAGAAGTGGTAATTTCTTTCATGGGTATTGCTACTCTTGCAATCAGTTTGGGCATAAAGCAATTTTTTGCAAGGCAAATATCGAGAATAGGTTTGGTCAGAACAGGTTTAGTCAGAATAGGTGGATTCAAAGAACAGGTATGCCTCAAAGAAATAACATTGTTACTTGTTATAAGTGCAACAATGAAGGTCACACAGTCAGACAGTGTAGAGCTGAAATTCTAGAATACAGGAATAGGAACAATGGCATGATCAGGTCCAAGGATCAGAAAAATGACAGGAATAGGAATATGGAAAAAGAGTTCAAGAGAAGGCCCGGCAAGGAAGTTATAGACGCTGATGATGATCGGTGCCTAATGGGAGTTTTACTCCCACCCCAAAATTAATCACCTCATCAGGAGGTGGGGGAGGGACTAAGCTAAGAGGCTCATTCTTAGTTCCGAGCCCCAAAGGTGGCCCTTTGCCATTGATGACAAAGGGGGAGAGATATGAGTCAGGGGGAGCAAAACTTCAAAGAGAGTGATTTCAGTTTTGGCTCTTGAAGATGTGTTTTTAGTAAATTTTTGCCATCAATGACAAAGGGGGAGATTGTTGGCAATTTTGGGTACATTGGGTACATTGCCTTTGCTCAAGTGTTGATGTTGTCATTGATGTCAAGAAGCGGAAAGGTTTTTTTGTGAAAACCAAGGCAGACAAAATAAAAGGTTTTATTTAAAACCATGGACAACAGATTTGAAATGGGTTTTTCTTAAAACCCAAGTTGGCTCTTCGTTTCATTGAAAAAGGTGCCCCGGTGATGAAGATATTTAATTTTAAATATCTAGTTTAAATTTTATTTATTTAAAATTTAAATTAATATTTTAAAATTAAATTAAAGTATTTTTCGACGTGTTTGGAAATGCCGACGTGTTTGGTAATGCATCGAAGTGCATATATATTGGGGCTAATAAATTCATTTCAGTGTATGTGTGAATCGAGATAAATCGTAGTGCATTTCGTTTTCGTCTTCGTCTGCGCCAGCGAAGGAGGCGCACGTGATGGACAAGTCTTTGCTGTGACGAATGGTCGTGGTGCCGAGGAGGAAGGCAGATGATTGGTTGGTGCAAAGTTTAAGAATATAGGTGAAGCACGCTCGGAGATAAACACGAAGAAAAACACAATGCGTCATGATGCAAGCTAAGGGGGAATGGAGTTCGATATAACTCTCTGTGTTTTTCGATTTCGGCATTAATGAGGTGAAGATGTTGTGATTCGAGCACTGTACGAAGGAGTGTGGTAAAATTGATACGAATTGTTATATGAGTAAAATTTCGGGCACAAAGTTTGGTGCAGCGGTTTGGAATACGACGAAGGTCTAAAGTTTGCAGCAGATATTTGGAAACGCGGCTAAGGTACAAGGCTCTGAGTAGTGTTTCGGGAAACAATGAAGTTTGCATATCAAAAGATTCTGTGCGGAAGAAAGAAGACTCACATCTTTGATAACTGACCTTATCCATCGGATAGCATAGACAGAAGTGAGAAATATGTTAGGGCTTGCTTGGAGAAGACCATGGTTTCAAATCCCACGATCGACATTTTTAGAGTAAGAGCTCCACCGTTTATTTTGCTTGGATATTCGTGAGACGGCAGGGTTAAATCAAACAGCGTGAGCATAAGTTTCACGTGGGAGTGCAGCTAACTTGGTGGTTTGATTTGAAGCTAAAACGTTAAGAGAACATAAGTCCCATGATCAAATATACGAAGCTCCCTTTTGGTGGACAAGATAGATAAGAGGTATGTTATTTAATAATTGATGTTGAAAGTTGAGCGCTTGGAGATTGTTGTGATTTATTTTACTTTTATGGTACAAGTGGTTTTGGGAGTTATAAGGTATGCAATGTTGTGATTTATTTTATTTTATAGTACAAGTGGTTTTAGGAGAGATAAGGGAGTTGTGCAATTAAAGGCTTTGGTGATGATTATTGAAAGGTGGAATAATGTTGATTATTTTATGATCTACTAACCCTTGTGAAGATTGGCAAAAGAATTTTGTGATTGGGGCAGATTTCCAAAGAAGGTTCTTCACTTCAAAAAGGTATGGGCACATTCTTCTTATGAGTATGATTGGTGTATGTTTTCCTGAAATAAGATTGGAGTGAAAAGGTATTCAACAAGGTTTCCTTTGGTTGGGTGTAAATCCTAGTTTCTGGTTTGTTGAAGACTACTTATGCATTGTTATCATTGATGAGAGTTTTGGTGAATGCATATTTCTGGTTTGGGGTAGTGGAAGCATTGTGCACTAGGGTTTATGGTTGTGAGTCTTGATACTTGCTTTGAGTTGGTGAAACCCTTGGATGGCTGTGTTGAGGTTGATGGTTGAGTTGCTTCCATAGAGGTTGGTTGATCAAGTTATTGCTTTTACTTGATACATGATATTGGGCTTACTCCATTGAGTTGATTTGAACAAGTTATTCTTTACATTTGGTGATATTGTGTGGGTGGCTGTTTTGTTCAAATATCTTTGGAGGGAAAAGGATTTCTACTTGTTTCCTTTTCTAGTGATGATTGGTTGAATGCTTCAAGGTTACTGTTGAGTTGAATGATGTTGGTTAAACCTTGTCTTTGAGCATTGTTGTTGAAGCCCTAATTGGTTGAGAAAAGATATTGGTTGTTGGAAAGAACATGAGTATCATTGTTATATGACATATTGCTTGGTTGGCAATTGTTGGGTTGTGTTTCATGTTCTTGAGAAAAGCATACTACATCTATCTTATTCTTTTGAGATTGAGATTGAGTTGAGATTGAGATTGGGAGTTAAGTATAGAACATATTGAGTCTCTAACAATTCTCTTTATGCTTCTATGAGGTTGATGAATCACATTGGGTCTCTAACAATTCTCTTTGTGGGTTCACGCCAAGCAAGTTTTTCTTGATGAACTTGTGAGCAGGTTTTGGACAGGTTCCATTGGGGACTTGTGAGCAGGTTTTGGACAGGTTCCATTGGGGACTTGTGAGCAGGTTTTGGACAGGTTCCTGTGGGGACTTGTGAGCAGATTTGGACAGGTCTTAGCAGAGGACTTGTGAAGCTGAGGTTGATAGTTCTATCAGAGAACTTGAGGACAGAGGTGCATTGGTTCTATGAGAAGAACCTGAGGACAGATTTGTGCCAGATCGAAGGACTGTGTTTGGTGCAGATCAAAGACAGAGGACGAGGACATTTGTGCTAGACCGAAGGACTGTGTTTAGTGCAAATTCGAGGACCAACTTTGAGGTGATAGAGTTGAGGACAGAGGTCTCCAGCCAGAGCAGGGAAGACAGGTGTCTTCCCTGGATAGAGTTCCATTTGCTAAGGGCAGCGGAGGCGAGAGGTCTTCTAGAGGATCACCGACCGGAGCAGAGGTAGGGGAAGGTATCTCCTTTGAGCAGAGGCTCATAAATTCAGATTGGGGGAAGGTTTCTCCTTTGAGCCGAGGCTCATAAACATTGTAATTGGGAAGGTTTCCCAAAGAACTTTGAGATAACTTTTAGAGAAAAGTTTTGTGGATGAATCATGTAAATGGTTGTGTCACTTTGTGGATGATCTTGTGCATTGTTTTGATATTGCTTTGGATATATTGCTTTATTGTTTTGAAGTATAAAGGAAAAGTTAAAAGAGGTCTTATACTGTTCACCCCCCCCTCTCAGTATAAGCTTGTGTTCTTTAGTTTTCTCTCCAGTTACTATTTACATTTTCTCAATAATAGGTATTGATTTCTTCTTATATTTTCATGGATTGAAGTTATATCCTTTTAATAGTTAATACTATAAAATAAAATTATTTGTATTTGCCATGATGTAAACTTGATTGCACTAGAAATTCCATTCAAAGATAATTTCTTCAATAATTATCTTCAATTCACATTTGAATAATAATTTTTCTTTGTTCAAGTGGGAGTGTAGGAATTCAAATTTTGGAAGGCGGGAAGGAGCAAATTCAAATTTCCAGAGGTCAGGAGGATGGTCACGAGGTCGGTAAGGTTGGGGATCCTTTCGAGGTGTTTGAGGATGGTCATATTGTTCATGATAAGGCCTTCAAAAAGGTGGCTCAGTTCTGGGGAGATGAACCTCCCGACAAAGGAATCAAATCTGGGACCCCCCTGGTCGAGGGGCCCACTACTGAAAAGCCATCCTTTGCTAAAGTCCTTAGTGGAGGAAGGAATAGTCCCAGAGAATCCTCCTCTTCTCTCGAGCCCATTGGGACAAAACTCAAAGTCCCTGAAAGCATTATTTCAAACTACCTCACAATGGAAACTTTCTCACTGGTCGAAAAGCTCATTGGAGGAAGACCTGATCTTGAAACCATCAGGAGATGGGTGCATGCTAAATGGAAGGTTGTGGGTAGCATGGAAATTTTTGGTCTATCCAGAGGATTTTTTGGCATACGGCTAAGCAATCATGATGATGCTAGCCGGATTCTTACAGGGGGACCTTGGTTCTTAGGAAGGTGCAGTTTGTTCCTGCATAGATGGGCTAAATATTTTGACCTCAAAACCTAGAGCATTAACCATGCTCCTATCTGGGTTCATCTGTCGAACCTTCCTTGGCAGTTTTAGCATGAGGATATCCTCAAAGGTATTGCTAAAATCATTGGTGAATTGGTGGCCATTGATCATGCCACGTTGGCTAGGTCAAGGATGACAGCTGCTAGAATTTGTGTCAATGCAAACTTAGATTCAGAGCTTCCCACATTCGTTGAACTAGAATATGGGACTTACTACCGAAAGCAAGCACTGGAATATGAAAATAAGCCAACCTTTTATGTGGAATGTCATACACAGGGGCACTTGAGATCTCAATGCCCTTCCCTGAAAGTGCAGGCCGAACCTGAGATCCCAAAAAGTAGTGCCCCTTTCATCAGGAATGAAAGGAGGAAGCAACCAACTTCAAAGGGAGTGGTTTTCAGACAAATCAAAAATCAGAACCCAATCAATAATAGAAATGAACATCCACAAGGTGGTGCTACAAAAGAGCCCCAAGCTCCCCCTCAATCTATTGATAAGGGAAAACAAATATCTGCTGCAAATCCAAAAATGCACAAGGAAGAGGTAAGCTCTCTCTTTGCTTTCCCAAATAAGTACCAAATACTTTCTGAAACATCCTCATTTGAAAAAGAAAATGATAAAGTCCCTCATAGTCCAGAACCAAATCACAAAATTTCTTCTATCTCCAATGATAATATTGGGCTTGAAACAAATCATAATATTTCCTCTGATCCCATTGATAAGATTGGGTTTCCCCACCCTTCTCCTCAACCCCTGAGAAGCCCTGACTTCTTAGGACCCTCAAGTCCACCCCTTGAGTCTTTTCCAGATAGCTCAAGTGATCCTAGCAAATGGACTCAAATTGAAGAACCTGCAATCCCAGAAACCATCCCTGGATCATCCAACCCCATGGTTCAAAGAATTAACTCTCAAAATTTTAGCCCAAAATAAACTAGAAGTTCCAAAAAATCCCCTATTGATTGTGGAGGAGATAAGAAGAAGGGTAGAACTTTGGCCAATGATCAATGGAAATAGGGATTAGCTAAGGAAATAGCAAGTGGAATCCAAAAGACCCTATTCTCTACAGGGATAAGTCAGAACAAAGATGAGTTCAAATGCATCAAACCTCCCCAACCTCAAGGAAAGGGGGGCAAAAGGAATGCTAAATCATCTAAATGAAAATCCTCTCTTGGAATGTGAGAGGACTTAATGGTCTAGCAAAGCAAAGGCTAGCTAGATCATTAAGAAAAGAAGTCAATCCTACAATATTTTTGTTGCAAGAAACCAAAATAGGAGAAAATTTAGCTACTACCTTGAGAAAAAAACTATGGAAAAATGGAGAAGCCATTTCCTGTAGTGCCAAGGGTGCATCAGGGGGTCTCATGTGTATTTGGAATCTAGAGAAGCTTGAAGGTAGATTGATTCATTCAAATGACACGTCAGCTAGCATTCTATTTTTTGATAAAGACAAAAATTTCCCATGGATACTCACCAATGTATATGCACCTAATTCAATTCCTGGAAGGTCTAGGTTATGGGAAACATTAACCAATATTAGAAGAGCAATCACCAATTTTCCTTGGATCTTAGCTGGGGACTTTAACACTCCCCTCTATCCTTCAGACAAAAGAGGTGGTTCTGGGTCAATCTCAAAAAGCATGGAAGATTTCCATGATTTCATCAACTCTAATGATCTTATGGATGTTAACCTGAAAGGCAACCAATTCACTTGGACCAACAGGAGGAGTGGTAGCCAATTAATTCAGGTCAAACTGGATAGAATTCTCTTTTCCTAGGAGGCTACGTCGAAGTGGGGAGATGCCAACCTCCAATCATTACTCAAAATTGGTTCAGACCATAGCCCACTTCTCCTAGAAACAAGCAACCCTCAGACCTTCAGAACCCCCTTCAGGTTTGAAGCCATGTGGACTCACCATCCAGATTTTAGAGATAGAATCATTCAGTGGTGGCAATCAAATTTCCATGGATCACCCTCATTCAGATTGGGGAAAAAATTAAAATTGGTTAAAGAAAATCTCAAGATTTGGAACAGAGACATTTTTGGGAACCTTTTTGAGAATAAGCAGGCGATCAAGAACCATTTGGAAATAATTGAGAATGATATTCTGAATGGAAAAAATGATGATGTTGCATTGAGAGCCAAAGAAAATATTCTTTTGTCAGAGTATCACAATGTTCTTGCCTATGAGGAGACTTTTTGGAGGTAAAAATCTCGAGCAATCTGGCTCAAGGAAGGAGATTCCAATACAAAAATATTTCACATTTCTACTCTAAGAAATAGGAGTAAAAATAGAATCAAGGAATTACTCAGGAATGATGGGAGTGTAACTATAGATATCAAGGAAATTAGATCTGAAGCAGTCTCTCATTTCATGCAGTTGCTTGAAAACTCAAATTCAGCCTCTGACCATGCCAAAGAATCTTTACTCCAACATATTCCCCATTCCATTTCAGAGGACATCAACTCCAAGTTAACTGCAATTCTCTCAGATAATGAAATCAAGCAAGCCCTTTTTTCCATGAAACCTGACAAGGCTCCTAGTCCTGATGGGTTTTCTCCTAGATTTTTCTAGGATTTCTGGGATTTCGTCGATCCTGATGTGTGTGATGCTATTAGAGAATTCTAGTCATCCAAGGCCATACCTCAATATTTTAATTCTACATTCATAGCTCTGATCCCTAAAATCCAAAATGCTAGATCCTTTAATGATTTCAGACCTGTGAGCCTATGCAATGTCGTGTACAAAATTCTCACCAAATCTTTAGCCAACAAGATGAGAGATGTTCTTCCTCTGATAATTGACCACTACCAAGGGAGCTCGGTGCAAGGAAGGTCTATTTTAGATGGGATCATTACTATTCATGAAGCCCTGCATTCTACTTCTCAAACTAAGAAGGTTGCCTTCCTTCTAAAGCTTGACATGAATAAAGCATATGATAGGATGAACTGGGATTTTCTAATTGCAGTCCTAATCAAATTTAGATTCCATCATGATTGGGTTAAGCTGATTAAAGGATGCATTTCCTCAGCATGGTTCTCTATCCTAATCAATGGATCACCTACTGGATACTTTCCAAGTGGTAGAGGCCTAAGACAAGGGGATCCTTTATCCCCCCTTCTCTTCATCATTGCTGTTGAGGCATTGGGAAGATCTATTCATGCAGCTAGAAGCTCAGGTCTAATATCTGGGATTAAAGTTACTTCTCAAACTAATCCTATCACCCATCAACAATTTGTTGATGACACTCTCCTGTCCACCTATGCTTCTATCATTGAAGCCAAAGTCATCAAGCATATCCTCCTCCTCTATGAAGAAGTTGCAGGATAGAAAGTGAATTTCTAGAAGAGCAAATTATACTTCCTCAACACTCCACATAGGCGATAAATCAAAATTACAAATATTTTGGAGTGTGCAATTTCCACCTTACCAGCTACCTATTTAGGGCTGCCCTTATTCACTGGAAATGTTACTAAAGAAATGTGGAATAATGTTATTGAAAGAATCCAAAAAAAACTCACAGGATGGAAAGGTAACCTTCTATCTCAGGTAGGAAAAGTGGTTCTAACCATGGCTTGTCTGTAGAGTATTCCTGTCTATTTTTTATCGGTCTTCAAGGCTCCAATTAAGGTTTTTAACAAAATTGAACAAATCCAAAAATAGTTCTTATAGACTAGGGATGAGAATAAAAATATATTTCACCTTGTTGTGTGGGAAAAAGTGTGCAGACCGAAAGACCAAAGAGGAATTGGCTTGAGAAGAATTAACCATTTAAATATGGTTCTGCTTGCAAAACAAGCTTGGAGATTAGTGTCAGAAGAATAGGTGGAATGGGTCACTCTAGCAAAAAGGAAATATCTGCAGAGATCCAATTTTTATGTGATCTGGCACCTTCTATTGGGTCAGCCTTTTGGAAATCCATCAGCCTAACAAAACAACTCCTGAGAAAGGGCCTCAGATGGCAAGTTGGAGATGGAAATATGATAAAATTTTGGGAAGACAAATGGATAGGAAACCAGCCACTTATAGCATTTCTTGCTTTCAGAGCTATAAAGGATATCACTGATCCATTGTTTGGTCAAAGAGTTGTTGAATTTTATGATGGTATCCAATAACTCATGCATATGGAAAAGGATACAATGCCCCAATTTATCAGTGGAAATCAATTCTTTGGAGGCCTTACTTTCTTCTTATGTTTTACCCTCAAGGAATGCTAAAGATCACCCTATTTGGGAACCTTCTGACATTGGAGAATTCACTATCAAATCGGCTTATCAACTCCTATTAGCTCCTAAGGAAATTCATATTCCTTTCAATTTGGTATGGATCAAACACCTAACTCCAAAAGTTTCCTTTTTTTCTTGGCTGGCAATTCAAAATAGAATCCTTACTATTGAAAATCTCATCAAGCGTGGAATCCCATTGCCTAATAGGTGTTTTTTATGTCTTGCTGATTGGGAATCAACGAGCCACATTTTCCTAACCTATCCTTTTTCCTGTTCCATCCTTAACAACCTTTTTCAAAGGTTCCAGATTAGTTGGGCCAAGCCTCCTTCTATTGTTGATTTGTTTTCCCAATGGCCTAATCCTTTCCACAATCCTTGCCTCCGGGTGTTTTGGAAAATATGCCTTCACCACTTTCTTTGGCAAATTTGGCTCGAAAGGAATAGAAGAGTTTTTTCCAGCTTGGCTAAGGATATTGCTTCCATTACCAATAGAATCATCTTCTTTGCTAAGGAAAATGTGCTCTTGATCCCAAATGATCCTCATCCAATCCCTAGGTTTGAAGCATCCTTACTTCAGTCTTTGCACATTTCTCTAGAGAATCCCAACTTTAAATCTTCCCAAATCTCTAGAAGCAATATCAAATGGATTCCTCCACCTCAAGGATGGGTTAAACTTAATTTTTATGGGGTGGCTAAAGGCAATCCTAGTCGAGATGGTGCAGGGGGGATCCTTAGGGACTGCAAAGGAAATTCTATCTTTGCCTTCATTGAGGGTTTGGGAGAATAATCTAATCACATTGCTGAAGCTAGAGCCTTGTGGAGGGGTCTTCTATTGATCAAGCAGTTTCTAGGTAAAGTCATCATTGAAGGGGACTCCTTAAATATGGTCAATTATTTAAAAATTTCCAAAACCCCTACTTGGAAGGTCAAAAACCTTATTGAAGAAGCCAGAAGCCTAATCCTTCATCAGCATGAGGCCATCATCCAACATGCCTTTAGGGAAGCAAATGGAGTGGTGGATAGGTTGGCAAATATCAGAGTTAATACCCCTGGGATGATGACGTGGACTGACACCCTCCCAAGTGAGGTCGAAGAAATTTCTAGGTCAGAGAAAATTCAAAATGCTTAACAATCCACTATTCATTTTTCTTCGCATGATCATTGGTTTGAAAAGTTTATTTTCCCTAGGTCTTAAGACCATAAATACCTTTTGCTCCGTAAGGATCCTTCTCCACAATCCTATTGTTCCCATGATGATTTTCAACTTCTCGAGGTATTTATTGATTGGTGTACTTAGCACATTTGAGAGCTTATGGTGCACCTCCCTAGGCCTCGTGTTCATTAATATTGGTAGTGCCAATGATCCTATTTTTAATGGTCCCAAGGTTACCATATTTTGTATTCCCATCTATCATCTTTTCCTTGTTATCCACCTTCCACCAAATCTTTTGGACTACTCTTTCCCAAATCCCTCCCGCGTGTCCTCTATTCATGTGTTGCTTCATCATCCCTTTCTATCACCTTTCTTTTTCTTGGAACTTTTTGCTAGTCTCCTCCATCCCATGCCTCGATCCACTTCCTCTTTTCATCAATTTCCCAAGGCTTCATGTGTTATTTTCTTGATCACGAGAATCATGCTACCTTAAATTTTTGTTACCCATTTTGTCAAAAGTTCCTAGGAGTGGCACACCTTTCTACTTTTGAAGGTGCTAGGAGCTATTGGAATTCCTAGTTTTCCAAGGCCTACTGCTTTGTTATCCAGGATAGGGTGGTTCTACTTGTCTCAAGGACGTGTATCAACCCGAGGTGGTGGCATAGAAGCTTCCAGAAGGATTCAAATCTATCCTATCTTACTAAAGCTCACCTCCACGATAGATTCTTCATCAACATTGATTGTGTCCCAAGGCTTCGTAGGCACTCTATTTCATCTTCCTTCAAGCAATTCTATTTCTCGATAATCATGGGTTTCATTGAGCCTGAGACACTTGAGATAGAACCGATGGCTGAAGCAATCATGAGCATGCATGGGTTCCTACCTTTTCTGAAGCAATTCTTTAGGATGGACTGGGATATCAATACTACCTTTGCATCCACCTGGGAGAAAGGCATTATTATCATTCATGGAGTGGAGTTCTAGGTCGACGTCCATATCCTTGCTGAAATTATTAGACAACCACTGGTGGGAAGAACTATCCGAAGAGATAAGCATAATTGGGATATAGAGCTCAAGGAGTTCGAGCCAAAATCAAGCCTATGCAAGCTAGTTAAACCGGGTATGGTTCGAGAGGATTTACCCACCCCTTGGAAGGAGGTCATGAAACCGGTGATGGAATACATTACAGTCGATGACCCAAGTTCCCAGCTAAGAAGCTTTCACATTGCCTTTGTGAATCATTTTAGGGAGGTAAAACCTCTCAATATCCTCAAATTTTTATATCTGTCTATGGATTATTCCATCAAGGCAACCCGATCGAAGAAGGATGAGGCTTGGCCCTCACATCAAGGGTTATTTAAGGTAATCTATATTCATTTGTTGGAGAAATTTCCCAAAGGAAATGTGGTTTCATAGGAACAACAAGCAGATTCCAAGAAGACGATGGAGGAGGATACGTCCTTCACCCCTTCCTCAAGTGTTCATGGTTCCAAGAAGAGAAAAGTGGATAGTAGCTACCTAGATGCCGAGAAATCGATTAGGAAGATGGATAAGGTGGAGGATCGACCCACCCCGACAAGAAGCTCCCAACGCTTGAAGAACAAGTTTATTCAGAATCAAGGAAAAATGCATGGTTCTACTGAGGATGAGTTCGAGGATCCTACGATCAAGATACTTCAAGAATATATTATAAAGACCACCACAACTACCATTGCTCAGATGGAAAGTGTTGTGACCACAAGCATGGTGGCCATTACCCAAATGAAAGAGCATAGGAATGCTCTAAATCTACTATTTTTCTGTGATAACTTCATCGAGGATCTCCCAGCAAAGAATACCGTTGGAGCCAGAGCTGGTGTCAAGGAAGATGACGTGGTGGAAATCACCAAGGAAGTGTTCAAGGAAACTCCTAAGGATGTCGAAAAGGATGACACCAAGGATTCCACCAATGCGTAATTATCTATAGTTTATCTATTGTTTTTAGACTTTGTCTTGTTAGGATGTTTTCTTTCTTGTTTCATCCTTGTCCTTTTGGTTTGTTTCTAGTTTAGCTAAATGTCTTAGGCTTTATATGGATGCCATGAAGTTTTTGTGGATGATGCATCCTTTAATCCTATTGTTGTATTAAGGCGTTAGGGCACCTTTCAAATGCCCTCATTAATACAATTTTGTTAACTTACCAAAAAAATAATAATTTCCTCTTTGGAACTCTGCTCACTTAATAATTAATCAAATTTTTTTATTTTAATAATTTGGTACCTTCATAAATTCTTCAATAGAATTAATTTCCTTTGTAGTAAAAGTCATTTTTTTCTCCCAAATTTAAAATTTCTTCTTCCTTCAATAATTCTCCTATTTTTTTCAAATATATTTTTTTCTTCTTTTATTTAATCTTCAAATAAATATATTCAATTAATTTCCTCAATAATTTTTTCATTTCCTTTCTCTTCAATTTAATTTATTTTAAGCCTTTTTTCAAGTAATCTTTTGTCAACATTAATAGTCTTCTTCAATTCAATTTTTCTTGTCTCTTCGAACAAATTTATTTTAATATATTCCTTCTCTTATTTTTCTTCTTTTAACTTAAAATTTAATCTCTTTTCTCAATTTATTTCTCTTTCAATATCTTAAATATTTATCTCGATCTTAATAAATTTCCATTATACTATTTACTTTCCTCTTTCAATTTCTTCTTTCCCAATATCACTTTAGTTATTTTCTTTTTAATAAATTTCTTCCTTATCCTTATAAATGTGCATGTTTAATAAATAAAATAGTCTATGCTTCTTTTTAATAAACCATGTGCTATATTTTTTATAAAATATTTTGATAAAACCTTTGATGGTGCTTTCCTTCCAATTTTCTAACTTTGGTACCAATTCTTCCTATGTGTCTTAGGTTTAATTTTTTAAATTACCTACAATTTGAAATCTTCTTGGCATTACACCTTCCAAATTTATGTTATTCCTCCTTCACACTAATTTCTCCTACAAAAATACTTTACTATCTACTCATATTCTTGCTAGATATTTTCTTCTATGGCACTTGGCTTGCCTAATTTATGTTTTTGGCATGCACACCTACTCTAGTTGCTTTGACTCTATTTCACCTGTGTTCTTCAAATGAATTCATTTCATATTTTTGTGATCACATCCTTCTATGTCTACATGTTGAACATCTCATTTTCCATTTGCACATTTGAATCTCCTTTTCAAACATCTCCTTCTCCATATGTGTGTCTAAATATCCTCTTAGAATATTTTTTTATTTCTTAGACATATATTCCTTGGATGTCTCTTTCTTCAAGCCTACCCACAATGGCGACTTCTCACAAATGCTTATTTTAAAATATGTTTAGCATATCTCTTCTCAAACATTTGTATCTTCATAATAGTGGCTTTTCACAATAATAGTTGCTCTCACAATAGTTCTCCTCTTACAATAGCGGATTTGATACCACTATTAGAAATGAATCTATTTTATCACAATATCTCAAGATTAAATTCTCACATACATTTAACACTAACAATGATAATAACTCATTAAAAATATTATTTCTAAATATATCTACTTAAGCAATGCAATACAATGTATTGTGGAGCTTATGCGATAGCCCTGTTATAATGCTTTATCTTCAATATATACACATTGGATGAGACTCTTCACATTCACAAGACTCATGACCTTTCTACTTTCAACAAACTATTCATCTCCTCAAACACCCGGGAGATATGACTCTTTATATTTCTCATAGGAGAAATATATTTTATTGACTCCACATAATAACAAACCTCTAATGATTACTAAAAGAAAAACTCTAAAAGACTCATATTTACAAGACTATTTTCATACCACATATTTATAAGATATTTGTAAGCTACCAAATAATGTAATACAATATAACAACATATATGTGAAGTTATGGATAATTTTGCTTTGTCTTATTTCTTATAAGCATATCTTGTGTGTGAATACATTATGTTAGATTAAAATCATGTTCATTTCATTATTTGTTAATAAATTATACATGTGTTCATTTTATTCCAGAAATACATAGAGGATTATTTTGATCTTGGTTTATCACCTTTGTTAGATTAGGATTTTACTTGTTATATTTCTCTCCCATTTCCTTTGATGTATATTATTATTTTAAGAAGGCAAGCATTAAATAAGCAAATTCAATAAAGAGTCATCCTTAGTAAAACTCAAAAGGTTGCCCTATAAGTCACATCCCACACTCATAGAGATTTTTTCTATTTTGTTCTACATGAGGCATGAGTGTTAGGTGCATCTAGCTACTGTAATAGATGACCATGACATTCTTATTAAACATTAATGACTATGGAGGAAATATTAGTGGATATTGCATAGCTCATAAATTTCTAAGAATGGGTTACTTTTAGCCAACAATGGAATTTGATGCCAATAAATATGTCAATTCTTGTGATAAGTGTTAGTTTTAAAGATTAAATTCATACATTTGCCTAGGTTCTTCATTCAATCAAGTCTCTTTAGCCAATTTCTATTTGGGGCCTTAATCATATAAGACATTTTTATTCTATGTCCTTAGATGAAAATAATTTTACCGTCACAAACATAGAATATTTTACAAAATGGGTGGAATCCATACCATTGACAAACTAGATAACTCTCAACATATCTAAATTTATCTTTAACTAGAAGTCTTATTCCACTTTCCTATGGAAGTCCTATTTCACTTTCCTGCAACCCTTCCTCGATCCTGTCCCAGGTTCATGATCCTATCCCAGCTTCACTGGTACCTCCTTTTTCCATCCTCCATGGCAGGAAGGTGTTGTATACGATCTCCTTTGGTGGGGAGTTCACTATTCCACTGTTATACCCCTTTCCTTGCCCTATGGTGGGAATATCACTGTTCCATTGTTCTGCTCCATTGTTCTACCTTTTTACTTTGATGTCTGGGTCCTAGGATGGTTTTAGGTTCTTCCCTAGGACTTTTCTTGGGTTTTTTGGATTATTCAGGGTTTTTCCTTGAATTATCCTTTTTTCTCAGGTTGTTTTTGGAAGTCTTCTTGACATTTGCTCTTTGAGGATCTTCAGTTGTGGAATGTTGGGTCTAAGGAAATTTGGCTTCATGAGCAGTTTTGCACAGCATCCTTTTGGTTTCAAGGGGACCATGCGCTTTCTACTGTGACTCTTCTCTTTGGGATCATGGTGGTGGATCTAGCAAGATTTTAGTTTCTTTCGTGGCTTCTGGGAGGGCCTCTATTTTTCTTGTTGTTGTATCCCTGCAAGACTTCCTCATCTATGTCCTTGAAGTTGTTTGTTGGTAGTGTTGAAGGTTGTCTGGGATGCCTGGCTTCTTCCTTTTTGTTTGGGATCTATTTTCTATAGTCGTGCTTCCTCGTGACTCCTTCCTTTTGGGTTCCTGGTGAACTTTCCTATGTGTTTCCTTCAGATGTGTTGTTCTACTGCTACTGCTTCCTCTTCTAGGCTGGTGTTTTTGAAGGATTCCTTTTTTTTGCATGAGGACTTCATGGTCTAGGGAGTTCCTCATTATGCTGAACCACTACTGCACCATATTTTAGGCTATTGATCCATTCCATGAGGATTTAGAGGTCTGTGGAATTCCTCAATATGTTGCTTCATCTTTCAAGATTTCAAGGGATTGGTTTTTTTCTAATTTTTATGATCCTTTGCCATCCCTAGGTGATTCCCATCCCTATTTTGGTAGGATTTGTAGTTTTTATGATCCTCTTCTCCACCCTTTTGTTCAGGGTGGGTTTTCTATCTCAGCCTGGTTTTCCCCTACGTGGGAAGTTGGTTTTCTTTCGGTGCCTAGTTTCCCAAGGGTGGTTTCTAGTTTTCCCACCCTTGGGAGGTTTCAAATTTTAAATTTTGGCACCCGTGTCCTTTTCTTACCTGTGGGAAGTTTCAAATTGTTTTTTGGCAGATTGGGCGGTTTGGCACTTTTTCTTGTCCTTGGAATGCTTCAAATTTCTTGCTTGGCACCTAAAGTTTCAATTTCATTTTTTTTTGCGGGCTTTCCTTTCTTGCTCGTTTTTCTTGGCTACTATCCTGATTCTACTTCCTTTGCACCATCCTTTATGATTTCTTTAATTTGTTCCTTTGGCGCTTTCCTAAATTAGTTCCTTTTGGCATTCCTCAAGCCTATCCTGTTGTCCATCCTTGGACATCTTCCTTTTGATGTAATCAATTTTCGATGTAATCAGGTTTTGGGATCCTTGATAAAAACCCACTTTTAATTTAACCTACCAAAATTTTTTTTTATCTTTAATTAGATTGTGTGTCACTTTAGTGTCCCATGTATTCTCATTTTAGATAATGGTACTCCTTTCAAAATTAAAATAAATGCAAGTAATTTAACCTAAGGTTGGAAATAAGGATATCGAAAATGGAGAAGATGCAAGTAATTTTTGTGATAGTGTGGAATTTATGGGTGTCATGGGGGCCAATAGAACCTCCTTGGAATACCTTTTTTGGCTCCTTCAGGGATAAAGTCTGCAACAGAATGAGGTTTTCAACTAGTCAAGTTTCAATCCCTTTTATGCTTCAGGTAGAGAGGTTTTTTTTGCATGAATTCATGGCACCCCTTATTTTCTAGGAATCCCTATCGCTAATTGAAAAGTCCATCGGTGCCCATCTCGACATCGAATCCATCCACAAATGGGTTGTGTCGAAATGGTGACCCTCTGGCAACATGGAGTTGGTTGCCTTCCCAAGAGGGTTTTTCATGATTATATTAAATAACTCTCAAGATACAAGCAGGATTCTTACAAGTGGTCCATGGTTCTATGGCAAACGATGCCTTTTTATTCATCGATGGGGAGAGGATTTTGATCCAAAGACCCAAAGCATAAACATGACACCCATATGGGTCAAAATCCACGGTCTTCCTCCTTAGTTTTGCTACACTGATGCTCTTAAAGGTATAGCTCAAACTATTGGGAAGTTCGTTGCCATTGATCCTACCACCAAAGATAGGAACGAATGACCTATGCTCGCATTTGTGTTATTGCAAATCTAGACTCTGAACTGCACACTTATGTGGACCTAGTTACAGGTTCATACCGAAAACACCAAACCCTGGAATATGAAAATAAATCAACTTTTTGTATTGAGTGCAATAAACAAGGTCACCTCAGAGCCCAATGCCCAACTCTAAAGAAAGAATAAAAGAAGGATGTACCTCGCAAGAAAAAATTTCTGAACAACAACCACTAGAACCAGGATTTCCAGAAAAAGATTTAGGATGTCAAAGGCAAGCAAGTAATATCTCAATCTCAGACAGATCTTCAAAATGATGGAAATGATAACCTAGTACGATCCTTTTTTGCTAAACCTAACCCTTTTATACCTTTAAACGACCATTCTGATGATGAGACTTTCCTCCTTGGTAATTTTGAAATCCTTTTCATACCAAACGAAATATCTTAACCCATTGGGGTTGGTCCTTAGTCTCCCTCGAAATAGACACCCTCATGCCCTCCACCCCCCATGGTCATCAACCCAAAGGTCCTCAACACAAAGTCCCATAGTTTATTATCATGTTAAGACCTTTTTACCCTTCACCACCACTGATCAAGACATTTTCAAATCCCATATCTAAATCCCCAACCCAGGAAGCCCTTGTTTTCATTCATCAAATCATGTCCACTTCCCTGGTCCTAGAACAACTTACTAGCCCGGTCCTAGAACAGATTACTATCTTGACTAAGCAGACTTTCAAATTTGTTTTTGATGTAGGTAGTGATAAAAAAGTGGTAGATCATCCAACCAGGAGAAAAGACGAAAGGAGACTAAAAATACCATAGCTAATGGTTTATAGTCTACCATTTTGTCCTCCCTCTCAAACCTTTCAACTGTCGATGCTTCAGTCGAAGAAGAAAAATGAACCAAACAACCCCCATCCCAGGGCAAGGGAAGGGGAAATAAATATTCCTCCAAAAGTTCTAGATGAAGATTCTCTCATGGAATGTGAGAGGTCTTAATGGATCAACCAAACATAGGCTGGTCAGATCCATGAGGAAATATATCAAACCTAATATCATTCTTCTTCAAGAAAACAAACTGGACATGGAAAACAGTGAAAGGATAGGCAAGGGTTTATGGAAGAATAATGAATTTATCCACAGTCTAGCTCGAGGTACATCTGGTGGTCTATTACGCATGTGGGACCCTAACACTGTTGAGGGTAGGCTCATATCCATATCAAAAAGGATCATCAATATTTTTTTTTTAATAAAGACACTAGGTACCAATGGATCCTATCCAACATTTATGCTCTAAATAATCTGATTGGACATCTTGCTCTTTGGAACACTTTAAATCTGATGAGAAACAACTTCTAAAATGAACCATGGATGCTTGTTGAAGATTTCAATTCTCCCCTCTTTCCTTTTGATAAAAAAGGGGGAATCCCCATCAGTACCAGGTGCTTTGAAGAATTTACTGATTTCGTGGATGAAAATGATTTAATGGACATTCATTTAAAAGTCTTGAAGTTCACTTGGAGCAACAGGAGACTAGGCAATCAATTAATTCAGCTAAGACTTGACAGATTTTTATTGTCCAAGGAAGCTATTCAATTTTTAGGAGATGCCAACCTACAATCACTCCCTAAAATTGGATCAGACCACAATCCTTTGATCTCCCCACTATTTCCACCTAGCACATCCTTTCAAAACACCTTTCAGATTTGAAAAAATGTGGCTACAACATCCAAAAATTGGGAACTACAAATCAAAATGGTGGAAAGAGGTCTTCTCAAGGTCTCCTTTAACACAACTTTACAGGATACTTTGTTTCATTAAGCTTAAGCTTAAATTCTAGAACAAAGATGTCTTTGGGAACTTATTCCAAAACAAACAATGAATATTTGAAAGGTTGAGTATCATTGAAACGTATTACCATAATGGAAGCACTGACCCTAATCTAATGCAGGAAGAGAAGAACCTACTTGTTGAGTTTCACAATATTTTAACCAAAAAAGAAACATTTTGGAGATGAAAATCCTAAGCATTATGGTTTAAGGAAGGGGACTCTAACACTAAATATTTCCACGCATCAACACTCAGGCACAAAAGCACAAACAAAATTAAGGAATTGACCAAAAGTGACTATTCCAAGTCCAATAACGTTGAGGAAATAAGATTTGAAGGAGTTTCCCACTTTTAAAACATTTTGGGACCAAGTCCTTTGTTCCCCCCCATGCTGGCAATGCCCTCTTGCAAAACATTCCATGTCTGGTTTCCCAGGACGTCAATATGGGCCTCCTCAAAAGACTCTCAAATGATGAAATCAAAGAAGCTTTGTTCTCCATGAACCCTGATAAATCTCCTGGACCTGATGGGTTTCCTCCATGCTTCTTTCAGCATTTTTGGGATATTGTTGGGCAAGATGTTATGAAAGCAGTGCAAGATTTTCAGAACTCCAAATCCTTACCAAAGGATGTCAACTCCAACTTTTTAGCCCTCGTCCCTAAAACCCAAATTTGTAAGTCCATTTCTAATTTTAGACCCATTAGCCTATGCAATGTTATTTATAAGCTTATTACTAAGGTCATGGCTAATAGACTTAAGGATGTTCTTCCATCCATAATTGACCACTATCAAGGTAGCTTTGTTAAAGGTAGATTTATAATAGATGGAGTGATTACTATTCATGAGCTTATCCACACGGTCGCCAAGAGTAAAAAACCTAACCTATTCTTAAAACTTGACATGAACAAAGCTTTTGATAAAATTTCCTAGCAGTTCCTCTTTGTTGTGCTTGCCAAATTTTGGTTCCACTAAGAATGGATTGCATTAATTAGAGAATTCATCACCTTCGCCTAGTTTTCAATTATCATCAATGGCTCACCTGCTAGTTATTTCAAGAGCTCTAGAGGCATTAGATAGGGTGACCCTTTGTCACCGTTCCTTTTCATAATTATGGCAGAAACTCTTGGTAGATCCCTTACAAAGGCTTTCTCAATGGGACTTCTATTAGGTATCAAACCTTCTTCTGTAACTAGGGCTATCACATATCAACAATTTGTAGATGACATCATTGTGATATTCTTATCCTCAATTCTTGAAGCAAAAATAATAAAAACTATCCTTAATTTCTATGAAGAAGTTGCAAGATAGAAAATCAATTTTGACAAAAGCCGAATTTATTTTTTGAACACCCCAATCCACTGGTAAATCAAAATTGCAAGAATTCTAGGTTGTACCATATCTAAATAGCTTGCTATCTACCTTGGCTTGTCATTGTTCCGTGGTAGTGCTACTAACAATATATGCAATAGTTTTTTAGAACACTTAACTAAGAAGCTAGTAGGGTGGAAAAAAGTAATGATGATTCAAGAAACTAAATCTACACTTGTTCAAGCATGATTTTAGAGCATTCCAGTATTCTTCTTATCAATTTTCAAGGCTCCAATTTCTATGTGTCAAAATATTGAAAAAATACAAATAAAGTTCCTCTGGTCAGGAAACAAGAACCACAAAAAAAATTCCTTGGTTTCATGGGATAGAATTTGCACTAAGAAAGACCATGAAGGTTTAGGTTTTAGGAAAGTTCATAAGATGAATCTAGCTCTTATGGCTAAGCAAGTGTGGAGGATTTTTATTGATGATAAAGCAATATGGGTTGATATAATTAAAGGGAAATATCTTTAGCAATATTCTTTCATGGACGATCACCCTCTTGCAATTGGGTCTCACTCTTAGAACTCTATCATTCAAACTAGGGATATCATCAAGAAAGGTCTAATATTGTAGCTTGGTTGTGGCAGTGTCATAATATTTTGGGAGGATTCTTGGTTGAAATACCAACCTTTACTCAATGATATAAACTTGATAATCCTAATCCTATCACAGAATAAATCTTTGGCAATAGAGTTTCAAATTTCATAACCCAAATCTCAAATCACTGGCAATGGAAAATCATTCCTACCAACAACCCCAGCAATGAGATTAATTTTTTTACAAGAATTCTTCAAAATATCCTAAGAGTATGTGTTATCCTGAATAACCAAGTTGAAGACTCTCCCATTTGGAAGATTTCTGAGAAAGGTTTTTTCACTATTAAATCTGCTTATTATATCCAAGATCCACATATGGTATGTTGGGCCCTTGCCTAATTTATTTTATTAAAAAATATGATTCCTAAAGTTAGTTTTTTCCTAGCTTACATACCAAAATAGAATTTGAATTATGGACAATTTAACTATAATAGACTTTTATATTCCCAACTGTTGTCATCTTTGCAAGTCAAACTGGGAGTCAACATTCCACCTCTTTCTATAATGCCCTTTCTCCTTGTCCATTTTGAACCACTTGTTTGAAGTTTTTAATATTGCTTGGGTCCAACCGTCAACGCTCATCCACTTATTCTAGAAATGGCACAGTCCCTTTTTCAATCCCCAACTTAAATTCCTCTAGTCCTCCTACCTTCACCACTACCTTTGGTAAATATGGATAGAGTGTAATAACATATTTTTTAATGGGATTTAAAAATATCCTCATTGTGTCTTCCTCATAATCACCACCTTTACTACAGAGAATGCCCAATTGGTTTCCTCCATGGATGCCCCTAAACCTAGATTGGAATCTTGTCTAGTTTCTTTTTTTTAACTTTTTAATCTCATGATTGGTCCTTATATTTCTATTTTTGACAAATCAATTATTAGGTGGAATTCTTCCCTTGTAGGGTGGATCAAGTTCAATTTTTATGGGGCAACTAAAGGTAATCCTCGAGAAGCAGGTAGGGAGGTATTCTTAGAAATGACTATGGAACAATGTTGCTTTCCTATACCAAAAATATTGACCTTCGATCAAACAACATGGTCGAAGCCATAACCCTCTATTAAGGATTGATAATCTTGGATGATCTTGTTATCAATAATTTAATTGTTGAAGGAAATTCTTTATACATTATCAACTACCTAAAAGTTAACCAATTTGCATCTTGGAACCTAAGCAACATCATGGATGAGTGCAGAAGATTAATAAGCAAATATTCCAACATTATCATCCAACACATGTATAGATAAGGGAATAAGGTTGCTAATTGGTTGGCTAATGGAAGTGTAAGAGAAGAGTCCCTTCATATGCGGCAAATGGATTTCCCGCAAACCCTTAAGGATAATAATTATGGTGATGACATTTTCCTTCTCTAAGAGTTTATCAAAGAAGAAATGATTTCATTCTAGGTGTTTGATAAATTCTAATTATTTCAATCCTAGTTGGCAGCTCATGTCTATTTGGAAGCGTGTCATGGTCCTAAATATAGTTGCGATGGTAGTATTTTTGGTTAACCAAATGTATATTTATATTTCTAGACTGGGGACCCAGATTAAGTTTGACCCTTTCCAAAATAGTCATCTTTTTGACAAAATGAACAAATCTCATTTCAAGGTGTATTGGCAAGTCAAAATCAAAACCAAGGATCGAGAAAATATAGAGGGAAATCATGTCTATCAAACAAGTGATTCTAGAAATAAATGCTCTCATGTTTGCAATCCTTATTACAAGGTGTATTGCCAATTAATTTGTAAAACTAAGGATCGAGGAAATATCAAGGATAATTCCAATAAAATCTACTTTATAGTCTGCAATCACCTTTAGTGGAGCACTAGAATTGACAAAGTTCCAAGCTCCTAGTCTCATGAGATATCCCATATCAAAGTTCCATGCTTGCAATACTTAATCTTGAAGCATAGGAAATGATAAAATTTAAAATTCTCAGGCTCACAAGGCTTGTCTCATCTCAAATAACCAAGAAAGAGGTAATGTTTTATTATGGATTAGTTTTATTTGCAATATCCTAAATGACAACTTGGAAAATATAAATTTTTTCCACTCATTGATGATATTCTTAGAAACTTGGGAAACCACACTTGTTGTTCAAGTCAAAACTTCCTTCCTCAAGGACATTTCCAAGCCTAGTCTTGTTATTTTAAATTTCCATATCAAAATGCATGTGAATCGTCATTTCTTTCATAGACCCATCCATTGGTTTCATATCAAGCTTTAAAATAATACGTGTGTCGAGTCTGCTAACATGAGTGGATGGATTAGGCTAATCTCAAAGGTCGCCCAAGTCTTTCTCATTCCAATTTTTTTTTTAACCTGCAATCTCCTCTCATCCTTCTCAGTTACCAATTACCCCTCTATTGATATGGCCCTGGTTGAACCTAGCTAACACCTTAAATATGGATCTTGATGTGAAAGTGATTTTCAAAAACCATGGTTTCATGGCCTTTCTAGAAAAATTTGATGGTATTGATAATGAAATTACTCAAAATTTTATCAAATCTTGGGATAGTGGACAAGTTGTTCTTAGAGGGCTAAGATTTAAGGTGAGTGTGAGTTTTCTTGCTGAGATAATCGAGCTACCTGATGATGGCTACAAGATTCACTGAGACAATCACTCCATGATGGAAGATCTAAAGAACTTCATAGAAAGAGAGAGGAAATTGGTGAGAGACCAAATATGAATTGTTAGAAAAGAACTTTTGGAACCTTGGAATAGAGTTCTAATACCTGGTATGCAGTACTTTACAGTGGGTAGGGTTGATGAGCCACTAAGAAGCTTTCCTCCTAGATTTTTTGAATTATTTAAGGGATGCCAAAGAAGTTAATGTGCTTGAATGTTTTATGATGTTTCTAGAGATTTTAGTAGATAAGTCATAAGGGGTACAAATTCCCATGACAAGCACCAAGCTCTTATCTTGATCATGTACAAACACATGCTATAGAAAGTTTCCCTCAAAGCATCCTTTACTAGCTTTGGCATCATGGATATTGAGGATGAGTAGAAGACCCTTATTGGTAAGGTGGTGGTAAATTATAGTTTCAAAAATGAAAAGTTCAAGCAACAACCAAGAACTATTTGGAAATTACTCTACCATGACTAAAGGCACTGACCAAAAAATTTATCAATCCTTGAAGGATGCTAAGATTATGTCTAGGGCCAAGCATCATCCCTCAATTATTCTAACAAAAATGATTTAAAATGTATATTCTAACCACTATAAGACTAACACAATTCTTCAGCATGTGATTTGTGTGTCCTCAGCAATCATCTCTAGTCATAGTGAATCCTCCAAGGCTATTGAAACCAATCTTGGAAGTGATACTGTGAAGAAAATGATGGAATAATTTCTTTGGGTGTTGAACTTCAGTAGTTCTTCTCCTTGTTTTCTTTCTATTCAAGTTTGGGTTTATTTTTTTTGGTGTCATTTTCCCCTGTTGCTTCTGGTTGCTTCAATTTTTGTGCTTCATATTGATCCAATTTTTGTGCTTTTATTTTTTGGTTGCTTTTGGTAGTGAAACCTATTGGTTCTCACTTTTTCATGATGTAAAAGGTTTAGGGACCCTTTCAAAACCCTTTCTACCATTCAAAAAAAATATTTTGTCTAGATTTTTTTTTGTAGTATAAAGTGTATTCCTTTTAAAAGGACTAGATAATAATATGCAATAAAGTAGGAAATACAAGGTACATGCCTTTAAAACATATTTTATTTCAAATTAAATTGACCATTACCATGAGAGCAATATCAATCCCAAGTGCAATACCAAAGAAGTTAAAATCATAAAGGAATCATTACTTATAAATAATTACAATCTAAAATTGTACACAAGGTTCTCATGGTAAAAGAAATGGATCAATACTATATGGTATCAAAAGATAGTTCAAAACATGATGGTAAGGAATATTATAAAGTGGAAGTATCTAAAGTACATTATATATTGTTCTTTCAACACTTTATGATCAAAACAAATAGTTTCAAAAACAAGAATAAATAATAAATATATTTAAAAATATGCTGATGATGAAAGATTCAAATTGATACACATGAAATATTTCAAAGGATAAATATGGGGTGTGATTTGAAACCCAAGATGGTACATGTATAGTGTGACACTAGAGACCTAGTATAGAAAATAGATAAAGCATGTGACACTAGTGATTTAAGCATTGTTCATGAGAATATTTGTATATAAAATATTTGTGTTGATGTTTGTATTAAATATGCATAAAGTATTTGTAAAATTAATACCAAATTGTTAGTCTTGATGACAATTCAAATATTGATGATATTATAAGAATTATTGATGGAAATAGGGAAAACTCTAGATGTGTTGATGATAGTTTGAGGTATACATATAATGATAGGGATAGTGATAGTCTAAGTTGTGTTGATGAATATTTAGATATTGATAGTTATGATGGTTTGAGGTATTCTAAATATATTAATATAAGTTATGAATATTATTGTGATGATTTATGATATTCAAATGGTATTATAAAATAGTGTGATGATGAGTTTGGCATTTTAAAAAAAAAAACAAAAAGGGATTGGTTCAATGGGATATAATGGAACAGATTTGGGAAAATATAGATAAAGAATGAAAGAACCTTTGGTACCATAAATAAAGCCAAAATATAAATGCCTTGGGTTTACAATATAAGAAAATGTCATTGATTTTATGACAAGAAATTTTAATACCAATCTTGTGACAAGGACTAAGTTTATAATAGTGAACAGAAAAACCAGATTTGTGATAGGTACTAGTTGCAGTCATTGTGGTAAATATGGACATCTTAAAAAAAATATGGGACATTCATTATCGTGTTTTTTGTAAAGAAAATAATCACCTTCAAAAAAATTACTAGTATGAAGAAAAGAAAAACAACATAATAGATGTGAATTATGGATGGATAAATGTGATAAAATGGAATATGATAGTAGAAATTTTGAAGTTTTTTTACAAAAGAAAAAGTATTTTACTAAGCATAAGAAATGATTCATCAATAAATAATGTTTATATCAAAAAGGACCTATATTATTTGGGCATGTAGGGAGTTTTTCCCTACAATCCTACATCACTCAAAGAAGGCTTAATCAAAAGTAGGACAAACCAAAGAAGGTATTCAAAAGGTACCTTTCACCTTTATTTAAAAGGAAGGGATATCAACAAAAAGACAAACAAGTCCAAAGGCCACACTAACCATTATATCCTCCATCAATAGTCAATGCTCATCTTCTACCCAAGCTATTAGCTTTGAAGGTGTTAAGTCCTATAGGTCATTGATTTTTAATCTAATGACTTATGTGGTCCTTATAATAGAGGAGAGTGCACAAAATATCAAAAGACCACGACAAGATTCAAGTCTAGACATGTGAAAACTAGTCAAGATCCCTAGGAGAAAGGTGCCAATGCCTATATGAAAGAAGCCCACCATTGGCCAAAGAAGGTCCCAACTCGATTGAGGACATGTGGTAGGCATGCATACAAGAAGAAGGTAAAAAAAGCATTTAAGAGAACACCCACCATTGGTCACAAAGGTTTAGTTTAGCAACCTAGCCTATCAAACCCAACTACATGGAAGCTATGGAAACCACCCACAATATGCTTGATCCTATCCTACTAATCTATGGTATTTAGGAATTTCATGCTTGCTACATTAACTAGCAGGGAATTCTAGGAGAAATGTGACAGACTTAATGGTGTAACCATCCCTAGTGTAGAAGCAATGAGACACATCATCGACAATTTATCATCCAAAGGCCTAAAAGCTCCCAACATTGATGGTTTTAGATCTAGAGGCCTAAAAGGTGCTAATTATAGTTGTAGAAGGATTTTCGTTGTAAAATAGATGATAACTTGTAGACAAGGTTATGCATAGCGGCGAAACTTCGCCATTGGGGCAAAAAAACCCATTTTCGAAAATTCAAATTTGCAAAATTTTCGAGACCCGGACGTCGGCCATGTAGCCAGAATTTTTGGGAAAAAATAAATTTTTGGTGTCGGTTAGCCGTCCTTTGATGAGAGTATCACGAATATTTTAAAAAATTCGCAAGTAATCCCGCCTAAATAAAGTACCCTTTTCGCCCTAAAATTTTAGAATTTCTAAATTATCCCGCCAAACTCGCCAAGTATACCTCTATATATAATTAACACCCCAGGGAAAATACCGACACAATTCTTCACAACATCGAAACCTTTTCTGCTACCGATCGTAACAAATTTAGTAACCGAACGGAACAGTGTCCTGTTCTGCAACTAGACGAAACTAATTCTGTAGCTGGATAGTGTTGTACGACCGAACCTGTCGTGCAACCGATCGGACGGAACCAATCCTGAAACCAGAATCTCTCGTGCAACCGATCGGAATCATCCTCGCATCAAAAATCTATCGTGCATCCGGGGGGGAGCCATCCCTGCATCCGAAACCTACTGTGCAATCGGACGGATACTTTTTTGTATCCGAAACCTGGCGTGCAACCGGACGGAGCCTTTCCTGCTTTCGGATCCTTCCGTGCAACCGGACGGAACCTTTCCTGCTTTTGGATACTACCGTGCACCCGGACGAAACCTTTCCTACTTTTGGATACTACCGTGCACCCGAACGGATCCTTTTCTGCTTTCGGATACTACCGTGCAATCGGACGAAACCATTTCTGAATTCGGAGACTATCGTGCAACCGGACGAGACTACGTTTACCAGGATCTTTTCCTACATACGATCGAAACCAGTTTCTCTACATACGACTAGAATAGCTTTTAGCACCAGGTTCTCTATCACTTCTCTGCTTTTCTTTATATTGCCATGTTCTGCTTGTTATTTTTCTTGGTTTTGCATTTTCTTCTTTATTTAATGATTTTTTGCACCACACCAATATCGGAGACTCTTCGACATCTGGAATGTCATTGCTCTATTGAGTCTGTTCCCTTGTTTTTCTCTATTTTGCCATGTTCTGAATGTTTTAAAACTCTTTGATTCTTAGTTTTAATTAAGATATTTTTTTCCTTGCTAAGATTATACATGAGTAAATGCTTTGGTTCTCTATTGACATATTGATGCTCTTTTTCTCTGTTAGAGTGCTTTCACCATAAAACAACTAGTGGCATAAACTGATAAAATCACAATAAAGAATGGTTGGAAAAAGTATGTATAATTTACCACCCAAACATTGTTTATTCTATTTACAATATTATCTCAAGGCCTCCAGAAAATACACCCTCTTTAACTTTTTTTTGTCACTAGTAAAATGTCACCCAGTGATGGAAAGAAGGGCACCAAATCTTCTACTGAAAAGAGTATCCTCAAATATTTTAGCCAAACTTCGAAATGCGACGAGCCAACGACATCTATGCAAATTCAAGGTACAAATGATTTTTGACTTCCCAGTATGTGCTTGATTGATGATTTGAATATTTTTTTGTAAATTTTTTCATCCAATAGTGATAAAAAATATTATGGTATGCTACTATGCAGAATACCCTGTCGATCCTGATATGCCTCCACTTGAAGATATTCCCCAAGAAGAGATGCCTTTCATTGAAAATCCCCTTAGAAATGACATCCAACAAACACCTGAAGACAACACGCAAAATGACATCACAATTGAAAATGAAAGTGATAAATCAAAATCATTACAAGCTTCAATTGAATCTTCAACCAAAAATTCCAAAAAAAGAAAAGCATCTCTCTGGATACTTGGAAGGGGATTTAGGAAAGAATGGGTAGAAATATTTCCCTGGCTTGAGCCTGTCATGACTGAGGATAACCAAATTGATGAAAAAGAATGTAGATGCAAAATTTGCAGTTGGAGACTTGGTAAGGATCATAGGCTTCAAAACAAGATTGATACAATTGAAAAACATGTTGGCAAATCTTATGTAAAAGTTATAAAAAGTAATGGTGAAGTTAGTAAAGAAGTTAAGTGGAAGGATGCATCAGAATGTATGCATTTAAGATATGCTATAGAATATGACAATCACTTAAAGCAACAACAATCTCTTGTTGAGAAAGGTGGAACAATTGGAGCCCAATTTCACAAATTACAGAAGACTATTTTTGCTTCAAAAAGTAAGCAGTTTGCCATTGTTTACAATATTCTCAAGAAAGGTAGACCAATGTCCGATTTTATTGATTATAAGCAGCTATTATGCCTTTTTAATGTGCAAAACCTTCCTAGTTCTCATTGGTCAGACCGAAGTGGTTGGGAAATGGCAAAATGTTTATCTTTGGTTGAGAAAGAAGACCTAAGGGAGCAAGTAAAACTTGCCAAATTCATTTCACTTTCTATTGATGAGGTAACAGTTGTGGATAACACTTCTTGGATTTGCATGCATGTGTACATATTTCAAAATCATGTTAGAAGGCCTATTTTGTTGGGAATACATAAGATGTTGGAAAGTTCAAATGCAGAAAATATTTATAATGTTGTTGTTAAAAGTTTAAAGAATATTGTGGGAATGAATGATATAGACATAGCAACAAAGTTAATTTGCGTTGGAGCTGATGGAGTTGCTATTATGCAAGGTCACATGTCTGGTCTGTGTGTTCGACTCCAAACCACAGTTGCCCCATATATGATCCCCATTCACTGTATGGCTCATAGAGTAAATCTTGCATATAAAATTGTGAGCACATTTTCAAATGTTGCTAAAGTTGAAAACCTTGTTCGTGATATTCATTCTTATTTCTCATTAAGTCCGAAAATATTTGCAGAGTTTCAACAATTTGCACTAGGAGTTACAGAAGGGAAAAAATTGTTAAAATATGTGGATACAAGATGGATTTCACTGTATCAACCTGCTCAGAGAGTTTTGGTAGAATATCAATCACTGATAGGGTTTATGCATGCAAATCGTATAATAGTTGATAAGGCAAAAGATATGTTGTTCCATTTGACTGACTTGGAAACACTTTTGACATTATGTGGTATTCTTCCAATGTTAAAAGAAATGAACAGATTAATTAATCTTGCACAAGAGAGATCCATCTATATCATTGATTTTATGAGGATGAGAAAACAAATATGCGTGCTTCTTGATACATTATATGTGTCTAATGCAGATTTTACAGAACCTGTATTTGATAGTTGGAATACATTGATAAACGTGAACAATCCAAAAAGCTTCTTGAAGTTTGACATCAATGATCATCTCTGTATTAATGTTCATGAAAAGATGATACCTGTTTATTGTTTTGAAAGGCAATCAAGTATTGTTGTGGAATATTTTGAAGAAGTTCCTGTAACACATAATAGATTTCATGTTGTAATACAGAAAACAAAGAGTAATTTGTCAAATATAGCAAAAACTTTGACAGGTGAGATAAGAGAACGGTTTCAGAGAGATGAGTTGCTTGAGTCCATGGGTGTGGTTAACCCCATGTTTTGGGGTCCTTGTACTGAATACAGTTCTGCAAATGAGTTGTTTATTAAATATATGGGTAATCTCATTGACCATTTTAGTAAGAGTGTGGAAGTCAATGGTGTTGAAATTAATGGTATACTCAACAGTGAACTTTTGAAAGAACAATCATCGCATTTTGGAAGAACAATGGTTTTGCAAACATCACATATGACAAGTGTCCATGAGATTGGTTCCACTACACATTTGTGGCAAAAATTATATCCAAGCATAGTCTTAAAAGATACTATAAGTGAATACTTTCATTTATATGAATTATGTGAAACAATGATTTTGGGGTCAATCGAAGATGAAAGAGTTTTTAGTGCACTTGCTTTTGTTAAATCTAAAATCCGCAATAGACTCGACAAGAATTTAGAAAATTGTTTAAGAATTTATGTGTCTTCATATCAGTTGGATACATTTTCGTATGATAGAGCGTTGGAATACTGGAGTTCCTTGGTAGATAGAAGAGGAACGTTGAATACGATCGATAACGACGATGATGATGCTTTCAATGATCAGATGGTGGAGACACAGATTTTTGCTATGCTTCATAATGATTCTGGACAAGCTGATATGTTTCAGCTTCCATAGTGATAATTTTCCATGATTTCATTGACAATAATAAACACGAACTGATTTGATAGCAGATTTCTCAATATTGTTCTAGATTTATATGATTTCAATGAATTGTTGTTTTAAATCATATTATTGTTTTAAAATTACATGGCTTATATCATTTTTGTAGATTGTAAAATTGTATTTTTGTGTCTTAGTGTCTCAACTCTCATTTCATTGACAATGATAAACACAAATTGATTTGATAGCAGATTTCTCAATATTGTTCCAGATTTATATTATTTCAATGAATTGTTTTTTAAATCACATTATTGTTTTAAAATTACATGGCTTATATCATTTTTGTAGATTGTAAAATTGTATTTTTGTGTCTTAGTGTCTCAACTCTCATTTCATTGACAATGATAAACACGAATATTACATAACATTTTCAAACTCAAATATTACATAACATTTTCAAACCCAAATTATGTGCATCATAACTACAAATTAGATATTAGATATTGCAGTATTTTTCAAACCCAAATTATGTGCATCATAACTTTTTCAAACCAAATTAGATATTGATCTTTTAAAACATTTTCAAACAAAATTCATATTAACTAGTTCAAAAAGATTTATATTACATCGTTCAAACATTTTGAAACCCAAATATTACATAACATTTTCAAACTCAAATATTACATTACACTTTCAAACCAAAATTAGATATTACAATATTTTTAAAACATTATCAAACAGAAATTACATGATTTTCAAACATAAAATTTCATATTAACTAGTTCAAAAAAAACATATTACATCATTCAAACATTTGTAAACACAAATATAACATAACATTTTCAAACAAAATTAATATATTGCAATCTTTTTAAAACATTTTCCAACTCAAGTCTCAAATATTACATACCAATTTCAAAAAATTCCCAAATATTAGATAACATTTTCAAACTCAAATATTACATAACATTTTCAAACCCAAATTATGTGCATCATAACTACAAATTAACTATTTCAAAAAGACATATATTACATCTTTCAAACACTTTAAACCCAAATATTACATAACATTTTCTAACTCAAATACTACATAACATTTTCAAACCAAAAATAAATATTGCAGTCTTTTTAAAACATTTTCAAACAGAAATTACATGACATTTTCAAACATAAAATTTCATATTAACTAATTCAAAAAGATATATATTACATCGTTCAAACATTTGTAAACCCAAATATAACATAACATTTTCAAACAGAAATTAATATATTGCAGTCTTTTGAAAACATTTTCAAACTCAAGTCTCAAATATTACATACCAATTTCAAATAGAAATTACATATTTCAGTCTTTTTAAAACATTGTCAACATTTTCAATCTTTTGATTGGTGCTTGGATGCTTCACTAGTGGTTGGAGTTGTCGTTTCTTTTCCTTTATCAGCTTTTGTGACACTCTCTTCTAGCAGTGCTCCAACTCTAACAAGGTTGTCATGTACTTTCACAATACTTGACACACATGCAACTTCTTCTTTGTTTGGATCTTCAAGTATTGTTGGAAGTGATTCTTTCATTTTCTCAAGCACCTTTTCTGGATCTTCATGCAACTTCTCTCTGATGTATTTTTTTAAATGATTGTTTTCTGAAACCTTTGCCTGCATTTTCTTTTTCATTTCCATTGATTTCATCAAACATGATTTTGTTGTAAGAATATTGACATCCATGCTCTTAACCTGTGTTTTCAAATTTTCAAAATTTGACTGCAAAACAAATTGAAAACTTAATTCAAAAGGGATATATTGAAATTATTACAAATTTTCAAGAAATATAAAAATTTAAATGCAATAGAAAATTGGAATATATATAACTTTTTTACCTCAACCAATTCTTTTGCAGCCTCAACAACTGCAACCTTGTCCTTATCAGAAGCCCATAAGTTGTAAAATGCTTGGGCTTCAGCATTAACATTCTCCAATCTACCAACAACAACATTTAAGACATCATCATCATAAATAAAATCAGATTTAACAATTCCTGAAGTAGCCTGTTTTAGCAAGCCATCAAGCTTTTCAGGTTCATATTTGACTAAAGAATAAATAGAATCCCTTTTTTCATAATTTTTATATCGGGCATTAATTTCCCTAATAAGGACCTTTTCTCGATATTCCCATTCTTTCAACTCCTGCAAATATTTCAACACAAACTCCTGAATTGTTGACTCGGTACTTGCTGCCAATGAAACATTTTCATTAAAATTGACAACATCATCCTCAGTTTGAGGACCCTGAGGATGAGGGTTGTCTCCTTGGGTGGGTGGTTCTGATGTCTGTTGAGCTGCAGGGACTTCTTCTTCTCGTGCTAGATCTTTAAGCACATATGTTGCCCTGAAGCCTTCAATGTTGCCCTGAAACATGTAATCCTCATCAAGTGGAATATTATCCAATCCCTGTCCAGAACATTCAGGTGCCTGTGTATTTGAAGAAAATGTAAATTGAGACCATCCATGCCCATGACTTGTTGCTGGCATGTGTGATCTCTATGGGTGTGAAATCCCATGCCCAGAACTTCATGAAGTGCCCTGTGATCTCTATGAAAACAAACGTTTTCCAACACCGACTTGCCCTCGCATAGGCATTGTCGGAGGTTGTGACTGTCCCTGTTGCTGATTGCATGGAAGTGGTGAAACCGGTGAGTGTGATGCATGTGGAGGTGGTGGCGGCATATGCCCTCTAACTTGTGATGTTACTACTTGAACATGAGAATCAACTAAAAATAGTCAAAAATATTTTGTTAGAATTCTGCTTAAAATAAAAAAAATCTTAATTTAAATTAACTACACATAGAATCATAGATTTACCTGATGAAATGCGTTGCAATTATCCTGCATTGGGGGAGGGGTTGGCCACACTAGATTCGGCTTGCACATTTTGTGCATACCTAGGTGTACGAGAAACCCCAGGAGTAGTTGCTTGCCTGGCACGTTTGTGTGACCTCTGCATAGTAACAGGTGTTGCTTCAGAGCCCGTGTCTTCAGAATCACCTGTTTGTTTTGGCCTGTGACCCCTATTGGCAGCAATCTATTTAGTCCTTGAAATTTCTGCCTTTGCCTACATATAGATGAAAAAAAAATAAAAAAAGGAATGTGGTAAACTATAAAATAGTATGTCAAGGACAATGATGTAGTTATTACCCTCAATTCCTCTGGTGTCATGGCAATAGAGTGTAGTTTTGAATGCACAACAGTTGGTACAGGAGTAGTTGACAAATTATGAAAAGACTCAAAATATAAAGCTAAAAGATAATTTACAGTGCCCACAATGGGCTGAGTCTTGGCGGTTGCAATTTGGACCGCGTGCAACTCAGTCCTGATTCGATCTGAAATATAGGTACACCAATCGAACTTGTGATTTTGTTCAGACTGAACAATATAATAAAGTGCCCAAAATAGAATTTTTGGTCTTCCCAATAGAATAAGTCTGGCCTGGAAAAATTTGATAATGGCCTTCAGAGTTTGATGGTTAACATCGCTTATCGATAAACCTCTTTTTGATTTGGCGTTAGAAGCTGCATAAAAAAATTTGATGTCAATTTACAAATTTAAAACATTGAAAATTAATAAAATACAATTAACAAGATTTATACCTGCCAAATCTTTCGATGAAAGACCGTACTTGTTATCAAGGTGTGCTTTGTCATCTGGAGAAAGTTGTGACCTCGACGACACTTGATTAAAACCAATGAATGGAAGACCTATCAATCTGTGAATATCTCTAGGGGTGATGCTGAAAACAACATTTCTAGTTCGTAATTTAATGCTCATTGTACCCCTGTCATGGTCATAACCAGAGATAATATGTTGCAGGAGCCCTTTATCTATTCTAAAATGTGGCATGGAAATGAGGGTTGATAAACCTGCGTTATGGAGCCACTGAAAGTTCATCCCTGGCATTGTTATCAGATCTGATATCAAAGTGCACATAAAATTCTTGAATTTTGGTGAGATTGTGGAAGGGGTATCCATTGGAAGTAGTTGGAAGTGGAAGAAAAAGGATTGGGAATCAAAACTGAAAGGTCGATCAGAAAGGTTAGCTTTGGTTGTAGCAGTCATAGAAACGAAATGGGAAAATGATTGTTGATGCCCTTTTATAGACTTGAAATATATCTGACATGTGGCAGCATCATATTGGACATGCAGTATTGGACACGTGGCAGTACTGGACATGCAACAGCGTACTGGATTGCAGTATGCACCCGGGTGGCGTTCGGACCAAACTGTGCATCCGGTCCGAGATCGACACATATTATGCATCTGGTTCTAGGTCGGCCCATATTATGCATCCGATTCGAGGCCAGACCATAATATGCATCCGATTCGAGACCGGACCATTATATGCAACCTATCCGAGATCGGTACATTTTATGCACCCGATTCGAGGTCGGTGCATATTATGCAACCGATTCGAGACCGACACATATTATGCATCCGGTTCTAGGCCAAAACATATTATGCATCCAGTTCGAGGCCGGACCATAATATGCATTCGGTTCGAGGTCGAACCATAATATGCATCCGGTTCGAGGTCAGACCATAATTATGCCTAACACCATATTATGCATTCGGTCCAAGGTCGGACCATATTATGCAACCGGTCCAAATCGGACCATATTATGCATCCGGCCAACGACCATATTATGCATCCGGTCCAAATCCGGACCATATTATGCATCCGGCCCGAGGCCGGACCATATTATGCATTCGGCCCAAGACCGGGCCAAATTTTGCGTTCGAGCCTTTGCCACGGTTTTAAACGTCGTCGACATATTTTTGACCTGTTCCGGAAAAACTTTGAATTTCGCCCTTTTTTGCCAATTTTTTGGGAAAAATTAAGGTCATTCGCCATGCCATCACACATGCAGTTCGACTGGTTTCATCGGGGTTTCGAAACAGTTTCGCCATTTTTTTATAAGTACCTTTTGGGTCCTACCTCTTATGCATAACCCCGCTTGTAGATCTTCTGCATATAATTTTGGAGGGAAAGGACCATCCTCTTAGTTGATAAATAGGCCTAGATTTGCATTATAAAGGCATTGGGAGTGGTCTACTCATGCCTATTATCTATCCTTATGGGCTCTTTATTTCACCTCTTTTTTATAATTATAATAAATCAAGCTTGAGCCTCATGTCATTTTCTAAGGAGCATCAAGCCTCTAGGATGCATGCCTTGTAATCACTTTTGGCACATTAATGGAAGCCATGACTATTTTTACTTTGTCCTTCTTCTATAATGTGTTTTCGATTCTTGGTTGTGTAAGGTTTAGTTATGTTTATTGTATCTATTAGATAATGGTTCCATATTTATTTATGGTCACTTATTGTAGTTGAAATGAGGGATATTAATTCTTGGTGCATTGCCCTCATAGCTTAGGATTTTATTTTTTTTGCAAAGTTTACTTTTATTGCATTCTTACTTTTATTACAATTAATTTTCCCTACAAATACCTTGGTATTAGCTCATTAAGGCCTTAGCCCATCAAGGATTCAATTCAAAAAGAGACCAACCTCAATTAAAAATCCTAGACACTTCCCTATAGGTGGTCCTCCCATCTATGATACTTCTTGATATTTCACTCTATGTGAGGCATGGATACCCCTAGCACATCAAGTTTTTGCCCTACAGGTTGGTGTATTATGATATGACAATAGGGTATATAAAGTAAATGACATTTGAACATGCAAGAAATAAGAAATATGATAATCCAATGATTGACCTAGAGATAAAGTCCAAGAAAAAATAAAAAAATTAGAACCAGAAAAGCAATAGCTAGAGACACAAAGTAGATCCAACAAAAGACATCCAAAGACAAAGCTAGAGCTAGATCCAAAGTCACATGTTTTTTTTTGGTCGGTTAAATATATGAGGTATATATTAAAAGAGGGGTTTTAACAGGGACCCTTACCCTGAGTACAAAAAGATACAGGATACCAGCCGCGGAAGAAGGTGGTAAAGTAAAAGTAACCAGGAACAAAGGCTGGCCTTTAACAAAACACTAAAATACTAAGCAGAAAGGGGAAAGAGAAGTCCTGGGGGGCAGAGGAAGAAGAACACATCCACGAGGCACAGACTAGTTCCCAGAGAAATAGAGAAGGAGCTGCAGACATTAATTTAGACTTTTCTCCATGCAAGACTTGCCAGTGTTAGTGAAAACCATTGCCTCACCAGCAGGGGATTCCTCAGGAAGGAAGCGGATGCCATCAGCTACCGCCATCAGATCAGCGTTGGTGTGGGGTTTCATGAAGAAGTGAGCATTGAGAAAATAACAATTCATACCGGGTTAACATGAATCCGGTCAGCAATGAGGATATCACACTTCATCAAGACTCACAAAAGAGCTAACACAGGTGGCATTAACGGACCTTGATTGGCCCCCATAAGAGACTTTGTCATTAATAATTAGCTGCTCGAACATCGAAGGCAGGGTAGAATTCCAGATGGACATCTCCTCGATAGATACAACATGATTTGCAAGAGCATCAACAAGCTTATTGTTCTCCCGAAAGGTGTGTTGAAAAATGATTTCTTGAAAATTGCAAGACAGAAGTTTGGATTCGTCAACACAATTCCTAACCTTCCAAGAGGGGTTCTTATTATTCTTGAAGTAATTGATGGTCGTTAGGGAGTCTCCTTCCACCAAGATCTTAGAAGCAGCAAACCGTTGAGCAAGGGTGAGTCCCCGCCATAGGGCCCTAGCTTCAGCCACTTGGTTGGATTGAATACCCAGTGGTTCGGCAAAAGCATAGAGAACATTACCTTGAAAATCTCTAACAACACCTCCAATGCCAAATTTATCGGGGTTACCTTTAGCTGCCCCATCCACATTAAGTTTGACCCAACCTTTGGGAGGGGGAGTCCAAATTGAGATGCATCTGGGTTGGGGGTTTGGAGGCACAGAAGAGACAATGGGAAAGTCCAAGGATGCGGCTAATCTCATTTCAGCAACAGGACAAGACTTGGATTGAAGAGGAATCAAACCAACATTCTCTTTGGCAGCATTGAGGATTTTCAGACATAAAATATCAGCGTTCTGGGATAAGTTTTTGAAAATACGTATGTTTCTTTCAAGCCAGATATACCACATGAAGTGATGGAGACAGAAATGCCAGAACGTTTTAAGACGTAGGTTGAAGAAGGGGTTCGACCACTGTATAAAAATATCGACAAGGGTCTGGGGGGAAGCCCAGGCAATATTGAACCAGTCAAACAACTTGTAAAGGATAGGTGTAGTGAATGAGCATTCCAAAAAAATGTGTCGAGGGCATTCCCAATTGGAACAACACAGATGACATCTATTGGGAATAAACATACCTCTTTTCAAAAGGTTGTCATTGGTCAGAATTTTCCCTTGGATGGCAACCCACACAAAAGACGCAATTTTTGGAATCAGGTGTTTGGACCAAACAAGCTTGAAAGGCAATTCAGTAGGTTCACTAGGAATTAGAAGATTGAAGGCAGTTTTGACCGAAAAAACCCCTGATTCGGAGGCTTGCCAAAAAAATTGATCATTGTGAGCCTGCTATCGAATGAAGATAGCCTGAATGATTGCTTGAAGCTGAGTAGACTCATTTGGCAACTCATTAATGTTGATCTGCTTCCATCTTCTCTGCCCATTATGGTTTTCAATAAATTCAGACACTAGAGGCCCAAAACTAATATCTGTAAATTGCTTGAGATTAGCCAATAATGGGTTTTGAATCAGAGGGGTTTCCAGCGCCCAATTGTCCCTCCAAAAATCAATCTGACTACCATTGCCAACCCTCCATCAGAGGCCCTCGAGGATGAGGGGACGAATAGTAAGAATAGATTTCCAAAAACAAGAACCCCGAGGGTGAACCTCAACCATGAAGAAGGTAGATTGCTGAAGGTATTTTCGTTGAATGATGTTAATCCATTCCACGTCCTCACTGGAAATTAGACGCCAAGCCTGCTTGGCCAAAAGAGCGCTATTAAACAACTGCAATTTTCTAAGGCCAACCCCACCAGAATGTTTTGGTTTACAAACCTTGTTCCATTCCACCAGATGAAATCTGCTCTTGTTCTCAGCCCCTGTCCACAAGAAATTCCTTTGGATCTGTTCTAGCTTCTGGCTCACCTTGACTGGAATTTTAAACACGGACATGAAATAGATTGGGATATTTTGGAGGGAAGCCTGAGTCAAAGTGATTTTCCCAGCTTGTGAAAGTAAGTTACCTTTCCAACCAGCAAGTTTCCTCTGCAACCTTTCCACTACTCCGTTCCACATGGAAGCTTTGGCTTGACCCAGGAAAAGAGGAATTCCCAGATATGAAGCAGGGAGGTGGGAAATGGGGCAATTCAGGATTTCAGAAATTTTTTGTTGCCTGCAAACTGGAGTATTTAAGAAGAAAATTTTGCTTTTGTGGAAATTTATTTTTTTCCCGACAGCCTCTTCATACCACTGAAGGATGTACTTAATCACTCTCGCCTCAAAACAGGAAGCTTTGGTGGTGACCAAAGTATCATCAACAAACTGTTGATGGGATACGGGTCTAGTGTGAGAAGCCACTCGTAAACCAGAAATGAGTTGAATATTGCTGGCAGCTTTGAGAGTGCATCCTAAAGCTTCAACGACCAAAATGAAAAGTAATGGGGACATAGGGTCCCCTTGTCTAATGCCTCGTGAGCTATGAAAATAACCAGCGATAGAGCCATTAATCAAGACAGAAAACCATGGGGTAGAAATGCAACCTAAAATCAATGCAACCCACTCCGGATGGAAGCCAAACTTGGTGAGGATAGCCTCAAGGAACTCCCAGCTAAGCCTGTCATAGGCTTTGTTCATGTCTAGTTTCAGAAGGAAAGCCGACTATTTGGACAAATGCGCTGAATGAAGGGCCTCATGGATAGTAATAACCCCATCCAGAATAGACCTTCCCTGAATAGAGCTACCTTGGGGGGTGTCAACAATGAAAGGGAGGACCTCATGCATTCTATTGGTCATAGCTTTCATCAGAACTTTATAAATAACATTGCAAAGGCTGATTGGTCGGAAGTCAGACATGGAGTTGGCATTTGGGCATTTAGGAATGAGGGCTATAAGAGTAGAATTGAAGCCTCGAGGAATGGACTTGGAAGTCTGGAATTCCCTAATAGCATCACAAAAATCAGTTTCAACAAGGTCCCAAAAGGTTTGGAAAAAATGGGGTGGGAAACCGTCAGGGCCAGGTGCCTTATCAGGTTGCATGGCAAACAAGGCATCATGAATTTCAGCATTAGAAAAAGGCTGGAGAAGCTGAGAATTTACCTCATTAGACACCAAATTGGGAATATGGTGGAGCATTGACTGAAAGGCAAGGTCGAAGGAATATTTGTCCTTTGAAAGAAGCTCAGAGAAGTAGGAGACAACCTCATTCCTTATCTCATGAAAATCTGAAACCATACGCCCATTCGAACACTTCAATTCCTTGACCCTGTTGAAACTCCTATTTCTCATTGTTGAGGCATGAAAGAATTTTGTGTTAAGATCTCCTTCTTTGAGCCATAGAGCGCAAGATTTTTGTTTCCAAAAAACCTCTTCCCGGGCCAGGAGGTTATGATAATCAGCGAGAATTGTTCTTTCTTCAGCTCTGTCATGATCTGTGCAAAACCCAGATTGGATTTTGCTTTCAATAACCTAGAGTCTATCTTTCAAAGCCTGCTTAACTTCAAAGATATTGTCGAAGACTTATTTGTTCCATATTTTGAGATTGGCTTTAACATGTTTTAATTTTTGAGCAAGCCTGAAGGAAGGTGATCCTTGGTCAACCTGCTGCCACCATTCAAAAATTCTTCCCTTTAAATTAGGATGATGAACCCACATGGATTCGAATCTGAAGGGTCTCCAGAAAGGGGTATTCTGGGTGATGTCAAGTACTAGTGGGCTATGGTCAGAACCTATTTTGGCCTGTGCCATGAGATCAGCATCCCCAAAAAGGTTTATGGCTTCCTTGGACATGAAGAAGCGATCGAGCTTGACCTGGATTAACTGATTCCCCGTCCTTCTATTACTCCATGTAAACTCTGCATTTTTGAGTTTAATGTCCATCAAATTATTGGAATTGACAAACTCAAGAAATTCTTCCATACCTTTGTCAATTGCCATTGAACCACCAGATTTTTCAGAGGGGAAAAGGTGGGTATTAAAGTCACCCACAATAATCCAAGGTTCACTGTCAAAGGACCTTCTCAACGAACTTAGGCTGGACCAGAAATCATCTCTGTCGGTGGGGTTGTTCGGCGCATAAACGTTAGACATGACCAAAGAAATGTTAGAGTTGAATTCTTGGAACCTCATGCTTAGAGATCTTCCATCCATATGTATTAGGTTCCCTTTAAATTTTTTGTTGTCCCACATGATCAAGAGGCCTCCAGCGGTGCCCTGGGCAGGACTGTAAGTGAAATCGGCTACGCTCCAGATTTTCTTGGCAACTGAAGCAACTGAATCCGATTGTAACTTTGTTTCTTGGAGGATAATAATGGAAGGTTGAACTTCTTTTCTCAATGAGTTAACCAGACGATGTTTGGGTAACCCATTTAATCCTCTCACATTCCATGAGAGGATTCTCATTTGGAATTTCTGGAGGATTTTTTGCCCCCCTTACCAGAAGGATGGGGAGGTTTGGTATTTACAGCATCTTCTTTGCTCTGAGCTCCGTACAGGGGAAACAATGTTTTTTGAATTCCATTGTCGATATCTTCTCTTACTTTGCGGTTAAACTGCTCAGAAATTGGAGGACGCCCTCGCTTCTTGTCGCTGCCCACATCGAGAGGGGATTCCTTGGAGCTACGAGTTATTTTGGGGCTGAACTTATGCTGGGAAATTTGCTGCACCATAGATCCTGAAGCTAAGAGAATATTGGCCAGCTTCGTGGGGGTAAAGGTCTCCGGTTCAGGGTTAGACGACCCAGATTTAGACGGTGAGTTTTGGGCATCGGGAGGAAGCATCGTCTCGGGTTCAACCATCGAAATGAAATTCTCAGAAGCAGCATTGGTTATGTCAAGTAACATCGAAACTTTATTTGGGCTATCATTAATAAAACCCCCTTCATCACTTGACTCAGGAGAAGAAAAGGGAGTGGTAACCAAATGCTTACCTTTTCTAGTAGGTTTAGGGACTGGTTGAGCAGACCGAGCTTGAGCATTCTCATTTATGACAATTCCTTTGTTACCAGAAGGTGGACCCCTATTTCGTCGAGCACCTTTTCTAGGACCAACGACTTTCCACCCCTGATCTACTGGCTGTAGCTCCTCCACCTCTTTCCTTTTTGAATTTTGAAGATGGTTTTCATGAGTGGGAGGGACTTGCACTTTCCTATTTGACTGAATAGCTTTGGCTCTTAGCGAGGGACACTGGCTCCTCAGATGTCCCTGGGTGTTGCATTCCACATAGAAAACTGGTTTGTTTTCATACTCGACTGCCTGCTTATGATAAAACCCGGTGTGTTCAAGCTCCACGAAGGTTGGAAGGGCTGAGTCGAGGTTAGCGTGAACGTAGATTCTTGTAGATATCATACAGGATCTGGCCAGAGTCGCATGGTCGATGGCCACCAACATGTCGATAGTCGATGCAATGGCTGCTAAGATATCAGAATGCCAACAATGCCAGGGGAGGTTGGGAAGTTTAACCCATATTGGAGCAAAATTAATAGACTGAGTCTCAGGGTTAAATTCAAGGTCCCATTTACATAAGAATAAGCTTCTCCTACCTAGGAACCAGGGGCCCCCGGTGAGAATACGGCTTGTGTCACTGCTGTCACTGAGGCGTATGCCAAAGAAACCTCTGGTTAGGCCAATGATCTCAAGTGATCCATGGGGTTTCCATTTTGATCTAGCCCAGGATCGAATGACCTCCAGATTAGGCCTACCTCCTATTACCTTGCCGACAAGGTTGTACGACTCAGTAGAGAGGTATTTTTTGGCAATGCTATCAGGGATATGCACCTTTGAACCAACTACCTTTAAATACTGTGAAGACTCTACCAAGGTAATCTTAGGGTCTCCGCCAATAGTTTGGGCATAGGATTTTTTTGAAAGCCTCTCAGGGTGAGAAACATCGCCAAGATGTCTTTGAATAGGGGATGCTCTGTTCTGAACAAAGTCCATCCCCGACCCTTGATTCATGCTGCCATCCAATATAGAAGAAGAGTTGAGCCTCTCAGGGAGAAGTAGGTCAAACTTCTAGGAAACCCTCTTATCAGGGGGTTCATCTCCCCAGAACTTACAAGGAGAAACACGTTCAGCAACAAGGTTGCCATCCTCAACATTGTTATCCTATCCTGCACCAGCCGTGATGTCCAGAGCTCCAGAAACTCGAACTTGAGCATTCCCACCTTGCTGAATTTGAATATCCGAGTTCCCTCTAGAACAAAACTTGCAGCCTGCAGTCATGGTGCCCTAAAATAAAAATGATCGATCCAAAGTCACATGTTGATCTTTATATCAACTAATGTAATACGGGAGGGGGTGTTAGAGATTATTGTATTATTTGGTACCTTGTAAATATATTTTCAATATTTGGTTTTATGTAATATTTAGGTTTTTTCCATTATGATAAGTTTAATAAAATATTTCTCCTATGAGAAATATGAACAGTCAAATCTCTCATGAGTTTGAGATGAGATGAAGAGATAGTAGAAGATGAATTGTCAAGAGACTTTATATGAAGGCTATGTATAGGAATTGTAAAGAATCAAATTACATTGCAATGAATTGTAGATTTCTATCAACCACTTGAATATAGGGTGTTTATTTGTTTGATTCATGGCATGAATATATGAGTTGCATTAATGAAATATTTTCTATAATCCTATGAGATAATTTATTGTTCTTGCCTGATATATTGTAAAATAATTTAACCTTGTATTGAGATTTGATCATTGAATATAAGCCCATTTCCAATAGTAAAATCATGATAATATTTTATTCCAAGGTATTCCCCCCCCCCTAGGGTAAGTTGCAATGCATAACTAGAATACTTTTTCTTGATATTATCATATTTTACCCTCTAATGTCATGGACATGCTTTGTTCAGCAATGTGTCAATTTCTAGTGGTAGAACATGAGTTGGATTTAGGAACAAATACTTGTGTACTATTCATGGAATAGGTGGAATCCCCTAGTCTACCTTGCAATAGTGGATGGACATGATTGATTATCATAATATCCATCTATGTCTATCTTATAGTTTATTTTATGATTGGGGGACATATTTTTGTTTATACATAGCATGAGTTGGATTCTCTCTATCTTCCCCACCATAGTGACAAGTGTGTTTGTTGGTACTTAATACTTGTTTGATATTGCATGTGGCCTACCTTCTTCAATAGCATGTCTAATCAGCACACCATCTCACCATGGCCAATATTGGAGGAAGGTAATGTATGAAGAGCATATCATCAAATGCTACCAAAATATTTCATACTTTAGATCAATTAAATTTCATAAATCATGTCACTAAGTGCTATAAAAATCATACATGTTATCTCTAACTATGAAGCATTACATTGAAAGCTACTCAAATTATATATGCAAATCTTAAAATGACATGTCATTGAATGCTACACAAATATTGAGTTTGTGTCAAAATATTGATGTGTCATAAAATGCTACACAAACCATAAGTATATGTCAAAAAAATATAGGTATTTCATTGAATGCTACATAAAGTAATGTCATAATTTTGGTAATAAATTTATAAACAATAACACAAGATGTTACAAAAAAAATCTCATATATATATATATGAAAATATGGAATATTATAGGGATTGTGCACATATAGGTAAAAATCAATTTCTTCTAGCCAAAATATTTAGTGGCACATATAGGTAAGTATCAAGTATGTTTTCCTCTACTCTCATATTTTTTCTATTTACTTTAAAAAATATTTTTTGCATAGACAATAGTATCAAAAATTAAAAATATAATTTTTTTTGTTCCATAGGATAGAATTTTCATTTTTTTGCTTCAACTATCACATATTGCTCTCTTTTTTTCTTTTTTTTTTTCTAAGGACTCAAGGCTTGCTACCCCTTGTAGTGTCACCCATGATCCTTAGAGAGGGGTAATATGTATTTGTAAAAGGATAACTAATAATTAAATTTATATGTGGTGGAGATTATTGTCCTCCTAATTATGGGATAGGGGTGGACTAACTTTGTTAGTCCTTGGGTAAGACATCAACAACTCATTTTAGCTAGTGGTTTTGGTTCTCTTTCTTTGTCCATTTAACAATTTTCTACCACCTTTATTGACTCTTTTTCTTTCTAACTTTTCCAAAACCCCAAAATAAGGATAGATTCCTAATTAAAGTATGTTTTGACATGCATCCCCTGAAGAACACATCCTAATATAAATGGCATTGTTGTCATCTCTAGATGTTTTGGCTTGTGAAGACATAAGCCCAATGTTCCTCAAACACTTGTACCTCACATAAAGCAACATAGAAAGAATATCTAAATGTAAAAGGATAACCTATGGGATTTTTAGCCAAGGTTGGCTCCTCATTGGTTTTGATCTTCGATAATTTTTAGACCTCATAGGCTCAAGCCTACATTTCTTGGGTATGTAGGGAAAGGAAATGCAATTAAAGTAAAGGATAGAAAACTTAAAGAATACGAAAGTAAATTGAAAAAATTAAGTTTCTAGAAAAGTAAAACCTAAGCTATGGAGGTGATGCACCAAGATCAAAGTTTTTCTCCTGATTGCATGGACAAGATAGAAATGAAAAAATTCATCATAGTCTAATAACTAGAATTTGAACACACTTCAATATGCATAACCAAAACTAAAAACACACTTAAATAAGTAGGATAGAGTGAAATTAGTCATAGCTTCCATTCATGTTTTAAAAATAGTTACAAAGCATACGACCTAAGGAGGCTTGATGCTCCTTAGACAATGGCTCAAGGTTGGATTCCTGCTCATACAATCAAGAAGAAGTGAAAGGACGAGATCACAAGGTCATATATGAGGTATGAGGAGGTAACTACCAATGCCTTTACAATAAAATTATAGGCCTATTTATAGGCCAAGATGAAGTCTCTTTCCCTTCAAAACTTTGTATAGAAGGCCTACATATTATTCTCTATTCTACAACAAAAATATTTCTAAAGCTATGATAGGCAGCTTCGAGGTCTTTGAACCTAGGGCCATTAATTTTGAAGGCCTTCAAGACTTTTTATGGTAAGATATTGTTGTCATATCTAATTGCTATTATGTTTGGATTATTGTGCCATTAATATCTTGCCAAATTTCCCTTTGGAATCTACCATTTGTTGATATAGTAGGTATGGCCTCCCTAATTAGAATAGGATGGAAAGGTAGGCTTACCTTTGTGCTGGGTAGTGTTGGTAGTTTTGCATTATGCCACATTAAAATTTTAATCAAATTGTGTTGAAGGGTTTTTTATTGTAAATAGGTAAAATATATTAATGTTATAATTCCAGTATTTTAGTTGATATAATATGCTGCAGTTTTTTGTGTTAACTTCTTCCTTTGTTTTCCATGCAATTATTTTTTAAAAATAATGAGTGTTGTAAGGAAAATGGTCAGAGAATTGATTGGTGACTTCAATTGAAACCGCTTAAGAATATTTAAAAAAATGGCACCCAAGGACTAAGCACATACTAAGAAATGGTTAAAATCATGTTCGCCTAAGAAATGGATGAGGGACCCGTTCACCTCACTCTGAGGCGAACGTAAAATTTTGAATGGAAAAGGAAGTGATTCGGTCGAAAAAGCGCTTTCACCCCAAGTGAGGGGTGAAAGTCCTATTCACCCCTCATTGGGGTGAAAACACATTGAAGTGCTTTGAAATTATGGTGATCCCAAAGAAAATTAAGAAAATTTAAAAAAGGGTGCATTCACCCCAAAGGTGGGGTGAAATATTTGTTTACCCCACTTTGGGGTGAACGTCATTTAAAAAAATGCATTGACAAGTCAACAACGCATTCGCCCCGATTGAGGGGCAAAAGTCATGTTTGCCCCTCCCAGGGGTGAAAGTGCAATGAATGGCAAGTTTCAGGTGAATATAGAGGGAATTGCAAAGTGCCAAGGCAACATTGAAAATTCAATTGCACATTCGTCCCAATAAGGGGACGAAGGTACCTTTCGCATTTCCTCTGGGTAAACGTATATATATAAAGAGAAGGGGTGGACCCCACTTTGGCGTGTAAAAGTAAAATGGAAATTGAAAGTGCTTTCACCCCAAATGAGGGGTGAACATCTCATTCTTCCTTCATTGGTGCGAAGATAGAGGGCAGCATTTCAATGACGTATCAAAGATTTTATTTTTCTCTGAAGCGAATGTGAAGAGATTGGTCATTGAAAATTCAACACAAGGTTCACCCAAGGTGGAGGGTGACAATGCCTTTCACCCATTCTGGGGGTGAACGTATATTTTTAAAAGAGGATGACATCCTATCGAAGGCACTTTTGCTCTGGGGGAAAGAAGAATTTTCAATCATTCCTTTTAAGGATCAAAACAACACGAAAGTGGTTCAGAGAGTAGTTGTTTTGCTCATATTTCTTCTTGATTAATCATTGTTGTGATGAAGAGAGAAATGTAATACGTCAAATTTTAATTCAAATGGAGTTAGTGGTTGTACGTGAATGCAAGGGGTGCCTTCTCTACCAAGTAACACGTGAATGAGTAGTGATGCGGACATCATTTTCGCTCATTGCTCCATTTTGGGTAAATTTAGTTTTAAAATTTAGTGAAGACTTTTTGAAGGTGCCTGGACCAAATGAATGAAGAATATTTAATGATTGGGGTGGAAGTTAATGAGATTACTGATTTTGTGCTGAAAAGAGATGTAGTTTTTCAAACACAAGGTGATTGCTACCAGTTCCAAGATATTCCAAACAGGGATAAATTTTTGAGGCGCAGTGAACGTACCAAGTCATCGACCACCTTTGCAATTTTATGTGCATCGACACCCAAATGTGCTGATTTCTTGGAGGTATTTCCTTAAAAGTTGGATCGTTGTTTCAAAAGGATGAATTTTCAAGATTTTCGAGAAGGAATTTCTTCACCAAGGTTCCTGATCTATAAACATTTTGTCTTCATGTGCATTTAATGAAAGAGGTGAAATCCTCTATAAATACTAATCATTTCAATGTAATAAGGAGGATAGACATTCTGTAGAAAAACTATTCAAGTTTTTTGCATAATAGAAGAGACTTGGCTTCTAATTTTGCAAGCAGTTTTTATGTGTGATTTCTTTCTGTTTTAAGCATTTCTATTATATATTCATGTCTGTTATCTGTTGCTAAATTCAAATTCTGCATCTGGATTTGAATATTGTTGGTGAGGGAGTGAGTACTGGAATGCGATCCTGGAAGTTGTCTCTATGGAACTGTAAGTAAATTCTTTGCCTTGTCTCCATCTTATGATGTTACCATGCTTGGTTGGAATTCCTGCTGCTAGTCTATCCCCAATCCTACACCTTTGGCCTGTGGCCATATTTCCCATTTCTTTTCATTATTTCCAATTTCTTTCCTGCAACTCTAGTCTCAAACCAGTGTAGGATTAGTAAGGGAGCCAACCCTCTCTGGAGATTGGCACGGAGGACATTTCTTTCCTTCGACCTTTCAATGTTGGCCATGTCTAGGGTGCACAAACGTATGTTTGTATAATTAGGTAGATATTTGACCAAAAATTTTTGGCACGCCTGGTGGGACCTCGAAAGTTCCACTTTCAACAGTATTGAGGTTTGATGTTCACCTTCATGTTGTATAGTTAGAACATCTAGTGACTCAGTTATACCTAGAAGCCTTCGAACGTGAAGGCAATGAAAGTTGTACTTCATGATCACAAGATCGAAGGCCAAAAATCCTGAAGACCCCATTGAGTTCTATGAACTTGACATCGAAAGATTAGGGGAACACCCCAGGTTAGTTCCTACACCTCACACATCATCCACAACATCCTCACAAATAGTCGATGTGTTCTCCATTCCTTCAAGTCCAACTAGTACTGCTACTAGTGTTCCACCTCCTCAACCCCATACACTAGTCCAAATGGCTCAGAACCCACCACCACAACAACCACAACCACCAAGGTAGTTCCCAGCATGGAATAGCTCAGGAGCTTTGAATTTACAAGCACAAAATCTAGTTCCTCAAGCAGCTTTGAAGGCTTTGCCTACCTATGATGGTACTGGTAAAACTGCTTATGAGCATATTCAAGATGTGGCTTCTTTGGCGATGATCCATGGTATTACTAATGAAGATATTATGGTAAGGTTGTTGGTGTTATCACTTAGAGGAAAGTTGTTATATTGGTACCGATATTTACCGCCCACCACTATCGCCACATGGGATCAGTTGGTGGAATTGCTAATCAAGAACTTTCATGAGCAAGTTGATCCTTTCTCCTTGCTACATCAATTCATGAATATCCAAAGACATCCATAGGAGGAGATAGTGGACTTCAATGTCAAGTTCACCCAAAGCTGGCAGAGAGTTCCTGATGGTCTTCGGCCCACACATGAGCAAGCTACATTTTACTATCTCAGAGCCTTCAACTTAGACATTGGAATGGTTGTTCACCAAGCCAATGTAAATACTTTTCCAGACTTGTACATGCAAGCACAAGAAGGCCGAAGCAGATTTGATCACCATAGGTAAGCTTCCCCGAAGGTAACCATGCCCATCCTTCCTGATCTTCCACAACATTTGTATTCGAGTGCATTTTTGTAGCCCATGCCTTCTATGTACCTAGTTCCCTCATGGAGCTTGGGTCCACCTCAAATCACTCCAATCCTAGTTCCACAACTCCTCACTCCAAGTATTCCGTAGTTACCCGCACTAGTAGTTCCTCAGTTGCTAGCACCAATTCCTTTCCCAATGCTACCAGCACCACCTGCTCCACTATCGTTGCCTGCTCCATCAGTACCTTTACCTTTACCAACACCTCCTACACCCTCAAATCCTGATCCTTACATGAAATTATTACAAGAAATGCAATATATTAATTTGGTTGTAAGGACAATGTCGAACGAGATCACAATGGTAAAGAAGAAATAAGTTGAAGCTGATTTTTGGTCAAGGAGGTTTCAAACACCACCAATTACTAGGGAGCAAGCAACCACTAGCAAAGGCCCTGAGAGGAACACAACTATGCTAGAAAATGAAGAAACTAGTACATCAGAGAAAGCATATTGGTGCTCCACCTGTAATGATCCCCATGGAGAAGACACGTGCATGGTCCACTTGAACTATGTACAGATATTAGCGGAAATTTTGTCGATGGACAAGTTAATATGATAATGGAAGTTGATCATAACTTGATGGTCCCATCATTGGAGCAAGTTTTAGTTCTTACGAGGGCTGGAAAGAAGTCGGTGACTGTTGATCCAGTAGAAATGGAGCCTCTGAAAGTTCCTGCTGAGTAGAAGGTACAAAATGAAAAAGTGCAACCACAAGCGAAAGCACCTGAAGCGACAATGAAGCAACAAGATTCTATCTTATTGAAGGATCTATTGCCCAAGCAAGCTCAAGAGAATATGAAGGCATCAACTTCGTAGCCTGTAGTCACTCAAGTGCAAATGGAGGCGAAAGAGCAAGCCAAAGAATGCCTCAAGTACCCATCATTGACAAAGAGACAGAGGGTGGAGGCTACTCAACAATATCAGAACAAGTATGAACCCACTACAGAAGAGAAGATTCCTGGTACTTCCAATTATAATATTATGGAAGAAATGAAGAATATTCCTACGAAGGTGAGCTTATATGATGCATTACAGTTACCTAGGCAAGTTGATCTGTTGCAAGAATCTCTCAAATCAGCAAAATATCAAAATAAAAGTCATTCCCAAATAGTGTTAGCATAGATGCTACCTACTTCGACCACTGGAAAGAATAGGCCACCTCTGTTCTATTTATCTCTCCGAATGGAAGGGTGGATCGTGCATAATTGTATGATTGACTCTAGTGCTGCGACTACTATCATGCCAAAGGTAGTATGTGAAGTAATGGGAATGGAGTACACAAGAAGTAGTCCAGGCATCTTACAATTGGATGGGACCCTGATCAAAATGGTGGGAGTAATCAAGGATATTCCTATCATTCTACACAGCATGCCTCAAATCACTATCATCCAAGAAGTGGTGGTAGTTGACTTGGAACCATACTTTAGCATGTGTCTTTCGAGGGAATTCATAGTGAAACTAGGAGGGTACCTTTCCTTGGATTATTCACATTTGGAGATACCATACAAGGGAAGAAGAATCCACATCTATAATGAAAAGCCCTCCACTTTTCATATAGAGAAATTGGAAGAAGAAGAAAAGCCTACTGGTGCAGTCAACATGATGATAGAGGAATTGCAAGAAGTAGACTTGATGGAGGAAGCTCTTGGTGAGCTCCATTTGGAGGATGAATTCTCACTCATGGATTTCAATGTGATGGTGGAAACTGACATCGGTTGTTACACTATAACCAAACCTGAGCAGACTAAAGAAGAAGTCTCTGACTCCCCAGACCCTCTTTCTGATCAGTTATGGAAGTTGTATTTTGATGGTGCAAGGTGCAAGAATGGCATAGGGGCTGGTATTGTTCTTGTTTCTCCTACAGGGTTGTAGAAAACCTATTCATATCGGCTAACTTGGAGCTGCATGAATAATGCCACCGAATATGAAGCATTATGCCTTGGTTTGAAGAAAGGTAGAAAAGTTGGGAATAAAATAGCTACAAATATTTGGAGATTCTGAGCTCATCGTCAATCAGACTACAAACAAGTGTGTGTCAAAGAAACACTATTTGAAGGCCTACCGTAACAAGGTATGGGATTTTTTTGAGTCATTTACTGCATTGAACATTCAGGCGATTTTGTGGGAGCAGAATAGGCATGCAGATATCTTAGCTTCTCTTGGTGCCAATTTCTCTCCTGTAGAGCAAGTGGTCAGGAAGCCCAAGACTATGAGGGTTATTTATAGACCCTCGATCCTTGATAAGAACCTCTATTGGCAAGTATTCGACAATGATGAACAGATAATCAATTTTTTTATTAAGGAAGCTACAAGTGTAGAAGATAGGATACTTGTCGAAGAGGAAATGGAAGGAATGATCCAATTGAAGAACAATCACATTCCTAGGGGACTGATTTTGCTTGAGAGTTTGTTTGACCAGAATGATCGAGGGAGAGAAACACAAGATCAAAGTTGATGCAAAGGAGTACAAGGAAATGCAGCTGGAGCCTGAGAAGATTATCAAAGTCGGAACAGATTGTACGTCGAAAGAACTTGAAGATATCAAAAATTTATGTTATGAGTTCCCCAACATCGTTGCATGGAGCTACCATGATTTAAAAGGATATGATAAAAATGTAATTTAGCATACCATTGAACTGTAGGAAGGAGTAAAACCTTTTTAGTAGAAACAATAGCCTATCAATCCCAAAATTGAAGTGCTCATGAAGGAAGAGTTGTTAAAAATGTTGGAAGTAAAGATAATTTATCCAATCAAGCACTCAACATGGGTAGCAAACTTGGTGCTAGTTCAAAAGAAAAATGGAGATATTCATATATGCGTGGATTTTCGAAATCTGAACCAGGCATCATTAAAATATCACTACCCCCTATCGTAGATTGATCAAATTCTCCATGTGGTCACTAGAGCACAGAGGTTTTCATTACTAGATGGTTTCTCTAGTTATAATCAGATTTGGGTGAAGGATGAAGACCAACACAAGACAACGTTTACTACAAAATGGGGCACTTTCGCCTATCAGAGGATGCCATTTGGTCTTTCCAATGTCGGTGCTACATTTCAGAGAGCTATGGACATTGCTTTTGGTGAGTTATTGAATAGAGTTATTGTGATTTACCTTGATGACATGACTATTTTCTCACACCGCAGGGAAGAGCACATCTCTCATTTGAGGCAAGTGTTCAAAAAATATTGAGAATTTGGAATTTCCATTAACCCAAAGAAGTCCATATTCATTGTCAAAGAAGGGAAACTCTTGGGACATGTGATTTCACAGGAAGGACTAGCGATTGATCCTGCAAGAGCTGAGGCACTCTTGAAATTACCACTACCAGTTAACAAGAAGGATCTACAATCATTCTTTGGCCAGATCAATTTCATTTAAAAGTTCATTGCTGATTTTGCTCAAGTTGTAAAACCAATGACCGAGCTTCTAAAAAATAATGCCGACTTCAAATGGATGGAAGTGAGAAGATAGGATTTTTAAGAAATCAAGGAAAGAATCACTCAAGCACTTGTATTGATTAACCCAGATTACTCAAAAGACTTCATCCTCTATGCAGTAGGTGAATAGGAGAGTTACATTGTCATTCTCACACAGAAGCAAGAAGACGGAGATGAAAAGTCGATTGCTTTCTTGAGCCAAGTGATTTTGCCACACCAAGAAAAGTATAATTTTATTGAAAAATAGGTGTATGCAGTTATGAAATCCTTAAAGAAATTTTGACACTTCATTTCACAGAGCAAAATAGTTGTCTATGTCATACATCCAGATGTCAAAAATTTCATTCTTCAAGGAGAATTAGGTGACAAGAGAGCAAGTTGGGTCTCAAAGATTCAAGAATATGATGTGGAGATCTGACCGACTAAGTTGGTTCGTGGATGAGCTCTCTACCAAGAACTGGCCAAAAGCATAACTTCAGAATCATTGGCTCTAGTACAAAATGAGGATCTCAACGAAAGCATTTGTGCAAATCGTGCTATAGGTGATCATGACTAGATAGAGGACCTTGTCAAATTCTTTACATCTGGGAAATGTCCATCACACCTTGATGCTTCACAATAATGGAGATTCAGACTACAAGCACTTAAGTATGTCCTATTGCCAAGTGGGTTGTTCCATAAGAATATAGATGGAGTACTCCTTAGGTGTGTAAAGGAGTCAGAAAAGCAAAAAATATTGGAGGAGTTCCACTCTAGTTTATCCGGTGGACATTATGCAAGAAGGCCTATGGCCTTGAAGATCATCCGAGATCAGTATATTTTTGGCCTACTCTTTTCACAGATGCGCATAAGGTGAGCCAAAGTTGTGATAACTGTTAGCGGTATGTTGGCAAGACTAAGAAAGCATCTTTGCCCTTGCACCCAATTCAAGTGGAAGCACCTTTTCAGTAGTGGGGACTGGACTTCATTGGAGTTATTGACCCTCATTCCTCTGCTGAACACAAGTATATCTTGACAATGACTGATTATTTCACCAGGTGGGTGGAGGCCATCCCAACCAAAAAAGCAGATCAGGCTACAATCATCTCTTTCCTGGAGGGACTGATCACCCATTTTGGTGTTCCAGATGCTATTATCATAGATAATGGGACTCCATTCATTGGGGCCAAGATCACTGAATTCGCAAGCAAGTACGGGATTTATCTCAAAACATCCTCCAATTATTACCCACAAGGAAACGGCTTGGTCGAATCCACAAACAAAAATTTGTTGTGAATCCTAAAAAGGACACTGGGGAACAATAAGAGAAGTTGGCACCTATTGTTAAACCAGGCTCTGTGGGAAGATCGAATATCAGTAAAGAAGTCTATTAAAGCTTCCCCCTATTCTTTGGTGTATGGGAAAGAAGTAGTCCTTCCCACTCACATCGAATTACCTGTCCTCCAAACATTGCAGTTGTTCAAATATGAAGATGATGAGTTTGATCCAATGAGTGCAAGGCTAGCTCAGTTGTTGCAGCTAGAGGAGGAAAGAGAAAAGGCATATGAGGCTTTCACAGAGCATATAAAAATGACGCAGAAGTGGTTTGGAAAGAAGACAATAGAACACAAGTTTTAGGTGGGAGATTTAGTCCTCAAATGGAATGAAAATAAAGCCAAACCAGGAAAGCATCACAAGTTCGATGCAATTTGGGAAGGTCCATTTCAGATTTCTATAGTAAATTCAGAAAATGCATATTATCTTCGAGATATGGATGGTTGGGATCTTTCGATTCCAGTTAACGGTCTTCATCTGAAGGCCTATTTTCAATGAGGTAATCTAGAGGTACCAATTTGTAAATATGTACATATTTCATTTTCAAGTATTTTTTTATTTTCCATATAATATAAATATATATATGCTTCCCCTCTCTTAAAGGATCAATTTTTCCTCGAAATGGTTCGATGAAGAGATGTTATGATTTCATGCAGAATTAATAGTTGCACTAAAAGGAGAAAATTGTGATATGCCCTAAATTTTTTTACAGGTTGCTTTGCCTTGCAAGTCTTTGAGTTTAAATGTTTTAGGTTTGGGAGCAAGTAAAGTGCCTAGTTGAAAAATCAAAGCATAGGGCCCCAATTTCGAAAGTATGGAAAGCAACAAACTAAAAGTACTTTTGCCTCGAAGAAAGGGCGAAAGCCCCGTTTGCCTCCCAGTGAGGCGAACACATTCTAAAACTAGGAAAATTCCGAAGCTCGTGATCAATAATTGAAAAGGCTTTTCATTGAAAATGAAGGGTGAAATCCAAAGTCAAATATGGTCAACAAAGCTTTCACCGAACAAAGGGGTGAAAACCCCATTCACCCCCAAAGTGAGGCGAATGTATGTTGTAAAAGAAAAGGGAAGTCGAAGACGCCAAGTCAACGAAACAAAATGGTCAAAAGGGCTTTCACCCCAAATGAGGGGTAAAAACCCCGTTCACCCCTCATTGGGGCAAAAACATTGAAAAATTCTACAACTCGTGCTATTTAATTTAAAAGCCACACCGAGAGTTTAAAGAAAAATCAAAAGGGACCAAAGGTGCTTTCGCCTTGCATGTGGGATGAAAATCCTTGTTCGCCCTTCACTTGGTTGAAACAATGTGCAAAGATTTTAAAATGTGAGAGGCGTGCTCTGGCTCTTTTCGGGCGATTGCATACAAAGATTTTTGTTGAAGTTTTAAGCAAGGATCGAAGGCAAAAATAAAACAAAGGAAAACGCAAAAGCAAGGGTTGTCATAGCTTCACTATTATTAAAAGCTTTGAAAAAATAAAAAGAGCATTAAAGGCATTTTTTTTAGGGATTTTGATTTTTTTTTTGGTAGATAAGATATTATAGCATTAATACCGGGTTTTACAGGTTGACCCAAAACCTTTTATAAAAATCAGCCCAGGGTTGTTGATGAACATATCCTTACTAAGGATCCTATATATGTAAAATCTACATGCCGCCAAAGCCATTACATCCGGTAAGGCACATAACCTATTATCAAAAAGAAACTTCCCATACAACATTTTGGGTATACCCCGAGAAAACACACATGCATCATAATTACAAAAAAGAAACAGACATGGATCCCTTCCTTGAGATAATGGAGAAACAAAAAGTTGCAGACACACATAGCAGAGTCTTGAAAAAAACTCCCACAAGCTCTCTATTGACAGTTACTCTTAATAATTCTTTGGTAATTGTTTTCTTCTGTGTATGACATGCTTTGGTACCACATACTATCTTGGCCAATCAACCTTGGAGAAGTGAACCTATTGGCTAGATTTATGGTGGTGGCTATCTGGTGGTCAACGTGGCTTTGGTTTGAAGTTTTATATTGTTGTTCTTTCCTCCTTGTGATTATCAACAACCTCAAATTACTAAGATGCTAGAACATGTTATCGACATGTGACTATCCCCATTATGGTATCCAAGATCCATGAAGGATACTCGGATAATTTTATTGTAGTCCAATTCAAAAAGAGACGGGAATACTAGCCTCGAACTAAAAGTTGGAAATCACTATCATTATTGGAATTCTTGTTGAATAAGCTCCTCACTTCACTCACAGTGTTTCCATTTGAAAATCCGCACCGCGACACCAAATTGGCCACAAATGTAGCTTCTCAAAAACGTTTTGGGATTTCTATCGCTCCCGGAAAGGATCCAGACTCTTCAACAATTGTTAATCCTCCAAGGAGGTGTTTTCCAATTATTGAGGAGATTTATAACCTGCATAATCTCCTTCTATTATCAAATTGCCTTCTAAGTCTTGAGTCATTTGAGGCCCCCACAAGCTCTAGCTTCAGCTTCATTGTTCATCATTGTTCCCAAATATTCAGAAAATGCAAGCATCATATTCCCATTATGATCTCAAGTGAAAATGAAGAAAAGAGAAAAATCAAAGAGAAAAGCCCTAAAATCAATGGAGTTTTTTTAATAAAATCCAGGTTTTTTCTAAATTTGGGCTAAAAATAAAAGCAAGAAGTTGTTTTAAAAGAAGAACATTCACCATGAAGTTACCTCAAGCATGTAAAAGATATTTTTGGAGCGAAAGAAAAGAAGATGAAGTGCGCCTCAGTAGTATTTTTTCCCCCATTTTTCTTCGGGTGTGTGACAATTTTTCAAGAGCAAATCGAGTTTTTTTAGAGCACCCCTTGAAGTGGTTTCACTCTAGTACGTGGAAGCATGTTATTGCATATTTTTTAGGCATTTAATTTAAAACATGCACCCGGGTTGCATCAGCAGGCATTTTAGCCATCTTGGGAGCCAAAATTTCACCACATCAGAAACAAATGTGCTCATTGATCCACAGGTGGTGGATTTATTTTTTCAAGGAATTTTTAGTAGCCAATGCATAATTTTTGAAGGCATAATGCAGCAAGGAGGGCACCTTTTTCTAAAATGATTTTTTGACTAATATCATTTAGTTGCAATTTAGGCATTGAGAATAGTGCCAGTCAGGTGAAATGAGGGTGCCCCCATCCAAATTTGCTGAGACGAAGTGCAACATTTACTCCATGGTTGAAGATATACCCTATAAATAGAGCACAAGTAAATTCACCCAAAAGTTGATTTTTTTAAAGAATTTCCTTGCCGGTATGTTTTCGATTTTTTCGCTTATAGAAGTTGCAGAACATCTTCAAAATTGTTGAGTTGCTGGAATTAATAGAATGGGGAAGAAAAGCAAAGAGTTTAAAGAGGCTGTAGAGCCCAAAAAGTTAAAAATAAAATAGAGGGTAGGTCAAAATACAAGAAGTCCCATAGAAATGAAAATGTTGATTTGGACCCTACTATAACACTATGGCGGAGGTCAGAGATTGCGTGATTACCAACAAGGGCATGGTAAAACTTCAGCAGGATGTAGAATTTGTAGTAATTCAAGGATTGATGGTAGAGAGGCCCCTAACTATACCATTTTATGTGTAGTTATTTTGGTATTTGTGTATGCCCATACATCCTTGTCCGAAACTGGTAAAATTTATTTCCAAATATTATAATCCATTTACCAGGGCCATTCAAAAAGCCAACGCAGAGGTGTTTTTTTCTATTTCTGCCACTGAAGTTAGAGAAGCATTTGCATGTGGGTTAAAGCCCCCATCTGATATGATTTTTAAGAAGCTGCACATCAACGAGTAAGAGGATAAATATGTTTCCACGATGATAATGATAGTTTATGGAAATGCAGTTGATCAAGGATACACAATTAGGGCAAATTTCAAATATGCCAAAGTCTTTGTCAAAATTTAAGATCCCTGATTTATTTTCTATGTTGACATGGATTGCTGGTCTTTTGATGAATTCTACAATACACAAGTGGCAAGCGACGATGGTGCAATGTATATCTCAAAGAAATTTTTATGCTCCAAAGGCCATGATAAGGGACATAAATCTAATTTATTTCGATTGGGTCAATTTCATTTATCGGAATATGCATGTCCAGTTGGAGAAAATGCATATGGGAGAAGAGACTTCATTCAAACACACATTCTTCCTCGTATGGAATTTCTTTTTCATTTACACCAACATTTTTCATTCATTACAATAAAACATGTTGATGAAAAGGATGAATTGTTGCACGTTTATATGTAGACTCCCACTTTGTCGAGGATGGAGTCATACTATAGTTTTAACCACCTATTTTTGGGGCCCGTTATTGAGTTGATTTGCAGCCAAAGTGAAAGATTACCACAGGAATGAAGGAGGTGGTTATTACAGCCAAAAGGTGCGACATATTTTTGCTGACTCAAGGTGTGGTTGTAAGAATTTATGGCTTCATGGGTAAGCCATTCCTGCTCCCATACTTCACCATCTAATATGTTTTTCTATGGAGGTGGTGTGCCAGATAGATTATACCAACGATGTGTATGGAGCAGGGCACGAAAAAGAACAAATTGTACCATGTCGTTCAATTTTTGCAGTATCGAGGCAAACCAGGTTAGGAAGGATAGGTTTATCATGGAGCCACTTAAAGATCTGGGGTCGATAGAGTTGCCACAATGATGGAGATACAAACCATTGGGTAAGTTTATAGAAATACTTAAGGCTAAAACTTTTCATTACTGTCTACAACCCAACATCTAGGACAGGTGGAACAATTTTTATAGATGATATTTAGAGTGGCATGTTGAAGATATGATGGTTCTTCCTCCATGGTATGATTTTTACGAGTAGGAGGCTGAATATAACCCTATAGTACATAGAAATCACATTCCTCCACTAGGACTATTTGGCCAAATGAAGGAATAATTGCCCTGGATCGAAGAAAAAATTATGAATTGGTGGATAATGTGGGTCCACAGAGGAAAAATTGCATCACCCTATGGGTTGAATATGGATGAGGTATTTTTGGAAGCCTATGATGAGTATGTCAATGCCTATCAACCCATCGCTTTCACCAAAATCTTGCCTCAAAGATTTCAAAAATCCAACAGTGGTAAAAGCGTGATGAGAGAAGAGTATTCAATAGCTGATGAAGAAACACCTATGGAAGAAGACCAGAAGTATGTATTTCAACGATGATCACAATAGACAAAGCAAAAAATTGATGAGGTACCTTTGTTGAAGAAGTAAATGGTTCGAGAAGCGCTTCCATTTTTGAAAACTACGAAGAAGCCAAGGACTTGTGCTACTTCCTCATCTACTATGGTAGTTTTTGTTGTTGCAATTTCTATAGTTATAGTTGTAGTGATTTCTAATCCTCCTCTACTGGTGTCAAATGCTCCGATGAGCATCGTCCAAATGTTACCATTGATTCATGAACATCCATAGGACCAGTAGGTGGAGGTTTTTAACCTCGAGGTGGAAGTGGAGGAGAGACAAGAAGAAATTATTATGCAGCTACCTCCATCACCCAAACACATGATGCCTGCACCCGAAGGTACGTCTTTCTTTCCCTCTTATTCTACTTCAGAGCATGTAGTGGTTGTTAGTTCATTTTCATCAGCTTCTACATTAGTTGCTCCCCATTTTGTTATGCCCTCCATATCCATTTCACTCTCTTCCCTTGACCTGCAAGTCACTACTACTCCTTCTTCTATTCCCTTATCTTATGTCTCCCTTTCTTTTAGTTCATTTGCATCAGGTCCAAATCTATTTTTGTGTCCTTTCCCTTCTATTGTCGCCACCACTTCCACTAAATTTTTAAGTATGCAAGCTCCTCCAATGGTAAGCGTAACTGCAGTCAAACATGGTTCTTCCATCAACTCTACTATTTAGGTTCCCCCTTTCCTTGTTATCTCCTCTTCTTCCTTTGAGCTTGACCATTCTCAAATCCTAATTCCTTTCACCTCATTTTTGGAGCTGCAAGTATTACCTAAAGCTTAGGTGACACCTAAGTAGCCAGATGTAGAGAAAATCAATCGAGTGCACCTTAGTTCATCATAATGGCTAAAGAGTCATAGGTGAAAAGAGGAACTTGCTCCAACTCGACCCCTTAAGAAATTTGATTTTGATTTGGTTGCCATGGAGGTTCACACAACCAAGATCACTCCCCTAGTTCAGAAGCCACAAGGATAGATGACACCAAGCGATTACGCTTACGATACCACCATAGAGGACCTGATGAAGATTGACCCCACTAAAACAATGGGGAATATATAGGTTGATATGAGTTTGGTTTATCTACACAACGAGTATTATAAGCAAAGATATTATGACACCGAAAATAAAATTTCCAAACTTGAAGATGCCTTGGCGGTGAGTAAGGCACGACAGGAAAATATAGCAACAAAAAATGAACACTTGCGTTAGAATGTGGGGGTTTATCAAAAATATAAAGAAGTTTTGGAGTAGCAAGTGTAGGTATTTAAGGTACAACCTGATTCCATACAGTCCCAGCTAGTATAGAAGGCAACGTAGGTTACAGGATTCTCTTCTAAAATGATTAAGGAGGCCCACTTTTTCTTGGCTCAAAATTGTGAGAGATTGGTGGTGAAAGTATTTCAAGTGTTGCAATATTTGTGGGTAGCATAGATATATATTTAGTTGAGCTAGCAAGTGATAGATACTACTGAGGAGATGTTGGAACCCTATATGGAAATGGCTATAAAAATCCAAGTTTTGGCTCAGTCCAACATGCACATTCGCCCCTTAAGTGAAATGGACCACGCTTGGTCTACTACCAAGGTCACGTTGCATAACTATTTTTAGAGAATGGATCTGGTGAGAGAAGGTAGGAATATCCTTAATGCCATAGAGTAGGAGCATATTATTTCTATGATTATTTTTGATGCTCTCACTGATATGGGCTTTCCAAGTTTTATTGATGAATGGGGCGAACCTCTACTGAGGGAACAGTTGGAAGCGGCTTCGATGAATTTTATAGAGGATACTTTAGAGATCAATAAATGGTAGGAGCCCATCACAAAGGAACGCATTCTGTCACTTATAAAATGTTTACCCATATGGAGCTATCATTGTTTGAGTTATCTCAACGATCCAAGTGCCTTAGTTTGGAGGATGTCCATAACTTGCGGTATGTGTACAAGTCACTAAGTGTTCTTTGCCTATTTACTATGCATGTTTGTGATGAGGTAGTTACAGTGTACTAAGTCACATATGAAATATTGAAAGAGCAGGAAGAATATACCGTAGCAAAAAAATCAGTAGCAGAGCAAGCAACAGTTGAAGTAGAACGTGCAAAAGTGCTATGGGTAGCACCAGAGGTAGAGGTGGCTGATAAGGCAGTAGAAGAGCAGGTGTAGAAAAATGCATCCACATCAGGAGTGTCAGCCAAAGCAGTTAGTAATAAGACTCAATAGTGTACCCAATGGATAAAGGCCTGGGATCGCTTGCATCCATACAAGCTGGATACCCCATGAGCCACCAAAAATATTGGCAGTTTTACATTATGCCACATTAAAATTTTGATCAAATTGTTTTGAAGGGTTTTTTATTGTAAAGTGGTAAAATATATTAATGTTATAATTCTAGTATTTTGGTTGATATAATATGTTGCAGTTTTTTGTGTGTTAACTTCTTCCTTTGTTTTCCATGCGATTCTTGTTTAAAAAAACAAGTTTTGTAAGGAAAATGGTCAAAGAATTGATTGGTGACTTCAGTTGAAATCACTTAAGAATATTTGCAAAAATTGCACCCAAGGACTAAGTGCATACTAAGAAATTGTTAAAATCATGTTCGCCTAAGAAATGGATGAGAGACCCATTTTTCTCACTCTGAGGCAAACGTAAAATTTTGAATGAAAAAGGAAGTGATTCGGTTAGAAAAGTGCTTTCACCCCAAGTGAGCGGAGAAAGTCCCATTCACCTCTCATTACGATGAAAACACATCGAAGTGCTTTGAAATTATGGTGATCCCAAAGAGAATTCAAAAACTTTAAAAAAGGGTGCGTTCACCCCAAAGTTGGGGAAAAAGCTTTGTTCACCCCACTTTGGGGTGAACGTCATTTAAAACAAGGCATTAACAAGTCAACAATGTGTTTACCCTGGTTGAGGGGCCTCCTAGGGGTGAAAGTGCAATAAATGGCGAGTTTTGGGTGAACATAGAGGGAATTGCAAAGCACCAAGGCAATGTTGAAAATTCAATTGCACATTCATCCCAAGAAGGGGACAAAGGTACCTTTCACCTTTCCTCTGGGTGAATGTATATATATAAAGAGAAGGGTGTGGACCCCACTTTGGAGTGTAAAAGGAAAATTGAAATTGAAAGCGCTTTCACCCTAGTTGAGGGGTGAACATCTCATTCATCCTTCACTAGGGTGAAGCTATAGGGCAGCAATCCAACAACATATCAAAGATTTTATTTTTCTCTGAAGAGAATATGAAGAGATTGGTCTTTGAAAAGTCAACACAAGCTTCACCCAAGGTGGAGGGCGACAATGCCTTTCACTCATTCTAGGGGTGAACGTATATTTGTAAAAGAGGATGATGTCTTATCGAAGGCACTTTCACTCTAGGGGAAAGAAGACTTTCAATAATTTTAGGAGTAAAACAACACAAAAGTGGTTTGGAGAGGTCATTTTGTCCATATTTCTTATTGACAAATTACTATTGTGATGAAGAGAGGAATGTAATACATCAAATTTTAATTCAAATAAAGTCAGTGGTTGTATGTGAATACAAGAAGCACTTTCTCTACCAAAGAGTGCGGATGAGTAGCGATGTGGATATTTTTTTGCTCATTGCTCCATTTTGGGTAAATTTAGTTTTAAAATTTAGTGAAGAATTTTTTAAGGTTCCTGGACCAAATGAATCAAGAATATCTAATGATTGGGGTGAAAGTTATTGAAATTACTTATTTCATGCTAAAAAGAGTTGTAGTTTTTCAAAAACAAATTGATTTCTACCAGTTCCAAGAAATTATAAACAGAGATAAATTTTTGAGGCACAGCAAACATACTGAGTCATCAACAGCGTTTGCAGTTTTCTATGCACCAACACCCAAATGTGCTAATTTACAGGAGGTCTTTTCTTAAAATTTGGATCGTTGTTTCAAAACGATGAATTTTCAATATTTCCAAGAAGGAATTTCTTCACCAAGCTTTTTGATCTATAAACATTTTTTCTTCACGTGCATTTAATGAAATAGGTGAAATCCTCTATAAATACTAATCATTTCAATATAATAAGGAGGATAGACATTTTGTAGAAAAACTATTCAAGTTTTTGGCATAATAGAAGAGACTTGGCTTCTAATTTTGTAAGTAGTTTTTATGTGTGATTTATTTCTCTTTTAAGCATTTATATTACATATTCATCTTTGTTATCTACTAATAAGTTCAAATTCTACATCTAGATTTGAATACTTCTAGTGAGGGATTGAGTACTGGAATGTGATCCTAGAAGTTGTCTCCATGGAACTGTAAGTAAATTCCTTGCCTTGTATTCATCTTATGTTGTTATCATGCTTGATTGGAATTCCTGCTGCTAGTCTACCCCCAATCCTACACCTTCGGCCTGTGGCCATATTTCCCATTTTTTTTGTTATTTCCAATTTCTTTCCTACAACTCTTATCTCCAACCAGTGTAGGATTATTAAGGGAGCCAGTCCTCTCTGGATATTGGCATGGAGGACATTTATTTCCTTCGACCTTTCAATGTTGGCCATGTATAGGGTGCACGAACATATGTTTGTATAATTAGGTAGATATTTGACCAACAGGTAGCTAGTGTGACTACCACACAAAAGGTTCTATTGGGCTAGTCCATAAAATTCAACTTCAATGGTATATGGAAAATATCTTCTTAACTATATTTTGGATTGTCTATTTGTATATATGAATGGTTTCCATGTGTCCTTGGATAATATGGTATTTCCTTTGGTCAATGGTAGGCCTTCTCAAATTGTGCTCGATATCTTTCCTAATTCTACTTCTAATCAACTTTCACATATTTTTCCTTAGCTACAATAGGTTTCCTTTCAATTTTTTTACTTTCACCACCTAGAAGATCAACATGGGTCATTAGATGGAAAATTTATGGCTCATGGACCTTGGTTCTCTCAAGATATTGGCTTTAGGTGGAAAAGGTGCATCAATTTATTTATGAAATATCAAATGGTCCTTGTGAATTCGAACAACCTTATCTTCCTTTTGCATTGCAAAGATAGTTCTCACCCTTCTAACTAAATATAGGTTGCACCTTTTGACTCCTTTCTTTAGCTTGTCCCACTTTTGATTGGGCTTCAAAGTAAATTTGGAATAGAGGAAAAAATTCCTATAGTATTTGTAGTTCCTAGGGATATTCATCCTACTAAAGGGAATGAACTACATACTGCTTGTCTTGTTCTAGGGAAATAAGTCAAAATTAAAAATTAGAGATATCCAAAACAAAAAAATAAGGGAAAGGAAAAAGTGAGAAAAGGAGTGGGAGAAAACTACTACCTTTAGCTTGGGACTCCTATACAAAGGTTTTCTTTTTAATTTTTTTCTTAGAAAAATTTCATCACATAGGTCTTGAGTGATTCTTAGCCTGGGATGGTTTTTAATAAGCCTCTTTAAAAGAGTTCTAGTTATTGCCCTCTTGATCATATTCTGGTCCTATGAATGTCACTTATTTTATCTTTACTGCTCCTTTCTTGGTTTCTAAGGCTTTAAAGTTACCTTCATATGGTTTTACTAGACTTCTTTGTTTTCAAGTGTGCCTGAACTATTCTATTTGTCTGTATTGGTAAATTTAATTTCTTTGATTCTGGAAGAAAACTTTGAGAAATTATAGGATCTGAAAAAATTTTATTTTCTCTCTTATCATTATTAGGGTTATATCTTTATGGATTGATAAGGTTATATGACCTACAAAATTTTTATAACTTGAACTACCCAGGATGCTTGTGTTTTTGTAGATTGTAAGATCTTTTAGATGTTGTCAATCTCTTGTCCTGACACCTTGGGTCCCTTCTTATTCTTCCATAGTTCCTGAGTTTTATTCCTCTAGGGATCTTGTTTATTTTGCCTTGGTAGTTGCACCAAGGGTTAATGACTCATTTGATAGTCATTATGAACCCAATCACAAATGGAGGAAAATTCTATTTCCAAACCCACACATTTGGGTGATGGACAAGTTGGTGATTATTGTATAAGAAGGGATATCACTAAATATAGAGTCCTTTTAACTATCATAAAAAAGGCTCTAGGACTCTTACCAATAGTGATATTAATGCTATAGGTCATAACCTTTCTAGTTAAATGGGTTAGCATATCATCATTATGCAAGGAATTTTGAATTTTCCAGGAACTTGCTTTGGAGGCCTTCCCTCATATGCCTCTTTGGCATATTTACAACATTAGCTAATTGATAGATCAATATAACTTTAGGTCCCTCATCTTATTTTACTTTTTCACAATAATTTTTCTCTAAGATCCCCCTTTGGGTCAATTTTATTTGATGTAAAGGAATCTTAGGGAGGTAGTTTAATCACTTGGAGATTAGCTTTGATTAAGAGCTTATGAGGTAAAGTGAAAGAGGCTTCTCTTTTAATAGACCTTATCATTGGGTAAGTCATAAAATTCCCTTTCCTCATCAAACCTTATTTCTATTATCCCTTATTTGATAAACCAATGGGGAATGATCCTTACTATGCAACAAAATCAATAAAGATATGGCTATCTACCATTATTCCTCATGTTCATCCATGGTAACTATCTTCTTATTATCCTGATGGGTTTTTGGGTGGTGGGTGATGATTCCTATGAGAATGCAGGTTCTCAATGTTATTATTTTCCACTGAATATTTTCTTCTTGTGCAAGCACATTTCTCTAAGCTAGTATATGTTTAAGCATGTCATTGATCTTTCTAAAATTCTAGCATGATTGCTTACTCTAAGAGAATTGAACCTTATTCTAGGGCACAAGAATCATGTGCTTACCTTCAAAGGGTGGATGATCAGGGTATGAAATGCTCATTGGTTCAAAATTACCCTATGCTAAACTAACCATCCATGTCATTCATGTGATAGAAAGGTATACAATTTCTCAAAGTTTCATGCCTTCCTTGCATTCAATTGAGAAGGCCGCATGACTTCTCAATTCTTACAATAAATCTTATTTGTTAGATCAATGTAACTATCATGAATATTTCTTCCTTCCATTCTTGGATTTGATATACAATTTCTAAGTATCAACTATTGTGGTTTATGAGAAACCACCTTGCAAAAGATGTCAAAGCACACCTATCTAGGATTGGATCAATTGCTTGTATTCTAACTACTAAGTTTAGGTCATGTGTCATAATTATATCATTTGTGGAATTTATATTGAAATTAGTTTGTCTTACATGTAGTGATTAATGATATTTGATCTAATGGTGAACACTAATTTTTCCTTACTGCATATCGCTCCTGGATTTGGATTTTTATAGATTTACCACATTTTTTGTTTATGAGTTGTTGTCACTTGGTGAAGCCATAAACCCCTCAACACCCTTGTCTTCCATTGATCTCTTTATTAGATGGTCATTTATCCTTTGACGAAGGACTTCTATTTAAAAATATCTCATCCTTGAGATGGAGCCACATGTCTATATGGAGATACGTATTCTTTTGATTGGACAAATAATGAGGTCACCTTGGATTTTGATTTATATGTCAAACGATTTGATTTACACTTTGAAAGGACATTTTTATTCAAAAGAAGAAAGTATGTTCTTCCCTCTTTTCCTTTTTATTTTTTTAAATATATATATACACAATATGTAAATCATACCTATAGTGATGGATCATCCAATCCCAATTATTTCAAATGTCTTGGATACCACTACTCTAGGTGGTTGTCTATAATATATGGATGCATCTCATCCTTAGAGGAGTCTAGTTTTGATGGCTCTTCTTTATTTATATAGGATTTCTCTTCTTTTATTGTTGTGGAGGAAACTTGCTCTATATGGTGTATGTGGAGGGATTCCAGAAAAATATTAAACTTGGGTCCATACCTAGTTTGAAGTAATATATGAGTCTAGTCTAGGGATAAATAACCTTCTATTTTGATGGTGAAGTTCCTTGAAAGGCATATCCTAAATGTGGTTGGTAAATCAATCACCACTATATCTTGTCACACCATTAGATCAAGATATTCTTGAAGAGTTAGAGTAAGGTATTGTACCAATTCAAAAATTGGTATTGGGTTCCATAAAGTTGAACTACCTCATTGCTAGAAGGCCCATATATTAATCCAAGTGCATCTATTAGAATATATTACATTATTTGGTACATGCCAATGTACCACCTTGGGTACATCTCTAGATTAGGAGTTTGATTAGTATTTACTTTATGCAATGTAATAAATGCACAAGTGTTGTTAGAATGTGCAAAGTACTTGATGATGTAAATGTGCATGTAGTCCATGTGTACATGAGTCATAGAATAGGAAGATGAAGAGTCATAGGTAGGTGAAAGGCCAAGAGATATATCTCATTATATATAGGCCTTTGATAGATAAGAGAGAGAGCATAGAGGATAGTAGAGAATAGATAGGAGAGTAGAATACAAGTTAGACACAATGTAGAACTTGTATGAAGCATGGAGCATTTGAGATCTCCACATTTTGTATGAACATCCTATTTTCATGAGCTTTCATTAATGGTAGTTTTATGAGTTATTGCAGAAGTTTATTATGAGTTTTTCCTACTTAGTATATTGTCATTATCATATATTTAATATTGCATGCTCATTTTAGTTCTTGTGGTTGCATTTCCTTAAATATATAGCATCAAAAGCTAACAGTGGTATCAGAGCACAAGGTAGATTGATAGGAGATAGAGAGAGCCACAAGAGAGATTGAGAGGAGATAGGGAGATTTTATTTCTAGAATTTTTAGAATTGCTATTTGGCTAGAGTCTTTCATATTAAATAAAGATGAAACTCAAGAGAAGAAGTCCTCATTGAATATTTAATATTGAGAAGAGAGAAAGAGGCCAAAAGAGCCCCATAGAAGATTGGATATTGGAGATCAAGGAGACCCAAGAAGGAGGTCCCCATAGAATATTGAAGACTATAGATTCAGAAGGAGGAGACCCAAGAAAGAGGTCCCATTGAAGAACTTCCAGATTTGGAAGATAGAAGATTGAAGATTGAAGATAGAGAAGGACTAGGAAAAGTCCTATTGAAGATTTGAGAAGTTATAAAATTTGAAGACCCAAGAGAAGAGATCTCAAACAAACTTAGAAGGAGAAAGAAGAAGAAGGCTAGAGAAGTCCTATTGAAGAAATTGAAGAAGTGGCCATTGGATGATATTTGAAGAAAGCTCAAGAAAGAAGAAGAAAGCAAGGAGAAGCTCCTAATAAAGAAGAATTTAGGACAATTATCACCATCTGAAAACAAGCCCAAAAGGAAAAAGGATTTGGTAAGAAGTTTACCAAATTTTGGAAAGGATTCTAGAAGACCTCAAGACATTCAGATTCTTGAGGAGGCCAAAAAATAGGTCTAATTTAAAGTCAAAATTTGACAAGGATATTGGAGGAGAAAGAAGCTAGAAAAGGCTACCAGATTTGAGAGTTTTTAGGATAGTCATAAAATATTTGAAGGTTGATTTATGAAGGAGAAGAGTGTTGGTTTTTACAGTAGAAATTGAAGAGTCACAGGACAACAAATTGAAGGTGACATAAATCTACGATTTGTAGAATATTTGGGCAGATTTTGGAGTGCCCTTGAACAACCAATTAAAGGAAGGCTTGACAACAAAAGAAGGCAGCAATCAGAGCTACAAGATTGACAAGTTTAGGGCAGCAAAGCACAAGGAATTGAAGCTACAAAATTGATAAGGTTGAGGTAGCAATTGAGTAGAAAGGAGAGTTACAAAGTTTACAAATTTGGGGTAGCAAAAAGGTGAATCAAATCACCTAGAAGACTAGCTACAAAAAGGAGGCAAATAGGTATGCAATATTGGTGCTATAAAAGTTCATTATTCGAACATTCACATTATTCTATTATAAATTTTTTTAAAGCATCATATTAGAGTTATTAAAGGTAGCATAAATATTTTAAGTTAAAGGTCTTCAAGCCAAGAAAGGAGGTAGCATTTTCATCTCAGAACCTGCAAAATACAAACAACAAAAGATAGAGTTAAAATATTGCTTGAAATAGGAGTAATAAGGAGAAGTTATATAGTGAATGTTGTTTTTTGTAAGCTAATGAAGTGTAGTATTATTAAAGCAAAAGGAGACAAGAGCAAGTCTTGGAAATAAGATAAGCACAAGGATAGCTATAAATTTGAGAAGTTTGAACAAGTTTGAATAACAAAAAGACAAGAAGGCAAGCTACAAAAGGAGGCAAAAAGGTCTCAAAAATTTTGGTGTAATAAAGGTATTTTATCTAAGTTAAAATATATTCATTTCTAGTTTTAAAAGCACCACATTTGAGTTTTTTAAAAGTAGCAAAAATAAAGGCAAGAGTTAAAGTGTCAAAAAACACCAAGTAAGGGACTAAAACTCCAAGAAGGTAGTGCCCACATTGGATTAAAACCTACAACAAAAGAAAGAAGTTAATGACAAAGCCAAAGCAATGATAAAGGTGTAAGTATTATGGAAGAGAAATAAAGTAAGAAGCAAAATGTTTATCTAAGTAAAGAGACTTGTATATCTAGCAGAACATCATTGAGAAGCTATCGAGCAAAGTGGTAAAATAGCCACCAAGGAGGAAGTGTTGAAGCACCACCAAAGGAGGAGCCACCAACATAGAAGAGGAGCATCCATTGAAGGAGAAGAGTCATCACCAAATTTTAGAAATCAAGAAGCACTAACAAGCATTGAAGAACGAATACCAAGCATCTTGTAGTTGCAAAAGGAAGACCAAACAACATCCATTGAAAGAAAGAAGCATTGGCAATAGATATTAAGAACGTTAAGGAAAGGAAAGCAATATTGAGTACCAAATAAAGGTGAAGCATTACATGCAAGTATTGAGAGGAGTGGAGCCACCACTTGTCATGTTAGTTAAAGAACTCATATGCCACTTGGAACAGAAGAAAAGAGTACCAACAATCATTGAAAACACTTCAAACTAGCACTCATTGAGAAAGGAGGACACATGTCATAAAGTAACACCTACTTTGTCATAACACCACCTAACTAGGCAGAGCAACAAGAAGTAACATCCAAAGAATATATTGAGTGCCATGTGGCACGTAAGAAAAAGAATATAGTCAGGTTTGAAGAGCCCAAACTATCAACAACGTACATTCAAGGTCAGAGAATGTAGAGGAAGAATGAGGAGGACAGTCAAAGGTGAATAAAGCACTATACACAAGGAAGAGCAATAAATGTAGTGAAAGAACATCATGTAAGCATTGAATAATGAGAGAAGAACAATGCCTAATTAGAGTGCAAGTTGCAATCAAAGGAGTAGTAGACCAATACGTAGAGCCTCACCTCCAAGAAGGTATATTAATATTTAAATACTATTTGCATTTCATAAAGGTCAAGGAGGCATAAGGTTTATCAATACTAAGGTTAAGTTTAGTTAATTAAATGAATGGAGATATAAGGAAATAAATTGGTAAATTACAACCTTAGATGATTTATCGATTGATTTGAAAGACTATTGAAGTAAGGAGGATTTAACTTGAGAACCTTTTGAAATTGCATTATTTGAAATTCAAGTATTGAAATATTTGCAAATAATTTAACTAGGAGGAATAAGGTTTTCTACATTGAAATTGAAACATTAAATTTGCAAATATCCTTTATTTTCTAAATTTCTAATTAAGGAGTTATAAGGAGTTCAACACCAATTTAGGTTTTTGAAATTTAGAAACCTTACTATTAAAAATTGAAGCACTACATAAAGTTGTTGAAAAGTTGGAAATTACATTTGAAATTAGTCTCTTGCTCAAATTAATGAGACATAAGGAATCCAACTTTAAAGTCTTGAAGATAGAGATTTTTATCAATTGAAAGTGCATCAAAATTATCTTTAGCTTTCTATTCACAAATAGGGAGGAATAAGGTGAAGAATAGAAGTTGAATATTAGGGAGATAAAAGGGATTCAACTCAAAGGAAAAACTAAGAAAGCTAAGCACTTTATCAAGATCATAGTATATTCAAAACACTTGGGAGATACAAAGTATTCTACAAAACTTAAGAATTGGAAAGATCTTATCAAATTTGATCATATACTCAAAACTAGGGAGATATAAGGTAGTCTACAAGTGTTATTATGGCAACAAATAAATTCATACTTTTAGAATCCCAACTTCTTAAAGGACCTAATTACACTTCATGGAAAAACAAAGTGAGGTCAATATTGATAGTTGAAAAGCTTTGGGATATTGTTAAAGGAGCAAAAACTAAACCTACTACAGAGGCTAGAGAGATTCAAAAGTTTGAAGAAGATGAAGCAAAAGCACTCATGATAATAACATTTGCAATTATAGATGAAATACAACCATACATTAGTTCAATAACAACTTCTATAGAAGCTTGGAAAACTTTAGCCAAGATATTTGAAGGAAGGAATAAAGCCACTATCTTGAATCTTCAAACTCAATTGCATTCTCTAAAAGTTAATAGTAGTGAAAGTATAGAACTATTCCTAAGGAAAGTAGCAGATATAAAAGGAAAATTGTTAACCTTAGGAGAACAAGTAGAAGATAAGTTTCTTGTTCAAGTAACCCTAAGAGCACTTCCAAAAAGCTACAAGCATCTAGTTACATCTTTACAAATTCTAACTAAAGACACATCATTTGATGAGTTAGTCAATATACTACAAGAATATGAGGTAGAAAATTCAGTGAAAGATGAAATAACTAACAATGACTTAGTCTCAAAATATAATCCACAAGGAAATGTTACCTCATTCTCAAAGGGTAGATCAAGATGGAATAATAGATATTATCAAGTATGTAGAAAGAAAGGACATAGTACCAATTATTGTAGATTCAATCCAAGAAATCAATATCAAGGAAATCAAACAAATTTTGGAAGCCAATCAAATAGGCCATTCCAACCAAGACAATATTAGAATCAATATAATTCACATCAATAACAATTTTAGCATCCATATACTTCTCAAAATCAATACAATCATCCTCAACTTCAATATAGAGAAGGGAAAAAAAAGGACATTTAGTTCAAGAGATTCAAGAAATTTAGGAACTGGAAGAACCTACAGATGAACATGAAGTTAAAGCTCTTTTAGCTAAAATAGTATTTCATGAAGATACTAATTATTTACTTTATCAAGATACAGACAGAGAGTACAATGAAGAAAGCAAAAAGAAGAGCTCAAGTTCCAGAACTAGGATGAAGACCATATTGAAGACTAAAGTCTTCAATAACCAAATAATGTAATACAAGGGGGTGTTGGAATATATTACATTATTTGGTACATGCCAATGTACCACCTTGGGTACATCTCTAGATTAGGAGTTTGATTAGTATTTACTTTATGCAATGTAATAAATGCACAAGTGTTGTTAGAATGTGCAAAGTACTTGATGATGTAAATGTGCATGTAGTCCATGTGTACATGAGTCATAGAATAGGAAGATGAAGAGTCATAGGTAGGTGAAAGACCAAGAGATATATCTCATTATATATAGGCCTTTGATAGATAAGAGAGAGAAGCATAGAGGATAGTAGAGAATAGATAGGAGAGTAGAATACAAGTTAGACACAATGTAGAACTTGTATGAAGCATGGAGCATTTGAGATCTCCACATTTTGTATGAACATCCTATTTTCGTGAGCTTTCATTAATGGTAGTTTTATGAGTTATTGCAAAAGTTTATTATGAGTTTTTCTTGCTTAGTATATTGCCATTATCATATATTTAATATTGCATGCTCATTTTAGTTCTTGTGGTTGCATTTCCTTAAATATATAGCATCAAAAGCTAACATCCACTACCCTCTTGGGCATGACTAATGTGCTTGATCTTGAGTCAACTAGGAATTTATTTATTATCTTATTTTCATAGATCAAGGTTAGGTAGAATGACATAGGCTTGGGCTGACTAGATTCTAAGTTGGAGACTTGTAGCATGATGGGTGTCCCTTGTCTGTTCATATCTTTTTGATTCTATATGACATCTTCCAAATCCTTTTTCTACTCTAGAATTGAGAGAACATTCCAAATAGGTATAGCTATGGTGTACTTCCTCAAATGATCTACCACATTGAAATATTTGATGGAAGGAACCTTTAGGATGGTGTTCAAATTGTCAGAGGCATGAACCTTTCTATTTCCAAAGGAGGCCTTTGAGGATTGATAGTGGGCTACTTTAATGTTCCAAAACTATATTTGCAATCTTTGAAACTACTTGGGCCTAAATTTTTGGTGGAGCTTGAGTCAAGGTATTCCTTTAATTATCTACTCCTCTAGCCTAAGGTCTAAGTTTAGTTATACTATACCTGCCTTTCTCTTCGATGGCCTTCCTCTTAGCCCTGGTGACATAATCCATTCAGGATTACGATGTCCCAAAAAATGAGCTACCTACTTCATATAACACAATATATACTTCTACTTCATCCTAGGTGACAAATGTCTATAGGTAATTGGCAAGCGATGGCACCACTAGAGGTTGCAAAGAAGGTTTTAAAATTAGCATCTTGGATTTATACTAAGAAAATGGAACAAGATTATGGTCGCACAGAGGTATTTCGACTACCTAAGACTCAACTCTTACATGAAAGTTGAAATGGTAATAGTAGAGAGTAGGTTAGTACCATCCACTAGGATATTCAACATAATTATTTTGTGTGGTGACTAAGTCCCTAATTAGGATTTTAGGCATCTACTATATTGGGACTAGTATGGGTGCTATCTGCTGAGTTAGATCATGTGGTTGATCAAGATTTTTTGTTGGTAAAAATGGAGGATTTTGATATCCATTTGGATTTGATCAGACACTCTGATTTCCCTATTGGAAAGGAATATTAGGGTAATTTTGGTAGGGAAACCTTTGAACAATCCTTTTTAAGGAAGTGATATAATTAAAGAAGGTCCTCATCATATTCCACATTTTCTCAATTTTAGTAGCATAAGGATAAAAAAATTGAGCTTACCCTAAGCTCGTGATAGGAGTAGTTGGGATGGTGATGGGTTGCATGGTTAGAGAGGGGTGATGCAAGGGCTACACAGAATAAAAAATGGTAGAGTTTGATATGACTTAGCCTCTATATAAGGCTTATTCTATATATAATGCTTAATTCTTATATAGCAATATTTTATTTGGTTAATTATTATGTTTAGAATATTCTAAAAATAAATAGCATGTCTTCTAAAATAAGCATCATTGTACTCATTTATAAATATTAGATATAAATAATATTTAGTGTGTGAATTTTCATGGAGAAAAGTCTCTCTCTTTCTCTTTTAGTTTTTCTTTGATGAATGGTCATGCCGATTCTTGCTTAAAGAATTATTTCTCATATCAAAGGCGGTCTTGAGGCTAGCCTCCCTATTTGGATTATATATTTTTGAGCTTGGATGGCTATCCCGTAGGCTTTTGGCAATGATCTCCCTCCATTATACTTGACCATCATGGTAATTTTATGAGTTCCCTCCCTTAGAATTGACCATCATGGTAAGTAGATATCATCATGGATTCTCTACCAAGTCTTGTGGAATCAAACATTGAAATCATCCATTATCTTTGCAGGCATCCTTTTGATGGTTGTGAGCTACTCTAGGAAATATGACATGTCTACCTTATCTCTCAATCTACTTATCATGAGGTTTTCTAGTTGGTTATAACATTAAGATAATTGAGGATTAAGGTCAATGTACCATTCACATGAATTCCCTTTGAAATATATTACTAGTAGCCTTAGGGCTATATCTTTCTTTTTAATAAAATGTACTATGGATAAGCTCACCAAGTGGTGTAAATGCTCTATTGGGGTGACATATTCTCTTGAGAAAAATGTAGGGACTTGAGTTTTGAGGCAAGAATTAGATCCCATACAATAGATGGAGTACGTAGGATCAAAGGACCCATATCATTCCATGCTAGAAATTTTCAAGGAGGCTATTTTAGCAAGACTACCATGTTGCATTGTTTGTTCCTCCTCACTTTCAATTCAAGGGCAATTCCAACTCTTGATGATTAGCTTTGGAAAAGGCTATGGTTTTAGACCTTCCACTCATACAAAATTTGGTCTCTTTCCTTGAGAACAAAGTCACTAGGTGGGGATATAATGATTCAACAAGCTTAAGATATAGATACCCCCATAAAAATATTGGTCTAACTTTCATTGGATGACTTCTTCAGAGTATTTATTTCCAATGGAACCACTAGGTGAATCTCTTGATGTTTTGCTACAAGAACATTGACTATGACCTTCACCAAAATCAAATTCAAGATTCTTCGTTTAGATTTATGGGGTGAATGTAGAAGTTCATCTCACTAGACGTGCCAAGTGGATTTTTGTTGTCTCTGGATGTTCCAACCTATCAGTTTAGGACACCTACACCTCACATAGAGAGACATAACAAGAAGCTTCACAAGTGAAAGAATTATCTATGGGAAACCTGTATGGCTTTTAGCTATGGTCAGCTCTTCATTGGATTTGATCTTTGAGAACTTTCAAACTTCATAGGCTCATAACTACTTTTCATGGGGGTGTAGAAAAAGGAAATTCAATGAAAGTAAAGGATAACAAAATTAAAGGATATGAAAGTACATTACAAAAAAATTAAATTATAAGAAAAATAAAACCTAAGTTATGGGTACAATGAGCCAAGATCAAATTTTCCCTCTTGATTTTATGGACAAGATAGGAATGAACACATTCATCACAATCTAATAGCTAGAATGTGAACACATTTCAATAAATATAATCCAAAACTAAAAACACACTTAAAGAAGTAGGATAGAAAAAATAGTCATAGCTTCCATTCATGTGCCAAAATAGTTATAAGGCATGTGGTCTGAGGAAGATCAATGCTCATTGGAAAACATCTCAAGGTTCAAGCCATACTCATAAATCTAAGAAAAAGTGAAAATAAGAGCTCACAAGACCAGATATAAGGCATGAGTGGGAAGCTCCCAATGCCTTTACAATAAAATTATAGACCTATTTATAGTCCAGGATGAGGGTCCTCTTCCTCCAAATATCTATGCAAAATGCTTGCATATTCTCCTTTGTTATGTTTAAAATTCTTCTATAGTTGTGATAGGAAACTTTGAGGTCTCTAGATATAAGGCAATGAATGTTGGAGGCTTCCAAGCCTTCAAATGATAGAATTTTGTTATCATCTCTCGTTATTGTGTTGGGGTGGTTGCTCCATCTCGTCAGGTTTCCATTTGGAATCTCATATTCATTGATGTAGCAAGTATGGCCTCCATGACTGGAATAGGATGGTAGGGTAGGCTTACTCATATGATAAGCAACTAATACAACTACTATGTGAAAGGTTCTAATAGGCTAGACCATAAAAGTCAACTTCGATGGTCTATGGTTGATATCCTCTTAAATTCCCTTTGGACTATATTCTTGTATATATGAATGGTGGTCATGCACCCTTGGTTAATATGGGAGTTCCTTTGGCCAATGGCGTGCCTTCTCAAACTATACCCCAACTTTTACCTCCTACTTTCGATTTACGACCACATATTTGGCCTCAATTGTAGTGGATTTCATTTCTTTTATTTTGATTTTTTCTATCAAAAGATCAATTTGGGTTTCACCTCCTTATTTTATCACTAAACTATAACCAAATATTTACAAAAATAAATTATGATCTTTCTAACATTGCTCTTAGCTCTTTGTGTCTATTGCGACCATGACATGCAATATTTTTGCTCTCTCTTCTCCTTGTAGGTACAACCAAAGCCATCGATTAATGGTTTTTTGCAATCCATGAAGGGGGATGAGATGCTCTAATAGGATTTATAGCCAAAGGACACTATTTTTCATTCAATGACCAATTTTCAAGGTATATCAAACCCTCTACATGTAACAACACCAATTGTTACTACTCATCCACTTCAATTTTTTTTGTTCATTTATTTATCTTCCATAGAGAAAAGGACATAATCATGATCTAAGATGGAGTTATTCCAAGTGGACTATAAGTTAACAAGGCAACAATTATCAAGAGCTATTAAGACTTGGTCAGAGTCACTCTTGAGTAGAAGTGACCAACTTCTACAAAAACTACATACCACACCGATGGTATGAGTACATGCCTTGAAGATGAAGTAACCACACCAATGGTTAATCATCAATCTTAGTTCCTACCCTCATCTCCATGATGGGGCCACTAAGATAAAAGAATAACTACATGTGATAAAACTTACACAAGCCTTGGAATAATCATCTTAAGCATGATTATCTTTCCTTCTCACTCTTAAGAGTTATTTGGTTTAATATTTATCAATCTCCTTTCTCATATAAGGTATCCCTTTGGTTATATATCTTAATTAATTAATTTTATTACTATAGGGTATTTTTACATCATCATGGGAGCACCTACTCCACGTGTACATTCGATCACCTACTTAGAATGTAAGGATCTGTTGAGCTATAAGTCAAGCATGAATTACAATCTAGGGTTTCAACCCCCTTTGAGCTCCTACTCAAATTATACCAATTGGTTATCATGTTTCCTTTTATTACTCTAGCATGTACTTATTTTATTATCTTTAAGTGTTTGTATAGTAATTATCGCCACATCCCTCCATTCATATTACATCTTAATACATAATCCATATACAACCATTAAAGCAAAGCATATAATCCATTGCATCATATCCTCTAAGACTACACATCAATTATACATTAAATCAACTTCTCATTGAAAGGTAAATAACATGCAATAATCATTGATACTAATTTAAATACAACATTCACCATATATTTAATCAACATCATATTAGAAACAATTGTAAAATTCATAATCTATATAGTCAACATATTAGAAATAAATGCAACATTCATAGGAAATGATAAAGCAAACCACAAATTAAGGTGACACAATTTATCTTGGGAACCCTCACGGGGAATAAACCCAGCCTCCAAAATATGTCATTTCCTCTGATTCATAAACAAAGAATGTAATGATTACAACATAGAAATGTATCTTATGGATCCTTTTCTAAATCAATTATACATTATCAAGAGATCAATTTGTCCCTTATAAAATCAAGATGCAATTAAGGAAACACCAATTTCCTTTCTCTAAGCCATCAACATATTACATAAGAATCTCATAAATTCTTAGGTCTACATGTTTATGAATGGTCATCAAAATTCATATTAAGGATAAATTTCATCAATTAATAGAGAGGGAATCCCATACTTCCCTTGAGAATGAATTCCATATTCATTCTCCATGATTGATACAATCAATCCTTTGTTCAACAAATTAAAGTCCCATACCTTTAATTCATGAAACATACATCCTTTCATTTATTTACTAAATTAAATCTAACTACCTCTATGATATTTACTTATAACATGATTGTATTTTATTTGATACATACCGAGTCGATATCCTTGATTTCCTTTATAGTAACTCACATTCTTTTTTAACAAAAGTAGCTAATTAAATTTCTATCAAATTGGTTTGAATTATTAATAAATTGGTTTGAATTAGTATCAAATTGGCTTACTATTCCATAAATACATGGTATGTATTGTATAATCTACTTGTATTGCTACCAAGGCATATCACTATTACAATACATGAAGTCCATTACATATTAAAAAAAGTTTTCTTCAATAGATCCTCTATGACCACTTGAAATCAAATTGAATGCATAATAAAAAATGGTTTTCTTTAATGGTCCTTCTTTTACCACTTGCAATATAACTATTTTGCAATTGAATAGGGTTTTCTAGAATCTCTTAGTTAGAATCTTCCAATCATTTTCATGGAAAATCCTATGTCTTAATGACCAAATATTTTCATTTAATAATATCTAATATATATATATATATATATATACTTGTGTTTTATATTAGTATTCAACTTAAAAGTATCTTATTAACTGAACCTTTATTTTGGTGATCCCTAGAATAAATATATATATTTATATAATAATCACCTTAAGAGAGTGTTTTCACACGGACCCACAATGCCATATCATTCCCTTAAAATAGTTTTTTCACGTAGACACATAGCACCACTAGACCTCCAGGTGAAGATAGTAGAGCATGTAGCCAAGATTCTCATATTGGAGAGAGTGGCTTATCTAAGTCTGTCAATACTGAAGGGCACCAATAACTAGCATGGGTTCTCATGCCCACCAAGATGTGGGTATTGCACTAAGGGACATGGTACCTTCTAGATCCCTCTCATTACTCCCACCTAACCCGTGTGGGATAATGGAATGAGGTTTTGGGAAAAAACCCATCTCCCATACATAACTCCCGAATGCAAATGCACCATCGAAGTTGATGGTAAGGTAGTTATCTATTAAGTAACATCATTGCCCCTCTTATCAAACATTAGGTAGGTAAAATATTAGGGTGAACCCGATTAGGATAGCATATACCTTTTTACCAATTACAGGGACTACCCTATTTACATTTAGAGAGGATATTCATTAAAAAAAGTCATACATCTGAATCTAAATTATGGTTTACAGATTCGCATACTTACAATTTCTATCCCTAATCGTGACAGAATTATAGACAAAGATATACTATAATTCGACATATAGAATTTAAGTAGTGTAATACCAATAGCAGAAGAAAATTTTAGCTTAAGTGTAATGGTTTTTACAAGGAGGGTTTACTAATATTTGCTAGCTAAAGGAATCTCGAACAGTGACATAGGGTAAAAATCGGGGGTAGAGGTCAACAAGAGTCCATTGCTTCCCCTAAACATTTTTTTGGTTTTATCATCTATTTTGTACAATAGGATAGATGCATCAATCCAGCAGCTGAGTAGAGTTTCCCCTATATGACTATAGGTGTTCATTGATAGTCCTAGACATTCATCATGGTTTAAAATTTATCCTCTACTTAGGAAATTTATACTTGTCAACAGAGATTTTGGAGTTTGTAGGTCGATTCGACGTGACTATAAAAATATCTAGTTTGGTAGTTTTAGAGAGAACAAGCTCCAATTTGGAAGGGTGCGAGTGATGTTCGAATCCTTAATTTGATTCAACATGGATTAAAGAAATCTCTAGAGTACCCACTGTAGACACTAAAATCATGTCAATCCGATTAGGCTACCAAAGCAAGGTCTAATTGACACCATATGGCCCCCTTGGGCAACCCTCAGAGGTTTAATAGTGGTCCTAACCACTTTTGGGAGCTTTTACCCCACTTTTGGGAAGTTTTGGGGCATGTAGGCATGGTCGTCCCACCCAGGGATGGCCATAGTTCATGGTCGTCCCACCCAGGGACGGCCATATGCAATCATCCCTGGGTGGGACGACCATGGTCTTTGACCCCCAAAAAGTCAAAATTTGGACAAATGGCACCCAAAAACTGCCATTTATCCCACCTATTCAAGCATGCAGACCTGAGGGCGCAGAATCCTTATGACATGCTATAGAATGGAGGCCAAAAAGGGAGATTCTCTTCCCCTCCAATGCATGCCAAGTTTTGGACAAGTGGCGCCTCTTGCCCTGCATGTCCTTGCATGCCCATTTGGCCATAGGCCCCCTTTGGCTATAAAGTGGATCCATTTTCCACCCAAAACATAGAGAGGAGTTTTGTGACATAGCAACGAAGTGCTGCCAAGATTTCCCCTCACCCTTTTGTGCCTTTTCCCTCGAAATCTCTACCTAGCGAAGGAGGTTCTCGAGTGATTCAAGAGGTGCAATTTGTTTACAAAACCGAACCAATTGAGTGAATTTCACCCCCAAATTTGATGACAACACTATTGAGAGGGTTTTTGACCAATTCACAGAGGAATTGGTGGTAAATAATTAGCAGAACTGGTGGTCGTCCCACCCTAGGATGGTCCCCAGTCTGTGATAGTCACCACCATCCCTGCAAGGGATGGTGACATATTGAAGCATTATTTTTCTACTATTTTTTAATAGGCATATTCTAGGATATATCAGGAACCTACTGTTCAAATTTCATGCAATTTGGAGTTATATTGAGTGAGTTATTGCATTTTTAGTATTTTGTAGGTTTACGGGGCCCATCTGAAGGGTGCACATGAATATATGATCAATTTTGCTAATATATTCACATGGGTCCTCTTTAAATATTATTTTATATATGCTTTCCAAGTTTGGTTTGATTTGGAGATGTTTAGGGCTAGAAATCACTCATTTTAGGTTTTGTAGGCTTAATAGGTACACCGTGAATGCGACACGGATTCAGATGCAATTTCTATTCTATTTTCAATTATATCTTCCCAAAATCATATTTTATGCATACCTCTAAAATTTGGAATCATTTGGAGTTGTTTTAGATGGTCGCATTACATATTTACACTTTCTAGTCTATAATTGCATGTATTGCTTTTGCATGTTTCACAATCCGCACTTGCTATTGAAAAAATCTGGTTTCCTTGTGTGTAGGTGCAGGTTTTACAGTGCATGAGGAAGGAGCATAGGATCATAATATCAAATAACAAAGTGGCAGCATCATAGGCCCACCCACTTCAATTGTGGGTACGAGGAAGAACATTGGAAGTGCACCCGAGTTATTGAAAGGATTTGATCCTTGGGCACCCATTTTGTAAACAAGTGTATCAATCTAGAGCCCTCAAGGGGACATTTATGTAACCATGATTTGATCCATAAAATAATAAAATAAAACTTCATTTCTTGCATTTATTTGTCTTATCATGCTTACTTGAATGCTCCTTTTGTAATGCTTAATCAATACTAGAGATAGATGCATCTTGTTTAGCATTGTTAGGTGCACCATTTTTCCCATACTTCAGTGGTGATCATGGTGGGACCCTATCCCAATTGATTTGGTTGAATATTTGACCTTATTTTTACCTTTATTCTATTGCAGCAACTGGTCATTCTAGCCTAAAATGGCCTCTGGACTGCTAATCGTCCCACCCAAGGATGACCACACAACCGTCCCACCCTAGGATGGCCACCAAACTAGCAGCCATCCCACCCTAGGATAGCCACAAAATAGAGAGCTTTTCTACTCAAAATTCTAGAAATAGCAAGTTCTTAGGCTATCAAGGTAAGTGCCTAAACCTTTAGTTTGCATTTCTACAATTCAAAATTGCTGAAATTTGGTTTTTCTTGCTTCCCTTGATTGCTTGAAAGGTAGAAAGATAGATTTCACTTTTCTATAATTGCAAAAACAACAAAAAAAGAAGAAAAACTGAAAAGGAACTAAGTAGAAATGCATTTCTATGGCTTGCTTGCTTGTAGCCTACCTAATGGGTAGGTTATCATTTAGGACATGCATTTTGTAGGTTTGCCTTTTATCTAACATTTTTGAAAGTAAAACATCCTTTTCTTGCATTTAGTGAAATCTCATTGAGTGCTCTATTGTTTACTTTCTTTAAGCATAAAAGGAACCACACACACTTGCACGTATCACAATAACATTGGTAAGGTTGGATTTCATCACCAACCTCCAATTCAGACCGGTGACGTTGGATTTCACCTCCTTCCATCGGCTTGCCCCTCAACACCTTAGATAGAATAGGGCACTCTCTTAAGATGGAATAGGTCACTAGTGTTCAAACTACCTCCCACTATTGGAAACGCTTGTCGATTCAGAGTGGAAGAGCTAGGTGAACCCTCCACACATTATGGGTTTTAAGCGGTGTACCCTAGACTCTTTTGAGAACCTCATGTTTGGCACTAGTGTTCCTAGTCACCACTTTGGTTGAGTTCCCTCATTCTAAGTCCAAAACACGAACAAGAAAGCAAGAGCAACAACAAATCTAAACACACAAAACAACTTAGGGATTCACATTTAAAACTTAAAGGAGATAATCACATTGTTTGCTTGTGTGCTTCTTTGATCATTTGATTGTGTGTTTCTAAGATTTAAAAGAGATAATCATATACATATAATCCTTAAAAGAGATAATCATATTGTCTACTTTGTGTGTTTCTTTATTGTTTGGGTAATCAACATAAGATCCTACCATCTAGGACCAAACCCTAATTTTTAAAAAATCTACTTTTTTATTCTACATCCAATGGATCAAAAATCATGCAAATCAGAGCTATAACAAAAAATTTATGTTGGTTTTATGATTACTCTATTTTTGAGTGATTTTAAGCCAAAAATAGGGAAAACTACACTAAAATAATCATAAAAAGCCCTAGACAACCCCAAAAATTGCCAAATTTATTTTGTTGTCTTAGTTAGCCCCTTATACACCTCTCACAAAAATTTTGAGTCCTAACTCTTTATTTCTCAAAATTTCCCAAAAATTCCTAAAATTGGGCATTTCCCCACGAGCCCCAATTGGCCAAATATTCCAAAAATACAAATTTTTGACCCAAAAGTCAAATTTTGGAGCCCTAGCCCATTGTGATCAGCTCATCACACTGATCATTTTGGTATATAGCACCCATAACCATTTTTGGAAGTCAAAATTTTCTTTAGTGTGGGTTTCCTTCAAGGTTTGCCTAGTCAACACATCATGACAACTATGCATAGCCGAGCTCAATCATGAGCCAACGAAGCAAAAAACTTTAGGAGAGGCCCTGAGCATCATCATTATAGGTATGAGGATCTCCTCATTCCTACATAATGCCTTGATAGTATCACCTAAGATCTCCTCATTCCTGCATAATGCCCTGATAGTAGTCACCTTCACTATTCTCCTGAGGATCTCATCATTCCTACATGATGCCCTAAAAGTCATCATGAGGTCAACTCCTCACTCAGAGGACCCGACCACCAAGGTACCTCTACCAAGAGAACACCAATGGGTTATCCACATGATCAAGTGGATTATTCGGTTAGCCAACATCGATTCTAGGCCCAAACCAGATATAATCAGCCTTCCAAGGGGCCTAGTAGGGAGGTCTACACTCCCTCTACATCATGGTCTTCACCACCTAGAACTCCCATCCAACAAGTGTTAGCAACCTAGAGTAGGCCTGTGCGAAGTTTGCATGCACCATCAGCCAATATGACCATGAGCGAGCTTCTACTACAGTCCTCCAAACATTGGGAAACTTTCATGAGGATATTGGATTCCATCGAGGTACAACCTCATGACTCTGATGCTTTCACCAACTTTGTGGGATACATACAAATGCACAAGAATCCTGTTATATCCTTTCAAAATCATGAGGTCAAACCCATGCCTACCAATTCACCAGATCCTGCTTTGCACATCATCGCGAGTATCAATAGGCTCCCCTATAAGTGAGTATTGGTTGACACAGGTTCCTCAATAAACATTATTACCATAGCTTCACTAAAACATCTCAACCTTCCATCCTCATGCATTGTACCATCCAAGTTCACCTTGCAAGCATTCAACGATGCTTTATCCTCCACTATGGGCACGATAATCCTACTTGTTGAAGTTGGACAAAATACTATGCCTACATTGTTCTACATCTTGGAAGGTGCAAGACAGTACAACATACTACTTGGAAGGCCATGGATAAGAGACATGGAATGTGTTCCATCTATAGTGCATCAATGCATTAAATACATTGATGAAGGTAAGGTCCATGTGGTCGATGCTGACCACCCCTTCAAGTATTATAAATAGGTGGATCATCCATAAGAGCCTACTATATCACCCATGCACTTGGACACTAAACCCAATGACCTTATCTAGAGTCCAGATTCAACCCCATGGTTAGTCATGAAGCTACCTTCACCACCGCTAGTACCATCCTCTATTTCTTCAAGTGAGGAAGAGTCAAAAGAGCCAACTACAGAGGCTCCCACAACTATCATCAATACATCTGTAGAAGACCTTCCCACTCCTACCAAAAAGGAGGAGGAACCCATAGTTGATATAGATGAATCAAATCATATCATGCTTGAGGACACAATTCAATTGACCCACCCAGAACTCGATGAGTGCATAGTACCCAATGTTACATTCATACCTATCATCAAGTCGATCAAGGATCTAGGTCATCCTCCTACCAAGTCGCCACCCATTGATAGCATTTCTGATGCACCCCCCAAACATGGGGGCCAAGCAGATCACCTTGGACAAGTTGATGAGGTAGCCATGACTTGTCCAAATGCAAATGCATCTTCTCATGAGTTTGTGGGAATGATCAATGTGATGACAGAGAACCAAAGTCCTCTGAATCCATCTATGCCACTTGTGACTCCATCCAACATTCCATCCATACCACAAGAGATACCATCGATGGATTCGGTCACACCTACTCCATCTCACTCAACATCTCCATAAAATCAAGAACAGGTGTACCCCCTACACCAAAGTGGGGGTAATCCAACTACCACAGTTGAACACTCTAAGTTGGAACATGAGCATGAGCTAAATCAAGAACAAGAACATATGGATATACTCACTAGCTCAAGATCATCATGAAGCATCCACATCTACTCAGACATTGAGGACTTTTGATCCACCTCTACTCAATTGTCTCCTAGCTCCCACACCCAATTCACCTCCACCACCTATCAGTTGCCATCCAACTTCCTCAATAGCCATCCAATCATCACCTCCACTATTTTCACAACATATCTTGGATAGGCTAGCCAATGTGGAGTTACAAGTGAGTCACCAACACAATGATTTACAATAGATCTTGAATCGACTCACAAGCATTGAGTTACGGTTGAGTCATCCAAAACCTCAACCCCTTTTTCCACCATTTCTCAAACAAATCAAGGGCAAAACCAACATGTCACCCTAAGTGATAATTTACACCCATTACTGAGTCCATGGACTCTCTATTTGAGCACCTCTATGCAGCTAAGGCAATTAATCTACCTGAGAGTCGACCTATCGATCCAAATGCACCAAAGCCCAAAGGATATCATGAAGACCTATACTGCAAGTACCATAGGCAAAATGGGCATGATGTGCAGATGTGCTATAAGTTCAAACACCTAGTACAAGATATGATTGATAGGAATGATCTTCAAATCAACAATCAAAATCATTTATCATGGGAGTCAAGAAGAGCTCATGTTCACCTCATTTAAAGCATCAACCTCATACCTGGACTCCATTATCTGAGCCCATGTCAACCATATTTCACAACCTATAAGAAACAAAGACAATCATCTTGCCAGACATACCCCTATTCAACCCAAATAGGCCCAGACCTAAACAATACAGGGAGGATCATTCTTACCTCTATCACCGAATGAGAGGGCATGACATTAGCAATTGTCATATTTTTAGACACATGGTCCAAGATCTTATTGATAAGGAAGCTTTATCCATAAATGGGGCACTCATTCTACCCCATCAAGACATTGGCATTACCCAAAATTCCCTACCACAATAGGGGAGTCAATCTCTATCACTCCTCCTAGCCAAGCCAATCACATTGCATCAATCATAGTACATACTAGGGGTATCCAAGGTGTCACACCTTCCCCACTATTTACATCACAAGAAATGAAGCAAATTGAGGATCCTAAAGGTATCACACCTTCCTCGCTTCCTTTGATCACCACAAATGTTGGGGTACACAAGGTATCACACCTTCCTCCTAAAATCATAAAGTAATCAAAGTTACAAAAATCTCCAAAGGTATCTACAAACCCTTTGGTCAACCCAAAATCTCCAAGGGTATTTGTCACCCAAAATCCATTAGTCACCCCAAAATGCTCCAAGGGTATCTACAAACCACTTGGTCAACCCAAAATCCCCAATCTACGTAGGTCACCCCTAAAATTCTCCAAGGGTATCTACAAACCCTTGGTCAACCCAAAATGCTCCTAGGTAGTCTACGACCATCTAGGTCACCCTAAAATGCTCCAAGGGTATCTACAAACCACTTGGTCAACCCAAAATGCTCCTAGGTATCTGACCATCTAGGTCACCCCTAAAATGCTCCAAGGGTATCTACCACTTGGTCAACCCAAAAGGTACCAAATCCCGGAAAACCAACCCAAAGGCATCTATAAGCCCTTTGGTCACCCAAAATCCCCAATGGCATTTACTAAGCCCATTGGTCAAATTATATACATATATATCAAAACTCAAAAACATCATCAAAACATCAAAAATACAAAAATATTGCATTACATCACATTTCATACCATTGCATTATACAATCAATTGCATTAGGCATACTCATCATTGCACTTTGCATTTTAGAGTTGCTCATACATGTCTAGCACTAAGACTGTACACTAGTCATCATTCAAAATCAATTTTGTCAAAGTCATCATTCACATCATTTCATATTTCACTTATCATTTCCACCTACATTTCCCACTTTTCATATTTGTGTCTATTTCCCTTCACCTAGTCATTTGTTCTAGAATGTCTTTAGGGTTTTTGATCACTCAACCATCTCTAGTTTTCTTTTCAGATTTTGTAGAAAGCTATCCTAATTTTTAGAAGGTAGAGTCTTGCTTTGATTGTACCTTGTATACATCAAAATCCCAACACATTTTCACACTAATAAATCCAAGTTTTGCACAAGGAAATATGAAACCTACAAAGTGGTCTAGGTTACCTTAAGTGAAAAGTTTATCTTGCTCATCCCCCTATGCAAATGGTTCAAAAATGTTGAGAATTGACAAAAGGACAAGCTCCTCCTTACCCAATTCCCCAAAATAAATAGTGGTTTTCACCACTATCAATAAGCAAAATCCCAAAAAGCAAAAATCAAAAGCAAAATAAATAGTGATTTTCATCACTAAACAAATCCCTTGCTCAAAGAAAACAAAATACAAAATAAATAGTGATTTTCATCACTAAGTATGAGCAAGTATCCCAAATCAAATAAAAGAAAAGAAGGGAGTATTGAACTTGAATCCCTGGAATTCTCAGCATTTGACAAACCATAAGGTGATCCTCATTACAGGTTAGGTGGCATCAAGCCTGCCTAGCAATGGTGGTATCCTTACGCATGATGATATGTCTATCACATTAGCATCTTGCGTGTGTACAGACCAATGTTTGCATGTGGATGAGCTAGCTTTTGGTAGCCTATACTACCTAGTGGTCTAATCCAACTACGTACAAAACCTAGGATCATGATACTCATAGGGTGATCTTCAGTACAGATGGGTTGCATCAATCCTGTTTGGCATTGGGGTAACTTTATGCGTATCATAACAATGAACTCACTTGCACACACAGGGATATTGAGTATCTTGGTCATCCTAGCAGATTCATACCTTGTCAAAAAGTCTTGCATGGTTAGTATATAACTTTTGATCAGTTAACTAGAGTGTTTGAGTCTCATGAAAACCTCAAAGACATCCTATAACATCCTATTATTCATTCCATTTTATCACATGTATGTCAGTTTACATTTTCACAAATCCATTACATAGTCTCATGACAACATTACACATGAATCGATGAATTCTATACAGTCTATGGTGCTAACATAGTATGTCATATAGTATTCATATTCCATCAATACATATCAACAAATCATCCATCTCATTATGCATACACACATTGCATATCATCAAATAACATCATAGTACAACACATGCATCCATTAATGCATCCATAAATCATAACACATAATGCGCCTAACGGTCCAAAATCTCAAAATTGAAAATCACGCAAACATTTTTAAACATCAACTAGGGCATTATTGGTATCATACCTCCCCTAATCAACAATCAAACAATTAAGCAATCAATTTCAAAATTCCCAAAGGTATCCATAAACCCTTTGGTCACCCAAAAATCCCCAAAGGTATCCTAAACCCTTTGGTCACCCAAAACCCCAAAGGTATCCATAAACCCTTTGGTCACTCCAAAAGCCCCAAAGGTATCCATAAACCCTTTGGTCAACCCAAAAACCCCAAAGGTATCCATAAACCCTTTGGTCACCCAAAAAGCCCCAAAGGTATCCATAAACCCTGCCCAAAACCCAAAGGTATCCATAAACCCTTTGTCAAAACCCAAAGTATCATAAACCCTTTGGTCAACCCAAAAAGCCCCAAAGGTATCCATAAACCCTTTGGTCAACCCCAAAAACCCCAAAGGTATCCATAAACCCTTTGGTCACACCAAAAATCCCCAAAGGTATCCATAAACCCTTTGGTACCCAAAAATCCCCAAAGGTATCCATAAACCCTTTGGTCACCAAAAACCCAAAGGTATTCATAAACCCTTTGGTCACCCAAAAGGCTCCAAAGGTATCCATAAACCCTTTGGTCAACCCAAAAGGCCCCAAAGGTATCCATAAACCCTTTGGTCACTCAAAATGCCCCAATGGCATCCAATAAGCCCATTGGTCAAATATATATACATATATATTAATCAAAAACCAAAAAACATACAAAAACAACACACAAAAAAGGGTCCAAAACCCACCAAAAACAAGTCAAATCTGATGGAATTCACTCAGGATCAATATGGAACCCAAATTCTTCATGGATGCATTGAAAATTTACTACTTCAATCCCTAAGAAGGCCATTGTGGCTGGACCACCCCATGGGAATGAGGTTTTCAACTCTTTTCTTCCATGAAACATCAACAAAATCATCAAAATCCTCACAAAAATGCTCCATTTCACAATGGGTAAAACTAAAGGAAACCCTAACCAAGTCATATGGGTCAAGTGACTCATCACTTTTATCACTGGTCATTCCCTCATCGACTCATCACTTGAGGGGGTAGTCATACTTAACAAATTCATAATCAAAATCAATAATCAAACACTCAATCATGCAAATTGCGTTCATCCAATGAATCATTGACAAAGACAATCATGCCCCTGCTTGGGGCAGCAACAAGCAAACATTTCAACTAAGCACATAACAGGGCAGATGAACCTGCCTATTTGGTACACCTCAAAAGTTACCAAAATACTTGGTATTCTCTAACGCCTAGGGTTATAAGTCCCCCGAGCATACCTGGAAGTTGAAGAGAAACCAAGACCAATTTCTTTACTGAGTCAGAAGCAAGGATTCAAGAATGCATGCTCTTTCCATGATTGGGGCATCTAAAGTTGGTTAGGTTACTGAATAACCTTAATCATTTGATATTTTAGTTATCTATTTTTGCTCAGCATTGTGTTGCACACAATGCATCTCAAAAAGGGGTATCTGTAGACACTAAAATCATGTCAATCTGATTAGACTACCAAGACATGGTCTAATTGACACCATATGGCCCCCTTGGGCAACCCTCAAAGGTTTAATAGTGGTCCTAACCACTTTTGGGAGATTTTACCCCACTTTTGGGAAGTTTTGGGGCATGTAGGCATGGTCATCCCACCCAGGGATGACCATAGTTCATGGTCATCCCACCCAGGGATGGCCATATGCGGCCATCCCTGGGTGGGATGGCCATGAACTTTGACCCCCAAAAAGTCAAAATATAGACAAATGGCACCCAAAAACTACCATTTAGCCTACCTATTCAAGCATGCAGACCTGAGGGCGCATAATCCTTATGACATGCTGTAGAATGGAGGCCAAAAGGGAGATTCTCTTCCCCTTCCAATGCATGCCAAGTTTTGGACAAGTGGCGCCTCTTGCCTTGCATGTCCTTGCATGCCCATTTGGCCATAGGCCCCCTTGGGCTATAAAGTGGATCAATTTTCCACCCAAAACATAGAGAGGAGTTTTGAGACATAGCAACGAAGTGCTGCCAAGATTTCCCCTCAACCTTTTGTGCCTTTTTCCCTCGAAATATCTACCTAGCGAAGGAGGTTCTCGAGTGATTCAAGAGGTGCAATTTGTTTACAAAACCAAACCAATTGAGTGAATTTCACCACCAAATTTGATGACAACACTATTGAGAGAGTTTTTGACCAATTCATAGAGGAATTGGTGGTAAATAATTAGCAGAACTGGTGGTCGTCCCACCCCAGGATGGTCCCCATTCTATGATAGTCACCACCATCCCTGCAAGGGATGGTCATATATTGAAGCATTATTTTTCTACTATTTTTAAATAGGCATATTCTAGGATAGATCAGGAACCTACTATTCAAATTTCATGCAATTTGGAGTTATATTGAGTGAGTTATTACATTTTTAGTATTTTGTAGGTTTACTTGGCTCATCTGAAGGTGCACATGAATATATGATCAATTTTACTAATATATTCATATGGGTCCTCTTTAAATATTATTTTATATATACTATCCAATTTTGGTTTGATTTGGAGATGTTTAGGGCCAAAAATCACTCATTTTGGGTTTTGTAGGCTTAATAGGTACACCATGAATGCGACATGGATTCGGATGCAATTTCTATTCTATTTTCAATTATATCATTCCAAAATCATATTTTATGCATGCCTCTAATATTTGGAATCATTTGGAATTGTTTTGGATGGTCGCATTGCATATTTCCACTTTCTAGTCTATTATTGCATGTATTGCTTTTGCATGTTTCACAATCTGCACTTGCTATTAAAAAATCTGGTTTCCTTGTGTGTAGGTGCAGGTTTTACAGTGCATGAGGAAGGAGCATAGGATCATAATATCAAAGAACAAAGTGGCGGCATCATAGGCCCACCCACTTCAATCGTGGGTACGAGGAAGAACATTGGAAGTGCACCCGAGTTATTGAAAGGATTTGATCCTTGGGCACCCATTTTGTAACAAGTGTATCAATCTAGAGCCCTCAAGGGGACATTTATGTAACCATGATTTGATCCATCAAATAAATAAAATAAAACTTCATTTCTTGCACTTATTTGTCTTATCATGCTTACTTGAATGTCCTTTTGTAATGCTTAATCAATACTAGATATAGATGCATCTCGTTTAGCATTGTTAGGTGCACCATTTTTCCCATACTTGACCCACTAATGATAGATGAAAAATTACAAGTAATCCACCCTTCTTCTGGTCTTACCAACAATAAATTTTACCAAACACATTTTTTCACCTTGATCAATGTTGATTTAAGCAGTATGGAGGTTCATCCCACACATATCACGTAGAGGAGATTTTAAAGCAATAAAATCACCCTTGCATATGATAGAAAATAACCACCATGTGGAGGTTTGTAGAGACCTTATTAATGGCGATGGATTGACTCAGTAATGAAGGGTTTGATTAGTCTAAGATTCAATAAACAATTGTCCTCCTTATTCTTAGGTCTATGGTTTGTTGTTTAAATCTGTATTATGGCTTTTCAATCATACTATGTTTTATCAAAGAGAATAATTAGCTCCTCATGGGGAATGATTTCTCAATGTCTATATTTAGACATTTGGTTCAAGTTTATAGCCACCAACATGAATAGATTATAGATTGATAGTTATGTCTAAATTTAGACATTTTATAACAACCAATATGAATATATTATAAATTGATTGAATGGAATATATTATGACCCATCGAGACCTATCTTTAATCCGTAATAGAACATATTATTGATTGAATGATTGAAACTAATAACAAAACTATATTTTATTAATCGATTTATTTAAAGATACTATTAGGTTCTTAATAACTTGAATAAGTAAGTAATAGAAGATAAGTACTGGTCATTAATAATTTTACTAACTATAATTAAATGAGAAAGATAAAGATTTCAAATGTAAAGCATTCATAGAAACACTACAAAGAGTAGCTCCAACCTCAAAATCTTGCAAGGTACTCCTTGATTCTTGCTCCTAATTCTCTTCCTCTACGATTCCTCCAAGGCTCCCTAAACTCAACTTGGCCAAATACCTTTAGTTTAAAATTTAGTATTCTCCCAAAATCTTTTTGGTTTTTGATCCACCAAAGTGGAGAGCATACTCCCTAAGCTCCCAATATTTCCTGCCTTCTCTTCCTAAGAGACACTCAATTTATAGTACAACTTCTCCTCTCATGAATCAAATATTAACCTTGTTTATTTTAATATTAAAAGATATCATTATTTCAACCTATGTGGAGAGAAAGTCCCAAAAGTAGAAGAGGGTCCACAATAGAGATAAGGTAGGTGGCCTTGTTTTGTTTTGTGTCTCTACTTTCTAGAGACAAATACAAACCAACACTATTAGAGAATAGGTTAGGTGTAAAATTAGAATCTCCACCTACTTTCCACTAATGAAAATAGACCATGTAGAAGGTATGGATAGTTTTCAAACAATAAGATAATTCCTACATTCTTTAATAATTTTAGGGCTCTTTTTAGTCCCATAAAAATTGGAAAATTCTTGTGGTTACCTAATTGTATTAAAATTAGGTTATTTACACCTAATTTGTCAAATTATATGATTTTTTTTCAAAATATAATTCCTCCAATTTATCTTTCACAAAAGCTCTAAATTAGCTTCTAATTAATTATCTTCTCTAAAATATAATAATTCCTTTCCTACATCCTCATAAAATCCTTTTGCTAGAATTTGTAGAGCTCTTTAGGGTTTATGACCCCTTTTTGTTAGGCACTAATTGATCCCCTTGATCAATTAATATGCTTTTAAAAAGGTTCGAGGGAAATAGGCTGTGACACTACAAACATCCCAAGTATGATATCTTCTTATTTATTATGGTGATGTTGCAAGTAAATTAAAATAGGAGTGAGAATCTTATGCTTGTTATAAGATAGTTTGGTCCTTGATACCATCAATGTCAAGTAATATTTGTTTTTATACATTAGAATTAGCCATAGCATTTGCACCTTGTGGAAAATTATAGTGTAGTTTATTTTTTAATAATTACTTTCATTTATACTTGGATTAAGATAATTTTCAACTTTGGTATTAATTTATTTTTATATTGTCTTAGTTTAAGAACCTTTATTTTATCTTGTATTAATTAGAGTAATTGTATGATATAATCATTTTTCTCGCAAACACTTACACATTTAAAATCATGGATCCCAAGACATCACACACTAGTAATGCATGAGCTACATTAAATCACTTGAATAAATACAATTACCCTAAAATGGACCTCAAAGGGATTCAAAAGATAATTTTATAATAAGCATATATTCTAACAAATATTACCAAATTTAAGGCACCCTAGTACTATTATATAATATGATCTCATTCAAGGTTATTTTGTAAATTATTTTTTTATAATTATAAATGAATCTATGTTGTTTATTGACTATTATTTAATGCTTGTATATAATAACATAAAAACCATTACTAGTAGTAAAGCCCTTTTCTCTTCTAAATTGGTATAATAGATACAATTACTAATGAATTGTATTGGGAAATTTTTTTGGCATTCATCTTTCCTTTTAAGTTTCATGATTTGAAATATATTTGTATGTTTTACAACACATAAAATGTAAAGTCTATTATTAGAATTTAAATATATTATTAACAATTAAGTTCTAAATATACTCAAAAATGGTTACATCCACTCATGACACTATTTTTTTTTTGTTGAGCACAATCAATTGTCACGTGTGATAAGTTAGCCAAGATTGAAAGAGACTTATTTTGTACTCAATCATAGAATATCATATGCTTCCATAAGGTTTCTTAAGACCTCTATTGTTTCTAAAATAACAAAGGTAACATGAGAATTATTGGCCTCCGATTGTAGGATGGATTTCTTAATATCCTCAATATAGATTACATTAAAATAGAAGATCATAAAAAATGAACGAGTATTAATTTTAAACTAATATTTGATGCAATTATATCATATTTCGTGGTCATCAATTATGCTACATAATGGCTTACCTTTGAAAAAAGTTTCAAGTCTTAAATCCATTAGATTATTTTCATAGGCATGAAGATAATCATATACTTGACTATAACTTAAACAATGCTATGGCCATGTTCAATCTTATCAGCATTCTAATCATTCAATCAAATCAATAGCTTATGCTTAAAAATGTGTTTCACACACTTGTTTTTATATATTCATTTGTGAAGGGATTAGTTGGGGGTGGGGGGTTGGTATAGCATTTCAACACTATTATGTTAGCATATTTAAATATGAAGAAGTAAATAATCATTTCTCGAGCAACAAATATCTTTAATAAAGTCATAAATTCTTATGGTTAACTTTAAAAAATATGAAATTTAGATGTTAGAAGAGAGACCCTTATAGACATTATATAGTAGCTTTGATATAATTCAACTGAGTGAGATGTATAGCCTACAGTAAATGAATTGTGAATGGTATGACAATGGTTCCAAATTCAAATGCATGCATATGTGATATTTGATTTCAAAGAAGGCTTTTTGCAACCTTTTAACTTTACATTTGTGCTTTTTATAATACTTGAACTTTTTAAGAAATACATCTACTTTTGTAATTTTATTTTAATTATTTTGTGTTAAATGAATTTACAACTAAGACTTTAAATATTTATATATATATATATATATATGAATAAAAAATATACTTTTATATTGATTATTTTGAATTAAATTAATAAAAATAATTTTATTTTATTATTATTATTATTTATAGTAGGGTTTAAGCTGTATAATCTATTTAATATTAGGATTTGAACCTTGGTGTAAACTACATCATTCATATGTTTCAATCATTAAACCCTTTACCATTAACAACTAAACTATTATTATAAATATATTTTAAAGATAATCAAATAACCAACACAAAATTTCAAATTTTTATTAAAATAAATTAATTATTTCTTAATATTTTAATGTGAAATTACATAGCATTAAAGAAAGGTACACAAACTCGTTCTTCTCGTGCATAAAGATGACATAACGTTGAGGTGACACCATTTTAACCAAAGTAAATGCATAATGATTCAAGTGCTCAAGAATAGATCTAAGTACATGATGTATAGGACCAATGCTTGAGATACTGCTTTATGCGTAATGATTATGTGATCAATGGCAGATCTAAGTACTTGTATAGGACCAATGCTTGAGATAATACATTTGTATTTGGTTGTTGGTTATTTTATACTATAACTTGAATATAAAAACTTTCAATAAAGACAGTTAATTACATATAAATATATATTTATTTAAAGATTTATTATAATTATTTATATTATAATATTAACATTTATTTAATTAAATGTTAAAAAAATTCAGTTCTAATTTCAATTTCATTATACAATCATAAACATTCACCTTAAAAAATTGTGGGATCACCGTATATACTTTCCATAAAGTTGGTAACTAGTGGGTCCTTTCCCCAATTTTTTCACGGGATTAAAGTCGACATGTGACAGGACTGCTCAACGAGACATATGGAAGAAATGATCAGTGGGACCGAAATACGTCTAGCCTTTCACCGTCACATTGAATTTGGCTGAAGAGTCAAAACTAATGGCATTTTCGCATGTAGTTTTAACGACAATGTTAACAGTCATTTCCAGTTAAATACATGCCTTCTATGTAACAGTCGGCCTCTTACTCCACTTCACTCAGAAGTTCATCTTTAATTATTGTATTGTTTCACAGGAATCACTTCAATTTTTTTGACATTCTTTTCTAGGTAAAAACAAAAACCCAACAATTATTAATTATTGTACTGTTTTACAAGAATCACACTAATTCTTTGACAACTGTTGTTATATTGTATTGGTAAAAACTAAACTAACAAAAAAAAAAACCTAACAACTATTTAACTACTATCAACCAAATTATCCCAAAATTAGAAAAGTCCATACAGCTGACTACATATTAATTTTTTTTTGACAATCTTGTTATTTGAGAACCGTTGTTATATTGTACTGGTAAAAACAAAACTAACAAAAACCTAACAACTATTTAACCACTACCAACCAAATTATCCCAAAACTAGAAAAATCTATACAGCTGACTACAAATTATTTTTTGACAATCGTTGTCATGTTATAATGAGTAAAAACAAAACCAACAAAATCGCAACAACTAGTTAACTAGTACCAACCAAACTATCACAGCTGACTACAAATTACAGTTTTGGCAAAAGGTTTAACTGATGATGCTAGGAATTACGTCACCCATAAGACGTAAAATTGGCATTAAATCCACTTTGTGGTCTCCACCGCGTGGAAGCGCTGGATTCCACCCACCACGGGTCTGTAATTCACGAGTTCATTTAGTACCTGAACAGCAACCACGATTTCCTTTTCGTCTTTTGCGGCTACGGATCAACCCCACGGCACGTCAGGATTAAAGCCGCACAAGTTTCAGCGAAATACTTAATTACATCCGCAGTCTTTGTTGAACAATTCCACGCTCCCGGTGGCTACGTAAGCTTTCGAATCACAATATAAACCGCGGTAACAATTTGCTCCCCACTACCGACGCCATGGCCCTCTCAAGCCCGCTCAAGCTTCTGTGGCTCCTTATAGCCTTGAAGCATGTGGCGGCTTCGGATCCCGACCCGCTGCAGGACTTCTGCGTGACGGACACCAACTACGGAATATTCGCCAACGGATTCCTCTGCCGGGAGCCGGGCAGCGTGATACCGCAGCACTTCAAGACCTCCGTTCTGAGAATGGCGGGTAACACGAGCGGCAGCCCCTTCGGCTCCCGCGTGACCGTGACGACGCCGCGGAACCTGCCGGGGGCCAACACGCAGGGCCTCACGTTCGCGCGCTCCGACATCGCGGCGGGCGGGCTTGTGCCGCCGCACGTTCACCCCCGGGCCTCCGAGTTCGTCTTCGTCGTCGAGGGAGAATTGCTCATTGGCTTCGTCGACACCTCCAACAAGCTCTTCTCGCAGAAGATCACGGCTGGGGACGTATTCGTGGTGCCCCGGGCTTTGGTGCATTTTCTCTACAATGTGGGGCGCAAGCCGGTTTTTAGCCTCAGCGCTCTCAACAGCCAGAACCCCGGGGCCTCCATCATTCCCCTGGCGACCTTCGCTTCGGAGCCGGCCATCCCTCCTAAGGTTCTGGAAAAGGCGTTTCAGATTGGGTATCACGAAGTGGAAAAGATCAGGAAGAGCCTCGGTGGTTAAAGGGGTTCGGAACGTATTAGGGTTTTAGTACTAGGTTATGCCCTTTTCTTGGGAAGAATTGGGTGGTTTTGTTTCTTTCTTTTGTCTTCTTTCTCTTTCAAATTTAGTTGCTTGTTAACTTAGTGCTACCGTACTACTGTCAAGCAGGGCATGGAATGCCCACAGGATCGTTCCAGAGAATGGGGGACGGTGACACTAATAAGTCCATTCGCCAATAATTTTTATTTTTATTCATTTATGCAAGATTAGCAGAGGCATTATAAGGACTGAACCCTTAATAAGTGATGAGGGAAATGAACCCTTAATTTTTTTTTTATTGTGGAGTGATGAGGGAATTGAAGCTTTAACCAGGTTCATAGTCAATTTCTTTAAGATTTTTTTAAATTTAGATTTGAAAAGGTAAAAATATGGATAGATTATGCATATCTCAAGTAATTTCTTAACATCAACTCATTGTTAAATACACTCAGTATTAAAGGTTCTTTACATTTAGGTTTGTGACAGTTTTATTGACCTAACATACTAAAGCAATTGATAGTATGTGAAAAGGATATGTACCTACATCAATAAAAGTCTATATATTGATACAATCATAAATATTTGTTTTCTTTGCGATTTTTTAACAAATTAAAATATTGTAAGATGTAAAATTAGGGATTTGAGATTATTCCGGCATTTTACCTTAAGTGAAGTGTGATGTATTGGTGTATAAGGAGGTTTATTAAGAAACCTAAAACTAAGTTTTGTGTGTTTGTGATAGGCAGTTGCCCTAGTGGCTAAAGATGGTGGTTGTTTCTTAAGTGGTTTTGTGTTCAAACCCCTTGAGGGTGGTTGTTGATGTAATTTTATTGACCTAACATACTAAAGCAATTGATAGTATGTGAAAAGGATATGTACCTACATCAATAAAAGTATATATATTGATACAATCATAAATATTTGTTTTCTTTAAGATTTTTTAACAAATTAAAATATTGTAAGATGTAAAATTAGGGATTTGAGATTATTCCGACATTTTACCTTAAGTGAAGTGTGAAGTATTGGTGTATAAGGAGGTTTATTAAGAAACCTAAAACTAAGTTTTGTGTGTTTGTGATAGGCAGTTGCCCTAGTGGCTAAAGATGGTGGTTGTTTCTTAAGTGGTTTTGTGTTCAAACCCCTTGAGGGTGGTTGTTGATGTAATTTGTAAACTTCTCCTGGAAAAAAAAAAATTGTGTGTTTATTAACAAATATTTAAGTTTTAAAGTTTTCAAAAGATATATGCTACTAATCATGATAAAGATTTAAATTAACTAAATTCATCAAACAAAGTATGCAAGGCATAAAGTCTATCCTAGAATGATTTTTTTAATGATAACAATAAAATAAAAATTTCCTTTTCTTTTCAAGGGCAAAGGTTCAAGGAAATATCCAACATACAAAACTAACATAGTGGAAGACTACATGCAATTTTGTTTCCTTGCCTAAGTCAACAAATAAGATAAAAAAACTAAAAACCAACTAGTCTAAATTTCTTTGGCTTCTTCGTTTTCTTTTAAATATCTTAAAATAAAACAAATCGAAAGCTAACTAAATATTCCTTGATTTTGCCTCTTTAGTTTTGCTTAGAATCAATAGTAGACAACAAACAAGTCTAACTACTAAAATGAAAATTACAAGAACTACCAAGAAATTTACCTTAACCGATGTTTGAAACATAAACACGACTTGTATTTTCTAACTTGCAATTCTACAGTATTGCATCTTCTGAAACTAGCTCGACAATACTTGAAAAATAAAGGAATACTAAAGAGGATGATAAGTTTTTTAGAGGTTTGCTATATATGGGGAACAAAAAACTTTCTTACCAAGCAGTCAGACCTCCGAGGTCCTATATATGACCAAAACTAAATATGCTAAAGTGACAAAAAATGTATGGAAAGAAAAATTGTGCCTTGTAGTTTATAAGGTATGATTTTGCCCTTTGGGTAAAAATACGTAAACAAAATGCAAAATATCGAGGGATATGGTATGTTGTAGGTCAAGGGCACCTTCCAAAGGGATGAGAGGCCTAGAAATATGATAAAATGCAACAAAAGTGTGATAAAAATGTGAATAAATTTAATGAAAGTAAGTGGTGTGATGATATGCAATAGAAAATCCTTAGAATAACAAGAAGATGAATGTAAGTAGACAAGGTTAGTAGTGAAATGAAGAAATTAGAAGAAACTAACCATGAAATGGAAAAACTTAGTAACATTTAAAACAACAAAGAGGTAGAAAATGAATGAGCAAAATGGATGATGAGAAGAGAGGGGTGAAAGAGCACAACCCTTGAAGATGAGTTGCCTCCCTCTTGGTTGGAGCTTGATGGTGGCCTCCTCCCTATTCTTGGATGACTGAATATATAGTGATATCCCTTGATACCTTTGCTTGAGAACTTGATGGCTTGTGAAGTTCTTGAGAGAATCTTGATTGAAAAATAAGAGAGCCAAGAATCTAGAGAAAGCTATCAAAATTATTATGCTTGAAAATTGTTCATGGAGAGGTCATCCTAAGGGTCCAATTTATAGAGTTTTCATGGCCTTGGGAGAGAGGGAAAAATTTTGAATTTGAAATTGAGAGAGAACCCCTAGAATTTGGATGTTGCTCTAGGGGACTAAGGATCAAACAATAGGATTCAAGCTCATTAATGGTGCATGGCTCAAGAGGGGTGGAGAAATCTAAGAATTTGAAATTTTGACTTGACAGAGTGGAATTGCACCTTCGATTTTGAGATTGCAATACCGTTAATTTGATTGTTATAGGTTAGATGACAAAGAATTAAAATTTAAAATTTTGTACTTGAAAAGGTGAAATCATGCCTAGGGTGCATAATCATGCCTTGCATTATTGCATCTTAGGATTCTATGGTGTATTTTCGTGGCACCTGCTACCTAGACATCATTTTTTTGTATTTTGAGGTACTAATTCTCATAGGAGTATAGACATATATATTTATTGGAAAGTTCTTTTTGAGCTCGTTCTAATTGTGGTGGTTTTGTGAAATTTTTTGAGGATTTGATAGGGGAAATGATTTCCCAGATATTATGTTAGTTTTTGGAGCAACAAATGTGTTATATTTGGGAATAAAGAAGGTTTATTTGATTCAACTAATTCAAGGGCTAGTGTATAAGGATTAATTGGTGGAATTGATGATAAGTGGTCCAATTTTTGGTGTCTGCATTTGTCCTCTTTTTTAAGTATTCTTGTATAATGAATGTATAAAAAATAGTTGTTGATGCACAATTTTTCTTGTGGGAGGATTTTTGCTACTTGAAATGCCAATGTAGAGTGCATGGTGTGGGAGTTGATTGCTTATGCAAAAATTGTATTCATGCATTCCCCCATCCTATGATACATCCTTGAGTTTCAAAGGGGAAACCAAGTTGAACCAATAAAACTTGATTAGGATTTGATATTGAGGTGAGTGGTGATAAAGGATTGAGGAGAGAGAGGAAGGAAGAATCAAAAGGTGACTTGATTAAATATTGGGTAGGAATTAGACTTGACTAGATTGAGTATAGTCTAGGTTAAATATCTAAGAAAAGGTGAATTGATAGAGATGAAGGAATGAGAGAGGAATGATGTATGTGGGAATACTTTATTAGATTACTTTTATAAGTGATTTTGATGCCCTCGGTTGGAGGGTCATGTTAAAAGTCTGGTAGATTGGTCAAGTGTTTAGATGATGTGAGATGTATCAAAAGGGGGAATTTTACCAATTCTAGGTCCAAAATATTTTAATATGGACAATTAAGGCCTATATGAATAATAGTTAGTTAAGACCTAAATGAGTAGTATATAGTTAAGGCCATATATATATATATATATATATATATATATATATATACAATGGCTGGTAAAGGCTTGTAAGCAATATGGATAACTACTAGTTAAGGCCTTTATGAATAGTGACCAGTTAAGGTATACATAAATAGTAGCCAATTAAGGCTTAAATGAATAACAACCAATTAAGGCATAAAATAACAATGACCAATGAAGGTCTATATGAGTAGCAACCAATTAAGGTCTAAATTAATAGTGATCAATTAATTCCTATATGGAAAACAATCAGTTAAGGCCTAAATGAATAACGACTAGTTAAGACCTAAATGAGAAACGATCGATTAATGCCTAAATAAACAATGACTATTGAAGGCCTAGATGAGAAACTACCAATTTAGACCTAAATGAATGGTAATTAGTTAATACCTAAATGAACAATATAAAGATAAGGCTTAAAATGAATAGTATCTAGTTAAGGCCTAAAGAAATAGTGTACATGTAGTGAAGATTCACTACATCAGGAAAATTCTACCTCCAAAGGAAATTTCAGAGTGCTTACCTAAAGCCAAGATGAAGAAGCCCAAAGCTCCTACTACCTACGAAGTAGTTGAAGCCACAATACCATACAAAGTGAAACTAAGGAGGAATTAATGCCACCAACTAGTGCTAAATCTAAAGCTTCCTTTACCACATAACTCAGTAAATCTACTAGATTAAATCTTAAAAAGTGCTCCAAACTTTTTTTATGGGGACTAAATTAGGTTTTTTAATACTTGGAACCCCTTAGCCTTTTCGATAATGGTTAAAGAGGACCTGGTCTTAATAGGCCCTTTATCCCACTAGCACCCATGACCTTTCTCTCTCTCTAGATATTGGAGGCCATGAGTCTAGTTCTTTTCCTTAATTAAGAGTATTCCCCAAGCCCTAGTGCATTTCCAAAATGACACCACCAATGAATCCTAGGGACTAAGGTTCATTCCTCATCCAAGGAGGAGGACTTGAGGTTGTTGAGTATGGAGGTAGTAAGGCAAGCCCCTTTGAAGAGAGTCTTGATACGTGAAGTTCAAGGAAAGATAGGATAAATCAAAGATTGTTTAACTACAATATCCCATTTGAACTTCTAGGCTTGTTGCCCAAAAGCCTCCTCGTGATCCATGGTGTAAGAGGAGTATTCAGGAATTAGAGAAGAGAAACATAGAAGGCAACAACCTCTAAAGGATGCATTTAAAGGATATATTCATCAAGGGAACCCATCAAGAGCATGAGAGAAGCCAAGCACCAAACACCACTAAAACCATCATACCAACCCAAAGTGACTAGATGTAAGGTAAGGGATGATGATCTAGTCTTAGTACTAGCATCCCACAATAGAATGTAGTTCCATAGATAATAGTTGAAACATTAAAGTGATAACCTAGAGGATATCCCAAGAGGAATCACAAAACCCAAGGCATTGGTGATGAAATATCCCAAAGGTCTAGTCATGGATATTTCTAGCATGAAGTAACTCAATGAAATTTGATTTATCATGAAAATTTATGGCTATGAATCTCCAAGGTTCCAAGATCATTCATTGTTGATGTTGACTAGCTTGGGCAATTTTAAAATGGACAATTTTGAATTCCTACATGAATTTTTTGGGGAATATTTTCCCATTTCTTCTTATAAATATCTCTCTCATCTTCATTGCAAAGGATTGAAAGTCAACCATTTTTCTAATGGGTCTTTCATTCATTCTCTCTTATGTCTTGGCCTAGCTTGAGCCTTGTGTTGTTCATTGATTAGTTTTTGAACCTCTCTTCTTGGCATGTATGCAATCCAAATTTCACATTAATAAGAAGGTGTGACTATTATGAAATCCCCATCCTGGTTCTAATGTGTGTATTCTTCTTAATGCATGTTTGAGAAGACTATGTTCCTTATGCACTATCAATTACTACATGTGTTCACTTCAACCCATGACAATATGGAGGGTCTCTAGAGTTTTGATGCATTGCCACTTGTAGCTTAGGCTAGATAGGTAGATTAGCTTTTCCTCATGTTTTACAATTTACTTTTTGTCATTTTATTATATTTTTCTTTTTTTATTTCCTTATCAAAACACCCTATAGAGTAGGCTAGCATAGCAAGAATATGAGCACCAAAAGGTCACATTAATTCAAGAATCCAACCTTGGTAAAAAAATCTTAGAGGTTGTTTGAAGGAGTCATGTTCCATGCTCCCTGTACTTCCTAGGAATGGCACCTCAAATGTGGTGTAGGGCACTAGATGCACCCTCACAAAAATAAGAGAATACCACATCCATATGGGGTCATGATGCCTTGGATGCAAGGGATTCTAGGCCCTAAATAATTCAAACTGGCATGCTCTATGGGACACAAATTGCAAAAAATCATCCCTTGATTAGAAGTTAGGCCAAGGTTCTACTGAAGACCTTAGTTATTAGCTGAGTGAAACATCCTAAAGATTTACCTAGCGAATCCATTGCTTAAGAGAATAATATTGAATAAATTTACTTCTAATAGTAGGAAACTCCATCCAGATAAGCAGTCACCACCTAGCCACTCCATTGATCATTAGAATACCTAAATTTAGTTTCTCTATTGGAAACTGATCCCAAAAGCTACCATAAAAGGAATTTTCAAATAGAGACTCGAGTAGAATCCTCTATTCATGAATTTATTAGAGCAACGTGAAGGAACCAATTGAGATATATCTAGAAGAATCTTGATATGGAATAATTAGAGCCCCTTGGTCACCCTGATCCCACCTAATACATAGGACTCGATTCCCATTCTAGCTTTAGATTCCTTACTATAAATCACTAGAGAAGATACAACAACCATACTTGAGCACCTACACAATTTGTAATTCTTTACATTGTGCACAATGTGGTTACTTAAGATGTATCCCTAAGACCAATTGCAACATCTTTTAAAGTGAAAGTGTAGGAATGGTACATGTCCCTTCCTACACAATTAATAAGGGATTAGGACCAGCTAGCCACCTAGCTAGCAAATAGGTTTGAGAAAGTAGATGGAGCCTCACTACTGGAACATTTGATATGTATCAAATGATCTTCCATGGAGGAAATAGAGGATTTCAATGCATGGCTTCAAAAAAACTAGCATAGGATCTCAGATAACATAAAATATTCCCTAGGCATGGCACTCATTTTCTATCTTAAAGTCTTCAATTTAGAGATTGCCATGATGATCAAATTTTAGGGGGGAAATTCTTTTCCCATTGCCTATCAAATTGCATGCCAACTAGAAAGTGATATCATACAGATTGGTAAGCTTCCCCCAAGTTCCCCAAAGCCTCTGTCTTATCAATCTATATACCCTCTACTACTAATCGCTCAATCACCCATAAATTTGGTTATTTTCCCTTTTGTGCCATATAAGCCCAACTTCCTTACCTGCAATTGAGATAGACAAAATAAGGAGAGCATAGGCTTTTTCAAAAGTGTTTCTCATCCTAAGGAAGAAATGTAATGATACAGGTTCCCCCTATTGTCAACCATGGGATCATTTTCCTTAGGGATGCCTAATCATGAATTATCAATCAATTTTGGGGATTCATCTTAGATATCATCCATGGAAAAATGTCTAGCCTTAATTAGAAACACAAGGGGAAGGATACCAATAGTTCCAATCCAATACCATCCAATCTCTCACCAAAGCGTTAACACCTCATAATTCCCCCCCATAGGGTAAGTTCTATTTTTATGGAGAGAATGCATAACACGCGTAACAAACACCTGGACCTATGGGATACCACTAAGCACAAATCAAAGGCAACTAGACTTTAGAAAAGAAAATAGAACTATTTTTTACACTTCAAATTTCTTGGAGAGGCAACTGCCATATATTCTAGTGGATATCAACATTAGCAACCAATCTTCCTTAAAAGTCCCCAAACCAATAGAAGAGAAATTGGGGCCTTGACCATAGCTAAAATACCCACCAAAAGAAAATAAAGAAGAGATATTAGAAGGATGAGGGAAGGTGAAGTTAGAATCACCTACATAGACCAAAGCAAAACCTTTTTACCTAACCTTGAAGTATAGAGGGGGACCGATCCAAAGCTACCTTATGGATCTTGTACTCTTATCATCCTTCTTACTAAATATAGTGGCTAAAGTGTTAAGATAAATCCAATGGATTACTAGGGAAGGAGCAGTAGATAAAGGGCCTAACCTAGTGATCAAACTCCTGATACCATACCACAACTATATTCCCTGGAGCTAAATTTTAGATTCAAAGGGATACTAAGGATAGAAAGGTCTAAGGACCTAGAAAATAGAGATAAAGGCAAAGGTCATCCCTTGAAAAGTAGTGCAATGTGGATACAAGGAAGAACCATCCACTAAAATACGATGGAGGGTAGGAGGGCCTAAATTTGAGATAAAGCACACCGACCTATAGAAATAAGCTATGTGTGATGGAAGTATCTAAAGCTAATCCTTTAGGGCCTTCGATCTCACTAGCATAGGATGAAAACCCAATATAAGGAGTGACCCATCGAACCCTTAGGACTTTTTGTGTGTGTATATATATAGATTATTATTATTGAAGGACCATCTAACTGATATAGGATACACGTGAATTCAAAATTATTAGAAATATTAATGTCACACTTGATTGAAGAACATGGTTGTTTAGGCCAAGGCATGTACACCAACCCTCTCAAGATCAATAGAAGAGACATTTTTAGTCAATTAAAGGACAATCACCATATTTATATAGGAGGAAGAATGAAATATGATGGCATCCCCTATAGCCTAGATATAATGTAGTGAGTCTTTGCAAATTTATATATCATAAGCAAAACAACAAAATGGGAGTGAACTTTGAGAGTTATCCAAGTGACATTACCTATAAATTAAGGCACATCCCATTCCGAATCTCCATGAAATATCGAGCAAAGTTATCTTCAACATCATCCTTCTCTAAACATGTATCACTACTATAGAAGCCTCAATATTTACCCCTTTCAAAATCCATGTCCAATGGAAAAAGGCCTTTTATATGGGTTCCTTGACTCCTGTTAGTAGGAGTTGCCCTATGAGTAACCAAAGTTGTAGTGAAGATTCACCACATAGAGAAAATTCTACCTCCAAAGGTAATTTTGATCAGATTGCCTACATGAAGTTGAGATGAAGTATCCCAAAGCTCCTACTACCTATAAAACAACTAAATACAAAAAACCATCCAAAGTGCAACCAAGGAGGAATCAACATTGCCAACTAGTGTTGAATCTAAAGCTCCTTTCACCACATAACTTAGCTAATATACCATATTAAAGATAAAATAAGGACTCCAATCCTTATCAGTGGTGTATAAAGTATGTTCTATTAATACTTGGAACCCCCTAGCCTCTTTAGTGATAACTAAATGAGGATCGATATTAATAGACCCTTTCTCCCACTAGCACCCATGACCTTTCCCTCTTCCTAGATATCAGAGGCCATGAGTATGGTTCCTTTTCTCAATTGAGAGTGTTACCTAATCCTTTATGTATTTCTAAAATGACACAACCATTTAATCTTGGTGACTATGGTTCATTACTCATCCAAGGAGAATGAGGACCTAAGGTGTCTTAGTATGGAGGCAACAATTAAAACCTCTCCCCTTCCTAAAGAGAGGCTTGATATGTGAAGGTTAGGTAAAGATATGATAGCTCAAGGAGTTTTTGATTACAAAATACCCTTTGAACTTATAGGCTTCTTGGCTCCCCAAAAGCCTCCTCATAATCTATAGTGGAAGAGAAGTATTCAAGAACTAGAGAAAAGAAACATAGAAGGTGATGGCCACAACCTCCAAAGGATGCATTACAAGGGCATTTTAACCAAGGGAACCTAACAAGACCATGGGAGAATCCAAGAATAAAATATCACTAGAACCAATGGACCAACCTAGAGCAACTATATGCAAGAGAAGGGGTGATAATCTAGTCTCAGTCCTAGCATCCCACAATCAGATGTAGTTTCCCAAGTGATAGTTGAAGCATTAAAGCAACAACATTGAGGAGAGTCCAAGGAGCAACACAAAACCCAAGGTATTGATGATGAAATATCCCAAATTTCTAATCATGGAGATTTCTAGAATTAAGTAGCTCAACAACATTTGATTTACCAATAACATTTATGGCTATGAATATCTAAGGTCCTAAGATCATTCATTGTTGATGTCTACCAACCTAGGCAATTTTAAACTAGAAATTTTTTTATTCTTGCATGATTTTTTTGGGGAAATTTCTCCCATTTATTCTTATAAATATCTCATTATAAATGATAAGAAATGAACCATTCTTATAACAGGGGCATTCCTTCATTATCTTATGTCTCATCCTAGTTCAAGCCTTATGTTGTTGATCGATTAATTTTCAAACCTCTTTCCTTGGCATGTATGTAATCTAGAGTTTACATTAATAAGAAGCTAAGACTCTTATGAAATCCTTGTCCTAGTTATGATGTGGGTTTTCTACTTTATACATGTTTGAGGAGATTGTGTTCCTCATGAATTATTAGGTGCTATACATGTGTTCACTTCAACCTGTTGTGGCATGGAGAGTATCTAGATCTTTGGCACATCACCACCTATATCTTATGTAGGCTAGATTAGATTTTCCTCGTTTTTTGCAATTTACTTTCTATCATTTTACTGCATTCTATTCTATCTATTTTCTTTGACAGAACACCCTATAGAGTAGGCTAGTGTAGGAATAAGACGAGCATAAAAATATTGCATCAAGTCAAGAAGCCAAACTTCGTAAAACATCTTGGAGGTCATTTGAAGGAACCACATCCTACACTCCTTAGACTTCCTAGGACTAGCATCCTAAATGTGGCATGGGGTACTAGATGCACCAACTCAAAAGGAAGAGAACACCACAACCATAAGGGGTCATGACACCTAGGGCGCAAGGATTAATTCAATCCATCAAAAGTAAATTATGTATAATATCATATAATATCTATGTACATTGGCCAGTGAAAGTCCATGAGAAAAGTGAATGATGACCAATTAAGGTTTAAAATGGACAATGACTAGTTAAGCCTTAAATGAACAACAACTAATTAAGGCCTAGATGAACAATGGCTATTTAAGACTTATAAGTTGTCAAGCTATGTACAATGGTATCTCAAATGATTATACTTTAGGCAAGGACCTAAATGGAATTTTTCTAAGAGTTTTTTGAAGGAATTTGTTGATATGATGCATCCAAACAAAAAAAAATACGTACAAATAATGCTTGGACAATGTTAACAATTGTCTGAAGGACTTAGTTAGTTAGTGCTTAGATGACTTAGTTAGCATGTTCTTGGAGGACTTAATTGGTTCTTAGAGGAATTATTTAGCATGTGCATGGAGGACTTGGTTAGATTTAATATGATGCAAAATATGTAAAAATCACATTTCCACATGGTAAAATATGATTGTAGTTCCCTCATCATCTTAATACGATTCGCTAAAAGAGTCCATCAAAATAGTTTTATCCTCAAAGAGAGATTCTTCTAATGGATCTAGCTCTTCTGCATGAACTTTCACTGCCACCATAGCTAAACAAGCAATATTGTATTATTATCTAGGTTTTCCATCCATAGATTTCTAGAGAAATCCATGGTAGATCTAGCTAGAGGGTATAGAGACATCTTTTTGCTATTAAACCCATTAGAAATAGTAATTTCCAAAACAAAAATCTATGAATGCAACAAATATAGCCAACCAGGATCTTCCAAGTATTAATAGATAATCATTCATCCTAGTCCTTCATTGGAGAATCATGAAATCAATGGGATATTCTCATGATTATATGACTAGAGGTACATCTACTATTCCTTCAGGTTGTGTTGTAGATTGATCTACTAGATAAATGATAGTGGAAGTGAGTTGCATATTAGTCAAGTATAATTGATTGGTCATTTTAGTAGTCATGACATTTACTGTGACTCCTAATTCAACCAAGACATTGTATATATTTGTTTTATTGATAGAAACAATAATAATAAAGTTTTTGGGATCTCCATATTTGGGTGGAATGAGCTTACCTACCAAAAGGTTAGCTAATTTCCCATCCACTTGTATGGTTTTTAGATAAGTTTTTCATCTCCTTCCAAGATTCTTAACGCACATATCCTGGATGGACTTATTGAAGAATAGTATATCCTTGATTGCTTGGAGTAAAGGGATTGTTATGTTTAATCGTTTTAACTCTCCTAATAGATTAGCTTTTTTAGATTGTTCTTCTTTAGGCTCCAATATTCTAGGATATAGTGCTTGGTGAATTTTTAGATGAATACTTTTTGGAAGCTTTTCTTCTACTTTACTTGTTAGATCAAGAGTTGATGGAATATTTTTCCTTTCCTCCTAAAGTTCTATTTTGGTAGGTTATGGGTTAGGAAATACCTTTCTTGAATTAAATTACAAGTTATCATAGCTGATAGCATTGATATTGACTCTGTTGTTATGCTCTATATTGTAGGTAGGAGCTACTTGTCTATTGTTATTTGGATTGGCCATAGGTTGAGCTAATAGTTGAGGTTATTTTGGTGGATGTAATTTTACTACTTAAGAGGCACCAATGGGTCTTATTAGTAATACTTGTTGTTGACCTTATCCCAAAAGATAAATTGGATTTGGATAGTCTTAACCAATGTTGATTATGATATTACCATGATTGGTTTAGAATGTCTTGCATCCATGGTGGGTTAGACCATCCTTGGTTATTCCATTCAAGATATGGAGACCATGGATATTGGCCCCATTGTTGTTTTGGGGGAACATGTTCCATGGAGTATTCCATGGATTTTGTACCCATGGTGCTCTTTTATTATGGGAATTTTTTTTTTTGTCCCATGTAATTGTGTTCCTTTGTATTAGGAGGACTCCTTCCAAGATTAGCTTTTATTTCTAGTAAAATATCACACTAGTTTGTAGGATGAATCTTCTCACAAATACTATAGATACTGGTCTTGTTAAGAGGGTATTCTTGTAGAGAATGTTTTTACCTACATATTGGATAATAAATGGTCAATGGTTTATTGGCCTTAGTTTTAGTTTATTTCTCATCCAATGTGTTTTTAAGTGTAGTATAATATCAATTTTAAAATTAGAAAATTCTTCTAATAGTTCTCCTACCTCACTGCCACTCTTTCCTACTTGGTATTTTTGTGTTCCTTTCCTAGTTTGGAGTAGTTTCGACATAGTTCCATAATATAAAAAAGGTCTAGCTTATTCACATCACCTTTCCCCATGAGTTTTAAGATATTCCTTGAATCATCTTGTAATTCTCATAAGATAATCACTTTGAAAATTTTGAGGTCCATGTTTTCCCTGCATCTTTTTTTTGAACAAAAAGCAATCTATCTAGGTAATCCTCAAGAGTCTCATCTTCATCTTGTTTTATTCTAAATAGTTTTCCTTTAGATCTTTTACATGAAAATACTCTTGATACTTTTCTATAAAGACATTTTCCACCTCATCCTAGCTATGCAAGAATTATGGAGATAACCCCATAAACCATCACATAGTTGTATGTTTGAGTGTGGATGTGAATAATTTTAGTTTATGATTATCAATTGTGTAGTCATAAGTTTGACATAAGATTTTGAACTCAAACAATAACTAATATGGGTCTTCTATAGTGGTTCTCCTAAATATAGGTAGGTTTTATGGATAGATGTTCTTCATTTAAGCTTTCACATTAGGGTCCAACCAAATAGGATATGTAAATGTTCTAACACCATTGCTAGTCTCCCCATGATTTACAACAACATTTTTTCCATATCTAGTGTTGTTTGCTTCTTACCTATCTCCCATATTGTTATATTCCCATCAAATGTTATGGAATCATTTGTATTCTTGGAGAGTTCTAAATGGAAGACGTAGATCACCATTAGGTTATTATAATTTAGGGAATCCTTCAAATCCTAAGGCTGATGGTGATCATTTGCTAGTGCTTTCCTCATATGATTACAATAGATTATTTGTAGGCTCAATTATAGGTATAGGGTACTCTTTTGCAACCTCTTGGTGTGTTTTTTGTGCTCCTATGGATTATTTGGGGGGTCTGTTCGATGAATATCCCATTTTTAATTACCTCTACCTTCCCCTCTCAACATTACTATATTTGCTTAACTTTAACTTATTGGTCTCCTATTGGCATAAGCACAAATAAGGACACTGGGTATCTTAGTCTATATGATTAGATTTTAGGCTTGGTCCTAGTGAATTCTTATATCTAAAATGGTCACTAAGGAGGTATATTACCTTTGTAACTAAATCAATTTACTAACTAAGCAATATTTTTTCCATGTTGGATGTTTAATGGATCTAAATGTTTCTAGCAACACCGTATTCCTTTACAACAACAACAAAAAGTGATGGGTGTTGTTATTACCACACTTTATCAAGGTCACTTCTAATTTATCAAATGAGGGGTGATTTCCTATGGGTAATAGGTACTTTTAATTATATAAATTAGGTTAATTTTAGCTCTCTAAACTATAGTAATTCAAAAAATAATTAAACTCTAACTACAACTAAAAACAAAAAGGTTTAAGCTAATCAAACACACTTGTAGAATTGAAAATATTGCAATAGAAAAGTAAATGAAATTGTAAGAAATAAATGCAACATGAAACAAATAAGAATTCAAGCTAAATTACAATGAAGTAAATCTTAAAATTATGCACCTAATTATTTTTCCTAGGAAGTAAATGTTGAAACTAATTAGCTACTATGGGTGCAGGAAAATAATAGCAAAATTTAATCTAATAATGCAACAAATAAAACATAAATAAAAGTACCTTCTATGTTTCTAGGAGTGGGACCTTGCTCATAGAAATATGGAAGGAAATATGACTCACTTTAGATCACACATATGTAGTACAACAAAAAACGTATAGCATACTTTTATTGCAAACTAAATTAAACAAATAGCTCTTATAAATTATAGTATAAAACTAGTAGCATAACAATATAATTTATCTTCTACATGCTACTAGGTCCTAGGCTACTAGTCTATATATAATGGAGTGGACAAGGCCCTCTCATACCTCCATGGTTAAACATGTTACAATAGTAAATAATCAACTAATAGTTTAGTTTCCAAAGCAGCAGGTAAAGATAAAAGAGAAGTTACACTTGGTAGTCCAACTTAGTAAACAACCTTGGTGTACTTTAGTTTTCATATTGGAGTGATTAGCAAATTAAAAAAATATTAGAAATGCTTTCTAACTCCTATGCCCAAAATCTATTGGTTTTGTCCTCTTCTCAACTTGATACAAATTTTTAACAACATTATGTTTTAGTTGTTATAGCTAGTCAAAAGCAGGTTAACCAAAATTAACAAAAAGTTGTTTTTCTCCCAATTTGGTGTTTTGTTGGATGTTAGTTACATTCTTGTCCCTTATTTCCATGTCACATTTTAAGTATCACAATAGTGCCTCAGCTATTTGATATAGCCACATGGAAATTTTGGCCAACTCAGGTTCCAACACTAGGTCATAGCCTTATCTGATGCCATTGTATAATTGTTATATCCTATAGGTTGTTTTGTCCAGTCCCCAGTGAATAGCGTTAGGTTTGGTGCAATCAAAAACAACACATTCAAACAACCCCTCTAACTATAGTCCTAGGCATGGAGTGAATATGAAATAGGATCTCAACTCTACCAAAATCCCTAACTATGTACAAAACTTGAATAACCTTTCTTTTATTACATAAACTTGATAAAAATTAGCAATTTATTTCTTAATTACCAACCACTATGCGAATGCTACCATCCACCAAGCAAATAATCCCTAAAAAAAATTGCTTATAGGAATTGAATTGTCAACCTTAATGCAATAAGTGAGATGATCAACTGTTGAAACACTATACTTAATTGGATTTAGAAAGCAAAGAACATGTCATAGCTATTTGAAAAAATATCATCTTCAATTTTTGTTATTTGGGACTCAAACTAATGGCCTCTAGAAAACATATAAGGTCTCCAACCATTATGGTAGCCACTTGGATGGAGTAAAAACTTGTAGGGACCAACTATATTGTTGGAAGGTTATGGGTAATGCATACACCATCCCAATAATACCATAGTCAATGCCATTGTATAATACCAACCTTAGACACTTGAAACACTTACTTTGATAGTTGACACCCATGCCATCATGCCATTATCTCTAGTGGAGATGAGAGATTGATGGGATCTTTAAACTAATGAAAGGAGGAAAATGAGTTTTAAAATAGAAAATGATGCAAGGAGAATCAAAAGTGTGACATTTTGTAGAGTGAGTTCCATTACCATTAAGCTATCCTATTTTTATAGGTCACACTAATTATTATGAACAATTAGAGGGTAGGCATCTACTAATATGCATGTGAGGTATGCAAGTTTTGACATGAAAAAAGGAACACAAAAGGTAGAATAAATTGACATAAAATATAAATTTGAAATTTGAAATTCCAACATATTACCTCCAAAAATTATACATTGAATTTGCTTTTTCAAACGTAAAAAACTATAAGTAATTTTTGTAATTGAGTGATATACAGGGTTATGCATAAGGGGTTGGACTCAAAATGTACTTGTAAAAAAATGGTGAATCCTAATCAAAATCAAAGTGAATCATGGATAATCCTAAGAAAATCAAATAAAACATATTCATACCAAAATTTGAGGTATTTGAAGCCCTAAAATGTAAGGTCAACTTTAGGACCAATTTTTACCTATTAAATCATCTTATAACTTCATAAAACCACCACCATTAGATCAGGCTTGAAAAGAGCTTTCCAACGAGTACAAATATGCATATATTGTGGCAAATAACCCTAATAAAACATTGGTCCTAAAACTTTTAGGCGAGTGAACCGACGTCGAGGGTCCTCATATTTGCCAATTTCCAATTTTGGAAATACTAATATTCACCCAATTTATGAATATTCACCACTATGCATAACCCTGGTGATATAGCTTTGGTCCTTGCTCTGATACCATGTTAAAATTTACAATATTTTTTTAGAAACGTTAGAAAACATGTATTCACCATAATAATTTCTATAAAACATGTAAAATTGAATTGAATATAGCTTTGATAAATTAAAGGGAAGTGAAATAGAAAGAGAGAGAGATAAATGACATAAGGAATAAGAGGTGTGTGACTATAGGCACCCCATAATATTTTTATGTATCACTCACATCTATAAAGGATCAATCATTGGGGAGGTTTTATAGTGACACCAAAATCCCAATTAGAATTGACTTTAGTCCAACATTAACTTGACTTTGAGGTTAAATTATAATAATAAAATAATAATTAATTACACCCTTTAATCAAGGTTATTATAAAGGTAGATTAACCAATATCACCAAGAGTGAAATGTTAAGGGTGCCCTTAGGATTGACTAAACATGCATATAGGATTTAAATAAATGATGGCTAAAAGCTTTACATGAAGAATTCCCATAGGTTTACATTATGCGTAGGCCACATTAATAGTGCTCATAAACATTAAATTAAAAAAAATAAAAGGAAAAACACACCAGTAAACTGTATGAATCCATATGGTCTGTATGAATGTATGGACCCACTCGGTAGTTAAACTAAAAATATTTTAGTATACACATTATCTCAAAAAATCTTGACACACAAAATTAAAAAAAATGATAAAATGATAAAAAAACTATAAATAAAATCCCCCAAATATTGAAAAAAAACACACATTTCTATAGGCTAGCCTACGTTTGTCTATGGTTCCATTTCTCTATAAAAAAAAAGAAAAAAACACAACCCTATGGTTCATTTTATAAATAATTACAAAAACGAATGAAAAATAGGGTAAAAACAAGACTTATCGGCCCTGTATACCCTCCAAATCCCACAACCATACCACTAGTAGCCATATCATCATCTTAAATCATCAAACTAAAAATACTCCATGTCAAATCCTGCCTCACACCTCTCACTCTTCTCCCATAGTGCATGATAACAATGAGGATTCGTGCCCCATGGATGGCCTTATATAGGCATGCCCATGAATATACCAAGTAATTGGTAACAATATTGGATGGTCTCTAGCACTCGTGGGAGATAATTTTGAATCATCTACCCCTTAAGGCTTGACAACCCTAGCCTCTTCACAAAAACCTACCAAAAATTAATAAATTTTCACTTTTGGCCACATTCTTTTCCACTTTGCACTTTCCCGTTGACTTTTTATCAAGCATTTTGTCACTATCATCTGTTTCTTCTTCCATCAACTCATCGCTTGAGGGGGAAGACATTACCCATAATATTTTATTCCAAACTGTCCAATATCCAATGACCTAATCATAGAATTGCATTTATCCAATAACCTTTGTTGGAAGCTATCATTAGCCCTTCTCTGGTAGGAAAAAAGTAGAACTTCTCTTCTTATCTCAAAAACCAACCCACTCAATTTGGTACACATAAACAAAGAATCCTGAGGACACCTACCAATGGATGTATAGCTTACCATATCAATCCATCAAAGGTAAAGTTTCACGACCACTTGATGCTTCCAAAATTGGGGTATCCTACATTGTCCTCAATTTGAGATAATCTTCTATCCCCATTATCAAGTTGTCATTGTGGTGTGCCAAAAGCCATGGTCATACACTCATCATCATCCATCCATTTTCGTCCATCACTAATCCAACTAGCTGGTATCATTTTTTTTGCACCACATTACATTCACAATGCAATATAAAAAGGGGAAAATATAGGCACCTAAAATGTGTCAATTTTATTTGTCTAAAACTACATTTTAATCATCAGAAAAATATCATAAACAATTCTAAAAATTATATGTTTGTATCAGTTAACCTTACAAAAATTAAAATTCCCCCTCTTAGCCACATTTTCTCCCACTAAGCACTCTCCTACACTAAGCACTCTCCTACACTAAGCCCCTAGTCACCATGTGACTTTCCATCCCCTTATCCTATGTGCACACCTCACCCTAACTTGATATACCTCCACTTGCCACATGATGAGACACCAAATTGTCTCATTATTTCAACATTATCATACACATAAACTACTATTTTTATCTATATATGATAATATAATACCAATTGCTTTATTTATTATGCATGACAATGTTAATGTTGACATGGTAAAATGATAAGAAATACTGACTTGTTGTTAAGATAGTTTTTCTTGTATTTCTGTAGTTATTTTGCATGATTTTCAGAAATCAGTAGGCATAAATTAATGCTTTGGCAAAGGTATTTTGAATGGAAGTTTTTGAATATCTAATGTGCTAAGGTTTTTTAAAGCTTTTATCACCTTAGAAATTCTTTTGGGATGATGTGACAACTGAAAATCTGAAGGTGCATCAAAACAAGATATTATAGCCTACTAAAATAGAACCTACATGTTTTGCTCTGGGACATTCGAGCAACAACATGGAAGATAATAGGAATTGGGTGTTGTATGGCCATTTTGGGGTCCTAAATGCCTTTTTAGTATGGAAAATATGAAGTAGGTGTTAGGGTAAAATAGGTAGTATATTGCATTATACTACATAGGTTATTACATTTACTTTTCTACCATAGGAGATAGTTACTATGCTACAAATTACTTTCTAGTTACTATGGTTAATAACTAAATATCTTATGATATTTAGTTAGTTTGTTAGAATAATCTATTATTAAACGACGTTAGCGCTTCTAATGCTAAGTCGTTAAATAATCTATTTTGTAACCTATTTATACTTTGAAGTTAATGGCAAATCCTAATGTTCGATTGATTATTTCCTAATCTAATTCTTGTTCATTTTACATCATTGGTATCCTTACTGGGGTGGATAACACGAGCATCGCTCGTTCCACCTGGTTACTTGGCATCTGTGTTGCCTCCTCCCTGCTGACTCTTCTACACCATCAGGCCTGCTGTCTCCTCGCATGGATTCCCAGGTAGTTTTTGGATCTCTGCCACTCTCCACGAGGCTCGCAGGCCCAAGTCCGGATCGCAGGAGCAGCCCTGCTGGCCCCCACGTAGGCGACGCGTAGGCCCTCCAGGACCCGCACGCGACGCGTAGGCTCACCAGGCCCGCACGCATCGTGCAGGCCCACTAGACCCCCTACAGTAGCCTGCTGGCCCCACAGGCGACACGTAGGCCCTCCAGGCTTGCACGTGTCGTGCAGGCCCATAGGCCTACCCATAGACCCATGTGGCCTCCACAGATCTGGGAGGACCGAGAGGGTAGGAGCGCCCTCGCCTCCCAGCTGGATGCACACGTGGGCCACGACCTCGGGATTCGAGAGGGCAGCAGTACCCTTCGATCCTCGACCACCTCGGGATCCACGAGGGCAGGAGGCCCTTCGATCCCTGAACCCGACCAATCATGATGCGATAAGTGGTGAGATCTAATGATCTCTGGACTACATGCACCCCGAGGCACAACCTGGACCATTGACTAGGTGACACATGGCACAGCGACCACGCGCCACCTGGACGTTGACTGGACCAGAGGACTGACTCGGACTCGACACATGGTGGACAACCACTGGATGACAAGACTGACTTGGACTCGACTAGGCCCACCCCTGGTGCCACGTGGCGGCGTCCAAAAAGGGCGGGCGAGACTCGTCGATTTCCCGTAGGAAATCGACGTTGGATGGGAGTGCCATGACTTATAAAGCCTTATGCATCCCATTTTGGGATGCATGTGGGATAAATCCCACAAAGGCTCATCACCATCGTGGCCACCTTAAGTTGTAGCCGCATTAGAGACATTTCCAACCAGGCGGTGGCTCGGTTGGCTAGCGCGGTCGCCTAGAATCCATGGAGGCACCAATTCGATTCCCAACGCTTCCAAATACAAAGGTTTTAATCGATTTCATAATTTTTTTTCCAATTTTTTTAATTTTCTACAGTTTTTTCAGCATTAAAAATATTATTTTTTGATTTTTTTTATAATTTATTTTCAAATTGGCATAAAATATTCAATTTTTAATCAAATTGGACCATTTTTTTCCAAATTTTTCCTAAATTATAGAAATTTCATCTTAAATACATATTTTTTTTGCTTTATCAAACTTAGAGAACTTGAAATCCAAACAAAATTTTTGCCTTAAATGTTCCAAAAATCAAATAGTGTTTTCTCTCAATTGGAGACAAAAGAAACATAGGAACCTCTTTTTGGCAAATTTTAAAAACCTGCTTCAACATTTTTTTTGCAATAAACTCCACAGAAGTTCTATAGTTTTCTTCATTCATTTTTGGAGATATAAGACATAGAAACTCAACAATTCTATTGCAAAACACATAGCATGCCATGATTGAGGAAGCATAAAGGTTATCTCATTTTCCACAAACCTTCAAACTTTGCTTTTGTTCTCTCCTTCAAGAAAGGAGACATAAAACATAAAATAGCAATTTTTTGTTGTAAACTTGAGATCTATTCAATCCTATTTTTTTTGCTCCTCATGCTTGAGTGTGGAAGACAAAAACCAAAGTCGTGTGTCGATGGTCTGGAAGCCTTTCAAACGCGGGTCGTGTGTCAACTTGTCTTGAAAGGAGTGCTCTAATTTTTCAATTTTGTAAAAATTAAGGGGGGATAGAAGTCATATCTTGTGATTCTATTTTTTTGCAAAATTGTAAAGAGAAAGGGGGGATATTTCAAAGCAAGAAAGGTGCATTCTCGATTGTACTCGACACCTTCTCTTAAAAATTGACTATACTAGGTGCATTTTCGGTTGCATCCGACACCTAGAGTGATAATAATTTGGGTTGCTCTCTTGTTTTTTATTATTGCACTAACAATCATGTTTTTTGTGTGCAATTAAACAATCAGATAGAACATTGAAGGAGCATTTCACAAAACCCAAACTTCACTCCAAATCGTGCTACACCTTGCATAGGTTAAAACAAAGTCAATTTTATTCCCCATAAAAAGTCAAAATTCAAAACACCTTGATTAACTCTCTTTGTTTGGCTTAATTTCCTCAAAATTTCCATCCTTCTTGAAGGGTGTTAAGGCAAGTGCCATTAAATATCCTAGAGAGCACAATCAGAAGTCTTTCAAAACCTACCCCTTTAATTTGCTCTATTTGTTTGGCTTAAAATCCTCAAACTTTTCATCCCTTGTTAAGGGTGTTAAGGCAAGTGCCATTAAATATCTTATAGAAGCAAATTAAACATCTTCCATATACTCTTTTGAGGGTATAGTGCAAGATACAACCATCTTAGTCCTATCAATTTGAAACCTTCACCATGGCCATGATGCACAAGTATCTCACTGAGAGCCAACTGCTCAAAGGTTCAAATTATTCTGCATGGAAGACTAAGATGAAAGCTATCTTAACTATAGAGGATCTATGGTCTATAGTGGATGGAAGTGAAACTAGACCTCAATCAGCAGGAGTAGATCAAACAAAATTTGATAAAAAGGATAGAAAACTATCCTTAATGATCTTTCTAGCTATTACTGATGATATCCAACCTCATATCAATGAAGCTAAGAATGGTAAGGAGGCATGGGATGCCTTAACAACCATATTTGTGGGGAAGAATCAATCAACGATTCTTCACCTCCAAACATAGCTTCATACTCTTCATATGAAATCAGGAGAAACAGTAGAGCTATTCCTCTGTAGAGTGGCAGAATTGAAAACAAAACTGCAATCCTTAGGAGAAAAAGTGGAAGACCAAGTCTTGACCTCTATCATTTTGAGGGCTCTTCCCGACTCCTACAGAATGTTGATCACTTCATTACAAGTCTCTGGAAGGACAGTGACTTTTGTCGAGTTGGTAAATATGCTTCAAACAAAAGAAGCTAATCAACTCCAAAGAGATGAGGCATCCAACAATGCTCTTTTCTCAAACAGACAAGGTGGTAAGAAAAAGTGGAATCAACAGAAAGGTTCTTCTTCTAATAAATACAAGGGTAAAGGCAAAGAGACTTAGAAGAAGAAGCAATATTGTAAGATTTGTGACAAGGACACTCATGAAACCAAAAGATGTTGGTTTAAGAACAAACTACCCAATGAACAAGGAAACAAGAAGGGCAAAGGTAAACCAAAGAACAAGAATAAACAACAATAGGGACACATTGCAGCTGAAGATTCTAGTTTGAACTCTGAACGAGCACACAAGGTGCTCATGACACATACAGATTCCCCTCACAAGGACACTGTGTGGTACATAGATTCAGGTGCTAGTAAGCATATGACTGGTGATAAGTCCTGGTTTGAGATATTTGAGGCTCGAGAAGGTAGACCGGTCACCATTGTTGATGATCAAACCTATCGAGTTTAGGGAGAAGGAAGTGTTTATGTCTCCCTTCCATATGGAGAATGTAAAATTCAAAAAGTTCTTTATGTACCAAGATTGAAAAATAATCTCTTGTCAGTTCCACAAATCCTGGACAATCACATGAATGTCAATTTCAAGGTGGACAAAGAAAAGAAACGTTGCTTTATCACTAAGAAAGGAAAATAGATAGCAATAGGTTCATACAAACATGGTTTGTTTGTCTTAGATGCAATTACCTCAACACATACTGCAATGGCAGTAACCACAAAAGAGGCCACATCTCTATGGCATAAGATATTTGGGCATTTAAGTTCAGGATATTTACTAGAACTCAGTAAATATCAAATGGTGAAAGGACTGCCTACTCTTTCATCTACTTTGCCAGTGTGCTCAGATTGCTTGTCAGGCAAGCAACATAGAGTACCCTTTGAACCTAGCTCCTTTCGAGCTAAGGTACCTTTGGAGTTGGTTCACACAGATTTGTGTGGTCCCATGTCTACTAGTTGTGGAGGAAAACGGTATTTTCAATTGTTTGTAGATGATCACTCACGCAAGATGTGGGTCTTCTTCTTGTAGTTGAAGTCTGAAGCATTTACCTATTTTCAACAGTTCAAAAAGCTAGTTGAGAAAGAATCAGGATGTTTCATCAAGACCCTCCATTCAGATCGAGGGGGGGAATACACATCAAAGGAATTTTCCTCATTTTTATAGACACATGGGATAAAAATATAGTTGACCACAACCTATTCTCCTCAGTCAAATGGAGTTGTTGAGAGAAGAAATCGGTCCATTATGGAAATGGTTCGATGTATGCTTAAGGGAGCCAATCTTGAGCAAATTTACTGGGCTGAAGTTGTTCAAACTACAATATATCTTCTAAATAGAGCACCCACAAGGGCTCTTGAAGGTATGACTCCTTAGGAAGCATGGAGTGGAAGGAAACCCTCCATATCTCATCTACGGGTATTTGGGTGTAAGGCTTTTATGCATATACCCAAGGAGAAAAGAAAGAAATTAGATGAGAAGTCCCTACCATGTGTTTTTCTTGGATATGATGAATTCTCAAAAGGCTATCGATTGATAGACCCATTTACCAAGAAAATACATGTTAGTAGAGATGTAGTGTTTGATGAAGCTTTCACACCCAACACTACATCAGTATACCTAGATGATGAGGAGCAACAACCACTTCCTTATCCACAATAGAAAAAGCCTCCCAAATGGTATACGAGCACAATGAAAGATTCTAAACTCACTTCCCCACCTGATCTTACTCTCAATCATCCAAAGACACGAAGCATGACTCAACAAGAAAATACTGAAGCATCCACTTCAATTGATGATCTTTGTGCAGATTTTCAAGACCTTTCTGTTGATAGAGAGTTAGCAAGGGAAGATGATATGGAAATAGATGAGGAGAGGGTTTACTTGTCATCATTTGATGAAAATGAACCTTCTACAATTGATGAAGCACTTAGACTGCCTCAGTGGAAGGCAACTATGGATGCAGAACATAACTCCCTCATCAAGAATAAAATATGGAAGTTGGTAGATTTTCCTAAAGGAAAGAAACCCATAGGCTACAAATGGGTTTACAAAGTCAAATATAAGGTAGATGGTACCATAGACAAGCATAAGGCCCATATTGTGGCGAAGGGCTATGCTCAAAAGGAAGGCCTTGACTATGAGGAAACCTTTGCTCCTACAACAAGGATGACCACCATTCGAGTTCTTTGTGCTATGGCAGCACAGTTTGGATGGAAATTACATCAGATGGATGTAAAAAGTGCCTTTCTAAATGGTGACTTAAAAGAAGAAGTGTACATGACTCAACCTCCTGGATTTGCTAAGGAAGGCCATGAGCAACAAGTTTGCAAGTTGGTCAAATCATTATACGGGCTAAAACAAGCCCCAAGAGCATGGTACATAAAAATGGATAGTCACCTACTACAGCATGGATTTAAGAGAAGTCCATCTGACGCAAATCTCTATATCAAGAACACAAGTTCTGAAATAGTGATTCTTGTGTTATATGTAGATGATCTGATCATCATTGGAAATTCAGAGAAATTGATTAAAGCCATGAAATATGACTTGAAAGAGTCATTTGATATGACAGATCTAGGACTTCTCCACTACTATCTTGGCCTTGAGATAGAACAAAAGAAGAATCATCTTAGGGTGACTTAGAAAAAGTATGCCAAGACTTTAGTAGAAAAATATCGTATGATTGATTGTAAGCCCAAAGCAACACCGATGGAATCAGGGCTTCAGTTATCATGATATGATGACTCATCATAGGTAGATGGCACACTATATAGACAGATGATTGGAAGCCTCATCTATTTGACTAATACTAGACTAGATATTACTTATGTTGTAAACTATCTTTCATGGTTCATGCAAGAACCAAAGGTCTCTCATTGGAAAGCAGCTAAGAGGGTTCTTCACTACATTCAGGGTAGTGCAGATTATGGTCTAGAGTATAAGAAGAATAATTCATTCTTCTTATAGAGTTACACTGACTCTAATTACGCTGGATCCATAGATGATAGAAAATCAACATCAGGGTATGTATTTCATCTTGGATCTGGTCCTATCTCATGGCATAGTAAAAAGCAATAGGTGGTTGCTTTATCTTCAACAGAGGCAGAGTATCACGCTGCACGTGGAGCTATGTGTGAAGCGATATGGTTAAGTCACATCTTGGCTACCATGGGCCTACCAAAGAAACTTCCTATTCACATGTTTTGCGACAACTCAGGTGTTTTGAGCTTGGTCAAGAATCCAGTCCATCATGAACGCACAAAGCATATTGACACAGATTGTCATTTCATTCATGATGAAGTTCCTAAACACAACATCAAGCTCCAATACATTCCCACCGATGAACAGGTTGCTGACATCTTCACAAAGGCACTTGGACGTGTCAAATTTGAACTATTCCGAAATAAACTTTGTATATCAAAGTAATGTAATAAAGGGGGGATGTTAGGGTAAAATAGGTAGTATATTGCATTATACTACATAGGTTATTACATTTACTTTTCTACCATAGGAGATAGTTACTATGCTACGAATTACTTTCTAGTTACTATGGTTAATAACTAAATATCTTATGATATTTAGTTAGTTTGTTAGAATAATCTATTATTAAACGATGTTAGCGCTTCTAATGCTAAGTCGTTAAATAATCTATTTTGTAACCTATTTATACTTTGAAGTTAATGGCAAATCCTAATGTTCGATTGATTATTTCCTAATCTAATTCTCATTCATTTTACATCAGTAGGATGTGACCAAACACCAAATATTGACCCAACACTTCAAACCCAATGCAATTACACATCACTAGTAATTATCCTAAATGTTCCAGAGAAGTAGGATTTTTTGTAGTAGCAACAAAATCTACCTTCTAACTAGTTTTCAAGGGAGGAAAGTGAGTTGGCACATTGGTAATCAACATAAAATGTATTAGACATATTCTAAGGGCTTCCTATAACATTTGGAGGCTCAAAATATACAACTAGACAACATAATTCTATCCTAATTCTAGATAAAATATTTGTTTAACAACATAATTGTAGGAGTCAGTAATAGCAGAGCTATCCTAAATGTAAGGAGAATTTAGTACAAATATTTTTGTCTACCTTTGTTAAAATATTAACAGAATATTTTGAATAGAAAATTAAGGAGAAGACATAGTACTCTCTAGACTTTTTGAGTGAATATTTTACCCAGTTGTAAAATCCCCACCACAATCAGGGTATTAAACCAAAAACCCTCTCTTGCAAAGAATTTAAACAAAGAAAACAACTTCTCCAAGGTTTCGCTATATAAGCATGTAATAATTCGGAACTAGCTATTGTATTATTCATCAGAGTTTAAATAATATGTTACAGTGCCGGGAATAGAACATCCGACGTAACTGAACTGTTACGTTGTAACAGTGTAGCAACAATAGCATTTGTTACAACAGGAATAACAAATGCGTGCAATAAAACAAAATAGGAAATAGTACGCTAACATCCCCCTTTATTACATTATTTGGGTAATGTAATAACTAATAGCTATACTAACATCCCCTTACATTATTTTGCAATACAAAGTGAGCTGCGAAACAATTCAAATTTGACACGTCCAAGTGCCTTAGTGAAAATGTCCGCAACTTGAGCATCGGTGGGAATGTCTTTGAAGCTGAATTCGGTGCTTTGGAACTTCCTCTCGAATGAAATGACATTGTGTGTCAATGTGCTTTGTTTTTTCATGATGGTCTGGATTCTTGACGAGGTTCAGAACACCACGATTGTCGCAAAACAAGTGTATTGGAGATTTTGATGGATGGCCCATACTTGTCAGAATGCGACGTAACCATATCACTTCGCACACAGCTTCACGTGCGGCGCGATATTCTGCCTCTGTTGAAGAAATAGCAACCACCTGTTGCTTCTTGTTGTGCCAAGAGACAGGACCGGATCCCAGATGAAAAATGTATCCGAGAAGTTGACTTGCGATCATCAAATGATCCGGCATAGTCGGAGTCCGTGTATCCTTGCAAGAAGAATTTGTTGTTCCTCTTGTATTCTAGGCCATATTCTATAGTACCACGGACATAGTGAAGAACACGTTTTTCTGCTTTCCAATGAGTAATCTTAGGCTCCTGCATGAACCTCGAAAGATAGTTTACAACAAATACGAGATCCGGCCTAGTATTGGTCGGATATATGAGACTCCCAATCAGCTGTCGATAGAGAGTGCCATCTACCGAGGTGAGTCATCATATCGCGATAAGCGAAGTCCATTCTCCATAGGAGTTGCCATTGGCTTGCGATCGGTCATGCGATATTTATCGAGCAATGTCTTGGCATACTTTTTTTGAGACACTTTGATGGTGTGCTCCTTACGGCTGAATTCCAGGACCAAGACGGTAATGGAGAAGTCCGAGATCTGTCATCTCAAAAGATTTGCACAAGTTTCTTTTGACGAGTAGAGATCATATCTTCGAACTCCCTGTAATGAGCGAGATCATCCACATAGAGTACAAGCAACACTATCTCGGAACCACTGTTTCTTGAAATAGAGGTTTGCATCCGACGGACATCTCTTAAATCCATGCTTGCATTAGGTGATTGTCCATTTTTATATACCAAGCTCGAGGAGCTTGTTTCGGACCATACAAGGATTTAACCAATTTGCAAACTTTCTGCTTGTTGGCCTTCCACTTCAAATCCTTGAGGTGAGTCATATAGACTTCTTCTTGGAGATCACCATTAAGAAAGGCACTTTTGACATCCATTTGGTGAACTTTCCACCCATATTGTGCTGCCATAGCACACATAACCCGAATTGTGGTCATCCGAGCGGTAGGTGCAAAAGTTTCTTCATAGTCGATGCCTTCCTTTTGAGCATAGCCCTTTGCAACAAGACGGGCCTTATGCTTATCAATTGTTCCATCTGCCTTGTACTTGACTTTGTATACCCATTTGCAGCCAATAGGTTTCTTTCCATGCGGCAGATCAACAAGCTTCCAAGTTTTATTCTTCATCAGAGACTCATACTCTGTATCCATAGCGGCCTTCCACTGAGGCTCACTAAGAGCATCTTGCACTGATGCAGGTTCAAGACTATCTATGGTAGACATGAATGCCCTGTCATCATCAATATCCATATCCTCAACTTCTCTACTTGGAGTCACAGAAAGTTCCTCAAAAGATTGACAAAGATCATCAACCTCACCGGTTTCTCGGCTTCTCTTTCCTTTTGAGCCATACTGCGTGTACGAGGTCTATCCAAATTCAAATTGGGAGGAGTGGATAAATTTGCATCTCCGATTGTATTTGTACACCATTTAGGATTACGCTCGAGTGGTGGTGAAGAAGATGTAGAAGGACCTCCTGTCTGTGTTGACGAAGGAATCTCCTCTTCCTTTGGTTCCACAATATCCTGGTGTCTTGTAGATGTGCTCTGTGATGTGAAAGCTTCATCAAAGACAACATCTCTGCTGATATGAATTTTCTTGGTCAAAGGATCTATCAACCGATATCCTTTAGAGTGCTCAGAATATCCAAGAAAAATACATCTCGGTGTTTTCTCATCTAGCTTCTTCCTTTTCTCTTTCGGTATGTGCATGAAAGCTTGACACCCGAAAATACGTAGATGAGATATGGAGGGTTTTCGACCACTCCATGCTTCTGTGGAGTCATTCCTTTTAGGGCCTTTGTGGGTGCCCTATTCAAAAGATACAACTGCAGGTGGTGACGGCTTCTGCCCAATATTGTTGCCCAAGAGTTGCACTTGTGAGCATACAACGAACCATTTCCATGATAGAACGGTTCCTTCTCTCGGCAACTCCATTCTGTGAGGAGTATAGGCGAGTTGTTAAGCTGTCTCTTGATCCCATGTTTATCTAGGAATGCAGAAAATTCATTAGAGGTAAACTCTCCCCCTCGATACGAGCGGAGGGTTTTGATAGAAGCCCATGACTCCTTCTCAACGGATTTCTTGAGCTAGCTGGAAGAATGCAAAAGCTTCGATTTCGGTTTGAGAAAGAAAACCCACATCTTTCGTGAGTAGTCATCTACGAATAGCTGAAAGTACCTCTTCCCTCCAACAATGTTGGGTGTGAAAGGACCGCATAGATCGGTGTGAATTAGCTCCGAGAGGTTTTCGTGCTCTTGTAGAGCTCTTCTCAAATGGTACTCTATCTTTGCTTTCTGCCTAGCGAGTCGAGCACACCGGCAATGTGGCGAGAAAGGGAAGGAAGACCCTTTACCATCTCATACTTGCTGAGCTCAAGTAAGTAGCGAGAACTAAGATGCCCATATCTCTTGTGCCATAGGGAAGTTGCCTCCTTGGTAGAGACAGTCATGGCAACATGTGGAGTAGAGATAGCATCTAGTGCAAATAAGCCATGCTTATATGAAGCTGTTGCAATCTGCTTACCCTTCATGGTAATTGTACAACACTTCTTTCCATTCTCAACACGAAAGTTGACAACCATATTTCTGTCCAGGATTTGTGTCATCGACAACAAATTGTTGGCCAATCCCGGAACATAGAGGACCTTGTCAATCGACACTTGCCATCGGGGAAGAGTGGCTAGACCTGTACCCTCTCCACTGAACCCCTGTAGGTTTTATCATCAGCAATGGTGACGGGTTTGCCCTCCTTGGCCACAAATGATTCAAACCACGATCTATCGCCAGTCATATGTTTACTAGCTCCAGAATCGACATACCAAATAGGATCCCTCTGAGTGGAATCTGTGGTAGTCATGAGCACCTTGTGTGCCCATTCAGAATATGAGTCAGATTCTTCAACAACAACATTCACCTGGGGTTGCTTGTTCTTATTTTGTGGTTTGTTTTGGCCTTTTTGCTTGTTCTTATGCCAACACTTGTTGGTGTCATGGTTGTCTTTCTCACGGATCTTGCACCACCTCTTCTTCCGTTGAGGTTGCTTGCCTTTTCCTTTCGTATCCTGTTGAGAATTTCCTCCTTTACGAAAGTTGCCTCCTTTTTGCCCATTACCTTTCTTCCTAGAACCACTGCTGTTGGTGTATAGGGCTGTATTGGAAGAATCATCCTTGTGAAGTTGGCGTGCCTCCTGTTGTTGAAGCCAGATTGACCAACTCGATGTAGGTAATTTGTCGTTGGGACACCTGGATGGAGGTTATCAACATGTCAAATGAAGAAGGTAAAGCTCTCATCACAAGTGAAATGAGAAGCTTTTCATCCACAGTATCTCCTAGAGAACTCAATTTCTCTTTCAACTCAGACACTCTGCACAGAAAGAGTTCAACTGTTTCACCACTGTCTCAAACTCGGGTTATGAAGTTGTTGTTGAAGATGAAGAATGGTGGATTCATTCTTCCCCTCATAGATGGTTCTAAGGGCATCCCATGCCTCTTTACCACTTGCTTTATCGGCTATATGAGGTTGCACTTCATCCGAAACGACAAACAAAATGAGCACCTTTGCTCTCCTGTCTTTCTTGTCAAAAGCAATCTGATCTGTTGAAGGACCTGTGGATCCTGCTTTTGGTGAAGGCCTTGTTGCTACTCCGGTAACAATATCCCACAAATCTTCCATTTGGAGAATAGCCTTCATCTTATGTTTCCATGGTGTATAATTTGGACCTTTCAATAAGCGATGCGGATCGGTCATCAATTTTGCAACGGCGGCCATAGTGAAGGTTCCTTATATCACCAAATTGGTCCCCCTTTCGATATACCTTTTGCTAGGCCAATATACCGTACAAAATACCCGCCCTTACGTGAGGGAAACTATAGGTATTTAGAAAGATCAACAAAAATCACCCGCCCTTACGTGAGGGAGACTATAGGTGAATTTTAGAGATCATACGATACGTGGAACATAAGCGGTGCTAAAAGGGAATCGCCTTGTTGATGGCACCTACCATAGAAGATTCTTCTCATGCGTGGGGCGTAACTTCCCCTAAACACTATGAAGAATACTTCGTCGGGATTTACGCCTAAACACAAGTGCGATAAAGGGTAGTGGATGGAGTAAAAAATGCAAAAATGGCGTACTTATTCCTCCCAGACGATTTATAGAGAACAAGCTCGGACGTCGTTATAGCGGCTATGTTAGGCGGCGGATACGAGTAGCCAAATCACGACGACTTTACACGTAAGTGCTGGCGGAGGTATCGCAAATACCGAGCAGCTGCGGTGCAAATAAATTGCACGAGATGGGTTTTATATTCCGGGGACTTTAGGGAGTGTTTGATTTTAATTTTTAATGTTATAGTGCAAAAATGAAATATGCAACATACAACAAAAAAAATGCCCACTAGAATAACCCACAAGGTGTCGGTCCACGGGCCGAAAATGCACCTTTTACAATGCCAAATTGCTATTTCAAAAAATTACTCAACATCCCCCTTTGATTTTTTGAAAAAAATATCCCCCCTTAAAAAAATTCTTTTAACAAAGCATTTTTAATAACTATTATATATTTAAAATTAAAATAAATAATTTTAATTTATATAGTTTTAAAACTTTAGGAAAAATAAATTAAAATTAAATTTTAATTTATAAAGTTTAAAACTATTAAAAATAAATTAAAATTAAAAATTTTAATTAAAAATTAATAATTATAAAAAAAAACTTTGAAAAAAAAATATACCTTGGGGGGGTCGGCGGGATTTGAACCCCCAACCTGCAGGCTCCCTGAGCCTTACCGCACGGCTCACGACCACGTGAGCCAGCGGGCTGATCCGAAAGGAACAGTGGACCTGCTCCTCTTTCAACCCCTCCTTCTGTCTCCTCCTCTGCAACGGCCTCGGCTTGCGACCGCAGCACTGCTCGAAAAAAAATTCGGCCTCGGCTTGCGACCACAGCCCTGCTCCCACTGCTCCCGGCGTTTTCGGAAAAAAAATCACCGCTGCCTTCTTTTCCAGACCGGATCGGCACTCGAAAAAAAACACAAAAAAGAGAGCCGAACTTTGTTTTTTTTTTCGTTCCGGGGAGGGCGTTCGATTTTTCGGCGATTTAAAAAAAAAAGCGGCAAAATTTTTTATTTTTTTTTCTTCGAGGGGCTGCGCCGGGGGGGGAGGGACGCGCGGCCGTGCGCAAACGCGGCTGCGGGGGGAGGGCTGCGCGGGTGCGCAAACGCGGCTGCGGGGGGAGAGGGCGCGAGCGTGGCAAACGCGGCTGCGGGGGGGGAGGGCTGCGCAGGCGTGCGCAAACGCGGCTGCGCGGGGGGGGTTTATACCCCCTCCGATTTCCCGCGTCGGCGGGAATTTGAATTCCCGCTCCGCCGACCGGGAGAGGGGGGTGGTGCCCTCGGGGAGCGCGCACGTCGCACGGGGAGGGGGGGCCACCTCCTGCGCGGCGGGGATTTAAAAAAAATCCCGCGCGGGCGCTCTCTCCTCCTGCCGACGCGTCTGCCTCTGGGGACGCGCCTCCTCGGACGCAGCGCCAATGGACGTCTGCGTGACGTCCTGGCCGTCGACCGGACTCCCGGTCGTCTGCGCACGGGGCCCGTGTCACGACGCGCACAGCTCTGCGCGTCTTTTTTTTTTTTTTTCTCGCCGGAGGAATCCTCTGCTACAACAAACCCGGAGAAAAAAAAAATTCCCGTCTGGCTAATTAAAAAAAAATCCGTTTGTTGTCCACGCTTCTCTGCTGCCGCTGCGCTGCTCCCTTCACGCCACTGGCTCTGATGCCATGTAAAATTGCGAACTAGCTATTGTATTATTCATCAGAGTTTAAATAATATGTTACAGTGCCGGGAATAGAACATCCGGCGTAACTGAACTGTTACGTTGTAACAGTGTAGCAACAATAGCATTTGTTACAACAGGAATAACAAATGCGTGCAATAAAACAAAATAGGAAATAGTACGCTAACAAAGCATTAGACATGTATATTTGAAAGTAAAATGTTCAAGAATAAAAAATGCTAGAAACAACCAAGTGATTTGCAAGTAACTATAAACAAGGGGCCTGCTAGTTTATTTCATTCATGATTTGTAATTAATTTCCTTAGATTGCCATGGTTGTACCTTAATGTGAATCCATAAAATCAAGTGTTTTTTATTGATTATATTTGCATTAATCTATCTTACCCTGAATCCTTGTTAGTGGATTCATTTTAATATTCATATTAATATGCAAGGTTAGAGTGTTGTGGAATTGTCCACTTCATTTTAAATACATGCCTTTAATGTGAGATTGTAATTAGTATTTGCAGTTAGTAAGTTCAATTTATCTTCAAATTAATGTTCCACTAATTGCAAAGTTAGAAGTCAGTAGGTTAGAAATTTAGAATGTTAGAGAGTTAGAAAGTTAGCAAGTTAGCAGTCATTGCTTTATCTCCACTTAAGATGAAGTAGTAGGTTATTAACACTCCCTCCTAGACTGATTTTATCTTGCTTATGCCATGTGAACATTGTGTAGATTTGTTACTTTTAATACTCTTAAAATATTATCCAAATAATTGTAAAGTTAAAAGCTCAAAAGACTAATTACTTGGATTATGTATACTCTAGATTTCCCAGATTAGATTCATGATGTAAATAGGTGTATCGCTCCAAATTTTTTGCATCCCTACCTTCAGGCTATTGGATCCGCTCCCGGAAGGAGGATGGGAAAAGGATGGTGCGGTACCTCGGACGAGAGGACTTTGCGAAGGTCCCGCCTCTCAAGGGAGGTGCATTTTGGTGATTTTTCGACGGATGGTGGGTTCACCAGGAAACATTTGACGGCAGTTTCCATGCCTAGGTTTTGGGAATGAGTTTTGATGAGTTCGTTTTATTTTTAAACATTCATCCTAGGTTTGGCCGAATGATTCTAACTTAAACTACATGAAAATGCAATTTAAATGAATACAACAAACGAAAAGAAAGCAGAAACGAGAGAATTTCTAGGAGGCCAAATGAAGATTACCGATCCGGAAGTCGATGGAGTTTCTGATTAGCTTGAAGTAGTCTGGATCGTCTGCAATTCAACAGGATCGCCTTCAATTTGATAAAATCATCTAAACTGACAGGATCGTCTGCAATCTGATGAATTCGTCAGACGAATTCATCAGAGACCTGCAAAACAGCAAATAGATGCGAAATACAAGAAATTCTATTTTGTAAACAGGGGCAAACTATATGAAAAAGTAATATGAGTGTTGAACAATATACAAGAACAAAAGTAAATGCAAATCACTGTGTTTAGATAGCAGAATATGATCTTAATATGCAAACTAGACAAAATGGGTGAACTCCTGATGCAATATAGTATAAAAACTGAATAAACAATCTAATTTATAGCATAAAATGACAGAGAAAAGAGAAAGAAGAGCAAACTCCAGGCATCGATTGCCTCGATGTGTGCTTGCAGTCGAAATCGTCTCGCATCGATACGAGATCGTCTCGAATTTGACGAGATCGCCTCCGATCTTGATAGGTTCATCGACTGCGATAGATGCTGGCTCCGGTCGAAAACCGGTGGTGTACCTGCAATAAAATTACTATAGGACTAGTGCAAGAGCAAATTTGAAGTGTTTTAGTGCATAGGGAGTTCATTTACATAAAAATTCAGCCAAGGGTTGGGGAGGGAAAAGTCTTAGAGTTAAATAGGCATAGGATAGTTGTTGGGAGGTTGGAGATCATCCCAATTTGGGAGATCTCCAACAGGGGAAGGGTCCCAACGGCACAGACACGCTTCTGCCCGGATTGGAGACCCGTTGGAACGGATTCCAACTATGCAAATTCAGTTTTGCGATGAAATCGTCTGGACGTTCTAGTCCAGACGAAATCGTCAAATCTGGGACGATATCGTCTGATCGGAGACGATATCGTCAAACGGTCAAAACAACTGCTAAAAATGGCACGGAAAAGGAGGAAACGGGTTTCTCGATGGTTAACGGGCGGTTTGGGAGGTTAAATTTGAATTTAAATTTATTTACTAAGGTGAATGTAATTATTCCAATTTTACTGCGCCAATTTTAGGGTGCTACATTTTGCCCCCTCTTTAGCAAATTTTCCGAAGAAAATGCGTTAAAGATGAGTTCTTCTCGATCTACGAGAAAGCAAAAAATTATTCCCATTTTTAGGCGACGATTCTTGGTCGAATCGTACGACGACTTACTATGGTGCCCCCTCCGTGTTTTTACCCAAATCGAACGTTTGAGGTAAAAACGCGGAAAAGCAAAAATTATTTGTGAATTATTTTGAATAAAATTAAGAAAAATAGGGTAAAACCCTAATTCATTTGTTATTGTTCATTTTACTATTTTTAGAGCTCTGGAGCAAAAAAATGGTAGAGAGCGCACAGATCTGCAGAGGTCCGCCGCGGTCTACGGGTAGGGGTTTAAACTTAGTTTAGATTGATTTAATTTGAATTTACATGCTTTGTAAATGAATTTTAGGATGAATTTTGAGCATCGCGGCCGTTTTTGGCCATCGACGTCGTCCGGACGAAATCGTCCCTAGTTCGACGAAATCGTCTCAAGTTCGTCAATTTCGCCCAAGGGCGAAATCGGCGAAAAAGGGACGATTTCGTCAAATTAAAGACGATTTCGACACGCGAAATCGAAGACGATTTTGCTCAAATTTCAGACGATATCGGCCAATAGTGGGCGATATCATCAATTGCAAAAATTTGATCTTTAAGTTGCATTATTGATTGCTAAAATTGTTTATTAATGATTGTTTGTTGTTTTGATTGTTTATGCTTGCAGAGAGGATTACTAAAGAGCAGGGAGTGGAAATATGGAGGATTGAGAGATGACTTGGCCGCTCTGACACAGGCAGAGCGAGATCAGCTGGCACAGGCCGACTTACTACATGTGGCAGAGATGCCACAAGTTTCTACAGACATGGGGCTACTGACGGCCCTAGCGAGAGCGGTGGTACCCAGGCTCTTCATGCTTTCGATTACCAACAGGGGAGATGACTCCCACACTAGAGGATGTATGGAGGATTCTTAGAATCCCCATACAAGGGAGGATGATCACACTTGCGGCCAATCAGGGCCATGCGATGGGACGACTCTGCGGTGACCCGAGCTTCGCCCTGGAGAAGGGCGGAGTGAACATCGAGGCACTTCGCCAGATGCCTGGGGCATCTACACTGACACGAGTTTTGGCTGGGGTGGTTGGTGGACTTCTGTTGTGCCACCAGAGCGGATGTAGGGTACCATGGATGCTGGCAGATGTGATCTGCGACATGCGTGACCATGGCTACAGATTTTCTTGGGGCAACTTTGTTCTATGCCGGTTGTACAGGATCCTTTACGGGGTCGTGTACAAAGGCGGGCGATGTCTGGTCATGACATCGCTCCTACAGGTTTGGTGTTGGGAGCACATTGCGGTGCGGAGGCCGATAGGGCTTCCACTGACAGGGGTTGACGGGAGAGAGCCCCGAGTCTTCTCTCGGTGGCTCCAGAGAGGGGCACGGCGACTGATCGACCTGCCGGTGTCCCGGAGACTACTGGATGACTTGGTCCCAGACCAGATCACCTGGAGGCCATGGAGGCAGCATCCGGGGGTGGGCGAGAGGACGCACGAGAGCTCGGCTCACATCGAGCGAGTCTGTCGGCTATGGATGGAGAGGGGAGAGGTGGAGCTCCACCGCTATGACCGAGTTTTGTGATAGTTCGGTCTACGGCAGGGGATCCCATCTCTCAGGGATTACGAGTTTTCTCGGACCGTCCGGGATAACACCACAGTTAGCGGGGCTCTAGATATGCAGCGATTCTGGAGTCAGGATGTGGACGATGCCCCCATTCAGCCAGTGGATGGGGATGACGCTGGAGTAGCCGATGGCTACGATGCCTGGTACGCAGGCATCCGCCCTCCTCGGATGACGAGGGCTCAGGGACCGATCCACGCAGTTGTGCGTCGGATAGGGAGGCGGCGCTAGGTGTCGATAGAGGCATCCCGGGGTCACGACAGAGGAGAGTGGAGGAGGCCACAGGCACAAGAGAGGCCGTGACAGAGGGAGAGGGAGAGGAGGGAGGCGAGACCCCCATCTCCATAGAGGCCACCATCGCCCGATAAGGGCAAGGGTGTGGACATTGGAGAGAGTAGCGAGATGGCTACTCTTCGGGCAGAGAGAGATCATCTGCGAGCTCAGGTGCAGACGTTACAGGATGCGGTGCACGGCACCAGCCGAGGTGTCGTAGCTACGAGACGAGAATGCTCGTCTCAGGGCACGAGGCGGAGGGGTAAGCACTTAGGAGCTGCTGCGGTCGGTTTCTCAGACCGCATTCTATCAGGCGCTATACTACCAGGCGGTGCCAGAGGGCCAGAGGGTACAGGTGCCACCTACCATAGCAGATCCTATCAGGACAGGGTCGACGAGGAGCTCATCTCGATCGACGACGAGGACTCGCAGTACCACACATACTACGATGGGACCACCTCGCCCTCCGCATGGTGGGGGAGGAGATGAGGCCGAGAGCTCTAGAGGCTCTCGAGGCTAGAGGGCGGGATACTGCCACTGATATTGTATTATACTTGTATTGATAGAGGATTGAGTATGCCGAGGTACAGATTGTGGCATACCAATCCAGTTTTGATGATGTATATATTCTGTTGATATATATAGATGAGATATTTTTGATCATATGACTTGTCTTATGTGATGCTTATGATGCTTTTTATGTTTGATTGATTGATTGAGTTGATTGATGTAATGATTTTATTGATGATTCATGTAATTATGTCATTTTGGAAAATATTATAACTTGGATGTCATGCTATAAATATTTTAAATGAAATAATCTGATGTAACAAATTGATTGGTTGTAATGAAATGTGATAAAAATAAAAAGAGATTTCTAACAATAATTTCAAAGGACATTGTCGCTATTATAGACCATTTCATGGAGTCGTTGCTCACTCGGTCGTCAAGCTAGTCCCAGGATAGAAATATTGTTAAAAGAAAAGAGTGCTTAAGAGACTGTCTTAAGACTTTGTTGTGATGATGCAAATGATGATGATGATGATGGTTTGTTTTCAGATTTCCATGAAAATATTATGCATGAAATATTGTAAAATAATTTTTGCTAGGCATAAATTCCTAAGTGTGATAAAAATTGTTGAATAATTCCTTAAGAATTATACCATCATTGCAAAATGCAAAGGTTGACATAATGATATGAAATAATAAAAATGTGTTTGCTTTCGAAAAAGCATAATTGGTGTAAAATGAAGTCATAGGTTTTGTATGATTTTTGATAAATTGGGAAAAAATATTGTTACAATGGTTTGCGCTAGGCATAGAATATGTAGGTATAGACTTATACCATCATCGCGAAAATCAAAGAAAGGATAGTTTTATTGCATGATTGATTTTTAATGAACAGAAAAGATGAAAATGAGGACTTGCGCTAAGCATAAAATTCCAATTTTGGTTTTGGAACTATACCATCGTTGCGAAAGTCGATAAGATATATATGATATGTTTTGATTGAAATTTTTGATTTCTTCTATTATATAGTTGTCTTTGTGGTAAATAATTGTACTTGATTATTCCAAACAAGTTGCAAAAATAATATTTCAAAGTATTTTTGAAGACAAAAGTTAGATTTATAAGGAATCCCATGTGCATAAGTGAATTCATTGCCAATCTTGATTTATCATAATGATAGACAAAATCTCTCAAATACAAATGTGTGTGCAATTGCATTGTTCATTTACAAGTTTTGAGCAAGATACTATGATACAAGTGATTTGAAGAAACCAACTAAGTGTTCATTAACCATGATGTAGATGCATATAACCATACTAGGCTACTATGTAGATCGGATTATCAAGAGCTAGCTAATCCATAAGCAGACATAGGTCTGTACAAAAGAAGGTCGCTAATGTGACGGACATATCGCCACGCTAGGAGTTACCCAAGGCCAAGCGGGTTGGGCACAAACCACCTGTTATGGGGCTTACCTCACAATTTTCGAATAATTGAGAATTCCAGGGATTCAAGCTCATTCACCCTTCTTTTCTTTTCAAAGGGTAGGGAAAGGGATTTTATTGCTTTTCTTGCTTTCTTTTGAACTTTGCTTATTTTTCTTTTGCTTGATAATGCTTGTAACATTGTTGTAATGATATAAAAGAACATTTTTCTTTTCTCTTTTTCTTGAATTTTTCTTTTCTTTTTCTTTTTCTAGGGATACTTGCTCAGATTAGCTGTAGAGCAAGGGATTTTTATTGCGGGTAGGGGTGAGCTTGTCCTTTTGCCAATTCTCAAAGATTCTAGACCATGTGCATGATAGGATAGCGAGGGAAACTTTTCACTCAAGAAATCAGTTCTACTATGTAGCAAAACATGGAAATTACAAATATAATCATTTTATTGTGAAAAGATGTGCTTGGTTTAAGTAAATACCAAGATCAATTCTCTATGCTCAAACTTTATTTAATTGAATTTTGTGAACTTTGATATAAGAGAGATTAGTAATCATGCCAGATAAAATCAAGATATTTATTGTGTGAGTGTGCAAGTGAGGGATGCCAAATAAATGCTAGTTTTATCCAAAATAAGTTGAAACATAGAATTGCAATAATTGTAAGAAAATAATGATTTTGAGAAAGTTTTGAGAATGTTGACTCTCTCTTTATTCTGTATATTGTTTTGGTTTCGAAAGAGTCAAGCATATAGCTGTTTTTGGATTTTTATGTTGATTTTTGTTTTAGAGCAAAAGGAACTTTACAAGTTATTTTAAAAAATGCAATAAATATTTTTGAAGATTTTATGAATGTTTTTGAGGTTTTTTGAATAAATTGAAAGAAATACAAGATAATGATTTTGAACAAATATATACATGGATGAAATAACCAAATTTATGCATAATAACGTTTGAGATGTAAAATATTCATGGGTTCTTTAAGTTCTTTACCATCTAAGGTAGATAATTTATATGCTCCTGATTCAAATTTTGCGGTAATGATGTATGGTCCAAGCCAGTTGGGCTCAAATTTACCTTTAAGTTCTTTGGTTGCATTTGTATTTTTTTTATTTTCTTTTAGAACAAGGTCGCCAATCTCAAAGGATCGATGACGAACTTTCTTATTATATTCTCTTTTAAGCTTGTTTTGGTATGCACGGAGATGCTCTAAAGCATTGATGCATTTTTTGTCTAGGAGTTCCAGCTGACTAAGTCTGTCAGTGCGATATTCATTTCCTACTTCGGTGTCTTGAAGTAGCAGAGCCAAAGAAGGAACTTCCAATTCAAATGGAAAAACTGCTTCGGCACCATATACCAAAACAAATGGTGAAGTGCCCGTGGGGGGTTCGAACACTAGTTCGATAAGCCCACAAGAGCTGGATATAATTGAATATGCCGATCACAGCCAGTTTTATTGACTAGTCTTTTGAGAATTTTGATTAGAGTTTTGTTAGAAGCTTCTGCTTGACCATTACCCTGAGGATAATAGGGAGTAGACCAGCGATGTTGAATCTTATATTTTTGACATAATTTTTTAACATCTTTATTTTTGAATGGAGTTCCATTGTCAGAGATGAGATTTGCAAGAATTCCGAACCTGCAGATGATTTGATTAAAAATGAATTTAGAGACTTGTGAACCAGTGTAGGAAGCTAAAGGCATAGCTTCAACCCACTTCGTGAAATACTCAGTGGCGGTTATGATGAACTTATGTCCATCAGAAGACACGGGATTAATTTTACCAATAATATCCAAGCCCCATTTAGAAAAGGGCCAAGGAGAAGAAATAGCCTGCAGCTCTTGTGCGGGCGCATGGACAAGGTCAGCATGTTTTTGACACTTGTCGCAATGGCGCACATATTCATGTGCATCCGTTTCCATGGTAGGCCAAAAGTATCCTATCCGAAGGAGCTTTTTAGCAATGACGCTACCACTAAAGTGTCCTCCACAAGATCCATCGTGGGCTTCACTCAAGGCTGATTTAGACTCTTCTAAATTTAGACATCTTAATAGGATACCTTCAAAAGATCTCCTATATAAAGTATTGCCAATGATTACAAATTGACTTGCTCGTCGACGTAATAACCGACGCTGGTTGCGATTAGAATTAGCAGGGAAAGTCCCATTTTGGAGGAAATCAAATATGTCTGTATACCAGAGTTCAGGAGTGGTTTCCTTGATTAGAAACACATCCAAAGGCTCTAAGCATGACTTATGTGAAGCGGGTTCCTGGAGTCGACGAATGATGATAGTGGCATATTCATCGTCTAACTCCAAGGGTAGGAGAGATGCAGCGGCGGCCATAGCATCAGTTGCACGGTTGCTAGTTCGAGGAATGGCTTCCAAGGTAACTTGATCAAACAAGGCCATTAGTTGTAAAACATAGGCCTTATATGGGCAAAGTTTATCATCTTTGGTTTGATAAACTTCATTAATTTGGTTTATAACCAATTGGGAATCCCCAAAAACTAAGAGGTTTTTAATTTTAAGCGCTAAAGCAGCTCGTAATCCAAGGATTAGAGCTTCATACTCAGCAGTATTGTTGGTGCAAGCAAAGGTTAGTTTGAAGGACAGAGGAATAAGATGTTTTTGCGGAGATATTAAAATAATACCCACACTGGCCCCACTCATGGATCGGGCTCCATCAAAGTATAAGGACCATTGTTCAACAAGGTCTGCCTCTAATTGAAGGCATTCATCAGGAAACTCGATAATGAGGGGATGAGTAGACTCTAAGGGTGCAGCAGCTAATTGATCTGCTATGATTTGACCCTTAACAGACTTATGTCCTATGAAGGTGAGATCAAACTCGCTTAGAGCAAGAACCCACTTGGGTCGTGCGACCCGATAAATAAGGTCGACTCATGAGATATCTTAAAGGATCATATTTGGCAATGACATACGTTTTTTGGCTAAGCATGTAATGTCGTAATTTTTGCATAGCAAACACGACTGTGAGACATAACTTCTCTAACTTTGTATAGCGGGTTTCATAACTGATGAAGGTGCGGCTAATGTAATAATTAGCACGTTCTCATTTTTCATCATCAAGCTGAGCTAACATAGCTCCTAAGGCAGAATCTGAAGAAGAAATATATAGAAGAAATGGGCGATCAGATTTAGGCGGTGAAAGCACCGGAGGGTTAAGGAGATATTGCTTGAGAAGTTCAAAAGCTTCTCTACATTCTGTGTCCCAATTAAAGGGGACGTCCTTCTTAAGGAGTTTAAGAAAGGGACCAGTTTTGTCCGCTAGCTTATCAATGAAGCGACGGATAGCTTGAAGTTTACCTTGTAAACTTCGTAATTCAGATATATTAGTGGGTGCGGGCATATCAGTGATAGCCGCAATTTTGAGAGGGTCAATTTCGATACCACGTAAAGAAACTAAAACCCCTAATAACTTGTCGGATTTAACTCCGAATATACATTTTTCTGGATTTAATCGAATGAGATATTCTCGTAATCGATTAAAAACTTTTCTTAAATCGTCTAAATGATGATCTTCAATAAGAGAGCGAGCTATAATATCATCTACATAATCATGTAGGATATCATGCATCATATCATGAAAGATGTAGGTCATAGCCCGTTGATAAGTTGCCCAGACATTCTTTAGGCCAAAGGGCATCACTTTCCAGCAAAAGGTACCCCAGGGGGTAATGAAGGCTGTTTTAGCCTGGTCTTTAGGAGCTATCCTGATCTGATTATAGCTGGAGAATCCGTCCATTAAGGACATCATCCCACTCCCAGTAGTAAAATCAATAATTTGATCCATATTTGGAAGAGGAAAGTCGTCTTTAGGGCATGCAGCATTAATATCTCTGAAATTTGTGCAAACCCTAACTTTGGTGGCTTCTTTCTTGGTGACTGGAACTACATTGGAGATCCATTCAGCATAATCAATAGCTTGTATGAAGATAACATTCAGGAGTTTTTCTAACTCCCCTTTGACTATCAGAGCCACTTTGGGATGCATTTTTCTAAGTTTTTGTTTAACAGGTTTAGCATCCGGATGGACCACTAGATGGTGCATGACTACAGAAGGGTCTAGACCTGGCATATCTTCATATGTCCAAGCGAAGACATCTTCATACTCTTTAAGAAATGCAATGTATTGTTCTTGTTTTTCTTGACTTAGTTCTGCTCCAATGTTGATTATGTGAGGGTTGTCCTCAGTTCCAATATTAATTTTAATGACATTTTCTACCTCCATGTGTAGATCTCTTTCAAAATTAGGTGGGGCGGGTGAAACGCCCAACTCTTGTAATTCTTGTAAAGTTAATTTAGATAATTCGTTCTGAGGGTCGGTGGCCTCAAGTTGAGCTATGGTTGGTATAGAACCATCAAAATAAAACCCATTGTACAACATCTCTTCAACAGAGACATCATGGAAGATATCTCCTTCCAACTCTTCATCGGGGTCCGCAATCATTTCAAGGTATGCTATGGATAGCATGTTGCATGAAAATGACGGATTTTTAAGAGGTAAATCAACATGTCTATCCAAATAGTCTTGATAGCATATGAGTTGATCATCATCCTCAAAAGGTGGTTGATCTATATGGGAAGATGAAGTTAATGGAGGAGGAATAGATGAAGTTATGGGTTTATATCTCACAGTTTTAGATGAAGAAGAAGTAGGATATGTGGATGACAGAGCGAGGGCAAAATTGCACTCCAACTGGTTCCGCCAATGCCACATATCAAAAGGTCTAGGGTCACCATGAATAGTGACCAAGCTGATTTTTAAACTCAAACTTAACACATTGGTGTAAAGTTGATGGGACCTGCTCGCATGGCGTTAATCCAAGGGCGACCCAAAAGTATATTGTACGATGCTGGGCAATGTACAATAAACACAATTGTCTCAAGGGTTCTAGGACCAACTTGCAATGGGAGGGTAATGACTCCACACGTTTCTTGTGTTTCGTCATTAAAGGCTTTGATAATCATATCAGTCTTCTTCATTTCATCACTTCTAAAACCAAATCGTTGGTAGAAGTCAAAGGTGCGAATGTTTAGAGATGAGCCATTATCAATCGAGACTCGTTTGACAACTACATCCCCAATTAAAGCTGTAATATACAAGGGATTATCCTTGTGTAAAGTGTGTTGTGGGATATCTTTATCCCGAAAGTCAATACAATCAATCTCTCGCGTGATGATAGTATTGGCCATAGCTTCGGGTTGGATGTTTTGAGGTACCATCATCTGGCTCAAAGTAAGCATCAATTCATCCCTATGGGTGGGGGAGGATCTTAATAAATCTAAAAGGGAGATTCTGGCGGTGGTATTAGACAATTGCTCATTAATGCTGTAAGGGGGTTTAGTTTGAACAATAGGAGCATGATTTCCTTTATTAGGATTTTTTAGAACAAATGGAGCTGGTCCATCATTTTGGTTTGGTTCTTGTTGGGGATTTTGAGCTTGTTGTCGGGTGACGACTCCGATGGTACCTACAATGTTATAGTGACGACGTTGAAAGGGTCTCGGTTGAGAGTTTATGGCTTGTTCATAAGGAAGGACTTCATTAGAAGAAGGTCGAGTAGTGACTCTTCTGGGAAATGGTTCTTTTGGAACATTAGCATCTGTGATAGGTTGAATAGGATCTGATTCATTTTCAGAACTATTCGATTGAATGGTGTCTACTTCACTCTCACTATCTGACTCTATATCGCTAGAATCAGAAGTTTGAAAATTATGTAAGGGCCTGGTTGTAACCAGGGATAAGGTTGTGTCAAATGTGTGAGAGTCCTGAACAGGTAATTGCCCGCTAATGGTTCCTACATATCGGGTAGGAGGGGGAACATTGTGATGTTCAATTTGATTAGCTACCTCTTTACCATGTCTTGGTAAAGGGTGTTGAAATATGTCTAAAGTTTGATTGGCATTCTGATTTTGATTTTGGGGAATAGTCTTTTGGGTATTATTAGGAGGGTTTTGTTTAGGTTGGAAGGCTTGCACTTCCATTTCATTATTGTCAATCAAATCTTGTATTTTATGTTTCAATCTCTTACAAGCGTTGGTAGAATGTCCAGGACCTCTATGAAAATCACAGTGCAAATCAGATCTATATCCGGGTATGCTTGGGTCAGGTTCCCGGATAGCTGGCAGTTGGATTAAACCTCTTTCAAGAAGTTGAGGTAAAATAGTTGATAAAGGTTGGTTTAATCTAGTGAACTCTCGAGGAGGCTTATCAGGAGGTTTCAAGATGAATTTTTTTGTTGTTTTTGTTGCATTGACATTAGCAACATTTTTGCTGTCAGTGACTCCATCACCGACAACCTGTTTGTTTTTATATTGATTTCTAGATGTTTTCTCATCATCCTTCTTTCTAAGTTGGCCTCTCCTAATGAGGGCATCTTCTACTCTTCGAGCTAAGTCTATAGCTTGATCGAAGGTAGTCAAAGTAGTTGTTGATAGCTCATAAGAAAGTTGTTCTTGTAAATTGTTAATGAAAATGTCTAACATTTCCCTATAGGGTAGCACAAAGTGCAGTTTTCCTATCAATTGTCTCCATCTTGCTAAGAAATCAGCAAAACATTCGTCTTTATCTTGTTTTAAATTGTATAGGTCTTTAATAGTTACATGCCTCTCGATGTAGGCACTAAATTGATGAACAAATGACTCAATCTGTTTCTTCAAAGTTTCTTAAGGAATGAGTGGGCAATTGATAATACCACTCTAACGCCATTCCACCTAAACTTTTGGGGAACATTTTTAGTAATAGCAAGTCGTCATGCGATATGTCGTGACATGCTATCCTAAACATGCGAAGATGTTCTATGGGATCTTCGGTTCCTTTATAGATAGGCAGGACGGGCATGGGAAAATGTTTAGGGTATGGTTGAGCTACCACTATGGGATCCAATGGTTGGCTACAAATCTCTCGATAATTATACGAGGGACGGTAGGGATCTATCTGGTCCATACGTGAAGCCAATTGTTTCACCATAGCTTCCAGACTACTAGTTTGCCCCCCATATTGATTCGGTGGGGCATTGCCATAAGTGTTATGGGCGTAGGATGGAGGAACATGCAGATTAGATGCCATGTTACTATTGTGTAAAACATTGGTAGGAAAAATATTATGGAGGAGTTTTGAAGTTGGATTGTGTTGTATTGTAGATTGTTGAAAGTTTGTATTTGGATTTGTTTTAGATTTTTGTCTATTTAAAGCATTTTGCTCAATAGTTTGGAGGAAGGAAGTAGTGAAGGGAATTTTCTTTTGTGTGGGAGTGATTTTAGGTTGAGTAACAAGTTGCTTAGGAGGTTGGGTGACATGTTGTTTGGTCATGGCTTGGGCTATAGTGACCATATTCGCATTAGATGGTCCACCCTTATCACTTTCTTGATCAATGAAAGACAAGGGATTAGTTTGCATATCAAGCGCCCGTTCTAAGGCTGCTTGAGCATCACTAATTTCCCCTTTATCAATACGGACTGCCACATTAAGGACGTCGATATGTTGATTAAGAAATTTTTGAAAATGTTCCGCGTTGTCAAAAGTGATGCCTCCATTTGGAGCTATTCTAGGGGACGAAGATTCTTTAACACTTCCTTCTTGTTCCTTATCTTCACCTAAGTCTTCATCTGATTGACCTAGAGTTTCACCTTCCGGATTTGTATCTCCAAGAAGGACATTTGGGTTTTCAGTTGTATTTTGTAGCCAATCTTCTCCTTCTCCTAAAATTTCTTTACCATTCCTAAGTTTAGTCATGGTGCTAAGTTTTGATTTCAGCAAATATATATATATATATATATATTTATATATATATATATATATATATGCAACAAATTAAAAGGTATATATTTATATATACCTAATGCAATATTGTAAATGAAATGTTTAAGTTTTTTACTATGTTTTTTTTTTTTTTTTTTTTTTAGTTTTTCTTTGAAACAATATAATAAAGACAACAAATGAAACAATAAATGCACACAATAATAATAAGGCTGAAAGTAGATGAACTAATCTTCTATGAATAATTTATGAATATCATTAATAGGTTCAAGTTGTTGGGGTCATGAAATGTTCTTCTTCAAATTGAAAGTTTTCTTTTAAGAATTTGATGAAAAGGGCTATGGTGATATTGTCTATCTCAGATGCTAGTTGGAAATAATAATTCTCACGACAATATTTACAATATAACATAGCTCTAGGAGTTTTGTTCCATCTTCTCCTAACTATAAGATCATCTTCTAAGGAATCTATATGAACTAGAAATGGGCGCACTATAACTGTGTCTTCAAGATTTTCCCTGAAAGTTAAAAATTTTGCAGATACAAGAGCTCTCCTATAGGCTAACCACCTATGGCAAGCTCTCTGAAGTTCATGATAGAACACTAATTGATGAGGATCCAGGATTCTATCCAAGACTAGCCTCTTAATCTGTTTAAGTTGTGTGGACCTAGATGAAATGATACTAAGTCTCCTGATAAGCTCGTCCCACAAGGATTGATTTCTACTTGCTTCAGGGACACTAAGGACAAAATTAACTTCTATGGCCGCTAATTGGTTTACTACGTTTATAGTAACTGCTAACCTCTTTTTAGGAGCTACCATCTAAACATGATTTTGAACCTTAAATGTTTTAAAATGCATCTAAGTTTTAGTTGTTCTAATTTTTTTTTTTTTTTTCGTTTTTGTTTTTGTTCAAAAGGTTATGATGCATTTCACGTCGGGTTCACCAAAATGTATCGCTCCAAATTTTTTGCATCCCTACCTTCAGGCTATTGGATCCGCGCCCGAAAGGAGGATGGGAAAAGGATGGTGCGGTACCTCGGACGAGAGGACTTTGCGAAGGTCCCGCCTCTCAAGGGAGGTGCATTTTGGTGATTTTTCGACGGATGGTGGGTTCACCGGGAAACATTTGACGGCAGTTTCCATGCCTAGGTTTTGGGAATGAGTTTTGATGAGTTCGTTTTATTTTTAAACATTCATCCTAGGTTTGGCCGAATGATTCTAACTTAAACTACATGAAAATGCAATTTAAATGCATACAACAAACAAAAAGAAAGCAAAATCGAAGAATTTGTAGGAGGCCAAATGAAGATTACCTGATCCGGAAGTCTGATGGAGTTTCTGATTACTTGTAGCAGTCTGGATCATCTGCAATTCAATAGGATCGCCTTCAATTTGATAAAATCATCTAAACTGACAGGATCGTCTGCAATCTGATGAATTCGTCAGACGAATTCATCAGAGACCTGCAAAATAGCAAACAGATGCGAAATACAAGAAATTCTATTTTGCAAACGAGGGGCAAACTATATGAAAAAGTAATATGAGTGTTGAACAATATACAAGAACAAAAGTAAATGCAAATAACTATGTTTAGATAGCAGAATATGATCTTAATATGCAAACTAGACAAAATGGGTGAACTCCGAGATGCAATATAGTATAAAAACTGAATAAACAATCTAATTTATAGCATAAAATGACGGAGAAAAGAGAAAGAAGAGCAAAATCCAGAGCACCGATTGCCTCGATGTGTGTTGCGATCAAAATCGTCTCGCATCAGTACGAGATCGTCCCGAATTTGACGAGATCACCTCCGATCTTGACAGGTTCGTCGGCTGCGATAGGTGCTAGCTCCGGCTGAAAACCAGTGGTGTACCTGCAATGAAATGACTATAGGACTAATGCAAAAAGAAATTATGAAGTGTTTTAGAGCATAGGGGTTCAATTTGCATAAAAATTCAGCCAGGGGTTGGGGAGGGAAAAGTCTTAGAGTTAAATAGGCATAGGATAGTTGTTGGGAGGTTGGAGATCATCCCAATTTGGGAGATCTCCAACGGGGGAAGGGTCCCAACGGCGCAGACACGCTTCTGCCAGGATTGGAGACCCGTTGGAACGGATTCCAACTATGCAAATTCAGTTTTGCGACAAAATCGTCTGGACGTTCTAGTCTAGACGAAATCGTCAAATTTGGGGCGATATCGTCTGATTGGAGACGATATCGTCAAACGGTCAAAACAACTGCTAAAAATGGCATGGAAAAGGAGGAAACGGGTTTCTCGACGGTTAACGGGCGGTTTGGGAGGTTAAATTTGAATTTAAATTTATTTACTAAGGTGAATGTAATTATTCCAATTTTACTGCATCAATTTTAGGGTGCTACAATAGGATATTTGGGAATTTTGAGTTTCAAATTAATAACTTGCAAAAATAAATTTTGGGATGTGCAAAAGAAAAAAAACTTGCATGAGAAAACTATGACAAACTATACTAAATCTAGAATAAAAATGCAAATGTAATACGGTATCATGCTCCCCTACCCTGCAAAACCAAATATCATGAGTCACTCACGAGGATAACCCAACCTAATCAAACCTGCAATAGCACAATCATATTAGATCAAGTGCTAGACTCAAAGGAAAAATAAAACCTGCATCGACATAAACCTTCACGTAGTGTAACCTCCTAAGAGCATTCAAAACTAGATATAAGTTTAAAAAAATGCAGCAAAAAGAATGGACATTAACACAATAATCCTCAGAAATGAACTCCTTTAGTCTTGCTCACAAGGTGTAAGTTTCTCTATCTATGTGCATCAAAAATGGTATTCTTTTATTACAAAAATTCCAGCCCCCAAACATGGGCTTCCATGGGTATTTAAGCTTTCTAGGAACCCTTTCGATTCACCTTCTTCCACAAAAAATGGAAGTGTAATATGGATAACTTCCAATATTTTAAACCTTTTACCAAATAAAATGATAACAATAGGATAAAGCTCGTCTATACCCTTATATCTCCTTCTAAAATTGAGCTTACCCTTTAGTCTCTATCCCAAATATTAAACAATAATATTAATCAACAATCCAAAAAAATATTTAACCCTTACAAAAAGAATAGGGGTCATAATCATGGGCGCTATCCATATCCCTAAATACCCATAGCCACAATGGGCTATACCAAAAATGGTGCATAATGTTCACCAAATAACTAACCACAAACGAAAAACAAACAAAAATTAAACTTGTGACCAAAATCTCCCTTCACCCTTCATTGAGTGACACCAACACGACTTGAACCCGAGTCGTTGGGGTGCAAGCCCTAACTAGTTTACCCCTACCATTACACCCAAGGCTTGGGTGGATACCCAAGTCTCCCAACCATATTTTATCTCTCTTCCATGTGGTTCATCTATACAACACTTCCCCTACCACGGTGCTCCTCCACCCAATGCTTCTTTGTAGCACATTTCGAGCAACTCTCATATTCCATGCCACTTGCCTTAGGCTCCTCGCTTTACCATCCAATCATACCTACATTTGGCCTAAAATGTATCTCTAAATCATCACTTACATTCATAAAATAAACTCTCCCATGGGAATTTTAGCATACTGCCTAGCACTAGGGTTTACGTGAAAGGCGTTATCTCCTTCTACCCCACAGGTGATTACCATGGCTGGTAGCATTTTTATAACCTACCACTCACTGTTATTTGATAGTGGTTTGGTGAGGGACGTTGTCCCACTTGGATGCCACAATGGATATCTGACCACCTTTATTCCTCTAATTCTGATGTTACTATCATCAGCGCATAACTCGCTATATAGCTCTGGCTCCTGGAAGCACCACGTGTATGTAGGAAGCATTTTTATTTGGGTGGGAAATTTGTTTATCCCACATGCTTAGCATCATTTCCCTCAAGCATTTCATAAGGTGAAGTCTACCTTTAATTTGTTGACTACCTTCGGGCAGTCTACCTCCCATGCTACACAGTGTGAAGTCTCCTTCCCTAGGTCGTTCATCCATGTGGTTGATTGCCATGTCCTTGTTTTATTGTACCTTTGAATCACTTCTCTGTTGTTGCCTTGACCAACCACTCTGCTATTGCCTTGGTCGATGTGACATTCATGCTCCCAATCATTCCCTTGCAACACATTTTAGATGTTAAATCATTGAGGAATGAGAATAATCGAAGGGAAATAAAACATAGAACAAACCTTTATTAAACCTATATAAACAATAAAATAAATATAAATCTAAAGAAAATAACAAAAGGGAAATCAAACAAACACACCCTACATTAAAAACAAACCAGAAATAAACCAACTAACATAAAGGACACTAAATCAAAAGAAAACAATAACCTTTAACATAAAAACATAACCAAAAATCACACAGAGCCCTTCTTAAAATAAAGTAAAATTAACAATTAAAACCTCCTAATGAAGGAATCCCAACAAATACAATCTAAATATTGAGCAATATAATCATTATTTTTCTAGCCATAGCAATTCTCAAATACAAAGCAATGCCTTTCTATTTAATTACTAGCAAGGTGGTCCCCATTAGTACCATATTCAATAAACATCAAGGGACATACAACAACCAAAAAGAAGTACCCAATTGCTCAATACTATCCCATTAACTCAATTTTTTACAAATTTCAAGGGGGTCCCCAATATTGGGGTTAGTTGTGAAATGGTCACAACAAATGGTGACTCTATTGGGAAATGCTCTTGAGAATTTTTGATGAGAACCCAATTATGAAATTGATAAACCAAAGGTTAGAAAAGTATACACCATTCAATGGCATCCTCGGAAAGCAAGTTCAATAGCTTCATATGAGAACAAATGGATTATTTGCTTCAGCTAGGTGTGTGCATTGTGGTTCAATTTACACCTTTGGGACTATCCAGATTCCATCATTTGGTCCACCTTTAGGCCATGGAATGTTGCTCATAAAACTTATTTTGAATAATATTTTGCAAAATATCTTTTGAGCATGATTTATATAGAGCCCCACTGCCAGTCAGGCATCTATAGCCTCGGTGAAGTTTATCCAAATCTAGTGACTGATTTGATCAAGATTTTCAATGCTCTTTTATTTTTTATTTTTTTCCTCTTTTCAAGATTTTGTCTGAACAGAGCCCCATTGCCAGTCAGGCATCTATAGCCTCGGTGGAGTTTATTCGACTTGGTGACTGATTTGATCAATATTTGCATTGCTTGTATTCCTATTTTATAGTGAACTTTGCAAACCTATATGTGACATGAGCATGTTAGATTAGCCTTAATCAGTTTACCAAAATGATTTCATCCTTCAAAATCCCAAGAAATATCTCTTCATGTGATTCATTAAAGTGAAGCTTTGGCATAATATTTCATTGTTTCACACTCCACTATCTTAGTATACTTAACCAAGGATAACCATTAAATAACTTTATTTCCTTACGTTCGGTTTCGTTTGATTCTTGGGTTGTATTATTGACTCTGAAAATATGCCATTTTTTCAATAACCAACCCAAAACCAAAACCACAATAAATGGAACTACTCAAAACTATAAATACATGGGAATATGAACATGAATCTAACCCCCATACACAAGAAATGAAAAAACAAAAAGGAAACAATCTAACTAACAAAAAATCAGCACACTAAATTGAAAATAAAAAGAAAAGAAAAGAAAAAACAAAAAATATATGTACATATAATACAAAATCACACATTTCATGGGCTAAAGTAATGCTTTAAATGCATCCCATTAATAGTTAAAGATAATTCCTTTCCATCCAAGGTTTGTAATCTGAAAGTGTTTTTACCTAGGATTTCAGAAATTTGATAAGGTCCTAACCATAAACAATCAAATTTGTCATGATCCCCATTTTTTCATGTTTTTTATCCCACAATAACACTAAATCAAAAATCTTGAAAGTTTTAATTGTAGCTCTCCTATCAAACCACCTCTTTACTACATCTTGATGTTTACTAAAATGAAGCATGGCTTCCTCTCCTTTTTCATCAAGATGCATCAAGTGGGTTAACCGAGATTCAGTTTGATTATTAGTTCCAAGATATTATTTCATAAAATGAAGAGTTTGCAACCTTAGATTAGTGGGAAAAATGGGGTCCTACCCATAAAATAGATGATATGGAGATGTTCCAATTGATTCTTTCACTCTAGTTCTATCAGCCCAAAGAGAAAATTTTAACTTACCATGCCAATCTCTAGGATTCTTCTCAAGCAACTTTTTTATGCTAGAAAACAAGTTCTTGTTAGAAGATTCTGCCAAACCATTACCTTGTGGATAATAATTGGAAGAAAATTTTAAGCTCACCTTGTTATCATATGCCCAATCTACAAATTGAATAGAAGCAAATGCGGAACCATTATCACTTACTATTGCATTAGGTATTCCAAAACGAGTTATAATGCAATCCTCTAAAAACTTAATAACAACATCAATGGTAGCATGTTTTGTAGGGACTACTTTTGTCCACCTAGTGTAGTAATTTGTAGCTGTGAGGATGAATTTATGAGAATCATAAGAGTTAGGATTAATAACCCCAACAAAATCCAATCCCCATTGTGCAAAAGGCCTCATCTCCACTACAGGTTGTAAAGGCATGGCTGCATTTCTTTCCCTATTGGCTGCCATCTAACATGTATGGCAAGATCGCACATGAGCATATGCATCTCTGAAAATATGAGGCCAATAGTATCCAACTCTAAGAATCTGGTGTGTCGTTGCACTAGCTGAACCATGTCTAGTTCCATATTTACCATGGAAGTCATTAAGCACTTGGGTTGCCTCCCTTTGATTCACACAACGAAGGTAGATCCCTTCGTGGTTTCTCCTATACAAAACACCATATTTAATCAAAAAGTTTGCAGATTTCAACCGTAAAGCTCTTCTTTGGGTAGAAGTGAGATGTGATGGACACTTACCATTCAAAAAAAAATATACAATATCTACATACCAATCATCTTTAGTAATTTCTTCTACAATATAATGTTGGCATGAGATTTGAGGATCAATTTCAGCAATTGATTTTACCAATCCTTGTCCATGAACTAGCTTCATAGGTTGGATTTCAAGGTCAAATTCTTGGAGTGTAGAAATCCATTTTCCTCTTCTCTCACCTAGTTCATTTTGTAGAAACATAGTTTTGACAACAATGTCAGACACAATAGCATAAACCCTACTACATACAATGTAATGTCTAATTTTTTATCATTTTGAATAGTGCATACATTTGCTTGTCTAAAATAGAATATCTCGACTATGTACCTTTCAAAGGAGAACTCTAGAAAGCGATGGGATTTTCAACATTACCTTCACCCTTTTGAGTTAGGACACTTGCAAATGAATGTTTAGACGCAAACGTATAAGTATAAAAGGGCTTTGAATAATCTGGACTTACCAAAACAAGTGCCTTAGAAATAACATCTTTAATGCCCTGGAAATCATCCTTACTCTCATTTATCAATTTATCCATTTAATTTCAACATCCTTTTTTAGCATGTCATTCAATGGTTTAGCAATCTCAACAAATACAGCAATGAATTTTCTTATAAAATTGATTTTACCAAAGAATGATCTTAATTCCTTCTTGTTATGGGGAGGAGGGATTTCTTGGATAGCTTCTATTCTTTCGGGATCAATAGAAATTCCTTCTTTTGAAATAATGTGACCCAAAATCTTACCCTCTGTTACTCCAAAGATGCATTTTATTGGATTTAGGGAGATCCCATGTTCCCTACATATTTGGAGAACTTTTCTCAAATATTTGACATGATCTTCTCTCTTCTTAGAGAAGACAGGAATATCATCCACATAAACAATAATGCACTTACCTATGAGTCCCTTAAATGCATAATCCATGGCACGTTGGAAAGTTGCGCCTACATTTAATAATCCAAAGGGCATTCTCCTATAGGCAAATGTTCCCCATTTGGTTGTAAAGGTTGTCTTCATCCTATCACTTGGATGGATGAGAATTTGGTTGTACCCTAAGTACCCATCTAAAAATGACATCATTTATGACCCATTTACCATTTGGAGTATCTCATCAATGGAAGGCAATGGGTAGTTGTCCTTTTGATATGCTTTGTTCAGATTTCTAAAATCTATGCACAACCTTATTTCTCCATTCTTCTTTCTCATAGGAACCAGGTTGGCAACCCATGTAGAATGCCTAACAGGAAAGATAATCTTAGCATCTAGCAATATTTTCACTTCTTTCTCTATCAAGGGTTCTAACAATGGGTTGACAGGTCGTTGTCTCTATCTAAAGGGCTTGGAGTTAGGTTTCAATGGGATCATGTGTGTTATAACATTATGATCATATGTTTTTAGCTCCTTGTAACTCCAAGCTATACAATCCATGTATTCTTTCAATGTATGAATGATAGACTCTTTTTCTTCACATGTACATGCCTTGGCAATGAATACCTCTTGTGGATTTTTTGCACTCCCTAAGTTGATTGCATCACATGCTTCTTTAGGGGGTGGTATCCTTTTTCCTCTTTTTGCTTGATACCCTGTATCAAATAATTTTTCTAGTGAAATAATTCCTTTAGGTATCCTATTCATTTTTTGTGCTATTTCACTATCCTCATATGTTTCCTCTTGCCATCTCTGGTCTTCATCTATGATCTGATTTTCGAAAATACCAAAGTTAGTAACAAACTTAAAAATATGCCTATCACTCTCAAACACCTACAAATTCCTAACGTTATCTAGTATTGAAGGACATGAAACTAGCTCAATCAAAAACTTTTTGCATTTTTTATTGTCAACTGGTTTGAGTGTACCTGCTACAATGGCTAAATAATCGACCATCCTATTACCTTTTCTAGAGATAAGGGAAATGTTGAAAGCATAAAATTCATCTATCAAATCCCTAACTCGAGTCCTATAATGGCTCAATATTTTGTCACGACACACATATTGCCCTTTGACCTGTTTAACAACTAACTTAGAGTCTCCTAAGACCTTGAGACACTTGAATTTCTTACTCAGAGCTAGTTGTAGCCCAAAAATAAGGGCTTCATACTCTACCACATTTTTGGTGCAAGGGAACTGTAATCTATAGGTAGCAAGCAAAGGCTTTCTTCCTAGAAATTTGAGTTCAATACCGGCTCCAACACCTTGTCTTGATTTGGATCCATCAAATCTGAGAATCCAAACCAGACTATTCTTTTCAAGAGGGCTACAAGAAAGGTTTCCTTTTTGAGGTTCTTCGGTAGCCTCTTCTATATCCAAGTTATAGACCCCTAGGTCAGATTCTATAAATTGAATTTCATTGGGCCTATTATATTTAGTAATCATTTCCTTAAGTCTTGGCTCACTATCCACCCGAATTTGGTTTGCTAATCCTCTCCAAGGTAGCCACATATGGGAAGAATCAGTGACTACATAGCCATTCATATTCTTACTCCAATCCCTACCCAACACCATGCCATACTTGGCAGGAATATTGACCACCAGGATGTCAATATGATGTTGAATCTGGGTTCTAAATTGATTTGAATTCAGACTTCATAAAGAGTTTCTACCACATCCACTACAGTCTTGTCCAATTGTATCACCTTGCTCCTTGAAGGAATTGGCTTTAAACCTAACCTTTGGAAAATATCAAGGGGTATGATATTGCCCGAGGCACCTGAATCCACTAAAAAATTATGCAAGTTTTTTCCTGCAATCCTAATTGTCAAAAGAAAAGGAGGCACTTCTTGCTTCTCCTTTCGTAAAACCAAGTGAGACTCAACACCTTTGACCTCATGGGTTTGGCTTGGTGGGTATAATACCTTCATCAAGGCTTCCTTCTAACTTGGAAACCTAGCAGCCTCTATGAATGAGACATTAGATTTAGTCCTTTTCAGGTCTTCCACTATGTCATATGTAGGCTTCTCAAAATTTTGCATTTTCTGTGTAGGCTTGGATGATTCTATAGCAGGTGGTGGTGGAGGATTATTATCAACTTTGGTATCCGGAGGAAGAATGGAATTTTTTGGTGGAGTAGAGGAAGTTTTGGGACTCCTAGACTTACTTCTCATGAAATAACCATGATTCCCTTTCCTAAACTTCCTAATAGCTTGGACTTCCTCTTTTGTGATTTCCTCATCATCCTCTCCTAAGACTTCATTATCCTCTTCTTCTTCCTCACTCTCTTGATAATGAACTATTTCAGCCACCAAAGCGACGTCTTTTCCCTTAGAAAGATAATGCAGACCCTCATTGGGCACTAGCTCTAAGTCATCAACTTGAGCTTGTAAACAATTCATGTATCAAGAAATTTTTGGACACTCCTCATTATGGTCCTTAGTGTTGTGCAACCTACATCCCTTTTTCCAAGTAAGATATGTAATATTGATAATGGAATTTGATCTACTAGGGCTTGCAAAAGCATTAGCTTGATTGGCTACGGGGTTAGGCACATTCCCATTGTTAGGCCTAGTATTCCATGGCCTCCTCTGATTATTGAAATTTCCATTAGAGTGAGGATCTTGGGAATTATACTTTTGCATGTGGACCATATCATTACTCAACTTAAGGTACATATTCTTTAGTTCCTCAACTTCAGAATTAGACTCTTTTGGTGGAGGAATTATGGTACTAGATCCAAAAGAATTTCCAATACCAGAAGTATCTTGACCTAGCATCATGGCTTGATTTTGTATATTTTGATTTAAAAAAGGATTCACGCTCTAAAAAGGTGTGGGAATGGGAAAGTCTTCCAAAGCCTAAGTATTGGTAGTCATTTTATTATTAGGGAGCAATGGTGTGGTAGACAGAATGGAAGTATTCAGATAGGTGGGAATATATGGATAAGTGGATATTAATGGGTAAGACTGATGGTATGGTAAGGCATTCATCATTGGCACCTGAGGTGTCATGACTTGATTCATCATAGCAAATTGACTATAAGGACCAAACTATCCTATCATAGGCAATTGGGGTATCCCAACTCCTTGGGGTGTCATCTATTGTTCTATGACCATGGATTTCGTGTAAGCTTGGGCTAAAGTGGTAACTTGAGGATTTATCCTAGAAAACATGGCAGTCATGGGATCTAACACCCCAAAGTATATTTTTAAAGCAAAAGCAACATCTATGTTAAAGTGGCGAGTCGATCTAGAATAAATTTTTTGAAATATCTGATTGAACATCCTAATCAACTCATTAGGTGCCCTTTTGGATGTCACAAACTGATGATACATGATAGTGGGATCCAAAGGAGACCTAAAATGATTGACAAAAGCATTTTTGAGTTGAACCCATGAAGTAATGGACCCAACGGGTAAACTGATATACCATTCATAAGACATTTGATCCAGACTCATGGGAAAGAGTCTACAAGCGATATCTTCATGTTCTACTTGTAGTCTAATTAACACATCCTTGTAAGCCTGAATATGCTCTTCGGTTGTTCTAGGACCATCGTGTTTGAACTTGGGTAAATATTTCTCAATATTTTTAGGTATGTTATGAACATCCCCGGCTATGTTTAGGGTAATATTACGTACTCCATACCAGGGATCTGGTGGTGGTTGGGCCATAGTGTTTGATAAAGGTGGCCCTATAGGAGTAGTAGAAATAGTAGAGGTAATTGGTGTGGATACACTTGGTGTACTCATGATAATAGAGACAACCAATGTAGAAACACTAGTTGTACTTGACACTACAAGTGAACCTAAGGTAAGCATACTAGGTGGGATTTCAACCTCTTGAGTCTTGTTCCTCGGTTTCCTAGAATTAGGAGAAAGACTTTGAAAGATGGTTTCCCTAGTGGTTTTAGACCTAGTAGCGATATACTCAAGTTGGGCCAACTTGGGAAGACACTTTCTCTACAAGACCTCTCACAACTCACAATAACTCAAACAATAAACAAAAGGAAAACCAAAAACCTGCAAAACAAAGTTCCTGCAACACAACATAGTGGAAACAAAACTTCACACGTTAGTTGTCAAAAAATAAAAGGCTTCTACAACTATAAACATTGTTAGATGAAAATGATCTTAAGTAAACAAATCACAAAGTTATGCAATGAAGGAGGCCCTCCTTCTAGCGCCATTTCTATTGAGTGGATATTTTACCTAGTTGTAAAATCCCCACCACAGTTAGGGTATTAAACCGAAAACCCTCTCTTGCAAAGAATTTAAACAAAGAAAACAACTTCTCCAAGGTTTCACTATATAAGCATTACACATGTATATTTGAAACTAAAATATTCAAGAATAACAAGTGCTAGAAACAACCAAGTGATTTGCAAGTAACTGTAAACAAGGGGCCTACTGGTTTATTTCATTCATGCTTTGTAATTAATTTCCTTAGATTGCCATGGTTGTGCCTTAATGTGAATCCATAAAATGAAGTGCTTTTTATTGATTATATTTGCATTAATATGTCTTACCCTAAATCCCTGTTAGTGGGTTCATTTTAATCTTCAGATTAAGATGCAAAGTTAGAGTGTTGTGGAATTGTCCACTTCATTTTAAATCCATACCTTTAATGTGATATTGTAGTCAGTATTTGCAGTTAGTAGGTTCAATTTTATCTTCAGATTAATGTTCCACTAATTGCAAAGTTAGAAGTCAGTAGGTTAGAAAGTTAGAATGTTAGAGAGTTAGAAAGTTAGCAAGTTAGCATTCATTGCTTTATCTACACTTAAGATGAAGTAGTAGGTTAGTAACCCTCCCTCCTAGACTGATTTTATCTTGCTTATGCCATGTGAAAATTGTGCAAATTCGTTCCTTTTAATACTCTTGAAATATTATCCAAATAATTGTAAAGTTAAAAGCTCAGAAAACTAATTACTTGGATTATGTATACTCTAGATTTCCCAGATCAGATTTATGATGTAAATAGGATCTTTTGGGATTTTGAGTTTCAGATTGAGAACTTGCAAAAATAAATTTTGGGATGTGCAAAAGAAAGAAAACTTGCATGAGAAAACTATGACAAACTATACTAAAGCTAGAATAAAAATGCAAATGTAATATGGTATCATGCTCCCCTACCCTACAAAACCAAATATCATGAGTCACTCACGAGGATAACCCAACCTAATCAAACCTGCAATAGCACAATCAGATTAGATCAAGTGCTAGACTCAAAGGAAAAATAGAACCTGCATTGACATAAACCTTCACATAGTGTAACCTCCTAAGAGCATTCAACACTAGATATAAGTTTAAAAAATATAGCAAAAAGAATGGACATTAACACAATAATCCTCAGAAATGAACTCCTTCAGTCTTGCTCACAAGGTGCAAGTTTTCGGATCAATGTGCATCAAAATGGTATTCTTTTATTACAAAAATTCCAGCCCCCAAACATGGGCTTCCATGGGTATTTAATCTTTCTAGGAACCCTTTCGCTTCACCTTCTCCCACAAAAAATGGAAGTGTAATATGGATAAATTCCAACATTTTAAACCTTTTACAAAATAAAATGATAACAACAGGATAAATCTCGTCTATACCCTTTTATCTCCTTCTAAAATTTAGATTACCCTTTAGTCTCTATCCCAAATATTAAACAATAATATTAATCAACAATCCAAAAAAACATTTAACCCTTACAAAAAGAACAGGGGTCATAATCATGGGTGCTATCCATACCCCTAAATACCCATAGCCACAACGGGATATACCAAAAAGGGTGCATAATGTTCACAAAATAACTAACCACAAATGAAAAACAAATAAAAATTAAACCTACGACCAAAATTTCCCTTCATCCTTCATCGGGTGGCGTCGACGCGACTCAAACCCGAGTCGTTGGGGTGCAAGCCCTAACTAGCTTACCCCTACCATTGCACCCAAGGCTTGGGTGGATACCCAAGTCTCATGGCCATATTTGATCTCTCTTCCATGTAGCGCTTCATTGTACAACACTTCCTCCACCATGGTGTTCCTCCTCTCGGTGCTTTTGTATAACACATTTCGAGTAACTCTCATATTCCATATTGATTGCCTTCAGATCCTTGCTCTACCATACAACCATACCTGCATTTGGCCTCCATCGTCTCTCCAAATCATCGCTCACTTTCATAAAATACTCTCCCATGGGTGTTTTAGCATACTGCTTGGTGCTACGATTTACATGAAAGGCAGTATCTCCTTTTGTTCCAATGATGATTGCCATGGCTAGTAGTATTCTTGTCACCTGCCACTCACAATTATTCAAAAGTAGTTTGGTGAGGGATGTTGTTCCACCTATATGCCACAACGGATACCTTACCACCTTTATTCCTTCACCTCTGATGTTACTATCATTAGTGTGTAGCTCACTCTATAGCTTTGGCTCCTTGAAGTGCCACATGTATGCGGGAAGCATTTTGATTTGGGTAGGAAATTCATTTATCCCACATTCTTAGAATCACTGTGTTGGAAATTTTGATCTTATTTAGTTGTCATCAATATCAATGTGAAAAGTCATCATTAATTTTATGGAGCACACCATCAATAGCCCTAGGAACAATGCAAAGAGTTGAAGAATAGGTTGGCAAAATATTATTTATGAAGGTTTATGGAAAACTCATGGTGGAATATTAAATGGTTTTATTAAATTCACTATGAGGATATAAAATTCTCCTCACACATTGAGATGATAGTTAAGATTTTAAAAATACCCACAGTGAAATAATTATTTACAAATTTAAAGGTTTAAGTTTAAACCCAAGGAAGGCTTTAATATCCTTAAAGCTAAAGTTTAAAAATATAATTTATAAAATTTAAATTCCTTAGAATTTAAATAATTTATAAATTATAAAGGTTGGAAAGCACCGAAATCATCAAACAAGTGGGAGCACTAAAGTCTAAACAACAAATGGTGTTCGTGTATAAATTAATGCCAAAGAGGCATTCAAAACTTACCCCTCGATATTACTAATGCATATGACAAGTTTGAAACATTTTTGGTGAAATCATGATTGTTGAGGAAGAAGACAAGGATTCACTTGTATTTAGTGCCAGGTAAAAGACAAAAGGGAAAGATATTTCTGGTTAAATCATAAAGGACATGATGATCCATTGGTAGCGTACATTTTTCAAAGGTGTTGGGAGTTGAGGAGTCCACGATCGATTCACGTGGACAATTGGCATGGTTGACTTGAGCACCAAGGAAAATTTTTGATCGTGTTCGGTTTTGAGTGCCAAGTGTGGTAGAAGGAGCATGAGGTGCTCATGGAGTGTTAAGCGTCCATCTAGCGCACGCTATGGCTAAGTCTGCGGCTAGAGCACCCGCGGGGATAGAGATTGTGAGTTCGAATCCCACTAAGTGTTAAAGGTAATTTTTGTTTAAATTTTTATATTGCCCAAAGTTTTTGCTAAGGTGTTGTTAGGAGTTATAAGGGTTTGTGGAGAATTATTTGTTTGTGTTGTTTGGAGTTATAAGGGTTTGGTGAAGAATTAATTTTGGTAATTAATTTGTGTTGTTAGGAGTTATAAGGGTTTGTGAATAATTATTTTAATGGAAATTGTTTTGTGCCATTTGGAGTTAAAAGGTTTTTGAAAGAGTATTTTATTAAAAAGTGATTTATGTTATTTTAAGGAAAAAAGATTTGATTCTTGCAAAAGTTCTTTTTGCCATTAAAATTGATTAAAGATGTTTTGAGTTATTTTGGTGGAAGTTGAAATTATTTTAGTTGGGAGTTTATAACGTGCTATTAGATACATATTTTATGTATGTTGTTGGTTATTTTTGAAAGGTGGAGTGGTAAGGTGTAATTAAGTTTTTGCATTATATTGTGAGAAAGATTTATCTTCTAACCTCTTTAAGTTTGGCATAGAAGTGATTGTGGTTGTGGCAGATTTACAAGATCTCTTCACCATCAAGAAAAATGTATGAGCACATTCTTCCATAGTTGATTTGATTGATTGGTTTTCTAGAAAATAAGTTTGGAGTGAAAAGGACTTGATTAGGGTTTCCTTTTAAGAGTGTTTGAGTTAATGCATCAAGGTTTTCTAGAATAAAGAGTTGTTAAAACCTTGTTTGATTATCATTATTGTTAAAGCCATTGGTTGTGTGAATAACTTGAGTTAGGGTTTTGAAAATAACATGAGTATCATTGTTATGTGAAGATTATTTTATAAGAATTGTTGTTGAAATGGGTTGTCATGCAAAGAACTTGAACTAGAGATTGAAAAGAACATGAATATCATTGTTATGTGAGATTAGTTGTTGAGCATTGTTGGAAATATTTTGAGTGAATGTTTATATGATTGGACTAGGGTTTGTGAGCAAGGGTTGTTTCATTAAGTGATTGGTTGAGAAGAGTTGGTTGAGCCTAGTCAAGTGGATGTGTGAAGTTATTTTTCAAGTTCCATAAAACAAACCATTCTATATTTTGAATTGAGTTGAGAAAGTGATTGAGCATTGAGATGAATTGGAAGCATATTGAGTCTCTAATAATTCTTCTTATGTTTCTAAGAGAGTGATTGAAAGTAATTGAGAATTGTGATGAGTATAGAACATACCGAGTCTCTAACAATTATCTTTATATTTCTATGATATTGGACAAGTTATGTGTGGACTTGTTGAGAATATTTGAGCAAGTTTTGTGTGGACTTGTTAAGAATATTGGGCAAGTTCTGTGTGGACATGTTGAGAAGATTTGAGCAAGTACTATGTGGAATTGTTGAGCAGATTTGAGCAAGTACTGTGTGGACTTGTAGTGGAGGTAGTATTATTCTAGAGGATCACCAGCCAAAGTAGATGAGAAGGAGTTCTCCTATGGATAGAGATCCATGAACTTGATTTAGGGGATCAACATATCATTTGGATTGAGGTCCATAAACATTGTAATTGGGAAAGGATTCCCAAGAGATTGATCGAGAAAATTTTAGTGAATGATTTTCTTCGTGGAGTAGCCCACATTGGGTGAACCACGTAAATTATGGTATATCTATTTTGTGTGATGTTTTGTACATTGCTTTGATTACTTCTACTGATATTGCTATCTATAATTTGCATAATATTGATTGGGAAAGAAAAGGAAATAGTGGTATTATACTACTCACCCCCCTCTCAGTATAAGCTTGTGTTTTAAAATTGGTATCAGAACGAGTTCCTTCAAAAGAGTTTTATAGCTTAAAGTAAAAGCTAAAAAGAACACAATGGATCCTAAGGAGGTGTCCTCAAATAATTTAGCACCAGTATTTTATGGAAGTAACTATATGTATTGGATTATGATGATGAAGATCTACCTAATAGCACTTGGCAATGACATTTGAGAAGAAGTGGAATTTAGATACGATCCCTTAATCAATCCTCCTACAGATAAGGAAGGTAAGCTTCTACAACACTATAATTCAAAAGCAATGAATTCACTTGTGAGAGGTTTGCATAGAACAGAGTCTATGAAAGTTATGCATTTAAAATATGCAAAATAAATGTGGGATAAATTACAAAATATATATGAAGGAGATAAAAGTGTCAAGAAAGCAAAGATGTGAAATCTCAAAGGACAAATTGAAGCATTAAGAATGAACAATGAGGAAAATATTAGTGTTTATCTACTTCTAATTTATGAGGTTGTTAATGGTATGCAAGGACTTGGAATGAAAATTTATGAATCTAATGTTTGTGATAAAGAATTAAGATCTCTTCCAAAAAGATTCAATGAACAGGTTTCTACTATAGAAGTGTCAATGGATGGTGATAATTTGACAAGAGATAAGTTGCTTGGTATTCTCACAAAATTTGAGATAATATTAAAATATCCTATTCCCTAGAAGGAAGCAACATTCAAAGCAATCAATAAGACAAAGGGTAAGAAGTCATAATCAAGCAATGAGTCATTCAGGTGATGGAGAAGATAACTATGGTAGAAGAGATAAGGAATATAGAATATCTAGAGATCTAAGATCCGTTAAGTGTTTCAATTGTGGAAAGTATGGATATTTTGCAAAAAATTACCAATAACCCAAGAAAAATGGTGAAGAAAAACAAGATCACAAAAATAGGGAATTAGAAAGATACAAGCACCAAAATAAAATCAAGGATGGACAAAGTAGACAAGGAAATAAGTTCTTTCAAAGGCAAAAAAGAAGCTACTATGCGGATAAGGCAAGTACTCAAGTGATAGTGATGCTAGTTTTTTAGACAATGATAGAGATGAAGTCCTATTTATGATTTAAGAGAAAGAACCAGTTAATAAAAGGACTCCAATCATTCTCAAGTGCTTTAGATGTGGTACATTTGGACATCTTGAAGATAATTTTACAAAGGATGGTTATAGTTTTAGTGATGATGAATATGAAGATACACTTGAAGGACCAGATGGAAATCTTCTAATGGCATTGGAAGATGAATAAGGTGATTTCATAGAAGATAAGACAAAAGAAAATGAATATGCAAACAAAGGCAAACAAATAGAGGAATATTCAAAAAAGGATGGATATGATCTCAAGGGAGAACTTATCTATGCCCTTGAAATAGTAAAGAAGGTAAGAAATCAAAACTCTAAACTTGAAATTCAATTCCAAGAATGTGATGAAGAGAGAAGTTTTCTTATAGAGGATTTAGAAAAATCAAAGGATAAGGAAAAAAGGGTCAAGGATAAGTTATAAGAAAATATCTTAGAATGTGAGAAGTTAGCACAAGAAGTGGCATTATTAAGAGAATATTTGGAGGACTCCAAGATCAAGATGAAAGGGTTCAAAAATATCTCAAATAACTTGGATAAGTTCATCAAGACACAAAAGACTACATCAAACAAAAAATATCTTGGATTTGAACAGGTTCAAAAGAAATGGGAAGGAGAGTCAACCTCAAGTTTTGGATAAGGAGAAACTTCAAATGAAGATACTTCAAAATAATATAGTGTAAAAGAGGGTGAGACATATGAGGATGAGTTGGACAACAAATAGTTCAACAAAGATAAGAACAATGCACACAGAAGATACATATGGAACAACAATCAAAATAGGTCAAAAGAGACTAGGAGACCAATGAGGTCAAGACAAGGAAAATTCAATGGAAGAAGCTTTTCATGTCATAGGTTTGGTCACATGGCTTCACAATGCAGGACACGTGAAAGATAGGAATATGGAAACAAACTGCTTTTTCATGGGTATTGCTACTCATGTAATAATTTTGGTCACAAGGCAATGAATTGCAAGGTTCATGACAGAAGAGGATATGGCTTCACTAGGAGAAATTCTATGGCATTTGCACCTCCAAGGAATAATAACATTAAGTGTTGTAAAAGTTCTTTTTGCCATTAAAATTGATTAAAGATGTTTTGAGTTATTTTGGTGGAAGTTGAAATTATTTTAGTTGGGAGTTTATAACGTGCTATTAGATACATATTTTATGTATGTTGTTGGTTATTTTTGAAAGGTGGAGTGGTAAGGTGTAATTAAGTTTTTGCATTATATTGTGAGAAAGATTTATCTTCTAACCTCTTTAAGTTTGGCATAGAAGTGATTGTGGTTGTGGCAGATTTACAAGATCTCTTCACCATCAAGAAAAATGTATGAGCACATTCTTCCATAGTTGATTTGATTGATTGGTTTTCTAGAAAATAAGTTTGGAGTGAAAAGGACTTGATTAGGGTTTCCTTTTAAGAGTGTTTGAGTTAATGCATCAAGGTTTTCTAGAATAAAGAGTTGTTAAAACCTTGTTTGATTATCATTATTGTTAAATCCATTGGTTGTGTGAATAACTTGAGTTAGGGTTTTGAAAATAACATGAGTATCATTGTTATGTGAAGATTATTTTATAAGAATTGTTGTTGAAATGGGTTGTCATGCAAAGAACTTGAACTAGAGATTGAAAAGAACATGAATATCATTGTTATGTGAGATTAGTTGTTGAGCATTGTTGGAAATATTTTGAGTGAATGTTTATATGATTGGACTAGGGTTTGTGAGCAAGGGTTGTTTCATTAAGTGATTGGTTGAGAAGAGTTGGTTGAGCCTAGTCAAGTGGATGTGTGAAGTTATTTTTCAAGTTCCATAAAACAAACCATTCTATATTTTGAATTGAGTTGAGAAAGTGATTGAGCATTGAGATGAATTGGAAGCATATTGAGTCTCTAATAATTCTTCTTATGTTTCTAAGAGAGTGATTGAAAGTAATTGAGAATTGTGATGAGTATAGAACATACCGAGTCTCTAACAATTATCTTTATATTTCTATGATATTGGACAAGTTCTGTGTGGACTTGTTGAGAATATTTGAGCAAGTTTTGTGTGGACTTGTTAAGAATATTGGGCAAGTTCTGTGTGGACATGTTGAGAAGATTTGAGCAAGTACTATGTGGAATTGTTGAGCAGATTTGAGCAAGTCTTGTGTGGACTTGTTGAGCATATTTGAGCAAGTTCTATGTGGAATTGTTGATAATATTTGAGCAAGTTCTATAAGGACTTGTTGATCAAATTTGAGCAAGTTGTGTGGATTTGTTGAGCATATTTGAGCAATAACTGTGTGGACTTTTTGAGCAGATTTGATCAAGTTCTGTGTGGACTTGTTGAGCAGATTTGAGCAAGTTCTAAATGAAATTGTTGAGAAGATTTAAGCAAGTTCTGAATGGACTTGTTGAGCAGATTTGTGCTAGACTGAAGGACTGTGTTTAGTGAATATTTGAGATAGATCTTTGGAGGTGATAGAGCAGAGAAGATAGTAGTATCCAATGGATAGATATCCATTAGACAGGGTAGTGAGGATAGGTCTTCTGAGTGGGGACAAGAGTCTTTAATGGAGAGAGATCCAAAAGCCATTGTAGTGGAGGTAGTATTATTCTAGAGGATCACCAGCCAAAGTAGATGAGAAGGAGTTCTCCTATGGATAGAGATCCATGAACTTGATTTAGGGGATCAACATATCATTTGGATTGAGGTCCATAAACATTGTAATTGGGAAAGGATTCCCAAGAGATTGATCGAGAAAATTTTAGTGAATGATTTTCTTCGTGGAGTAGCCCACATTGGGTGAACCACGTAAATTATGGTATATCTATTTTGTGTGATGTTTTGTACATTGCTTTGATTACTTCTACTGATATTGCTATCTATAATTTGCATAATATTGATTGGGAAAGAAAAGGAAATAGTGGTATTATACTACTCACCCCCCTCTCAGTATAAGCTTGTGTTTTAAAATTGGTATCAGAACGAGTTCCTTCAAAAGAGTTTTATAGCTTAAAGTAAAAGCTAAAAAGAACACAATGGATCCTAAGGAGGTGTCCTCAAATAATTTAGCACCAGTATTTTATGGAAGTAACTATATGTATTGGATTATGATGATGAAGATCTACCTAATAGCACTTGGCAATGACATTTGAGAAGAAGTGGAATTTAGATACGATCCCTTAATCAATCCTCCTACAGATAAGGAAGGTAAGCTTCTACAACACTATAATTCAAAAGCAATGAATTCACTTGTGAGAGGTTTGCATAGAACAGAGTCTATGAAAGTTATGCATTTAAAATATGCAAAATAAATGTGGGATAAATTACAAAATATATATGAAGGAGATAAAAGTGTCAAGAAAGCAAAGATGTGAAATCTCAAAGGACAAATTGAAGCATTAAGAATGAACAATGAGGAAAATATTAGTGTTTATCTACTTCTAATTTATGAGGTTGTTAATGGTATGCAAGGACTTGGAATGAAAATTTATGAATCTAATGTTTGTGATAAAGAATTAAGATCTCTTCCAAAAAGATTCAATGAACAGGTTTCTACTATAGAAGTGTCAATGGATGGTGATAATTTGACAAGAGATAAGTTGCTTGGTATTCTCACAAAATTTGAGATAATATTAAAATATCCTATTCCCTAGAAGGAAGCAACATTCAAAGCAATCAATAAGACAAAGGGTAAGAAGTCATAATCAAGCAATGAGTCATTCAGTGATGGAGAAGATAACTATGGTAGAAGAGATAAGGACTATAGAATATCAAGAGATCTAAGATCTGTTAAGTGTTTCAATTGTGGAAAGTATGGATATTTTGCAAAAAATTACCAATAACCCAAGAAAAATGGTGAAGAAAAACAAGATCACAAAAATAGGGAATTAGAAAGATACAAGCACCAAAATAAAATCAAGGATGGACAAAGTAGACAAGGAAATAAGTTCTTTCAAAGGCAAAAAAGAAGCTACTATGCGGATAAGGCAAGTACTCAAGTGATAGTGATGCTAGTTTTTTAGACAATGATAGAGATGAAGTCCTATTTATGATTTAAGAGAAAGAACCAGTTAATAAAAGGACTCCAATCATTCTCAAGTGCTTTAGATGTGGTACATTTGGACATCTTGAAGATAATTTTACAAAGGATGGTTATAGTTTTAGTGATGATGAATATGAAGATACACTTGAAGGACCGAGATGGAAATCTTCTAATGGCATTGGAAGATGAATAAGGTGATTTCATAGAAGATAAGACAAAAGAAAATGAATATGCAAACAAAGGCAAACAAATAGAGGAATATTCAAAAAAGGATGGATATGATCTCAAGGGAGAACTTATCTATGCCCTTGAAATAGTAAAGAAGGTAAGAAATCAAAACTCTAAACTTGAAATTCAATTCCAAGAATGTGATGAGGAGAGAAGTTTGCTTATAGAGGATTTAGAAAAATCAAAGGATAAGGAAAAAAGGGTCAAGGATAAGTTATAAGAAAATATCTTAGAATGTGAGAAGTTAGCACAAGAAGTGGCATTATTAAGAGAATATTTGGAGGACTCCAAGATCAAGATGAAAGGGTTCAAAAATATCTCAAATAACTTGGATAAGTTCATCAAGACACAAAAGACTACATCAAACAAAAAATATCTTGGATTTGAACAGGTTCAAAAGAAATGGGAAGGAGAGTCAACCTCAAGTTTTGGATAAGGAGAAACTTCAAATGAAGATACTTCAAAATAATATAGTGTAAAAGAGGGTGAGACATATGAGGATGAGTTGGACAACAAATAGTTCAACAAAGATAAGAACAATGCACACAGAAGATACATATGGAACAACAATCAAAATAGGTCAAAAGAGACTAGGAGACCAATGAGGTCAAGACAAGGAAAATTCAATGGAAGAAGCTTTTCATGTCATAGGTTTGGTCACATGGCTTCACAATGCAGGACACGTGAAAGATAGGAATATGGAAACAAACTGCTTTTTCATGGGTATTGCTACTCATGTAATAATTTTGGTCACAAGGCAATGAATTGCAAGGTTCATGACAGAAGAGGATATGGCTTCACTAGGAGAAATTCTATGGCATTTGCACCTCCAAGGAATAATAACATTAAGTGTTGTAAAAGTTCTTTTTGCCATTAAAATTGATTAAAGATGTTTTGAGTTATTTTGGTGGAAGTTGAAATTATTTTAGTTGGGAGTTTATAACGTGCTATTAGATACATATTTTATGTATGTTGTTGGTTATTTTTGAAAGGTGGAGTGGTAAGGTGTAATTAAGTTTTTGCATTATATTGTGAGAAAGATTTATCTTCTAACCTCTTTAAGTTTGGCATAGAAGTGATTGTGGTTGTGGCGGATTTACAAGATCCCTTCACCATCAAGAAAAATGTATGAGCACATTCTTCCATAGTTGATTTGATTGATTGGTTTTCTAGAAAATAAGTTTGGAGTGAAAAGGACTTGATTAGGGTTTCCTTTTAAGAGTGTTTGAGTTAATGCATCAAGGTTTTCTAGAATAAAGAGTTGTTAAAACCTTGTTTGATTATCATTATTGTTAAAGCCATTGGTTGTGTGAATAACTTGAGTTAGGGTTTTGAAAATAACATGAGTATCATTGTTATGTGAAGATTATTTTATAAGAATTGTTGTTGAAATGGGTTGTCATGCAAAGAACTTGAACTAGAGATTGAAAAGAACATGAATATCATTGTTATGTGAGATTAGTTGTTGAGCATTGTTGGAAATATTTTGAGTGAATGTTTATATGATTGGACTAGGGTTTGTGAGCAAGGGTTGTTTCATTAAGTGATTGGTTGAGAAGAGTTGGTTGAGCCTAGTCAAGTGGATGTGTGAAGTTATTTTTCAAGTTCCATAAAACAAACCATTCTATATTTTGAATTGAGTTGAGAAAGTGATTGAGCATTGAGATGAATTGGAAGCATATTGAGTCTCTAATAATTCTTCTTATGTTTCTAAGAGAGTGATTGAAAGTAATTGAGAATTGTGATGAGTATAGAACATACCGAGTCTCTAACAATTATCTTTATATTTCTATGATATTGGACAAGTTCTGTGTGGACTTGTTGAGAATATTTGAGCAAGTTTTGTGTGGACTTGTTAAGAATATTGGGCAAGTTCTGTGTGGACATGTTGAGAAGATTTGAGCAAGTACTATGTGGAATTGTTGAGCAGATTTGAGCAAGTACTGTGTGGACTTGTTGAGCATATTTGAGCAAGTTCTATGTGGAATTGTTGATAATATTTGAGCAAGTTCTATAAGGACTTGTTGATCAAATTTGAGCAAGTTGTGTGGATTTGTTGAGCATATTTGAGCAATAACTGTGTGGACTTGTTGAGCAGATTTGATCAAGTTCTGTGTGGACTTGTTGAGCAGATTTGAGCAAGTTCTAAATGAAATTGTTGAGAAGATTTAAGCAAGTTATGAATGGACTTGTTGAGCAGATTTGTGCTAGACTGAAGGACTGTGTTTAGTGAATATTTGAGATAGATCTTTGGAGGTGATAGAGCAGAGAAGATAGTAGTATCCAATGGATAGATATCCATTAGACAGGGTAGTGAGGATAGGTCTTCTGAGTGGGGACAAGAGTCTTTAATGGAGAGAGATCCAAAAGCCATTGTAGTGGAGGTAGTATTATTCTAGAGGATCACCAGCCAGAGTAGATGAGAAGGAGTTCTCCTATGGATAGAGATCCATGAACTTGATTTAGGGGATCAACATATCATTTGGATTGAGGTCCATAAACATTGTAATTGGGAAAGGATTCCCAAGAGATTGATCGAGAAAATTTTAGTGAATGATTTTCTTCGTGGAGTAGCCCACATTGGGTGAACCACGTAAATTATGGTATATCTATTTTGTGTGATGTTTTGTACATTGCTTTGATTACTTCTACTGATATTGCTATCTATAATTTGCATAATATTGATTGGGAAAGAAAAGGAAATAGTGGTATTATACTACTCACCCCCCTCTCAGTATAAGCTTGTGTTTTAAAATTGGTATCAGAACGAGTTCCTTCAAAAGAGTTTTATAGCTTAAAGTAAAAGCTAAAAAGAACACAATGGATCCTAAGGAGGTGTCCTCAAATAATTTAGCACCAGTATTTTATGGAAGTAACTATATGTATTGGATTATGATGATGAAGATCTACATAATAGCACTTGGCAATGACATTTGAGAAGAAGTGGAATTTAGATACGATCCCTTAATCAATCCTCCTACAGATAAGGAAGGTAAGCTTCTACAACACTATAATTCAAAAGCAATGAATTCACTTGTGAGAGGTTTGCATAGAACAGAGTCTATGAAAGTTATGCATTTAAAATATGCAAAATAAATGTGGGATAAATTACAAAATATATATGAAGGAGATAAAAGTGTCAAGAAAGCAAAGATGTGAAATCTCAAAGGACAAATTGAAGCATTAAGAATGAACAATGAGGAAAATATTAGTGTTTATCTACTTCTAATTTATGAGGTTGTTAATGGTATGCAAGGACTTGGAATGAAAATTTATGAATCTAATGTTTGTGATAAAGAATTAAGATCTCTTCCAAAAAGATTCAATGAACAGGTTTCTACTATAGAAGTGTCAATGGATGGTGATAATTTGACAAGAGATAAGTTGCTTGGTATTCTCACAAAATTTGAGATAATATTAAAATATCCTATTCCCTAGAAGGAAGCAACATTCAAAGCAATCAATAAGACAAAGGGTAAGAAGTCATAATCAAGCAATGAGTCATTCAGTGATGGAGAAGATAACTATGGTAGAAGAGATAAGGACTATAGAATATCAAGAGATCTAAGATCTGTTAAGTGTTTCAATTGTGGAAAGTATGGATATTTTGCAAAAAATTACCAATAACCCAAGAAAAATGGTGAAGAAAAACAAGATCACAAAAATAGGGAATTAGAAAGATACAAGCACCAAAATAAAATCAAGGATGGACAAAGTAGACAAGGAAATAAGTTCTTTCAAAGGCAAAAAAGAAGCTACTATGCGGATAATGCAAGTACTCAAGTGATAGTGATGCTAGTTTTTTAGACAATGATAGAGATGAAGTCCTATTTATGATTTAAGAGAAAGAACCAGTTAATAAAAGGACTCCAATCATTCTCAAGTGCTTTAGATGTGGTACATTTGGACATCTTGAAGATAATTTTACAAAGGATGGTTATAGTTTTAGTGATGATGAATATGAAGATACACTTGAAGGACCAGATGAAAATCTTCTAATGGCATTGGAAGATGAATAAGGTGATTTCATAGAAGATAAGACAAAAGAAAATGAATATGCAGACAAAGGCAAACAAATAGAGGAATATTCAAAAAAGGATGGATATGATCTCAAGGGAGAACTTATCTATGCCCTTGAAATAGTAAAGAAGGTAAGAAATCAAAACTCTAAACTTGAAATTCAATTCCAAGAATGTGATGAAGAGAGAAGTTTGCTTATAGAGGATTTAGAAAAATCAAAGGCTAAGGCAAAAAAGGGTCAAGGATAAGTTATAAGAAAATATCTTAGAATGTGAGAAGTTAGCACAAGAAGTGGCATTATTAAGAGAATATTTGGAGGACTCCAAGATCAAGATGAAAGGGTTCAAAAATATCTCAAATAACTTGGATAAGTTCATCAAGACACAAAAGACTACATCAAACAAAAAATATCTTGGATTTGAACAAGTTCAAAAGAAATGGGAAGGAGAGTCAACCTCAAATTTTGGATAAGAAGAAACTTCAAATGAAGATACTTCAAAATAATATAGTGTAAAAGAGGGTGAGACATATGAGGATGAGTTGGACAACAAATAGTTCAACAAAGATAAGAACAATGCACACAGAAGATACATATGGAACAAAAATCAAAATAGGTCAAAAGAGACTAGGAGACCAATGAGGTCAAGACAAGGAAAATTCAATGGAAGAAGCTTTTCATGTCATAGGTTTGGTCACATGGCTTCACAATGCAGGACACGTGAAAGATAGGAATATGGAAACAAACTGCTTTTTCATGGGTATTGCTACTCATGTAATAATTTTGGTCACAAGGCAATGAATTGCAAGGTTCATGACAGAAGAGGATATGGCTTCACTAGGAGAAATTCTATGGCATTTGCACCTCCAAGGAATAATAACATTAAGTGTTGTAAGTGCAACAATGATGGTCACACATCAAAGTGGTGTAGAGCAAACATTCTAGAAATAGGTATAAACAGGAACATGAATTTGAATATGAACAAGAATAGGAACAAGGATATGAACATGAATAGGAACAAGAACATGAACAAGAACAAGAACAAGAACAAGAACAAGAACAAGAACAAGAACAAGAACAAGAACAAGAACAAGAACAAGAACAAGAACAAGAACAAGAACAAGAACAAGAACAAGAACAAGAACAAGAACAAGAACAAGAACAAGAACAAGAACAAGAACAAGAACAAGAACAAGAACAAGAACAAGAACAAGAACAAGAACAAGAACAAGAACAAGAACAAGAACAAGAACAAGAACACAAACAAGAACAAGAACAAGAACATGCATATGAATAGGAACGGGAATAAGAACAAGAACAAGAACAAAGATATGAACAGGAACATGTACATGGAAGGAAATAGTCAAAGGAATTAGAAGGATTATATAAGAAGGAAATAGGATAAAGGTAAAGAATAGTGTTTTATAGGAGTATAAATACTCCCACCCTAGAATTTACCACCTCAAGAGGATGTGGGGGAGGGGCTAAGCTAAGAGGCTCATTCTTAGCCCCGAGCCCCAAAGGTGACCCTTTGCCATTGATGTCAAAGGGGGAGAGATTTGAGTAAGGGGAGATATTTGATATTTGAGAGAGAATTGAGCCAGGGAGAGCAATGTCTCAGGGGGAGCAGAACAAAGGAACAATCAAGTTTTTAGTTAAACAAATTTGGGTTGCCATCAATGACAAAGGGGGAGATTGTTGGATATTTTTAGCTTATTTAGTTTTCATTGATGTCAAGGTGAAAATTCATTATTAATTTCATGGAGCACACCATCAATAGCACTACAAAAAATGCAAAGAGTTGAAGAATAAGTTGGAAAAATATTGTTTTATGAAGGTTTATGGCAAACTCATGGTGGAAGATTAAATGGTTTTATTAAATTCATTATGAGGATATAAAAGTCTCCTCACACATTGAGATGATAATTAAGATTTTAAAAAGACCCACGGTGGAAGAATTATTTACAAATTTAAAGGTTTAAGTTTAAACCCAAGGAAGGCTTTAATCTCCTTAAATCTAAAGTTTAAAAATATAATTTATAAAATTTAAATTCCTTAGAATTTAAATAATTTATAAATTATAAAGGTTGGAAAGCACCGACATCATCAAACAAGTGGGAGCACCGACGTCTAAACAAAAAAGGGTGTTTGTGTATAAATTAATGCCAAAGAGGCATTCAAAACTTACCCCTCGATATTACTAATGCATATGACAAGTTTGAAACATTTTTGGTGAAATCATGATTGTTGAGGAAGAAGACAAGGATTCGCTTGTATTTAGTGCTAGGTAAAAGACAAAAGGGAAAGAGCTTTTTGGTTAAATTGCAAAGGACACGGTGGTCCATTGGCAGCGTATATTTTTCAAAGGTGTTGGGAGTTGAGGAGTCCACGATCGATTCACATGGAGAATTGGCATGGTTGACTTGAGCACCAAATAAAATTTTTGATCGTGTTTGGTTTGGAGTGCCAGGTGTGGTAGAAGGAGCATGAGGTGCTCATGGAGTGTTAAGCGTGCATCTAGCGCACACGGTGGCTATGTCTGTGGCTAGAGCACCCACGGGGACAAATATTATGGGTTCAAATCCCACTAAGTGTTAAAGGTAATTTTTCTTTAAATTTTTATATTGCCCAAATTTTTTGCTAAGGTGTTGTTAGGAGTTATAAGGGTTTGGTGAAGAATTAATTTTGGTAATTAATTTGTGTTGTTAGGAGTTATAAGGGTTTGTGAATAATTATTTTATTGGAAATTGTTTTGTGCCATTTGGAGCTTAAAAGTTTTTGAAAGAGTATTTTATTAAAAAGTGATTTATGTTATTTTAAGGAAAAAGGATTTGATTCTTACAAAAGTTCTTTTTGCCATTAGAATTGATTAAAGATGTTTTGAGTTATTTTGGTGGAAGTTGAAATTATTTTAGTTGGGAGTTTATAACGTGCTATTAGATACATATTTTATGTATGTTGTTGGTTATTTTTGAAAGGTGGAGTGATAAGGTGTAATTGAGTTTTTGCATTATATTGTGAGAAATATTTATCTTCTAACCTCTTTAAGTTTGGCATAGAAGTGATTGTGGTTGTGGCAGATTTACAAGATCCCTTCACCATCAAGAAAAAGGTATGAGCACATTCTTCCATAGTTGATTTGATTGATTGGTTTTCTAGAAAATAAGTTTGGAGTGAAAAGGACTTGATTAGGGTTTCCTTTTGAGAGTGTTTGAGTTAATGCATCAAGGTTTTCTAGAATAAAGAGTTTGTTTGAAGAACACAATATTATACTGAGAGAGGGGGGTGAACAGTATAAGACCACTTTTTACTTTTCTTTTCAAATCAATATTATGCAGTGTATAGATAGCAGTATCAATAGCAGTAATCAAAGCAATGCACAAAACACCATACACAATAGAGACACAAATTTTAACGTGGTTCACCCAATGTGGGCTACCTCCACAGAGAAAATATTTCTTCTAAATATTTCTCAAATAATCTCTTGGGAATCCTTCCCAATTACAATGTTTATGGACCTCTGTCCAAAGGAGATGTTGATCCCCTAAATCTGGTTTGTGGATCTCTATCCATAGGAGAACTCCTTCTCCTCTGCTCTGGTTGGTGATCCTCTAGAAGACACTACCTCCACTGCACTGACTGTGGATCTCTCTCCACTTGAAGACTCTTGTCCTCACTCAGAAGACCTATCCTCAATGTCCTGGCTGATGGATCTCTATCCACTGGAGACTCTGTCCTCTCTGCTCTGTCACCTCCAAAGCTCTATCTCAATACTGTACTAAACATAGTCCAGTCGGTCTAGCATATCTCTGCTCAATCTCTTGCACTAAACATAGTACATTCGGTCTAGCACAAATCTTCTCAACTCTTTCACTAAACATAGTCCAGTCGGTCTAGCACAAGTCCACTCAAATCTACACTAAACATAGTTCATTCGGTCTAGCACAAATCTGCTCAATAGGTTCACTCATAACCTTCTCAAATCTACTCAATAGGTTCACTCAAAACCTTCTCAAATCTGCTCAATAGGTCCACTTAGAACCTATCCAAATTTCTCAATAGGTCCACACAACCAAATATACTCAATAGGTTCACCACAAACCTTCTCAAATCTACTCAACAAGCTCACACAGAAAATTGTCCAATTTCTACTCAACAAGTCCTCTCTAGGACTTGCTCAAATTTATTCAAGCTTCCACAAAATCTCACACAAAATCAGTCCACAAGTCTTCTCAAAGACTTACCTCAAATCATGCTTAACAAGTCCACACAAAACTTGTCCAATCTCATAGAAACATAAAGAGAATTGTTAGAGACTCAATATGTTCTATACTCAATACTCAATCACTTTCTCAACTTTAATCTCATAGAAGCATAAAGAGAATTTTTAGAGACTCAATATGTTCTATTCTCAAAACTCAATCACTTTCTCAACTCAATCTCATAGAAGCATAAAGAGAATTGTTAGAGACTCAATATGTTCTATTCTCAAAACTCAATCTCAACTCAAATCATAATATAGAATAGTTTGTTTTATGGAACTTGAACAACCACTTCATACAACCACTTGACTAGGCTCAATCAACTCTACTCAACCAATCACTTCAAGAAACAACTCTTTCTCACAAACCCTAGTCCAAGCATGTATCAACCAACTCAAAATATTTCCAACAATGCTCAACAACAAATCTCACATAACAATGATACTCATGATCTTTCCAAACCCTAACTCAGGTTTTTCACACAACCAATGGCTTCAACAACAATGCTTATAAAACAAGGTTTTAATCACAACTCACAATCCAGAAAACCTTGAAGCATTAATTCAAAGCACTTCACTCAACCAATGGTCTCAACAACAATGCTTATAAAACAAGGTTTAATCACAACTCTCAATCTAGAAAACCTTGAAGCATTAATTCAAACACTTTTGAAAAGGAAACCCTAATCAATTCCTTTTCACTCCAAACTTAATTTTCAATCAAGCCAATCACCTAACTCAACAAAGAAGAATTTTGCCCATACCTTTTCTTGAAGAGTAGTTGTCCTTACAAATCTGCCACACTCACAATTACCTCTTTGCCAAACTCAACAAGGGTTAGAGGATAATTTTCTTCAACAAAATATATCACAAAAATAATATCAAAATTACACCTTATCACTCCAACTTTAATAATAATCAATATCCTCACAATAGTCACAAAAACCCTTTATTCAACATAACATACAACCCACAAAGTCTTAACCTTTCAATATTCCACAATAGCAAATTTTAAGACTTTAAAAATAAAAACAGAATTCTCCTTATAACTCCTAAAGGTATTTCTCAACTCCCAACCTATATCACAAAGCAACCCTTTCAAAACTTCAACCACCAAATACCTTATACCTCCAACTTAGGCATTCAATAAAATAAAATATAAAAATGTTACCTTTGCCTTTGGAGAGTTTTGAACTCTCAACGCAGCCCACACAAATGTCTTTACCCACGGTGCACACCACCACACGAGCTATACGCTCGTTGGGAAGGAAGAAGCACCACGTGCTTCAACACCCTATCCTTCCTTGCTTCGCAAAAAGGATGCGCCTAACGTTTGGCGCCTTCAACACGTCCACCAAAAATACTTCCATTGGGATTCGAACACTGTCCACCTTGCACCCAAAATGTAAGCTTGCAGCCCACTTGCCACTAGGCCAAGGTGCCTTGTTGGCTTCCAACTAATCAACGCTTTTGGTTTTGTTTCCTTTCACCATCAACACAAACACGAAATTCACAAATTCATCTCACGAGCTCTGCATTTAATTCGTATGCTATTCTCTTTTCAAATCGAGCAAGGATGAATTTTATGTCCTTTGGCATAGGTTTAAATAATGATTTTTCCTCCTTTTCTTGGAACGTCGGTGCTTCAAAACGTAATTAACCCTCATGACGTCGATGAGGATTTATCAAGGCCTTTGGTCTTAAACCCAACCTTTGGGTTTATTAAAATAATTTTTAACTTTATAAAACCCTCTTTTGCCTTTTAAAACATTATAATAAAAATTATAAATGTTTTATTTGGGTTTTCTCCATGGCACATTTTAATATTATAATAACCACTATTATAATATTAACCTTCGATAATGTACCTTTAATATTTATTTATAAAATTTAAATTCATCCTGAATTTAAATAATTTATAAAATAAATATTATAACTCCTTTTTAACTTCTGTCTTTTGCATTGTTTTACTTGAACTTTGGCCTTCTCCCTGGATATCAAATAACCATCTTTGTCCCCTTTATTTCCTATTGAAATATTTGGTATTAAATGATGACTTCATCTGGTGACATCAATGACAACTTTGACTTAGGGACTCAAAATGTCCAACAATCTCCCCCTTTGTCATTGATGGCAACCCATATCCTTTTTACTGAAACCTGACCTTTCTTTTTCTTCTGCTCCCCCTAGGACATTGCTCCCCCTAGCTCAATGCTCTCTCAAATATCAAATCTCTCCCCAATACACAAATCACACAAATCTCTCCCCCTTTGACATCAATGGCAAAGGGTCACCTTTGGGGCTCGGGGCTAAGAATGAGCCTCTTAGCTTAGCCCCTCCCCCACCTCCACATGAGGTGGTTAATTCTGGGGTGGGAGTATTTCTACTCCCCGAAAGCACTGTTCTTTACCTTTATCCTTTTCCCTTCTTTTCTAAGTTTTTTGAATCCTCTGACTATTTCTTTCCAAGTCATCATCCATGTTCCTGTCATCATTCATGTTCCTCTGTTCTTGTTCATGTTCATGTTCTCATCCATGTTCCTATTCCTGTTCATGTTCCTATTCTGTTCATACCTGTTCCTATTCCTATTCTTGTTGTGTGACCATCATTATTGCACTTATAACACTTAATGTTATTATTCCTTGGAGGTGCAAATGTCTTAGGATTTCTCCTAGTGAAGCCATATCTTCTTCTGTCATGAACCTTGCAATCCATTGCCTTGTGACCAAACTCATTACATGAGTAGCAATACCCATGGAAAAGTTATCCTTTCCCATATTCTTGTCTTTCATGTGTCCTGCATTGTGAAGCCATGTGCCCAAACTTGTGACATGAAAAACATCTTCCATTGAAGCTTCCTTGTCTTGACCTCATTGGTCTCCTATTTTGATTGTTGTTCCATCTGTACCTTCTCTGTGCATTGTTCCTATCTTTGTTGAACTCTTTGTTGTCCAATTCATCCTCTGATGTCTCACTCCCACTTACACTATCTTATTTTGATGTATCTTCATCTGAAGTTTCTTCTTCTTCAAGACTTGAAGTAGACTCTTCTTCCCTTTTCTTTTGAACCTATTTTGAACCAAGACCTGTCTTGTTTGTTGCTCCTCTTTGTATCTTGACTATTTTATCCACACTCTTTGCATTGTTTACATACTTGTATAGTTTATTCTTGGAGTCTTCTACATATTCCTTTAGTAGTGCCACTTCTTGTGCTAACTTCTCACATTCCAAGATCTTTGCTTCTAGCTTATCTTTGAACTTGCTTGCCTTAGCCTTTGATTTTTCTAAATCCTCTATGAGCAATAATCTCTCTTCATCACATTCTTGAAACTGAATTTCAAGCTTAGAGTGTTGCTTTCTTACCTTATTTACCATGTCAAGGGCATAGATAAGTTCTCCCTTGAGATCATAACCATTTTCTGCTGAATAATCCTCTATTTTTTTACCTTTGTTCACATCATTACTTTCTTTTGGCTTGTCTTCTATAGGATCACTCACTTCTTCTTCTAATGCCATTAGAATATTTTCATCTGGTCTTTCAAGTGCATCTTCAAAATCATCATCACTGAAACTATAACCATCCCTTGTGCAATCATCTTCAAGATGTCCAAATTTACCACATCTAAAACACTTGAGAATAACTGGAGTCCTTTTCTTAAGCTGGTTCTTTCTCTTCAATCATAAATAGGACTTCATCTCTATCATTGTCTGAAAAACTAGCATCACTATCATTTGAGTACTTACTTGCATTATCCGCATAGTAGCTTCTCTTTTGCCTTTGGAAGAACTTCTTTCCTTGTCTATTTTGTCCATCCTTGCTTTTCTTCTGGTACCTGTATCTTTCAGATTCCCTGTACCTGTGATCCTATTTTTCTTCATCATTGTTGTTCTTTGGCTCTTTACAATCTGTTGCAAAATGTCCATACTTTCCACAATTGAAACACTTAACAGATCTTAGATCTATGGGTCTTCTGGAACCTTTATCTCTTCTACCATAGTTTGCTTCTTCATCACTAGATGACTCACTACTTGATTCTATCTTCTTACCCTTTTTCTTTTTGTTCACTTTAAATGCAACTTCTTTGGGAGGAATAGGATCTTTTGTTCTTATCTCAAAAGTCGTAAGCATGCCAAGTAAAGAATTTCTTGTCAGAGAATCACTATCAATTGATGTTTCTATAGCAAAAACCTTTTCACTATACCTTTTTGGAAGAGTTCTCAAGATCTTATCACAAGCATCAGATTCATCAACCTTCATTCCAAGACCTCTCATCTCATGTACAAGTTCATCAATCTTACTGAGATAGTCATGAATATTTTCATCATCCCGCATTCTTAAGTTCTCAAATTCTCCTTTGAGATTTCTGATCTTAGCTTTCCTGACACCTTTATCTCCCTCATATATGGTATGCAATAATTCCCACATATATTTTGTTGTTTTACAATCCATAACCTTCATAGATTCTGATCTACCCAATCCTTTTATAATTGCATTCATAGCCCTTGAATTTGCATGCATTAGAAGCTTACCTTCCTTATCTATAGGAGGATTGACTATTGAATCATATCCAAGTTCCACTGCATCCCAAACTTCATTGCCAAGTGCCATCAAGTGAAACCTCATCAACATACACCAATACAAGAAGTCACTTCCATCAAAGACTAGTACTGTATTATTGATGGATCCATCCCTTTGATCCTTTTGATCCATTGTGTTCTTGATCACTTTTCCTTCAAGCTGTCAAACTCTTCTGAAGGAACCCACTCTGATACCAATTGAAGAACACAAGCTTATACTGAGAGGGGGGTGAACAGTATAAGACCACTTTTTACTTTTCTTTTCAAATCAATATTATGCAGTGTATAGATAGCAGTATCAATAGAAGTAATCAAAGCAATGCACAAAACACCATACACAATAGAGACACATATTTTAACGTGGTTCACCCAATGTGGGCTACCTCCATAGAGAAAATATTTCTTCTAAATATTTCTCAAATAATCTCTTGGGAATCCTTCCCAATTACAATGTTTATGGACCTCTATCCAAAGGAGATGTTGATCCCCTAAATCTGGTTTGTGGATCTCTATCCATAGGAGAACTCCTTCTCCTATGCTCTGGCTGGTGATCCTCTAGAAGACACTACCTCCACTACACTGACTGGTGGATCTCTCTCCACTTGAAGACTCTTGTCCTCACTCAGAAGACCTATCCTCAATGTCCTGGCTGATGGATCTCTATCCACTAGAGACTCTGTCCTCTCTACTCTATCACCTCCAAAGCTCTATCTCAATACTATACTAAACATAGTCCAATCGGTCTAGCATAGTTCTGCTCAATATCTTGCACTAAACATAGTACATTTGGTCTAGCACAAATCTTCTCAACTCTTGCACTAAACATAGTCCAATCGGTCTAGCACAAGTCCACTCAAATATGCACTAAACATAGTTCATTCGATCTAGCACAAATATGCTCAATAGGTTCACTCAGAACCTTCTCAAATATTCTCAATAGGTTCACTCAGAACCTTCTCAAATCTACTCAATAGGTCCACTTAGAACCTATCCAAATCTGCTCAATAGATCCACACAAAACCTACTCAAATCTAAAAAAATATATTTAAAACATTCAAATCTCTCAACAAGCTCACACTAAACTTGTCCAAATCTTCTCAACAAGTCCTCTCTAGGACTTGCTCAAATCTACAAATATCACAAAATCATAAATTCTCAAAGACTTACCTCAAATCGCTTAACAAGTCCACACATAACTTGTTCAATCTCATAGAAGCATAAAGAGAATTGTTAGAGACTCAATATGTTCTATACTCAAATACTCAATCACTTTCTCAACTCAATCTCATAGAAGCATAAAGAGAATTGTTAGAGACTCAATATGTTCTATACTCAAAACTCAATCACTTTCTCAACTCAATCTCATAGAAGCATAAAGAGAATTGTTAGAGACTCAATATGTTCTATTCTCAAAACTCAATCTCAACTCAAATCAGAATATAGAATAGTTTGTTTTATGGAACTTGAACAACCACTTCATACAACCACTTGACTAGGCTCAATCAACTCTACTCAACCAATCACTTCAAGAAACAACTCTTTCTCACAAACCCTAGTCCAAGCATGTATCAACCAACTCAAAATATTTCCAACAATGCTCAACAACAAATCTCACATAACAATGATACTCATGATCTTTCCAAACCCTAACTCAAGTTTTTCACACAACCAATGGCTTCAACAACAATGCTTATAAAACAAGGTTTTAATCACAACTCACAAACTAGAAAACCTTGAAGCATTAATTCAAAGCACTTCACTCAACCAATGGTCTCAACAACAATGCTTATAAAACAAGGTTTAATCACAACTCTCAATCCAGAAAACCTTGAAGCATTAATTCAAACACTTTTGAAAAGGAAACCCTAATCAATTCCTTTTCACTCCAAACTTAATTTTCAATCAAGCCAATCACCTAACTCAACAAAGAAGAATTTTACCCATACCTTTTCTTGAAGAGTAGTTGTCCTTACAAATCTGCCACACTCACAATTACCTCTTTGCCAAACTCAACAAGGGTTAGAGGATAATTTTCTTCAACAAAATATATCACAAAAATAATATCAAAATTACACCTTATCACTCCAACTTTAATAATAATCAATATCCTCACAATAGTCACAAAAACCCTTTATTCAACATAACATACAACCCACAAAGTCTTAACCTTTCAATATTCCACAATAGCAAATTTTAAGACTTTTAAAATAAAAACAGAATTCTCCTTATAACTCCTAAAGGTATTTCTCAACTACCAACCTTTATCACAAAGCAACCCTTTCAAAACTTCAACCACCAAATACCTTATACCTCCAACTTAGGCATTCAATAAAATAAAATATAAAAATGTTACCTTTGCCTTTGGAGAGTTTCGAACTCTCAACGCAGCCCACACAAACGTCTTTACCCATGGTGCACACCACCACACAAGCTATACGCTCATTGGGAAGGAAGAAGCACCACGTGCTTCAACACCCTATCCTTCCTTGCTTCGCAAAAAGGATGCGCCTAACATTTGGCGCCTTCAACACGTCCACCAAAAATACTTCCATCGGGATTCGAACACTGTCCACCTTGCACCCAAAATGTAAGCTTGCAGCCCACTTGCCACTAGGCCAAGGTGCCTTGTTGGCTTCCAACTAATCAACGCTTTTGGTTTTGTTTCCTTTCGCCGTCAACACAAACACGAAATTCACAAATTCGTCTCACGAGCTCTGCATTTAATTCGTATGCTATTCTCTTTTCAAATCGAGCAAGGATGAATTTTATGTCCTTTGGCATAGGTTTAAATAATGATTTTTCCTCCTTTGCTTGGAACGTCGGTGCTTCAAAATGTAATTAACCCTCATGACGTCGACGAGGATTTATCAAGGCCTTTGGTCTTAAACCCAACCTTTGGGTTTATTAAAATAATTTTTAACTTTATAAAACCCTCTTTTGCCTTTTAAAACATTATAATAAAAATTATAAATGTTTTATTTGGGTTTTCTCCATGGCACATTTTAATATTATAATAACCACTATTATAATATTAACCTTCGATAATGTACCTTTAATATTTATTTATAAAATTTAAATTCATCCTGAATTTAAATAATTTATAAAATAAATATTATAACTCCTTTTTAACTTCTGTCTTTTGCACTGTTTTACTTGAACTTTGGCCTTCTCCCTGGATATCAAATAACCATATTTGTCCCCTTTATTTCCTGCTGAAATATTTGGTATTAAATGATGACTTCATCTGGTGACATCAATGACAACTTTGACTTAGGGACTCAAAATGTCCAACAATGTTGTTAAAACCTTGTTTGATTAGCATTGTTGTTGAAGCCATTGGTTGTGTGAAGAACTTGAGTTAGGCTTTTGAAATTAAAATGAGTATCATTGTTATGTGAATATTGTTTTATAAGCATTGTTGTTGAAATGGGTTATCATGCAAAGAACTTGAACTAGGGATTGAAAAGAACATGAATATCATTGTTATTTGAGATTAGTTGTTGAGCATTGTTGAAAACATTTTGAGTGAATGTTTATATGCTTGGAATAGGGTTTGTGAGAAAGGGTTGTTTCATTAAGTGATTGGTTGATTATAGTTGGTTGAGCTTAGTCAAGTGGATGTGTGAAGTGATTTTTCAAGTTCCATAAAATAAACTATTCTATATTTTGAATTGAGTTGAGAAATTGATTGAGAATTGAGTTGAATTGGAAGCATATTGAGTCTCTAACAATTCTCCTTATGTTTCTAAGAGAGTGATTGAAATTAATTGAGCATTATGATGAGTATAGAACATACTGAGTCTATAACAATTCTCTTTATGTTTCTATGATATTGGACAATTTTTTTGTGGACTTGTTGAGCAGATTTGAGCAAGTTTTGTGTGGACTTGTTAAGCATATTGTGCAAGTTTTGTGTGGACTTGTCGAGCATATTTGAGCAAGTTATGTATGGACTTGTTTAGAATATTTGAGAAACTTTTGTGTGGACTTGTTCAGCAGATTTGAGCAAGTTCTGTGTGGACTTATTGAGAAAATTTGAGCAAGTTCTGTGTGGACTTGTTGAGCAGATTTGAGCAAGTTCTATGTGGACTTGTTGAGAATATTTGAGCAAGTTTTGTGTGGACTTGTTGAGCATATTTGAGCAAGTTATGAGTGGAATTGTTGAGCAGATTTAAGTAAGTTTTGAGTGGACTTGTTGAGCAGATTTGTACTAGACCAAAGGATTATGTTTAGTATGGATTTGAGACAGAGCTTTGGAAGTGATAAAGCAGAGAGGACAGTAGTCTCTAGTAGATTGAGATCCATCAGCCAGGGTAGTGAGGACAGGTTTTCTGAGTGGGGATAAGAGTCTTCAGTGGAGAGAGATCCACAAGAAAGTGCAGTGGAGGCAGTAGTCTTCTAGAGGATCACCAGCTAGAGCAAAGGAGAAGGAGTTATATTGTGGATAGAGATACATGAACTTGATTTAGGGGATCAAAATGTCCTTTGGACTAAGGTCCATAAACATTGTAATAGGGAAAGGATTCCCAAGATATTGATCAAGAAAATTTTAGTGAAATATTTTCTCTATGGAGTAGCCCACATTGGGTGAACCACATAAATTGTGGTGTCTCTATTTTGTGTCATGTTTTGTACATTGCTTTGATTACTGCTGATGATACTGCTATATACATTGCATAATATTCATTGGGAAAGAAAAGTAAAAGTGGTCTTATACTGTTCACCCCCCCTCTCAGTATAAGCTTATGTTCTTCATATTGCCCTTGAGTGTTTCATAAGGTGAAGTCTACCTTTAATTTATTGATTATATTTGGGTAGTCTACCTCCCACGCTACGTAGTGTGAAGTCTCCTTCCCTAGGTCATTCATACACATGGTCGATTGTCATATCCTTGTTTCATTGTACCCTTGACTCGTTGCTCCGTTATCGCCTTGACAAGATGCTCTATTGTTGCATTGGCCGATGTGATGCCCGTACTCCCAATCATTTCCTTGCAACACCTTTTAGACATTAAATCATTGAGGAACAAGAATAATCGAAGGGAAATAAAATAGAAAACAACCCTTTATTAAACCTACATAAACACTAAAATAAATATAAATCTAAAGAACATAATCGAATGGAAATCAAACAAACACACGCTATATTAAAAACAAAAATAAAAATAAACCAACTAAAATAAAGGACACTAAATCAAAAGAAAACAATAACCTTTAACATAAAAATATAACCAAAAATCACATAAAGACCTTATTAAAATAAAGTAAAATTAACAATTAAAACCTCCTAATGAAGGAATCCCAACAAATAAAATCTAAATATTGAGCAATATATCATTATTTTGCTAGCCATAGCAATTATCAAATACAAAGCAATGCCTTTCTATTTAATTACTAGCAAGGTGGTCCCCATTAGTACCATATTCAATAAACATTAAGGGACATACAACAACAAAAAAGAAGCACCCAATTGCTCAATACTATCACATTAACTTGATTTTTTACAAACTTCAAGGGGATCCCTAATATTGGGGTTAGTTGTGAAATGGTCGCAAGAAGACTCAGTCAACATTTGATGTAATAGTTAATTCAATCAATATAAGTGCAATATTTTTTAGTAGTAGTTTTTCATGGTTGTTTGACTTTAGAAACTTAGGATTTGGTAATTTTACTCCTTCTATTAGACCAAGGAGCAAAGGCCCATTCTCAGGGTTAGTGGAAGGACACTTGTAACATAACATTTTTGTTGTTTTTCTATCAAATTGTTGCAAGTAGGAATGTTTTGTTTCCTCTATTTTTCCCCTATTTCACATGTAAATTATTTATCATTTTATTGCAACTAGCTGAAATTTCAATTCATTTATGCATTTTTAATTTTTGTCATAGCATTGTTATTCATTAGTTCTTTACTATTTTTCAGCACCTATTTCTTGTTTTTAGCAACATTTGTTTTCAAAAATTTTACATTTCTATCATTTCATTTCAAGTAATTTTTTTTGTCATTTCAATTTGGCAAGGGTAATTTAGTTTCCTTTTTTCTTCAGCAAGTTAATTTTTGCAATTAAATATTTTTCATTATAAAAGTTAGTGCTAATTAGTTTACTTCTTGCAAAGATATTATGATTTTATTTTTTGTTTTAGTAGCCTAATGCACTAATTTCCATGTCACAAATCCCTCGTTCTCTATCGTATATAGCCTTGGACATCACCCTAGATTAAAAATTACAACAAATGATGAGCACTAATGACATCCATCACCACATCTCCAACACCTCACTCTAAATTAATTTACCTTCACTTGCCACATCTCCAACACCTCACTCTAACTTAATTTACCTTCACTTGCCACATCTCCTTTGACTACTCCAAGTGGAAAACTCTAGGTTTTCCATATCACCTAACCCTACCACTTGGCTAATATACCATTCCAAGTCACCTCCATCTCACCAACCCTTTTTCCCTTCCAAAATTCTATAAACCCCCCTCACTTCTTCATAGGGAGGAATCTGAAATTGTAGACTCGAAATTTCACACCCCTTTCCTTCAGGTTAATGGATCCATACCTAGAAAAGGGATGGGAAATAAGGGGTCTACACCTCAGATGAAGGGTACCAGGTGTCGTACCTTCTTTGGTGATTGTTGATGAATTATGGTGGGTTCACCAAGAAAATTTTAATGATGGTTTGTGCATCTATGCAATATGAAAGTTTAATGAGTTCTTTATTGAACCTACACCTAAAGTTTGGACAAAGTGCAACTATACTTAGACTACATGCATTTCAGTTTTTATGAAAGTAGCACACAATGAATGAGAAATTTTCAAAATAAAATACAATGCAACTGATCTATAGATGCAAGGTAATAATTCTATGTTACATATACCTATATTTTTTGTATTTTTCTTAGGTTATAAATATGATCTAAAAATGAAATATATAATATAGATAGAAAACTTAAGACTAAATAAAAACTAAATTTATTGAATACTTACTTGATCTAGATGGTTGAAGTAGAACGAATTTGGATCTAACAAGAAGATTCGATTCTAACAAGTGGATTTGGACCTGATAGTGAATTCAGACCTGACAAGTGAATTTGGACTTGAGAAGCACATGTCCAAATTCATGAAATATTTACAATCACTCGAATAAAACACTAAAATTTGTAATCAATGATTGGGGATCTACTTAAGCCACTATAAAATTGATTCTCAGTGATGTGGCATTTAGATTCCCTCAGTTATTTTAGAAAACCGTATTCAAAATAATAAATTTCCAGATCTATTGCAAAAATATAAGAACTTGACAAGAAATGAGGAAACAATGTGGAATACAAAGTGTAATACCTACTAAAATGATCAAAATATAAAGTATAAGATACTATAATAGATTTATAAGCAATAATTTACCCCCAACATGTCTGTGTGAATTTATACCTAACAAGTGAGTTCATACCTACATAAGTTCATGTTCAAATTCACTATAGGTAAATTCAAACTTGACAGGTGAATTCGGACCTATAGAAGCACCCTCTCGAATTTACAATAGTTAGATCCCTATGCAATGTTTTGGCATTTTGGGGGACCAAATGGAGTCATAATGGGAAAAATATTATACCATTGGAAAGCTCTTTTTGATCTTGATCCAATGGTATAATATTTACAAGGAATGGAGATGATTTGATAAAGTAAAATTTATCTAAAAAATGATCTTACTTTTTTTAAGAGAAAATATACTAGATGTGAAATACAAGTACATAAAATGAAATGTTGATGCTAAGATAATTGTAAAATTGACCTTATTACAATGGAGATATATTTAATTCAATCCTTATATGCTACTAGAATGATGATGGCAAAGTATATTTGGCTTGTTCTTGCAATAAAACTCATAATTCACAAAATTCATCACTTCAATCCTTTTGCTAAAATCACCATTAACCCTACTCAGGAGGTAGGGTAAGTAATTTAAAATTATGGGAAAATAGATGAAGTGAAGAAAACACAAAACAAAATGGTAAGGTTACGGGAAATTAGGGAAATTTCTAATTTATAAAAATTTAGACGGTTACTAAATCCCACCAAATTCACAAAAAAAATGGATTTACCCAAATTGGATTCAAATCCAAATGGTTCCTAACCGTTATAGGTTGGTGCGCTATTTTTAGAAAATTTGGATGACTATCATAGCAACCAAAATTTGCCAAAATGAATAAATGACAAAAAGGATGTTAAAAAAATGGTTAGGCGAGTTTGTGCAAATTTGGACCTAAATAAGTTTACGTCTGAGTTGAAGAAGTTCACATTTGAATTCATGACAACTAGACCCATGCGTGGTTTTGTTACACTTTGAAGGGCCAAATGATGTTAGAATGGGATAAATCATATACCGTTGGAAAGCTATTTTTGAGCCTGATCCAATGATATAGGTTTTGGGAAATTTGGAGAGGATTTTGTTGGGTAAAAGTAATCTCAAATATGACCTTAATTTTCTAGGAGGAAAACTAAGGAAAATAATTGATCTTAATGGGTCAATTTTCCATGTCTACAAAAAAAAACCAAAAATCTATCAAAAATTCTATGGAATATTATTTGCATGCACTTGCCCCCTTTTTTTGAACAATCCTATTGGTATACAAAATCAACCATGGATTTTAATGAAAGCCTTCATATGCATACATATCATTTATATGACTCTTCGTAGTTGAAGGGTTGAATATGCTCTAGATTTCTACTAGAATCAATTGACACCTTGTTAGACATATCTAGATTTTTCACCCAAATTTGAGAATTGGAGATCCTAATCATCTTCACTTTGATGAATTGCAATCAGGGTCATTAGTCCCAATACTATTTCACTCCAAAAACTACAATAGTCATAGAATCAACAACAATCAATAGCAGACAATCATCAAAATGTAAGAAAGATAATATTTCTTTGTGTTATGTAGCATTTTGTGTGATATTATTGATTTAAGCTAGTTTTGGTAATATTTTTATTATTGCATTGCATATTTTCATGAACTTGGACCTAACCAAGGTAGGCCCATTTAATGCTACTGATCCTTTTTATTTGATTGTGTGTAGGGGCTCACGAGAGCACATGCAATCTAGGGTGGTCAAGCCTTCACACAAGCCATAAACCCACCCATGTTTTGAGGTGGTTTGGAAGACATTTGAGCACCATTTGATCATATTTTGTAAAGAGGGAACTTTCCACCTTGGAAATCCCCCATTTGTAAGACAATAGTGACATTTTATAAAAATATTATCATTTGGTAGTAAATATTTTCTATTCAATGAAAATGACATGGTTTCCATCCTAAAACTAACATATAAATTGATCATTAGTAGGTTATTTTGGTGGGAAAAGGATCATGTTTTAATTATAAGCATTAGTGCTACCCATAAAATAAAAGTGTTGCTAGATATATTGTTTTTGGTACAATATTTTGATTTAGGTTACTTACATGCATATTTCATCAATTTGGTGTTAGTCAATTATTTATGATGCTTTATATCTTTTATAGAATGAATATTGCTTTGATTTTGTAGTTGATAGACATTTAAAAGTTCACATATATATTTATCCCATTTTTTTGCATTCATCAAATGATGAATGTATAAAAATCTAGCTTGTTTGTTCTAATTTTATGATGATTCTTTGCTTGATGCCTTAGATTTATGATTCAATATGATTGATAATTTATAGGAGCTTTTTGTATATGAAATTTATCTTTATGACAACATTCATTGTTTTCATTGCCTTGTGTGTATTCTGAATATTTTAATAAATTTTTTTAGATAAAATAAGAAAATTTGACCTAACAAATATGCACACAAGCAAAGAAATGGGTAAGAGTTATTATTGGATATAAAATGGTTTGGGAGAGGAGAGTAAAATGGATGTGGGGATTAAAATATATTTTTTATAATTAATAATTATGATTTAGGATGTATGGGCACACATTAGGACCCATATATTTGATGGATGAACAAACAATATTAGTGCATTAGAGCAACTAAATGTAGCCACATCAGTTGGTTCCAAAGACTAGACTCAAGTATGTCATACAAAACTTGCCTGGATATAGAAATTTTTTAACTAAAAACAAGACCTAAAAGAAAGAGCAATGGTTTAACCATGTACTAGAACTTTTTTGTAGCCCTTTAGAACCCAATAGTGCTATTGTGGTGAATTTACACTAATGACACTTTTGTGCAAGTGTAACACTTTTTCCAAAGAGAGGAAATTTTTCTTAACTTAGATCTAGGATGAAATTTTTGAGTTATAAAGACAATTTGCTAGATGAGCTAATATAAAATGTCTTATTACTTGTGCAAGTGAGGCTATATATTCTTGATTGGTATGAGCATCATCCCCATGCTTTGGAGATAATTATCATATTGATTCACTTAGGGAATTATGATCTTATTTTAGCAATAGTGATTTACAATGTAGCCCTTATGTCAAAGGTTAAGTTTAAATAGGTATTGTTGACAACACTAACCAGGAGATGGTATTTAGAAATGAATACATTTAAGTTCCAATTTAGAGTTTTACCTTTCTAATTACTCAAATTTAGAGTTTATTTTTGTTGGAGAATATTACATTATTTGTACATGCTAATGTACCCCGATGGTACCTTCATGGTACACCTTGTAAATATTAGACTAGGATCAAGTATTAGATTAGAGTATGAGTAATATTTTATGTAATGTAATAATGTGCAGGAAATGCACAAGTGTTATGTAAGTGTGTATGTGCAGGAAATGCACAAGTATCATGTGAGTCATGTGTATGCAAGTGTTAAGTAGAGAATCCAAAAGTCATGAGACTTGGCATAAGGAAAGGAAGAGCCAAGTATCAAAAGAGTCATTCTACAGTGTCTATATATTACTCCATGGAGGAGTATAGCAAGCATATCGAACATAGAAAAACATAGCAAGCATAGTGAATATACCGAGTATAGTGATACATTTGTAAGAGAAAGAGGATTAATAAAGTTTACATACATTTTAGCAACTAATATTGTAAGTTGTGCTACATGCTTTGTACATGTATGATACATGCTATTTACATTCATATTTTTCATATTAATGAATTTTAATTTTTTTTCATTGGGTTACATGGGATTGAAATGGGTCCCACCCATATTACATCATCACCATATAGTGGTATTACAACAAAGCTTAGATATTATCCATGTATCTTTTGGCAAGATTAAAACTTGGATCTCTTCCTTGAAATGTTGAGGACTCTAACCATTTGAGCTAAAACCACTTGATTATTAATTTACAATCAATATATATATATATTTAATAAGTTATGTGTGGCTTCTATTGGGGCCACTCCCAGCACAAAAATAAAACATTACATTGTTCACATTACATTTCTAACAAGTTAATTAAAACATATCCAACTTTTCCTTTCAATCAAAAATATTCTTCATTTGTCTTTCTATCAATTTATATCTTCCTCAATTGCTAAGTTTCCACAACCAACTCTTTTTATATCAGATTCCTTTTGAAATTTAAATTATGCCAAAATTAATTTCAATATTGCTAATGGCTAGAATATTTGTTGTCCAACTTCTATATCTATAAATATCTTGTCTATAACAACCTCATAATTTCTTAATGCCCTCTTTTTAGGGTTCTTATTCGTTACCATAATATTCCAAGATATTAATTTTGTTGTTATTTTTGTATTTTATTTGTGGGTTTAGCCCCACTTCTTGTTAGAACTTGTGATAATTACTTTTTTTTCCCATGTCAATATCCCTCTAGGTTTCTTTTTTTCTTTATTTTTGCTTCTTAGGTCTTCCTCTCTATTTTTCACTCCCAATAGTACTTTCATCTTCATCAATCTCTTCAATATTCTTACACTTATTATAGTAAGACTTATCATATTTAGGTTTGCCTTGTTTTGAAGGATCTAAAATGCAAGGAATAACCTCAAAAGCACAATCTTATTTATGTTTCCCTAGAAATCCTAAAGTGCAAGGATGCTCTTCTATAGCAATTACTTTCTTACTTTGCTCTAAAAAAACTAAATTATTATGGGTTTCCTCCATCCTTATTTCTTTATTATGTGTTGGAGAATATTACATTATTTGGTATATGCTAATGTACCACCTTGGGTACATATTTAGATTAGGAGTGTATCTTAGATTAGAGTGTGAGTATTTACTTTATGCAATGTAATAAATGCATAAGTATTATTATAATGTGTAAAGTATTTAATAATGTAAATGTGCATAATAGTCCATGTGCACATGTGTCCTTAGAATAGGAAAGTGAAGAGTCTCAAGAAGAGTGAAGGTCAATAGTGCTCCATATGAAGAGTCACATTCCATTATATATGTGTCTTTATGTATGTGTGCAAAAAATACAATGGAGAGATAATGTAACACAATGTAGAGGGAGTGTGTATGTACTTGAGATCTTTATTTTATATCAAATTACTATTTTTGTGAGCATTTTTTAATGGCAATTTTATGATTTTTATATGTTGTTTGGTAGATTAAAAGTGGGTTTTTGTCAAGGATCCCAAAACCTGATTACAATGGAATAGATTGCATCAAAGTACATCAGATTAAATCAAGGTAAGGACAACCAAAAGGAACAAATAAGGAGCACGCAATAGGACCAAAAAGGAAGGTGCCATCCTTTGCACCAGAGGAATGCGCTTTCCTTTGTGCCAGAGGAAAACATCTTCCATTGCACCAAAGGAAAAATGGGCAGGAAGGGAAGGCCCGCCAGAAACCAAATTTGAATCAAAAGGTATAAAACAAGATTTTGAAGCTCACAAAGGGTGGGAGAAAGTGCTAGACTACCCCAACCACTAAATGACAATTTGAACCTTTTCCAAAGGCGAAAAAATAAACAAAGCCATAAATTTAAAAATTGAAACAACCCAAGGGCAAGAAAACCATAAACCACCCTTGGGAAATAGAGAACTAAAGGAAAACAAGCATCCCACATAGGGGAGCCCTAGCAGAAACATAGAAGGAACAAAAGCCTATAAAATGGAACTGTAGTGGTTCAGCAACAAAGGAACACCCCAGGCCACAGGGTCCTTTAGTAGAAAAGGAAGCCTTCGAGAACACCTACCCAGCAAAGGAAGCAGTAGCAATAGAACAACACTTCTAAAGGAAAGGACGAGAAAGTGCCATAGGAATTCAAGAGAAAGGAGTCCCGAAGATGCATGACTGCAGGCGTTAAAGCACAAAACAAAAAATAATAGCCATGCATCCTAGACAACCTTCAACAACTTCAAGGCCATAGAAGAGGAAGTCCCGCAAGGAATCAATGACAAGAAAAATAGAGGCCCCTGCCAACCATGAAAGGAACTGAAATCCTATAGGAACCACCACCTCAAACCCAAAGAGTAGATTCATAGTAGAAAGCACATGGGAAACCCTCAAAACCCAAAAATATGTTGTGCAAAACTGCTCATGAAGCCAAAATTCCTCAAACCCGCAAAAAGCAACTTCAAGGAAACAAGGAGGAGAACCTACAAGGATTCAACAGCAAAAATACCAGAGGCTACAAAGCCACGAAAGAAACTAAAATCCTACAAGACCCACCACCTCGAATCCAAAGAGCAGAGTCATAGTATCAAGCACGTGGTCCCTCCTCTGACCAAAAGGATGTTGTGCAAAACTGCTTAAGAAGCCAGAATTCCTCAGACCCAACCATTCACCACTGAAGATCCTCAATGAGCAGATGTCAAGAAGACTTCCAAAAAAAACCTGAGAAAACCCAGGAAGAGTCCCAGGAAAAAAATCCTAACCCCAACCCAGAACCCAGACACCAGAGGAAAAGGCAAGACAGTGGAGCAAAGGTGGAACACAGGTTTTCCCATTGTAGGGCAAGGAAAGGGGTAAAACAATGGAACAGTGATCTCCCCCCAAAAGGAGATCGTATGCAACACCTTCCAGCCTAAAAGGATGGGAAAAGGAGGTGCCAAGGAAACTGGAAAAGGATCAGGGACCTAGGACAAGGCCGAGGAAGGGATGCAGGAAAGTGGAATAGGACTTCCATAGGAAGTCACCTGTAGAGCCCCTCCTCCTTCCTCCTACCAAAGGAAGCCCCCATGAGTTTTATATGTTTAGAATATGCTATTATATTATATTTTATATAGTATATTTGTTTTATATCTTGAGGTTATTTTATTTTAAGTAATTAGCATAAAGAGATAACAATGGTATTAGAGCTACAACAAAGTTTTATCTTGCATAGGTTTTTAAAAGTTGCAAAGGAGATTTCCATTGGTTAAGGAGAAACTAGTGAAGTTGGAGAAATTACCTTTGGAAAAGGAAAAGTAGAGAAGATAGTATTTTCCATTGTGTTTAAGGAGAACTAGTGAAGACTGGAGATTTAATTTACCTATTCCAGGAGCAAATTTAGAATAGAAGAACATTTATAGGTCTTGAAGATAGATCTTGACATTGATAAGATTAAGAAAAACAAGAAGGAGATCCTATTGACAAGTTTGATAGATTTGAAGAAGAATATTTTAGATTTATTTTTGGCTAGTATTTCCACAAATTTGCAGAAAAACGTGTGAAGAATATGACTCAACATTATATTTCTTCTCACTAGATTAAAGAATAGCTAGTGATGTTTATCAATTTTAGAATTTTGGAGGTTTGGTTGATTGTTGTTGTATAATTTTTGTTGCAAAAAATTAGTTCTCAAAATTTAAGAAGCTTCCTACAACATATAGAGAAGAATTTCATATTTGATTGCTTGAAATTCTATGTCCTTTCCTCGTACAGGGATTAGTTTTGGTTGCAGCAAAATAGTACATATTGAAGACTCAAGACTATAGATTGAAGATTGAGGAGACTCAATAAAGAAGTCTCCATAGTAGATTGAATATTGAGAAGAGATAAAGAGGCCAAGAGAAGCCCTATTAAAGATTGGATAAGTAGAATAACCAAGAGAGGAGGTCCCCATTGCATATTTGAGAAAGGAGATAGAATATTGAAGAATTTGTAAACCCAAGAGAAGAGGTTTCAAGCAAAGTTGGAAGGAGAAAGAAGAAGGTTAGAGAAGCCATATTGAAGAAGTGGCCATTGGAGAAGATTTGAAGAAATTTTGAGGAAGAATATTGCAAGCAGGAGAAGCTCCTAGAAAGAGGAATTTGGGACAATTGTCACCATCCGACAACAAGCCCAAAAGGAAGAAGGATTTGGAAAGAAGTTTATCAAATTTTGGAAATTATTTTTGAAGATCTCAAGACATTCAAATTCTTGAGGAAGAGTTCAACAAAGAAGCCAAATATGAAGAAAATATTCAATAGAAGCTAAGGAGGAGAAAAAGGAAATAAGTGACCACCAAATTGAAAATTTTGGAGACATGTTAGAGTAAGCGAACAATTTCTATTAATCAGAATCTGTATAAATAATACATGGAGAGCTCAGAATAGCTCGTAACTATAGGATCTAATTAACAGCTTAGGTCTAAATGAAATAAACCAAATATTATGTACGCTAACAATAGCGCAACTAACCTAACAACATAATTCTAACATAAATAAAGGAATAACATAGAATTACTATAGTAACTCTAACATCCCCCCTTATTACATTATTTATGTAATATAAGAACTACTAGCTGTACTAACATCCCCCCGATTACATCATTTTGCAATACAAAGAGAGCTGCGAAACAATTCAAATTTGACACGTGCAAGTGCCTTAGTGAAAATGTCTGCAACTTGAGCATCGGTGGGAATGTGCTGAAGCTGAATTCGGTGCCTCGAAACTTCATCTCGAATGAAATGACATTGTGTGTCAATGTGTTTTGTTCTTTCATGATGGACTGGATTCTTGACTAGGTTCAGAACACCCTGATTGTCGCAAAACAAGTGTATTGGAGATTTGGATGGATGACCCATACTTGTCAGAATGCGACGCAACCATATCACTTCGCACACAGCTTCACGTGCGGCGTGATACTCTGCCTCTGTTGATGAAATAGCAACCACCTGTTGCTTCTTGTTGTGCCAAGAGACAGGACCGGATCCTAGATGAAAAATATATCCTGAAGTTGACTTGCGATCATCAAATGATCCGGCATAGTCGGAGTCCGTGTATCCTTGCAAGAAGAATTTGTTGTTCCTCTTGTATTCTAGGCCATATTCCATTGTGCCATGGACATAGTGAAGAACACGTTTTGCTACTTTCCAATGAGTGGTCTTAGGCTCCTGCATGAACCTCGAAAGATAGTTGACAGCAAATACGAGATCTGGCCTAGTATTGGTCAGATATATGAGACTCCCAATCAACTCGTCGATAGAGAGTACCATCTACCTGAGGTGAATCATCATATCGCGATAACTGAAGTCCAGTCTCCATCGGAGTTGCCATTGGCTTGCAATCAGTCATGCGATATTTTTCCAACAATGTCTTGGCATATTTTTTTTTGAGACACTTTGATGGAGTGCTCCTTCTGGCTGAATTCCAGACCAATATAGTAATGGAGAAGTCTGAGATCTGACATCTCAAAATATTGACACAAGTCTCTTTTGACAATAGAGATCATAGTTTCTGAACTCCCTGTAATGAGCAGATCATCAACATAGAGTACAAGCAACACTATCTCAGAACCCTGTTTCTTGAAATAGAGGTTTGCATCTGACAGACATCTCTTAAAACCATGTCTGCAGGAGGTGATTGTCCATTTTTATATACCAAGCTCGAGGAGCTTGTTTCAGGCCATATAAGGATTTGACCAATTTGCAAACTTTCTCTCTGTTGGCCTTCCACCGCAAATCCTTCTCGGCTGAGTCATATAGACTTCTTCTTGGAGATCACCATTCGGAAAGGCACTTTTGACATCCATCCGATGAACTTTCCACCCAAACTGTGCTGCCATAGCACAAATAACTCGAATTGTTGTCATCCGAGCAAGTAAGGTGCAAAAGTTTCCTCGTAGTCAATGCCTTCCTTTTGAGCATAGCCCTTTGCAACAAGACGGGCCTTATGCTTATCAATTGTCCCATCTGCTTTGTACTTGACTTTATACACCCATTTGCAGCCAATGGGCTTCTTTTCGTGCGGCAGATCGACAAGCTTCCAAGTTTTGTTTTTCATCAAAGACTTATACTCTGCATCCATAGCAGCCTTCCACTGAGGCTCACCGAGAGCAACTTGTACTGATGCAGGTTCAAGATCGTCTATGGAAGACATAAACACCTTATCACTATCAATATCCATATCTTCTCGTATCTCTCGTCGGATCTACAGAAAGTTCTTCAAAAGATTGACACAAATCATCAACCCCAGTATTCTCTGTTGCAACTTTCTCTTGTCGAGCCATGCTACGAGTACGAGGCCTATCCAAAGTCAAATCTGGTGGAGTAGATAGCTTAGAGTCTTTGATTGTATTTGTATACCACTTTGGATTCTTCTTCTTAGGTGTTGAAGAAGATCCAGAAGAACCTCCAACCTTTGATGAAGGAGATTTAACAACCTGAGTTTCCACAAGGTCTAGGTATACATCTGATGTGTTTGCTGATGTGAAAGCCTCATCAAAAACAACATCTCTACTTATGTGAATCTTCTTGGTCAAGGGATCAATCAAACGATAACCCTTAGAGTGCTCATCATACCCAAGAAGAATACACTTCAATGTCTTCTCATCTAGCTTCTTCCTTTTCTCTTTTGGTATGTGCATGAAAGCTTTACATCCAAAAATGCGTAGATGAGAAATGGAGGGTTTCCTACCACTCCATGCTTCCCGTGGAGTCATTCCTTGTAGGGCCTTTGTGGGTGCCCTATTCAACAGATATACTACTGTGGTGACAGCTTCTGCCCAATATAGTTGCTCAAGTCTAGCTCCCGTGAGCATGCAACGAACCATTTCCATGATGGAACGATTCCTCCTTTCAGCAACTCCATTTTGCTGAGGAGTATAAGCAGTAGTTAACTGTCTTGTGATCCCATTTTCTTTCAAGAATGCAAAAAATTCTTTAGAGGTGAACTCCCCCCCTCGATCTGAGCGGAGGGTCTTTATAGAAGTCCCTGACTCCTTCTCAACAGATTTCTTGAATTGCCGAAAGAAGCCAAATGCTTCAGATTTCAGTTGAAGAAAGAATACCCACATCTTTCGTGAGTAATCATCCACAAATAACTGAAAATACCTCTTACCCCCACAACTGTTGGGAGTGAAGGGACCGCATAGATCGGTATGAACCAACTCCAGAGGTTTCTTTGCTCTTGTAGAGCTCTTTTCAAAAGGCACTCTATGCTGCTTTCCTGCCAAGCAGTCAGAGCAAACTGGTAAAGTGGTAGAAAGGGAAGGAAGACCCTTTACCATCTCATACTTACTTAACTCAAGTAAGTAACCATAACTCAAATGTCCATATCTCTTGTGCCATAGGGAAGTTGCCTCCTTTGTAGAGACCGTCATGGCAACATGTGGAGTAGAGATAGCATCTAAGGAAACTAAGCCATGCTTATATGAAGCAGTTGCAATGTTCTTACCCCTTCCGGTAATAGAACAACACTTCTTGCCTCCCTCAACACTAAAGTTCACAACCATATCTTTGTCCAAAATTTGTGTGACCGACAACAAATTGTTTGCCAATCCCGGAACATAGAGAACTTTATCAATCCGACACTTGCCATCGTGAAGAGTGACCGAAATAAGTGCCTTCTCCCCGAACCTTGTAGGTTTTATCATCAGCAATAGTGACAGGTTTGCCCTCTTTGGCCTCAAAAGACTCAAACCATGATTTGTCACCATCATGTGCTTACCGGCTCCGTAATCAACATACCATATAGGATCCGTCCGCTTGGACACCGTGGTAGTCATGAGAACTTTGTGGGCTCTCTCGTAATCCATGTCAAATTCTTCAACAGCAACATTCACTTGTTGTTTGTTCTTTTGTGGTTTGTTCCGGCCTTTCTATTTTGATTGCTTATTCTTATGCCAACATTTGTTTGTATCATGACCTTCTTTGTCACAGATCTTGCAATATCTCTTTTTCTGTTGAGGTTGTTGAGTTTGTTTCCCTTTTGAATCCTTTTGTGAATTCCCTCCCTTCTAAAAATTACCCTTCTTCCGGTTCTGCCCTTTCCTGTTGATGTAGAGAGCAGTGTTAGAAGAATCATCTCTCTGTAGTTGGCGTGCCTCCTCCTCTTGAAGCATATTAACCAATTCTACAAAAGTAACTTTCCGTTGTGATACCTGAAGGGAAGTGATCAACACCCGATAAGAATCAGGTAAAGCTCTCAATACAACTGAAGTAAGGAGCTTGTCTTCAATTGGTTCTCCCAAAGAATTCAACTTTGCTTTCAATTCGTAAACTCGCAAAGAAAGAATTCAACTCGTCTCACCCCGCTTCATGCTTAGACTGTGTAATTGAGATTGAAGAAATAGAATGGTGGAATCATTCTTTCCCTCATATATAGTATTAAGGGCATCCCATGCCGCTTTACTAGTTGCACAGTCAAGAATATGGGGTTGGACTTCATCGTACACAACAAGCAAGATGAGCACTTTTGCTTTGTTGTCTAGCTTATCAAAGTCTCTTTGAGCAAGTAGATGGAGTCTGTAGCACCAAGTAGTAGATGAAGGTCCGGTTGTTGCTCCGGATACAACATCCCATAAGTCATCCATTGCTAGGATGGCCTTCATCTTATTTTTCCATGGTGTGTAATTAGGACCTTTCAACAACCGATGAGAATCAGCTCATTAGTTTTGCGTACATGATGAAGGTTCCTTATAACACCAATTGGTCCCCCTTTCGATATACCTTTTGCTAGGCCGTTATACCGTACAAAATACCCGCCCTTACGTGAGGGAAACTATAGGTATTTAGAAAGATCAACAAAAATCACCCGCCCTTACGTGAGGGAAACTATAGGTGAGTTTTAGAGATCATACGATACGTGGTACATAAGCAGTACTGAAAGGGAATAGTCTTGTTGATGGCACCTACCATAGAAAGTCCGCAATCCGCATGCGTGGGGCGTAACTTCCCCTAAACACTTTGGATTTCAGAACTCTCGTCAGGATTTACGCCTAAACACAAGAACTATTAGGGTAATGGATGGAGTAAAAAAATGCAAAATGGCAAACTTATCTCTCCCCGACGATTTATAGAGAACAAGCTCAGACGTCGTTGTAGCAGCTATATTAGGCGGTGGATACAGTAGCGCAATCACGACAGCTTTACCTGTAAGTGCTGGCCAGAGGTATCACAAATACCGAACGCTGCAGTGCAATAAATTGCACGGATGGGTTTTAATTATTTCGGGGACTTAGGGAGTGAATTTGATTTTAACTTTTAATGTTATAGTGCAAAAAACAAATATGCAACATACAACAAAAAAAATGCCCACAGGAATAACCCACTAGGTGTCGGGCACAGCCGAAAATGCACCTTTACAATAATGCCAAAATTGCTTTTCAGAAAATTACTCACTTTCCCCCTTTGATTTTTGAAAAAAAAATACCCCCTTCTTTTTATCTTAAAAAAAATTTCCCCACAAATGATTTTGAAAATTATTTTATAACCTTAAAGTTAAAAAAAATATTAATTTTAATTTATATAGTTTTTAAAAAACCTTTAAAAAGAAATTAAAATCAAATTAAAAAATTTAATTTTAATTTATAAAGGTTAAACTATAGAAAATAAATTAAAATTAAAAATTAAAGTTTAACTTTAGGAAAAATAATTAAAAAAAAATGTGGAATTTTTTTTTTTACCTTTGTTGAAGGGGGTCGACGGGATTGGAACCCGCGACCTGCAGGCTCCCAGAGCCTTACCGCATAGTCCACCACCAGGTGGACTAGCGGGCTGATCCGACAGGATCAGGGGCCCCCTCGTATTTGAGGAGGTCCCGACAACCCTGCTGCTCTCGGGGAGCGTGCCTCCTCCTCTCCTTGTCTGGCAGCGGTAGGTGGCCGCGGTTGTGGCTGTGGCTACCTCCTCTCCAAGCAGTTGCAGGTGGCCGCGGGGATGGCCTACAGCCTCCACTGTTGCAGCGACGGCTATCACCACCTAGTCGCGTGTGTAGGGGCCTCCCAAAATCGTGTCTGTGCGACGGGAGTGGGGGGGGGGGGCCTCCCAACGTCATGCGGATGCGCGACGTGTTGAGGGAGGGAAGGGGGGGTCCTCCCACCGTCGCGTCTACGTGACGAGATTGGGGGGGAGGGGGGGCCTCCCAACGTCATGCGGATGCACGTGACGTTTTTTCTTTTTTCTTTTAGGCCACCGCGGAACGTCGCGCGATTGCGCGCGACATTTTTTTTTTTTTATTGCGGTCTGGGGTGGGCGGGAGGGGAGGGCACTGTGCGTGAGAGTGCACGAAAAAATGCACTGCGCACAAGAAAAAACACTGTGCGTGAAAGTGCAGAAAAAAATTTTAAATTTTTTTTAAAGATCGTGGACGCAGATGTCGCACGAAAAATGCACAGCAGACTATGTGCGGAAAAAAAAAATTCCAGCCAACTCTTCCACTGTTTTTTTTCCTTCAGCCCAACTTTGCAAATAATTTGCTGCCTCCTTTCTCTTCTCACGCTTCTGGCTCTGATGCCATGTTAGAGTAAGCGAACAATTTCTATTAATCAGAATCCGTATAAATAATACATGGAGAGCTCAGAATAGCTCGTAACTATAGGATCTAATTAACAGCTTAGGTCTAAATGAAATAAACCAAATATTATGTACGCTAACAATAGCGCAACTAACCTAACAACATAATTCTAACATAAATAAAGGAATAACATAGAATTACTATAGTAACTCTAACAAGACAACCATTAAAGTTTTTAAGGCTTATTTGTGGAGGATAATATTTCTAATTTTCATGATAGAAGTTTAAGGGTCACAGGATAGAAAATTAAAGGTGACATAGAGTTGCAAATTGAAAAATATTTGGGCAGATTTTGAAGCACCCTTGAATAGCCAATTGAAGGAAGGATTGAAAATAAATTAAAGGAAGAAAAGAAAGTCTTTGAAGGCACAAGAAAATCCTCAAAACTTGCATAAACTTAGAGAAATAATTCATCAAAGTGAGTAAAGGAAAGGCAGTATAAGCGGTTTGGATAATAGCAAGAGATTCACCCATCCAAGCCGAGTTGTGGAGAAGATAAACCATACTAGAGCTGAGGTAGAATCTACTAAAAGGGGGTAATAGAAGTGGTAGCCAAAAAAGCCATCGTACGTAGAAGGAAAGAAACATCACCAAATTTGAGCTACCATTGAAATGTGCAACCACCATACAAAGGAGGAAATAAGCACCACCGAAGTGTAATGGGTTATCATAGCTTAAGGAAGAGCTACCAATGTGTAAGGAGGAACCACCAAAGTTCCACTACAAGTGAACATTTGTAGAGTGTAGGGTCTCAAGTGTTATTTTAAAGACACAAACGATCATTTGCATTCACTCTATTGAAGAGTAACTATTAGAAAAGGTGAAAAACAAAGAGACATAACCATGCAGTGCAAGAGCAAGCAAAAACATTGTTTGGAAAATATTTGTCTAAGATTTGGCTTGTTTGAAAAGCCTTGGAAGAAGTGCCACTTAGAAGCATGTGAAGAGATTAAATGCCACATGTCCTTATGGAAGGAGGAGCACCAATCATCATATGAGTAAGGTGAAACATCTTCTTACATGTATTAAATGTAGGGAATAAGACTAAACTTAGTACATCCAAGGAGCGGTAGAGTTTTTGAATGAGCGCTACATCAAGTGAGGCTTTCAAGGAGTAAAAGGAGGAGGTCAACCACCATTGAACATAATTTGCATGTACGTTTTGAAGAGGTAAAAGTTAATTTAATTGAATTTTGAACTTTTGCCTATGTTAGGAGCTATAAGGAGAAAAAGTAATATTTTTCTAAGGTCGTTAAGAAATTAATCTAATTAATTTTAGATTAATTTAATTGATGGAGAAATAAGGTGTAGAAGATAAATTGTAAACCTTGGAAAGCTAATTTATTATATTTGGAAATTTTTGAGAAGCCTTAAAATTATTTTGGAAAATTTTTAGAAATCAATTTCAAGTTTTGAGAAGATTTTGCAAAGTTTTGTAAATTTTTTTAATATTTGCAAATATTTTGAATTTTGGAGAAATAAGGTTTCCTACATAAAATTAGGAATATAAAATTTGTAAATACCATTTTAATAGATTTCTAAATTTCTAATTTTGGAGTTATAAAGAATTCAACACCAACATAGGTTTGTGAGATTTAGAAACCATATTATTGAATTTTGGGAGAAAAAAAAGGAATTCAACCTAGAGTTTTGAAGAATTAAAACTTTTGTCAAAATATTTGATTGATCATTTATACCTAGGGAAGAATATAAGGTATTCATCCTAAATAATAGAAGTTGAATATTATATAGAAATTGTTATTTAAAACCTTAGGGAGATATAAGGTAGTCTACAAGTGTTATCATGACAACAAACAAATTCTTTCTTTCAAAATCCCAACTTCTTAAACGTCCTAGTTACGCTTCATGGAAAAATAAAGTGAGGTGAATATTGATAGTTGAAAATATTTGGGACATTTTTAAAGGAGAAAAAACTAAATCTACTAGTTACGCTTCAAATGTATGCAGAAGTTTAAACAAAATCACTCATGATAATAACATTTGTAATTACAGATGATATACAACCATATATTAGTTCAATAATAACTTCTACAAAATCCTAGAATACTTTAGCCAAGATATTTGAAGAAAAGAATAAATCCACTATCATGAATCTTCAAACTCAATTGCATTCTCTAAAAGTTAATAGTGGTGAAAGTATAGAATTATTTCTAAGAAAAGTGGTAAATATAAAAGAAAAATTATTAACCTTAGGAGAGAAGGTAGAAGATAAGTTTATTGTTCAAGTAATTCTAAGAGCACTTACAGAAATCTACAAGCATCTAGTCACATCTTTACAAATTCTAAGTAAACATACATCATTTGATGAGTTAGTCAATATACTACAAGAATATGAGGTAGAGAATTTAGTGAAAGATGAAATGACTAAAAATGCCTTAGTCTCAAAAGATAATCCACAAGGAAATGTTACTTCATTCTCAAGGAACATATCAAAATGGAGTAATTTATTTTGTCAAGTATGCAAGAAGAATGGACATACTACAAATTATTGTAGATTCAATCCAAGAAATCAGTATCAAGGGAGTCAAACAAGTTTTGGAAGCCAATTAAATAGGTCATTTCAACCAAGACAATATTAGAATCAATATAGACCACATCAACAATGATTTTAGCATCATAATCAATACCATCAACCTTAGTTGCAATATAGATAAGGAAAACAAAATGGGCACAAAGCTCAAGAGATTCAAGAAATTCAACAAATGGAAGAACCTACAAAATAAGATGAAGTTAAAGCTCTTTTAAAAAAGATAGTATTTTATGAAGATACAAATTATTTTAGTGATCAGGATATAGATAGGGAGTAGAATGAAGAAAGCAAAAAATAAGAGCATAATTTCCAAAACCAAGACAAAGACCATATTGAAGACTAAAGTATTCAATAACCAAATAATGTAATACAGGGGGATGTTGGAGAATATTATATTATTTAGTACATGCTAATGTACCACCTTGGGTACATATTTAGATTAGGAGTGTGTCTTAGATTAGAGTGTGAGTATTTACTTTATTCAATGTAATAAATGCACAAGTATTATTATAATATGCATAATAGTCCATGTGCACATGTGTCCTTAGAATAGGAAAGTGAAGAGTCTCAAGAAGAGTGAAGGCCAAGAGTGCTCCATATGAAGAGTCACATTCCATTATATATGCATCTCTATGTATGTGTAGACACAAAAAATTGACCCATTTTCAGTGAGTAATCTTCCTTAGAACCCCTAAGAGATCCCTAACCCTTGCCTAAGGCAAGGATAGGCCTCCCCTCATATAGCCTTTCTTATTTTAGTCCCTTTGGTAAAATCACACTCCGTCATGACTGGGTGTGACTTTATCAGAGTTATCTTGTGCTCTGTCATCATGGGGTGCGACTTCGTTGTTTTAATTTAATTTTATTTTATTATTTTTGGCCTATTTAGATCCAATTTTAAACCCTCCAGTGTGTTTTGGCATCATATTTGGGTTTATTTTGCCTACATTTTTCCCTTCGATTTCATCTATAAAAGGAAGGATGTTCTCACTTAATCATATGAAATTTTTTGATGTGTGATCTTAATACGATTTTTATTATTGATTAAACTCAAAATTTTTATGATAGCTTGCTCTTCTTCCTTTATTTTATTATGCTACAAGCTAACCCCGAAGTGCAAATTTCAGATTTAATATTCTATTGCGTGTATTGGATTGATTTATTGTGTGACTTGGTGGATCCATTGTGTGGTTCAGAGAGATAGAGTGCCTACTTGGATACTTCAATTTATCTGCCTGCTTCTACAATGTCCATTAGGGTTTGCTCACTTTGTTTTTGATATTTATTTCACATTCTACACTAACCTTTTATTTTTCATTAATCTGTAGCGATATCGTTCCTGGCATTAGTGAAGCACAAATTCGCTTACCTAGATTAGGGTAAACTAGTCTGTAGAAGAGAAATTGCACCCCATCCAGGTAGGGCTCAACTTTGCTACTATGTTATCACACCTACTCCAAGCGAGGTGTGACTTTTCCCAAGAGTACACAGGGGGCAATTTCAAGATTCTATTTTTACTGTTGCATTCCATTTGGTATCTAGATCATATTACAACATTTTGTTTTCCATATTTCGTTACTACATTTCTATTTCATGATTAATTCTCCAAATGTTAATTTCTGATTTTATGTTAAAAGGTCATCTAAAAGGACCTAGTGGGCTTGAATGTTGTGCCTCTAAGGACTATTACACAATGGCCTAAGCAGGCCCCCTAATGCTAATCCTATTTTCAAGTTTTTTATGAGTTTTCTTGCAAAAACAAGTATTTTTGAATATCATTGGAGAAGAGGAAGAAAGATCTAAGTCAACCACCAGTCTAGATAAATGCTCTAATACTTTAATTGGTTGAATATATAATCTAATTATTGATTCTTAGGCATCTAAAAGTGAAAGGCATTTAGTTTGCATCTCGGGTTAACTTCCGAGCATTTATTTCGTGTGTTGTATTCTTTAAATATTTTTTGGAATAAACAGTAGATTAGTAAGTTAAAAATAAAGAATCATATTAGGTTAGCTCTTGTATGCTTGCATTCTATTTTCAGCTATTATATTCTATTTTATACATTATCCGTTATCTCTCCTAGTTTATATCTAGAAAGACCAAACTTAGGTGTTTTCTTAAAGTTGAATACATAAAACATTCCTAAATATCCTAAGGACTTGGAACGAGTCCTTAAACCATTCTTGGTGAACCCTTCCCCATAGCACCGAGTGTAGAGTACAACATAGCCCCCGTGGTTCACCCCATGAAAGGTTCTCTCCTTATGACTCTAGCCTTTTGTTTGGGAATTGTATGTGGTAGGGTAGTTTTTCCCCCTCTACATATTTGGTGAACCCGATGTGAAAACCTCCTTTTTATTTCAAACAATAAGAAATATCATTAATGTGTATGCAAAATATTTGAAAATATAATTCCCTTTGTGTGTAAGTGCATAGGTTCTTTTTGGTCTTAGTTCTTGCCTTACTCCTTCTCTCAATGGATTCCGACCTTAAGGAAGGATGAAGACTCCTTAGGTTTGATGATATTTTTCATGAAAATGATCAAATTGATAAAGAAAATCATAAACTAGAAGAAGATGCTAATAATAATCTTGATTCTATTCAAGATCCCAATGGGAATCTTATCTTTAAATCTTTTGACCATGTATGGACTTTTTACAAATATCATAAAAATGCTTTGGATATGGCCTTAGAGGAAGAAGCATTACTTGAAAAGGATATACGACCTCAAGAAAATACTTTGAGTGGAAATTTTAATCATAATAATCGAACCTATAAACTTACTTATGCCACTACGGTGACCACCAATATTGGATGAAATTCATCCATTCCTCCAACTAGTAATAGCACCCAAAATTATTTACAATTTTCTCCTTCATATTCTAATATCAACAACATTTCCTCCATTCCACCATAATTTAATCTTCCATTCTCACAAAGCACCACATATAACAACAACCTTCACATGTCCAACCTAAGTCAAAGAAATATGGGAAACATACATAATAATCTAGATATGCAGAATTTGGTAAGTATAGTGAATCAGTTGGTTTCAAGGATGGATATGATTCAACCTTAAGGGTTTACATACAGTTATAAAGAAATTTGTAGTCAGCCATTGTATCCTATTGTTGCTACTAGCCCTTATCCTAAGCATTTTACTATGCTAATGTTGTCAATATATAGAGGGACTGAAGATCCAATAGAGAATTTAAGAGGATTAATGATAGATTGCCATGATATTATTTATGATGATATGTTCTTATTAAAAATATTTCCAAATAGTCTTGTTGGAGTGGCATTAGAATGGTATTATCAGTTGTCCAACTATTCTTTGAAGAGTTTTGAGAACACTGCAGAGATGTTTGTTCATCATTTTAGTGCTTACATTGAAAAGGAAGTGACTATGAGAGATCTATATGATTTAAAATAAAGTAAAGAAGAAAGTTTTTCATAATTCTTAGCTTGTTGGAGAAGTTTAGTTGGCCAATTAAGACAACCTGTGTCTCAAAAAGATATGCTTGATATATTTATTGGTAATTTACAAGAATAGTTATCTTATGCTCTAGAAACTACTATTGTCACATCTTTAGATCAAGCAATTGAGTTAGCAAGAAAAGTGGAACAAAATCTCATTAGAAGAGGTCAACTTAAGGTTAAAGAAGATAATCCAATTAAGTCTCAATATAAGAATAAGCATATAGGAGGCAATAGTGATAGTAGGCTTATTAAAAATTATAATAACAACCTATAAAATATTGTACTTTAGAAGCCTCCTCAAAGGAATTTCACAAGACTTAATATACCCATGGAAGCAATTTTAAAGAAACTATTGGATTCTAAGGCACTAGAATTACCTCCAGTATGATAGCCAGATACTACAACTCATTGGTATAAAGCAGATCAACATTTTGCATATCATAGAGTAGAGGGACATCAGACTAATACTTGCAAAAGGATGAAACATGTGGATCAATATTCAATCGATGCTAATCACATTGACACTCGTATTTTTCAATCTTCCAACAACCAGAAGAATCAGAATAGAATGAGACAAACCAACAAAATGTCCTATAAAAATGTACCACATTAGTATGATAAGAACTTGGTTGGAATGGTAACTACTTTAGGAAATCTTGTACAAAAAATGGATGATTCAATGAAGATTCCACTCTTATAACTTCTACAAAATTCTCAAGCCCATAAAGAAGTTATGATAAATATTTTGAAGTAGCATTCTCCTAGTGATATGAAAAAGGTTATAAGTTCCTTTTAAAAGCCTTATCTAACATTTTTATATAATTATATGGTTCTATTAGGAGTGCAAGAATATTCTTCGCTATACATCACTACTTACATTGGGGACTCTTATCAAAAGGGTTATGATTGATAATGGTTATTCACTTAATGTTTGTACACATCATTTCTTTCAAAAATTTGGATTGAAGAAGGAATATTTGATTGCATCCAATGATGTCATTAGAACTTTCAACAATGATTCTCAAGAAGCTTGTGGCACTATATTACCCCTCTTAGGGTTGGACCCAAAATATTTAAAATAATATTTTATGTGGTGTCTTGCCCTGCATCTTTTAATCTTCTTCATGGATGACCTTGGATTCATGCAATGAAGGTTATCCCTTCTACTTTTCATCATTATATAAAATCTTAATTTGAAAACCAAATCATTTCTACAATAGGATATCCTCATCCATGAATTTTACTCACCAAAATATCTAGTCCAAATCAATTCATCATAGTCTTCCTCTAAAATTATTCTACAAATATTTCATCACGGGATCACGATGAATCTTCTTGTTTAGATCTTATCTTTGATGACTCTCATCAAGGTTTTGAAAGGAGTGTTAAGGATGAGGGTCCAACCTCTCCTAAGGTCTTAACCCTAGAGTCACATATTATAGATGAGGTTTTATCTCAAAATGATATCAACTTTGATGGGTCTATCCCTTTTGCAACGTAGGTTGAGTCTTCTAGATCTTAAGTGGACTTTGGTTCTATGTCTCATGAGGACCTTGAGCATCTAGGAGTAATTCCTAACCCACATTATCTTGAGGATGAATTATCCATTCTTATTTACGAGACCATATATGTGAACATAGGTTCTAAGGAAGCCCCTAGAGTCCTTAAGTTAGGCAAAGCCTTGATCATGGACGAGCAGGAGCAATTGACCAATTTATTGAAAGAATATTAGGATATTTTTGCTTGGTCATATAATGACATGCCAGGGATTGATCCCTCCCTTATCATGCATCATTTGGTAGTTAATCCTAGTGCTAAGCCTATTAAGCAAAAACTTTGGAAGATGCATTCTAAGGTCACCCTTTCAGTAAAGGAAGAACTCCAAAAACTCCTTGATTTTGGTTTTATAAAAGCCATCGACTATTCTGATTGGATATACAATATCGTTCCTATAGCTAAGAAGGAACGAAAAATCAGAGTATGTAGCGACTTTCAGGATATTAACTTAGCATATCCCAAGGATGATTTTCCCTTGTCCAACATAAACCATATTGTAGACTTCACTACCAAATATGGGATGCTTTTACTCATGGATGGTTTTTAAAGCTATAATCAGATCATGATTGCTCCTGAGGATCAAGTCAAGATGGCATTCACTACTCCTTGGAGTACCTTCTACTGGAAGGTCTTGCCTTTTGGCCTTAAGAATGCAGGGGCAACCTATCAGCGGGCCATGACTTATACTTTCCATGACATGATCCATGATATTCTCTAGGACTATGTGGATGATCTTTTGGATCATTCCTTAGAATGAAAGGATCATGCCCATGACTTAAGACAAATCTTTGAAAGGCTTCAACAGTACAAGGTTCATCTTAAACCCGCTAATTGTGTGTTTAGTGTCACATATAGTAAGTTGCTAGGTTTTATCATGTCTAGGTGAGGCATTGAAGTGGACCCTACTAAGGTAGCAACAATCATTGATATACTTCCTCCTCACACCCTGAACGAGCTCTATAGTTTGCAAGGTAATTTGCAGTCTATCCATCATTTCATTGCCTAGTTCGCTGATAAGTGTCATCCTTTCCTTCAACTCCTTGAGAAGGATGTGGTTTTTTGATGGGATTCTGAGTGTCAAAAAACTTTTGATGACCTCAAAATATATCTCACCTTTCCACCTATTTTAGTTCCCCATGTTCCTGGTAGGCATTTGTTTCTTTACATAACAGCCACTGCTCATGCTTTGGGAGCCATGTTGGCTCCAGACAATGATGAAAACAAAAAGAGAGCTATCTAGTAAATTAGTAGAACTTTGGTCAACTATGAAACTAGGTACACTCCCTTAGAGAAGCTTTGCATTTCTATAGTGTTTACTTCTCAAAAGTTAAGACACTACATGCTCAGCCAAAAGATATTGGTGGTTGTAAAGTTTGATCCTTTGTGCTATTTGATATCCAAGCTCCACCTTTCAAGTCGAGCTGCTAAGTGGGTGTTGGCCCTTAGTGAGTTTGATTTGAATTTCATAGGTTAGAAGGCTATCAAGGGTCAGGTGATTGTTGATCATTTAGCCTCTACTCCCCTAGAAGCTACCCATCCTATAGTTTTTGAGTTCCCTGATGAGTGCTTCAATGTTGAAATTAAAGATTATGAGTCTTGGACTTTATTTTTTGATGGAGCTCGATAGATGAAGGGTGTTGGAGTTGGATTCTTTTGGATCGACTTTTATGCACACCCTACGAAGAGTAAACTAAAAACACATGTAACATTTAATGGGAATAAATTCCCTCTTAATTTAGGATCTTACTGGTTATCCAAGGTGTGAGTTACAGGGTTGGGCCAAACGTCCTCGCTCTTTTCCACTTCTAGAATAGTTTCAAGTGGACTTCTTGTGTACCTGTAAGGAATTTCAACTTCCGTTTGTTGCCTTTTTTGGTTTATTTATTACATTTATATTTTGTTTGATCTAGCTCTTTAATTTTTAGTAGATTATATGAATAAAGTATTTACAGAAAATAAAAATGAGAACTATTCAAAAATAAAATAGGGAGATCATAGTAGGGCAGAAAAGAGAGGATGTCTAATTCAATTGCAAATTATAACTACTAAAACCAATCAAATTATTCAGCTTCACAACAAGACAATCATCAAATGAAGAAAGTATCCAGCTTTCTAAGACCACTTTCAACCTTGAGCATGGGACAGAGCAACACAAAGACAAAATTAATATTACGAACATAAGAGAAGTTAATAAAAATTGATGTTTCTCACCAGCAGTCTAGCTCGCACAGTGAGAACAGAGCAATTAAAATACTAGCCTGAATCTCAAGTTCTTAATTTCCTCAAACATACAAAGAATAGAATGAAGCTAAACAACCTAACATAATTTCTACAATTATAGATTTACATTTAGATTAAATAAATCCTTAAGCGAGACGAAAATAGAAGAAGATGCACTTATCACAATTTGGAAAATATTAGGCTCCTGGCCACGCTGTTTCAGAAAATGATGTCACACCAACCTCAGGTACAAAAGAAAGTATTCAAGACAAAATTTGTTAAAAATTGTTAGAAGTCTTTATTTCCAAGCTTTCGCATCTCCTTTGATTACATTTTACGGGAATATTTATAGACTGAGGACATACCCTGATTTTTTCATAAAATATCTTCTCCCAGAGAATTAAAAACAAATTAGAAAATCCACTACTAAGGCTTTACAATATAAGACATTTTTTAAATAGATTTCCAATCAACTCTAATTACTATGAAAATATTCCTGTGGATCTTGCCATACATGGAGAAGATAAGATTTGGTTTCATCCTCATCAAATGGACACTGTGTGCAAATGTATCTTCATCTTTCAGTAAGCCGTTAGAGCATCTCATTAATTCCTCTGCAAAATTCGGATGAGTCATTGACTTCCCGGGCCTTCTATCCTCGCACAACTGCCTTTGTTTGGTTCGAGTTGAAATTCTCTGCCCACCATTACTTTCGCCATAAATTTTCCCATTAAATGCATCCACCGGCAAATTCTTGCAAAATTTTAAAAATTGCAAATGTTAGAACATTAGCTTTAAAATTAAATTTAATTAATTTAATTTTTTCTAAGGTTCAAGATTTAAATTTTAGGTTTTTAATTTTTATTATTTTTCCAAAGTTTGCCGTAAAATACCTTTTAGGGCTGAAATTTTAATTAATTTTTCACTATTACTTTAATCCCTAGGGTTTTGACATTTTATATCATTTATTTTCTAACTCCCTAAGCATGTCGTGAAATCGTGACATTTTTCATTTATCTTATCTTCCAACCTAAAAATGTGGCAATGGAGCGACATTTTTCTATTTCTTTTCTTTCTCTCTTGGAAATATCAAACACTTTTTATTTCAAGCCATTTTTCTTAAGAATGTCGCGATGGCGCGACATTTTCATTTTCTTTCTTTTCTAACCTAAAAATATCGCGAAAATCAAACATTTTCCAAAATTAAGGCATTTTTCATTGAAGCCTCCTTTGTGTCAACACTTGCAAATTTCAACCTACTGGGCACTTTGCAAAATTCCTAAAAAAATCAAACATGGATTCCAATGACCCGACTCTTTGCATTTTGGTACTTTGATGGACTATGAAGGATTCTCCATTCTCAAAAATAATCTTTAGATACTGGAAAGTGAATTTTAATTGCCCATAACTTGCTAGTTTCACATGGTGTGAATTTTAGGGCAAAATTTGAAAGTGTCCATAATTGAACAAAACTTATCATGCATTCAAATGAGCCAAATAGGTATCCGCAACTGCAGACAAAACTTGAAAATTCACTTCGGATCACAATATATCATATTAAAAAGTTCGCTAGCTGGAAATAGAAACTACTATTTCTGGAAGGTTAATTTTGCTTGAAAACCTGAAAAATTTGTACTGTTGGAAATGTAAGCTCGAGATATTTCACCCAGAATTTAAATCACTCAAAAAATATTTTCATGGCAGAAGATATTGCATTTCCAATACTGAAGTAAACATTAGGGCAACATGAAAAATTTTCAAAGAACCTTAGAAAATTAATTTAAATATTTCAACCTTAGGAAACTATTGAAAATCAAAATTTCTGAAATATTTAACAAGAAGTAATACCATTGAAGCCTAAAATTTTAGAAGAAATTAATTCAAACCAATGCGCTAGGCAAGCATTTTTGACACCTTGATGCTGGCAAAATTTAAAGACTTGGTGCAAACAAAACTTGGACTAAAAAAACAAAAACTTCAAAAGGGTCCCCTTGGAAATAAAAATTAATCATTTCAAAGGCTCAAACAATTTTATTTTCAGTAGGGGTGTGTTGCTTCTCAACAAATGGCAACGTCTACGGGGAAATAGTAGCACTATTTAGAACCTAGAACTCTAGTTTTAAAACAATTTAAACCATGTATCCTACCTTGCCATAAATATTTTCAAAATATTTTAATCATTATCTGCCCATCCATTGAAATTTCCCAGGGACATACTAGGTTGAATCACTCAAGGAAAACTCTGGTGTGTGGTTGTAGTGCATAAATTTGTCCTTTTAAGATGACCATGGCTTAGAACTCCTACTTAGGATTAACCAAACTGCTTGGACTGCAAAAGTTTATTTGAGTAGAGCTCTATTACTAGCTTAGCCTTTTATAGCCCCGATAGAGTTACTCTTAAATTTCTTTTTAAGACCTTGGTTCACAACCATGGAGCATCTATAGCTTTGGTGAACATGTCTAATATTTCTCTTTCAGGAATGTCAGCTATCACCCTATTACTATGGAACTCTTCCCTTTTTTTATGGAACTCTTTTCTATTTTATCCTTTTTTTTTGGAACTCTCTTTTTTCTCTCCTTTTTTTTTGAATTCTCTTTTTTCTCTCCCTTTTTTTTTAACTCTCTTTTTTTCTCTCTCTTGTTTTTATAGACTAGATAGCCGAGAAGTCTTACTAAAGGTTCGAAAGTTGTATTTGCCTTGATATTTCATTCACCAATAAGTCGATCAACTAACCATTTCAGTTTTCAGACACCAATAGCCTCTTAAGAATTATTAAAATGATCTTTGTGAATCAGGGTTCTCTTCTCATGACCAACTTTTCTTGGATTCCCTAGGAGTTCTCCGGCTAAACAACATAACAACTCTTTTATGATTAAAATAATTACGATGGGCAAGGTACAAATTCAAACTATCTCTCTACTATTAATCCAGATAGCAAACATTACCACTCTCTCCCCACTTATAGCATCTCTTTATCAGATCACCCTTATTTGATTCATAAAACCAAGAGAAAGACCCAAAAGAAGTAAGAAAAGGAAAACAAAGAAAAGTAGGAGAAACTAACTTAATGTTGAAAAAAAAAAAAAAACTAAACAAAAGCAAAAATGCTCCTTTTTTATTATATACATATGTGCAAAGGTTCCTTCAATTACTAAAATGATATAGCAGATGGAACAACTGAGAAGTAATGCTTCAAATATTGACCATTGATAGACAAATTTAGAAAATTACCTTCCAGGCCTTGTAGACGAAATGCATTATTATCCAAAATTTCTGCAATTTGGTATGGCCCTATCCATAGAGGTTGTAGATTAGTGTGCTTACCTTTCTTCTCATGGGCTTTGTCCCACAGGAGCACCAGGTCTACAAGTCTGAAGGCTTTTACTTTTTCTCTTTTGTCAAACCAACGCTTGACTATCTCTTGATGTCGACTAAAATGCTCCAAAGCTTGGAGTCGTTCATCCTGCAAATTAATTAAATCCAACACACAAGCTTCTGCATCTGCATGATCATTAAAATAATCCAAGGCAAACTGGTATGTGGGCAATTTTAAAGAAACTGGAACAATAGGCTGAGTGCCATACAATAAAGTAAATGGTGAATTTTTAAGAGCCTCTTTGTGTCTTATCCTATCAGCCCAAAGTGCATACTTTAGTAATGTATGCCATTGTCTGGGTTTATGTACAACATACTTCTTAATGGCATTTATCAAATTTTTATTTGTGGACTCAGCTAGTCCATTTCCTTGGGGATAATAGTTAGATAAAAATTTGATGACTATCCCTTTCTGATATGCACAGTCTGCAAATCCCAATGATTGAAAGGTTGGCCCATTATCACAAACTAAATTCAAAGGAAACCCAAACCTGTTTATGATATTTACCTCCAAAAATTCAATCACTTCATGAGCTATGCTTCTCATTGTGGCTGATGCTTCAACCCATCTTGTATAGTAATCAGTGGTAGTTAATACATACTTGTGCCCTACTGATGAATTTGGGTTTATCACTCCCACAAAATCAAGTCCCCACTACATGAAAGGTTTGTCTATTATAACAGGCTATAATGGTAGAGCTCATTTAGTTTCCTTGGCTACAAATATCTAAAATTGGTGACAAGTTCTCACATGTAGATGTGCATCTTTAAACAATGTAGGTCAGTAGTAGCCTGCTCTTAATATTCTGTGTGCAATAGTTGAACCTAAAGGGTGCCCTGACCCTAACTTCTCGTGAAAACTAGACATGACTTCATTCACCTCTTCCCTAGAAATGCACCTTAAAAATATACCAGCATAATTTTCTCTATACAATTTACCCCCTTTGAGTAGAAAATGAGCATATTTTAACTTTAGTGCTCTTCTTTGAGTTCTGTTCAGGTGAGGTGGGCAGCTCCCAAAGCTCAATAAATGGATAATATCCCCATACCAATCATCCAATCTAGAATCCAACTAGTTAATTTCTTCCTTTTTAGGTATTTCAGCTATATGCTTGGATAGACCAAGGCCTCTGATTAATTTAGCAGGTCAAATTTCTAAGTCAAATTCCTGCAAATTTGTGGCCCAATTTCCCCTCAGTTCACCCAGTTCATTTTGACTTAACAAATATTTAACAGCCGGATCAGAGACTATGGCATAGAATTTGCTCCTCAGAATGTAATTCCTAAACTATTTAACTGCTCTCACTAAAGCATAAGCTTTCTTATCCAAATGAGAGTATTTCAACTCAACATTCTTTAGATTGGTACTTTTGAAGGCAATGGGATGCTCCCCTGTTTCTCTCTGTTGAGTTAAAACTGTAGCAAATGTATGTTCATAAGCAAAGAAGTACAAGTAAAAATATGCACTAAAATCTAGACTTACCAGAACTGGAGCTTGTTGGATAGCATATTTAATCTCTTGAAATGCCACCTTGGCCTCTGTTAACCAAAAAATCTGAGCAGTCTCCTTTAACATATCATTGAGTGGTTTGACTATTTTAGCAAAGTCGGAAATAAACTTCCTAACAAAGTTAATCTTCCCAAAAAATGATTTTAACTCTTTATTAGAGTTGGGAAAAGGTATATTTGATATGGCTTCAGCTCTCTCAGAGTCTATAGAAATACCATTTTTTGTGAGCAAGTGGCCAAGGAGTTTTCCTTCAGTTACACCAAAAACACATTTCTTTGGATTTAAAGAAATGCCAAATTCTCTGCACTTTTCAAAAACATACTCCAAGTGTTTGACATGATCAAATCGATATTTGGAAAATATTGTCAAGTCATCCATGTATACCACAATGCACTTACCCATAAGACCTTTGAAGGCATGATCCATTGCTCGTTGGAAGGTGGCTCCAATATTTATCAATCTGAATGACATTCTCTTGTAGGCGAAGGTGCCCCATTTGGTGGTGAAGGCAGTCTTCATTCGGTCTTCTCTTTCCACAAATATCTGGTTGTACCCAAAAAATCCATCCAAGAAGGACATCATCTCTGAACCATTCACAATCTACAACACATCATCCATGGAAGGCAAGGGATAATTATCCTTTTTAGAAGCCTTATTCAGATTTATACAATCTACGCACAAGCAGATTTCCTCGTTCTTCTTTCTAACTGACACCAAATTGGCTACCCAGGTAGAATGCCTGATAGGAAAAATAATGGCCGCACTCAATAATTTTTCAACCTCATTTAGAATGAGAGGTTCCAAAAAGGCATTAACATGTCTCTGTTTTTGCCTGAAGGGTTTACAAAATTCTTTCAAGGGTATAGTATGCATGTACACATTTGGATAAAAAATCTTGAGGTCTTTATAAGACCGCCATAACATCCTTGGACCTTTGTAGAAACTCTGTGAGATCTCTTTTAATTGCAAGGCCACAAATTTTATCCAATTGAATTTTCTTAGGATCCCCTTCAGTTCCTACATTTATGTTTTTAGTCTTATTCCCTGTCATGCCAATAGAATTTCCAAAATTTATCCTTTGCTTAATTCGATCATTGTCAAACAACCTCTCAAGTTCTACCATTCCCCTAGGAATCCTATTTTCTTTCAACCTCATTACTCCTTTGTCATCATCAAAATATTCAAGCATAGTATCCCTTTGACCATCATAAATTATTTTTTTTTCAAATGCATTTGTATTCTATAAGAAATTTATAATTTTATGGTCATCAAAAAATACTTGAAATGTATCTATGTTATCAGGGATAGAAGGGCAAGGAATTAATTCCACTATTTTTTTTTTCATTTAAAATCCCCCAAGGGCTTTAGATTGGCAGTTGATTAAGCCAAAGCATCTGCAGGAGAATTTTCCTCCTTGGGAATATGCATCAGATTGAAAGTGTTAAAATCCTCCATGAGGTCCCAAGCTTGATGTTTGTATCTTTTTAGGTAAGAAGCCTTGCACTAAAACTTACCTTTTACCTAATTGGCTACCAACTTAGAGTCTGTAAAAACTTGGATGTTTTTCACATTTTTATCTAAAGCAAATTTTAATCCCAGTATTAGTGCCTCATACTCAGCCAAATTATTGGTACAAGGAAACTGCAAGCGGTAAGACATAAAATATGTCTGATTGTGAGGCCCTTTAAGAACAGACCCTGTACCAGAGCCTTTATTAGATTTAGCTCTATCAACATGAAGTATCCAGACATCATTATCATGATCATCCAGAGCCTTAATTGGTTTCATATTTTTCTCAGTCGTCAAATTATAAACCCCCACATCTGTATCAGTAAAATTAACAGTCTCATTCTTGACATTGTATTCAGTTATCATGAGCTTATATCGAGGCTCCTTGTCAATTCTTAACTAATTTGCTATACCTTTCCATGGTAACCACATGTGTGAAAAATCTATGGCCAAATATCCATTTAGATATTTTGACCAATCTCTGCTCAAAAGCATTCCATATCCCACAGGAATATCTACCACCTGAATATCAATTTTATGTTGTGCTCTCGGCTCAGATGCTAATTGGATGTGTATGCCTTGAAGTTCACCTATTACCTTGACCTCAGTTTTATTCAACTGAATAACTCTTCTCTCAAACTTCACAAGAGTTAATCCCAATTTTTGGAAAATGGCTAGAGGCATGACATTGGCTGAAGCACCATAGTCCACTAGACATTTATGTAAGTTTTTTCCAAATATACAGACTATCAATAGGAAAGTTGGAACTTCAGTCTTTTCTTTGTAGATAGCCACATTAGCATTTGCTTTTTTCTTCCCATTTTCTGGAGGTTTAGTAGAAGTCTTAGAATAATTTTTAATCAAATTATCTCTTTGTTTAGTGATCTGAGCTAGCTCATTAAGGGTAATTTTGGATTTAATCATTTTCATGTCCTCCACTATATTATACCCTCTATTGAGCGAAGCAGCAAATCCATCCTGCACTCTTGGATCTCCCCCCTTTTGTGGAGGTGGATTATTATTTGGAGAAGGATCAGGAGTAATACTGTGAGAGTTATTGGGAGGTGTAGATGTAGTGTTGGGATCTTTATTTCTATTCCTGAGATTGTAATTATCTCTTTTGTACTGTTGAAAAGCCTGCACTTCATCCATAGGAACTTCTACAATATTTTTAGACTCATCTGGGAAAGTGAATGAATCCAACACCATAGTTGTACTATGTTTGGATGAATTAGCACCATCGGTATTTTTTTTTATTTTCAGAATAACTAAATTCACCAGACAAAGCTTCAAAAGCATTACAAAATTCCAAGCAATCTAGTTCTCCATGTTGAGATGTTTCATGAATCCTACACCAATTAGGTAAAGCCAAGTCATAAATGTTCACTTCAGGCCCCTTTCCTTTGTTATAATATTTATTAGATTCATAAGGAGGTCTAAAATACCTATTTTTTTGATAAGAAAAATTGTTTGAAATTTCTCCTGTAGATACTTTGCCTCTTGAAGCTCAAGAAGTCGTTCGCCAACTTTTGGACTACCTTTGAAACTCCCTCAACTGTAGTCTTATCTGATTCTTTCTCCTCAGTCTTCACATGCCCAATTTGTGCCAAGGGTAATGGAGTATCCTTGAGTGGATTTTGACACATTGGCAACATCATATGATGCAGAATGATATTCAACACAGGTATGTTTTGTGTAACGAAGGGTATCAAAGGATTATTGATCGGTTGCGGTCCCAACTGTCTTTCAAGAGTCAAAGCTTCCTTATAAGCTCCTATCAAGTTCATGATATTGGTGTCTCTCTTTAGGAAAATAGAGGTTACTGGATCCAAAGCATTCTTATAAATTTCTAGGGCTAAATATACACTTGGGATGTAATGACATGTCATGCTTGTTGGAATATTTTCAACATTGCCTCCTTAGTCCTAAGTATTAAGTCCTAGTATTTAGTTTTAGTTTAATGTTTTGATTTACATATTTCTAGTTAATTTGATTAGCATACATTGAGGTTTTGGCTTGGTTAATTAATGTTTGACCATAGTCCAAGATTAGCATGTTGTTAGGATAAGAGCTATCTTTAAGTTAGTTTGTTGTAATAAGTTTAAGAGGATTTCTCTCAACCACCATGTCTATTTTTAGTTCTTTCAAGAACTATAAAACTATGTAATGCATTGTTGATCAATAGAACAATTTCACCATTGTTTCTCATTTGGTATCAGAGCAGGTTTGCTCAAATGGATCAAAACCTGTGGAGAGTGGTGTGAAGAGATCTGAAACACACACTTTGTCAGAGAAACTCAAGTGGCCAGCACTCAAGCAGATTTGCAAGGAAGAGCTCGAGTAAATCATTAATATCTCACGAATCCTGAGGTATTTGATTATGAAATTTTGAGGGTTGTTAGGTAATTGTATCAAGAGGATGCAGTAAAAATTTCAGGTGATTTGGAGCTAATTTTCTGATTTTATTAGCATTTTTAGTTTTTCAATAAAATGGTTGTATAAGGTGGAATACAGGGTATTTGCTTCTCAAATTTTGGGAGAAATATGATTTCGATAAAATCATAATTCAGACAAAATTTCAGATCATTGGGATCTGTATTGATTGATTTATGTGAATATTTATTTTTCCTTCAACAATCCTAGATCCGGAATTGTGATAAAAAGGGAAAAAGTAAATGATCACATATTTTTCACCTTTGTGATTTTTCTTCTGAAATTTAGAGGGTTTTCAGATTATTGTCTCAAGAATACAGAGTTTAATTTTCAGAAATTTTGGGGTTGTATGGATTGATTTATGTGAAGAACATTGAGGTTGTCTCAAAAACACTCTAAGATCTAGAAAGGGCAAAAGTAAATTGATCACATATTTCTCATTTGTGTGAATTTGGATCTGAAATTTAGTGGATTCTCAGATAAGTATATCAGAAGTCTACAGGAAAGGAGTGGCTGAGAGCTAGGTGGAAGATTGATGAGTGGTGGATTGCAAGATGGCCACAATGTATGAAGACTTGAAGGTGCCAAGTTTCAATGGAGAAGATTATGCTTATTGGAGCATAAGGATGAAAACCTTTTTGATGGCCAAAGACCTCTGGAGCATTGTAGAAGAAGGATATGAAGAACCTACTTGGAACAAGCTACAAGGAGAGGAGAGAAAAGATATGAAAGGGAAGCAATATGAAAATTGCTTAGCTCTTATGGATTTGAGGAGAGGAATGGAAAAGAATGTTTTTCCTCTCATAGCCAATTGTAGATCAGCTACAATGGCATGGCAAGTGTTAAAGGATGCTTATGGGTTTGATGAGGATACCCATAAAGCCATGAGTGACAATCATGAAGATTGTTTAAGCAAGGAGGAGCCTTGCTTCCTTGAAGCAGTTTTTGAATTAGATCCTTTTGAAGGAGTTTTTGAAGAGTCTTGTAAAGACTCATATGAAGTCATGCTTTGTAATGGAGAATTATTTCTTGCAGAGGAAGGCATGTATGTAGAAAACCAACAAGATGAAGAATGCTTCATGGAGGAAGCATATGTTGCTGAATTTTGTGATGAAAAGATAAGAAGAGGTGTGTATTCCTCAAGAGGACGAGGAGGAAGAAGAGGATTTGTTGTTGATAGAAGAAAAAGTGATAAAAAATATATCATGGAGGAGATAAATGAAGAGTGTATTATGGATAATGCACCTAAAATTCTCATGGGAGAGAATAAAGATGATAATAGGATCAACCAAAATTGTTGGCATGTTGATGGAGAAGCAATGTTTATGGAAGACCATTGTCTTGAAGACCATTCACTTGGAATGGATGTATGCTCTCTTGACAGAGAAAATGAAGATCTCCTACAAGGAGAAGATAAAATTGTTAGAGTTCCTCTAAAAGGGGAGAAGAATGTGAAAAATGAGATAGAAACAGAAAATGGAAATGAGATTGCTGATTTTCTTATCGTAATGGCAAAGGAAACATCACTCATGGATGAAGATCACTCACTTGGAGTGACTACATTGCAGAAAGAGAGTTGTCTTGAAAAGGCAACTATGTATGATTGCTTGAATGAATGGTGTTTCAACACACCAACATGGATTGAACAAAGGAGGAGAACTATTAGTGAAGAGTTGATGGTTGATCTTGAAGCACCATACAATGAAGGAGAACTGCTACAAAATAGCTTTATGGGAAGCACCAAATCTACTCATACTAAAGGTAATGTTTTTATGATTAATGATTTGTTTTTTGTGAGCAGGAATGAAAAGAAAGGTGATTGTCTCATTGAGACAACTTTGATGAAGAATATTTTTGGAGAGAATACAGTGATGGAGAACTTGGGTCACATGGATCAAAATGATGTGTTCAAAATTCCTTGGGAGAAGGATTCTTGTAAAGTCATTGTTGTGAGAGAATATTTGTGTGAGGAGCAACTTTATGTTGCATATGTAGTTGGTCATTATATGGCCATATTTGTTGTGATTTTTTGTGTGAAAATATGTGAAAGAGTTGTATGGTATAATCATCTATGTGAGATGATTAATTGTAAATACTCATGTGGAGTATTATTTAGTGTTGAATATGTAAAAGAATATCAAAATGTGAGAGCATGGTTTAAAGACCATAATGATAAAGATGTAAGAGAGTGGTTGTTGAAAACCACAAGAGGAGATACTTTTGTTGAAGGGGGAGCTAATCAACAAAAGAAGGCACTCAAGCATTTGCAGGAAATCCCACATAAAGAGTGGAAGGAGTGCCACCATAAGTATTTTGTAAATTCTGATTTCTTGATTCAAGATTGGAGGAAACGTAAGAGAAAAAATTTCTTCCAACTCTGTGATGCTTAAAGAACTCTTGCATGAGTGTCTTTAGCATCAAGGGGGAGAATGTTGGAATATTTTCAACATTGCCTCCTTAGTCCTAAGTATTAAGTCCTAGTATTTAGTTTTAGTTTAATGTTTTGATTTACATATTTCTAGTTAATTTGATTAGCATACATTGAGGTTTTGGCTTGGTTAATTAATGTTTGACCATAGTCCAAGATTAGCATGTTGTTAGGATAAGAGCTATCTTTAAGTTAGTTTGTTGTAATAAGTTTAAGAGGATTTCTCTCAACCACCATGTCTATTTTTAGTTCTTTCAAGAACTATAAAACTATGTAATGCATTGTTGATCAATAGAACAATTTCACCATTGTTTCTCAATGCTACCATAAGCCTTCTGGAATCTCACATTGAAAGACCTAACAGTTTCACTGGATTCTCTTCTGATGCTGGAAAACTATTGATACAAGATGCTGGGATCGATTACTTGACCAAATTGGGACACCAAAACATTTTCCAAATCATCCCAGATGGTGATTGAGTCGTTATTAAGGTTTAGGAACCAGTCATATGCTCCTTATTGGAGAGTGAACGGGAATAATCTACAGGCCACATCTTCATGCTACACATTTAATAATTTCAAAGCATTTTTAAATGCCACCAAGTGTTCTTTTGTTGTCTTGATTCCATCATGTTTTTAGGTGGGAAGATACTTCTCAAGATTTCTTGGTAAATCATGGGCTATCCCAAGGATATTCAAAGCAATGGAACCCAACCAGTTGGCCATGATTGTTTGATTAATGGAAATATTCTGAGTCATAGTTGGAGGAAGCACTAATGGAGATAAAACTATGCTGGACAAAGATCTAGCCTTTCTGAGATTACTTCTCCTTGGGGTTTCCAAATCAGACACAATAAGCTCTCCAGATCTTGGGTGGGACCTGGTTACTTTGAAAGAAGAGTCCAACCTAACTGATTATCTTAAAAAAATGCCAAACGCAAGTTTAGGCCCTCCTTATAGCACCAATTTTATGTTGGCTTGACTTTCATGCACACCCTGCGAAGAGTAAACTGAAAACACAAGTAAAATTTAATGGGATAAATTCCCTCTCACTTTAGGATCTTACTAGTTATCCAAGGTGTGAGTTACAAGGTTGGATCGAATTTCCTCGCTCTTTTCCACTTCTAGAATAGTTTCAAGTGGATTGCCTATGTACCTGCAAGGGGGTTCAACTTTCGTTTGTTGCCTTTTTTGGTTTATCAATTAGATTTATATTTTGTTTGATCTAGCTCTTTAGATTTTAGCAGATTATATGAATAAAGAATTTTAAAGAAAATAAAAATGAGAACTATTCAAAAATAAAATAGGGAGAGCATAGTAGGGCAGAAAAGAGAGGATGTCTAATTCAATTGCAAATTATAACTACTAAAACCAATCAAATTATTCAGCTTCACAACAAGACAATCATCAAATGAAGAAAGTATCTAGCTTTCTAAGACCACTTTCAACCTTGAGCATGGGACAGAGCAACTCAAATATAAAATGAAGATTACGAACATAAGAGAAGTTAATAAAAATTGATGTTTCTCACCAGCAGTCTAGCTCGTGCAGTGATAACAGAGCAATTAAAATACTAGCCTGAATCTCAAGTTCTTAATTTCCTCAAACATACAAAAAATAGAATGAAGCTAAACAACCTAACATAATTTCGATAATTATAGATTTAAAATTAAATAAAATAAATCCTTAAGCGAGACGAAAATAGAAGAAGATGCACTTATCACAATATAGAAAATATTAGGCTCCTGGCCACGTTGTTTTAGAAAGCGATGTCACACCAACCTCAGGTACAGAAGAAAGTATTCAAGACAAAATTTGTTAAAAATTGCTAGAAGTCTTTATTTCCAAGCTTTTGCATCCTTTGATTACATTTTACGGGAGTATTTATAGACTTAGGACATGCCCTGATTTTTTCATAAAATATCTTCTCCCAGGGAATTAAAAACAAATTAGAAAATCCACCACCGAGGCTTTACAATATAAGGCATTTTTTAAATAGATTTCCAATCAACTCTAATTACTCTGAAAATCTTCCTATGGATCTTGCCATAAATGGAGAAGATAAGATTTGGTTTCATCCTCATCAAATGGACATCGTGTGCAAATGTATCTTCATATTTCGGTAAGCCGTTAGAGCATCTCATTAATTCCTCTACAAAATCCAGATGATTCACTGACTTCCCGGGTCTTCTATCCTTGCACAACCGCCTTTGTTTGGTTCAAGTTGAAATTCTCTGCCCACCATTACTTTCGTCATAAATTTTCCCATTAAATGCATCCACCGACAAATTCCTGCAAAAATTTAAAAATTGTAAATGTTAGAACATTAGCTTTAAAATTAAATTTAATTAATTTAATTTTTTCTAAGGTTCAAGATTTAAATTTTAGGTTTTTAATTTTTTTTTAATTTTTCCAAAGTTTGTCGTAAAATACCTTCTAGGGCTGAAATTTTAATTAATTTTTTCACTATTACTTTAATCCCTAGGGTTTTTCTATTTTATATCATTTATTTTCTAATTCCCTAAGCATGTCGTGAAATCGCGACATTTTTCATTTATCTTATCTTCCAACCTAAAAATGTGGCGATGGAGCGACATTTTTCTATTTCCTTTCTTTCTCTCTTGGAAATATCATGAAAATCAAACACTTTTTATTTCAAGCCATTTTTCTGAAGAATGTCGTGATGGCACGCAATTTTTCATTTTCTTTATTTTCTAACCTAAAACTATCGCGAAAATCAAACATTTTCCAAAATTAAGGTATTTTTCATTGAAGCCTCCTTTGTGTCAACACTTGAAAATTTCAACCTACTGGGCACTTTGCAAAATTCCTAAAAAAATCAAACATGGATTCCAATGACCCGACTCTTTGCATTTTGGTACTTTGACAGATTGTGAAGGATTCTCCATTCTCAAAAATAATCTTTAGATACTGGAAAGTGAATTTTAATTGCCCAGAAGTTGCTAGTTTCACGTGGTGTGAATTTTAGGGCAAAAATTTAAAGAATCCAGAATTAAATGAAACTTCTCATGCATTCACTTTGGATCACAAGATATCACATTAAAAAGTTCATTGGCTATAAATAGAAACTGCTATTTCTAGAAGGTTAATTCTGCTTGAAAACCTAAAAAATTTGTACTTTTGGAAATGTAAGCTCGATATATTTCACCCATAATTTAAATCACTCAAAAAATATTTTCATGGCAGAAGATATTGCATTTCCAAGATTGAAGTAAACATTAGGGCAACATGAAATTTTTTCAAAGAACCTTAGAAAATTAATTTAAATATTTCAACCTTAGGAAACTATTGAAAATCAAAATTTCTGAAATATTTAACAAGAAGTAATACCATTGAAGCCTAAAAGTTTAGAAGAAATTAATTCAAACCAATGTGCTAGGCAAGCATTTTTGACACCTTGATGCTGGCAAAATTTAAAGACTTGGTGCAAACAAAACTTGGACTAAAAAAATGAAAACTTCAAAAGGGTCCCCTTGGAAATAAAAATTAATCATTTCAAAGGCTCAAACAATTTTATTTTTAGTAGGGGTGTGTTGCTTCTCAACAGATTCATTCTAGTTACACCACAAAAAATGCTCATCCCTTTCTTCTTCAAGCTTTGTTTTTCTTGCACAAATAATTCTACAAAATACAAAGCTTTGATCCTTGGTCTTAGAGCAGTATTATCTTTACAGTTTAAGGTCCTTTTGGTCTTCGGTGACTCTCAGCTTATGGTTAATCAGATCAATGATTTTTATCAGACTCACGATGATAATATTAAACCCTATAAGGATATTGTTACCAAGTTGTTTTCTTTTACGTAGGTAACCATAGAGTCTATCCCTAGATCCTCAAACCATAATGCAGATGCCATGGCTATTGCTGCATCCTTGTTCCCTTTGGAGTTAGAATATGACCAAGCTTTGATTATCATTTGGAAACTCTAGAAACCTGCATCTTTGAGTTCTTTTTTGGATCCCCTAGAGTGTTTTACCATCAAAGATTCCCCATCTAGACCATGGTATAGTGACATCTTTAATTTTATTAAAGATGGCTCAATGCATGATGGTTGTTAGCATATAGGTTATGCATATAGTTTTATTCCATTATTTTTAGTATTATCATTATCTATGTCCTTCAGTATATTTGGTCGACATATTATTGTTAGGATATTTGTTTAATATCTTTATTGTTGTGGGTATTTAGATATGTTTAAGCTTGCCATCAAGCCATTGTTATTTCCAGCATGCCATCAAGGATATCCTAAGGCTACTTTGTACCTATTTAAACTATGCAATAATAAAATGCATCCTAATATTTTCACTCTATATTTCATGGTATCAGAGCTACTCTTTGGAGGCTCAATTTTCAAAGCCCTAAATTCCTGCATCATGAGATGCTGCTCGATGCTACATGCATCTCAAGATTTTGCATGCATCTCGAGATGCTACTCGCAAGCCGAGAGCCGACTCAATCCTAATAGGGAATGATTCCTAAGGACTAGGAACTGACATGGTGGACTGACCTTAGATGCAGGACATACTCGACAAGTGGAGGACTATGACTAGACCTAGATGACATGGATCTCGAGTACACTAATAGACCTTATCGACTGAATGGGACACAAGATAGACTTAGACCTGCCAACCTGACACAATCTGACAGATGCGACTACTAGTGGACAACCTAAGTGGTCCCTAGAGACTGCCTAGATGGACTGGATCTAGCTTGGTAGACAACTAAACACTACCTATGCAATACGATACGTGGACCTATGAAATGCAACTTGGTGGGCTGACACGGAGTGGTAACATGCGCTAAAATAGTGTGCACTTGACTACCCGAAGGTAGTCGATTAACTATGTGCGTATTGTTTCTTTTAAATATCATATTACCCTACTATGTCTTGTATTTGGGATAATATCCCCATGCCTATAAATAATAACCATACTGGTTGGTGCGTAGCATGTGTTTTTTTTGTTTGATTTGCATAGAACAACATAGTCCAGCCAAAGAGGATTGTCATCTCACGTTTAACGTTGCAGACGCACACAACGCGTAGATGCAGTCGATGGGGTTCCAATCCATAACAGGTGTTGTGGCCATTTATTCCAGGACCAGATAATAGTTTCCAGCCACTTACTCATCATCGATCGTTAGAGGCCTCAAGTCGGACCTATTTTCTAAAAAAGAAATATTCATTCACATGTGACATTGTTGGATGTCAAGTGTAAAGACAAAATATTTCAATGGCAAAGGTCATATTGCAGGTGAACTTCGATGATCAGAGGTGATTTACCAACTCTATATTCCATTGCAGATGATTGTGAAGCCACTCTTGTTGTCGAGAAGCTACAGAGGATCCCTCTTGCTAGTAGAAGCCGCTGCTTCAACAAACAGTTGGAGGAGCAGAGTATCCTTGGTGGTGCTCCAATGGAGAGGCACCGCGTGCACTGGTTAGAAGACTAAGTCATCTTCAAGAAAGGGTACTTTCCCCTTCATGCTTCATGTGCGAGCTAGCCCAACTGGTTGGTGGCCAGGGGCTATAGGTGCACAAGCCTCAGGTCGGGGGTTCGAGCCCCACCGACTCAAACAAAGGTATTCCTAATTTTTTTTATTACATTTTTTTTGAGTTTTTAATTTTCTTTTCTAAAGTTTCAAATTTTTTTTTTTTTAAATATTTAAGTTTTCTTTTAAAAATAAAAGTTTATTGAGATTTTTTTTTATTTAAAAATTAAATTTTATTTGATTTATTAGAAGTTAAAATTTAACTTTCAAATTAAATTTTTTCAAACATACCTTTGGAGCAACTATTTCATCCTCATTTTGCAAATTGAAGACAAAGGGGGGGCATTTTTTTTATGCTACGAACTTACAAATTTATCAAAGTGGATGAAAAGGGGGGATAAAGAGTTAATTTTTCACATTGAAAAAGGTAATTTGGTATTGTACTTAGGTGCATTTTCGGTAGCGACCAACACCTAAAAATTTCTTTTTTATGGGAACTTTATGTTGTGTGTTGCATTTACATTTCCATTTCTATTTTTGCACTACAAAATTAAGTAAAAATCAAGCAAAATTAAGTCCCCAAAATTGAACCCATTTGTGCAATTTATTTTGCACCGTAGTGTTCAGTATCTATGATACCTCTGGCCCGCACTTATAGGTAATGTTGTCATTATTGGGCTACTGTATCTAACACCTAACATAGCTGCAACAATGACATCTGAGATTGTTCTCTATGAATCATTGGGGAGATATAAGTTTACCGTTTTGCTATTTTTTACTTCATTCCACTATCCTAATCATTCTTGTTGTTAGATGTAAATCCCAAAGAATGTTATAATATCCAAAGTGTTTAGGGGAAGTTACACCCCACGCATTAGGATGGAAGACCTTCTATGGTAGGTGTCATAAAAAATATGATTCCATTTTAGTACCGCATATGTTCCACGTATCGTTCTAATCTCTAAATACCTATAGTCTCCCTCTTGTAAGAGTGGGTATTTTTTGAAAGGATCGGTATAAAGACCTAAAAAATGTATAAATAAAGGGGGACCATTTGGTGATATAAGGAACCCTCATTATGGTTGTTATACACAAGTACCTGATAGATTCTCAGTTACTGAAAGGTTCCAATTACACACCATGGAAAATCAAGATGAAGGCTATTCTCCAAATGGAAGATTTGTGGGATGTTGTTTTTGGCATAACAACAAGACCTTCACCAACATTTGGATCAACTTAAGCTACACCACCAACTACAGATCATATTGCATTTGACAAGAAAGATAATAAGGCAAGAGTTCTCATCTTGCTTGCTATTTCATATGAAGTTCAACCTCACATAGCTAACACAAAACATGGTAAAGAGGCATGGGATGCCCTTAAAACCATCTATGAGGGTAAGAATGAATCCACCATTCTACACCTCCAATATAAACTTCACATTTTGAGTATGAAGCATGGAGATACAATTGAACTATTTCTTTGTAGAGTGGTTGAGTTGAAATCAAAGTTGAATTCTTTGGGAGAGACTGTAGATGATAAGCTCCTTACTTCAGTAGTAATGAGAGCTTTACCTGATTCATTCAAAATATTGATAAATTCTCGTCAAGTGTCATAGAGAAAATTTACCTTTTTTGAGTTGGTAAATATGCTTCAGGAAGAAAAGGCTATCCAACTTCAAATATGTGAAGCTTCTAATACAACCCTCTTTTCCAAGAAGAAGGGCTCCAAGAAGAAGGGTAATTTTTAGAAGGGAGGATCCTCTTCCAAGTATAAGGGAAAAAATCACAACAACCTCAATAGCAGAAGCACTATTGCAAAATCCATGATAAGAATACCCATGACACCAATAAGTGTTGGTATAAGAATAAGCCACAGAAGAATAAGGGATAAAAAAAATCCTAGAACAAGAACAAGCAACCAAAAGTGAATTTTGCTGTAGAAGAATCTGACTCAAATTCTAAGTGGGCACATAAGGTGCTCATTACTACCACAACCTCCAAGCCAATGGATACTTTGTGGTATATTGATTCTAGTGCTAGTAAGCACATGACTGATGATAAATCGTGGTTTATGACATATGAAGCCAAGGAAGGAAAACCCGTCACCATTGTTGATGACAAAACCTAAAAGGTTCAGGGTGAGTATACAGTTTCAGTAAATATTCCAAATAGCCAGTGTCAGATTGAAAGAGTCCTTTATTTTCGGTATTGGTAAACAATTTGTTTTCAACCCCCCAAATCTTGGACAAAAATATGGTTGTTGGTTTTCATGTTGAAGATGGTCAGAAGCGTTGATTTATCACCAAGAGGGGTAAAAACATTGCAACTGTTTCATACAAGCATGTCTTGTTTGCTTTGGATGCTATCTCCACCCCTCATGTTGCCATGACAATTTCTACATAGGAATCCACAACACTTTGGAATAGGAGATATGGGCATCTCAGTTCTGGATATTTACTTGAATTAAGTAAATATGAGATGGTCAAGGGTCTTCCCTCTCTTTCCACTACATTTCCAGTTTTCTCTGATTGCTTGGCAGGGAATCAAGACATGGTACCTTTTGAAAAGAGTTCCAAAAGAGCAAAGAAACCTCTGGAGTTGATTCATACTGATATGTGTGGTCCCTTCACCCCAAATAGTTTTGGGGGAAGAGGTAATTTTAGTTTTTGGTGGATGACTACTCATGGAAGATGTGGGTATTCTTTCTCCATCTAAAATTAGAAGCTTTTAGTTACTTCCAACAGTTCAAGCAATTTATTGAGGAGTCAAGAACTTCAATCAGGACCCTTCACTCAGATCAAGGGGGAGTTCACCTCTAAGGAATTTTTAGCATACTTGACTGCACATGGGATCAAGAGACAACTCACTACTGCTTATACTCCTCAACAAAATGGAGTTGTTGAATGAAGGAACCGTTCCATCATGGAAATGGTTCATTGTATGCTCACAGGAGCACATCCAGAGCAACACTTTTGGGTAGAAGCTATCACCACCATAGTGTATCAGTTGAATAGGGCACCCATAAATGCCCTAAATGGAATAACTCCGTAGGAAGCATGGAGTGGTCAAAAAACCTCCATCTCTCATCTATGTGTTTTTGGATGTAAAGCCTTTATGCACATACCCAAAGAGAAAAGGAAGAAACTAGATGAGAAGACCTTGTAATGTGTTCTTATTGGATATGATGAGCACTCAAAGGGTTATCGATTGATTGATCCCCTTACAAAGAAGATTCATCCCGATAGAGATGTTGTTTTTGATGAGGCTTTCACATCACAAAATACATCAGATATATACCTAGATTTTGTAAAATCTAAGGATGAGAAGTCTCCTTATTCATATCATAAGGGAGGATCTTCTTCCTCTCCATAGAAAAATATTCCTAAGTGGTATAAAATTACTATAAGAGACTCCAACATATCCACTCCACCAGATATGACTCTGAATAGACCTCGTACTCGCAGTATGGCTCGTCAAGAGAAAGCTCCAACAAAGACTCCTGAGGTTGATGAACTTTGTTAATATTTTGAAGAACTTTCTATTGAACTAGAAGATATGGATGTGGATGATGAAAGAGTTTTTATGTCTTCACTTGATGAGCATGAACCAACAACAATACAAGATACCCTTGGTAAGCCATAATGGAATGCTGCTATGGACACAAAGTACAAGTCTCTAAAGAAAAATCAGACATGGAAGCGTGTTGATCTTCCACATGGAAAGAAGCCCAATGGTTGCAAATGGGTGTACAAATTTAAGTATAAGGTATATAGAAAAATTTATAAGCATAAGTACCACCTTGTGGCAAAGGGCTATACACAAAAGGAAGGCATTGACTACGAGGAAACATTTGCACCTACTACTCGGATGACATCCATTCGAGTTCTCTGTGCTATGGCAGCACAATTTGGGTGGAAATTTCATCAAATGGACATCAAGAGTACTTTCCTGAATGGTGATATTAAAGAGGAGGTCTATATGGCCCAACCTAAAGGATTTGAAGTGGAAGGCCAAGAACACAAAGTTTGTAAATTGGTCAAATCCTTGTATGGTTTGAAACAAGATCCCAAATCTTGGTATATAAATATGGATGCTCACCTCATGCAACATGGATTTAAGAGAAGTCCAGTAGATGCAAACCTCTATTTGGAGAAATAAGGTTTTGAGATAGTGCTACTTGTACTGTATGTGGATGATCTAATCATTACTAGCAGATCCAAAACTTTGATAGCTATTTTCAAATAAGACTTATGTACATCTTTTGATATGATAGATCTCGGGCTTGTCCACTACTATCTTGGCCTAGAAGTGAACTAGAAGAAGCACCGCATCAAGGTGTCTCAACAAAAATATGCCAATACGTTGTTAGAAAAATATCGTATGATTTATTGTAAACCAATGGCAACTCTAATGGAGTCAGGACTTCAGTTATCATGGTATGATGATTCACCATAGATATATGGTACTCTCTATCGATATCTAATCGAGAGTCTCATATATATGACAAACACTAGGTCAGATATTGTGTTTATTGTCAACTATCTTTCGAGGTTCATTCAGGAGCCTAAGACCACTCATTGGAAGGCATCCAAACTTGTTCTTCACTATGTCTGTGGTACTATGGACTATGGCCTAGAGTACAAGAATAATGATCAATTCTTCATGCAAGGATACACAGACTTATACTATACCAGATCATATGATGATCACAAGTCAACTTTTCGATATATCTTCCATATTGGATCTAGTCCTGTCTTATGGCACAATAAGAATCGATAGGTGGTTGCTATCTCATCTATAGAGGTAGAGTATCGCATCACACGAGAAGCAGTATGTGAAGCGATATGGTTATATCACATCTTGACAAGTATGGATCGTCCATCCAAATATCTAATTCACTTGTTTAGCAACAACCAAGGTGTTCTCAACCTAGTCAAGAATCCAGTGCATCATGACTGAACCAATCACATTGATACACAATGTCACTTCATTCGAGGTGAGGTTCCAAGGCACTACATTCAGCTTCAATACATTCCCACCAGTGATTAAGTTGTAGATATATTCACCAAGGCCCTTGCACGTATCAAGTTTTAGTTCTTTCATAACTCACTTTGTATTGCAAAATAATGTTATAAAGGGGGAATGTTAGCATATAGGTTATGCATATAGTTTTATTCCATTATTTTTATTATTATCGGCATCTATGTCCTTCAGTCTATTTGGTCGACATCTTATTGTTAGGATATTTACTTAATATCTTTATTATTGCGGGTATTCAGATATGGTTAAGCTTACCATCAAGCTATTGTTAATTCCAGCATGCCGTCAGGGATATTCTATCCTAAGGCTACTTTGTACCTATTTAAAATGCATAATAATCAAATGCATCCTAATATTTTCACTCTGTCTTTCAATGGTTTAAATCACAATCAACGCAAGGTATTGCTTAAGAGAGTGTGTCGATTTGTTATAATTAGAAATAATTTATATCAACATCCTTTTTAAGGTATTCTCTTGCGATGCCTTAACTCTAATGAATCTTGACTTGCTCTTAGTGATGCTCATGAAGGTTCATGTGAAGGCCATTTTAGTGGTAATTCTATTACCAAAAAGCTCCTTCGAATGGGTTATTATTGGCCTTCCATGGATAAAGACACATGCGATTATGTTCGACGCTGTGACAAGTGTCAACACCATGATCATATTATTCATGCTCCTTCTCAAGACCTTCGGGTAATATCTTCCCCTTGGCCATTCTCCATGTGGGTATTGGACATTATCGGGAAGGTTAATCCAGTGTCATCTGATGGTCACAAGTTATCATTACTACGATTGAGTATTTCACTAAATGGGTTGAAGCCATACCTATGGCTACGGTGACTAGGACTCAGGTTTTGAAGTTCATCTTCAACTAGATTCTTTGTAGGTTTGGGATTCCTTCAGTGATTATTTCTAACGATGGAACTCCTTTCAAGAATAAAGACGTCCATAATATTTGTTCTAAGTACAATATTTAGCACAAATGGTCAATCCCTTATTACCCTCAAGGTAATGGGTAAGCTAAAGCATCCAAAAAATCCCTAATAAATATTTTGAAGAAGCTAGTTAATAAGACCGATCATGACTGGCATACTCAACTTTATCCTACCTTGTGGGCCTATCGTACTAGTGTACGTACTCCCACAAGGGCCTCACCATATTTATTGGTATATAGGTTTGAGGTAGTATTTCCTTTTGAGCTATAAGTTCCTTCTTTGTGCATCTTGTTGCAATATGCTAAGGTCGATGATGAGTATCGTGTAGACCATTTGCACCAATTAGAGTTGTTGGATAAAAAGTGCATTCATGCCTTAGAGAATTTGCAAGCCTATCAATATAGGCTTCGAAGATCTTAATATAAAAAGGTTTACAACTATTATTTTGAGGTTGGGGACCTTGTCCTCAAAGAAAACCAAAAGAACACTAATGCTCGTGTTGATCTTCGAGGTAAGTTTCATCCCAACTGGTTAGGGCCCTTTGTCATAACAACTAAGTTTGGCTCAGATGCTTATAAGTTAACTTTTATGGATGGTAAATAACTTAAAGAACCAATTAATATAATACATTTAAAAAGGTATTATGCTTGACCTATTTTTCATGTTGCAAATGCATTTAGTTAGATCATGTTGCATGTTTGCCTGACATATTCTGCATGCTTGTTTGTCATATTATGCATGGTTTCTTGTCATTATATTATTGCATATTGCTTGTCATACATTGTATCGTTGCTTTCTCACGACTGCCTATTAATATAGCTTTTGTGGATTCGTAAAAATGGCATGTGATGATACCTAGTTAGGTCATAGCTCACATGCATTGCACTTTTCACTAGGGTTATGATGCCTAGCGAAGCCCCAACCTAGGGCCCATGCATTTTCATCCCTTCTTCTCTTCTTGTCTTTCTTTATTCTCTTTTTCTCTTCTTTTTTCTTCTTGTGTCCCTTGACTTTGAAATTTTTTACAATGATCATCCTCTCTCTCCAAGTCAAGGAATGCAATCCTCTTTTGGTATATCCTTGTCCTTTGCATGATTTTTATTTCTCCTCTATTTTCTTTGTTTTGGTAAGGGTATACATTCTTCTCTTATTTGATTACATATTTTCTCCCTCTTGATTTTTCACTAGTTGAAACTTCAAGCTGGGCACACACACACACAATTATTTGGTTCTCATTTTCTTCCTCTTATTTATTCTAGCACATACACACACTCACATCATGTTATGCTCATATTGATTGGTCCATACATACATAAACATACATCTTCTCAGGTAGTACTGGCATGTATATTACATATATTATTTTACATCAACATACACTATAACACCCCTATCGGTTTATATCTCTCTTTGACTCAATATGATCAACACCCCATTATAGGATCGGCTCCTTGGCCATTGATAGTAGGCCTCAGTATACATCCTAGTGGGTAATCACCCAATAGTAGTTACTAGTGAACAACCATCCATAGCGGGTTACACTATAAACTTCACTTATTGGTCCATATTTAGTGAGTACTACACCCATAGCACATGGGCCATATTTTGAGCATAACACCCTCTAGATAGGGTTCTAATATAGCTTCGTTCTCAATTTTAGATGGTTGACCTTTGAAGTTTTATCATTATTTTCTTCTTTTTCCACTTCACAATTTTTTGTTTCCACTCTTCTTCCTCCTTCTTCCCCTCTCTTCTTTCCCTCATTTTCTTCCATGCATTTCATGCTAGTTGCATTAGATTCATGTTGTACCCAGTAAATTTTTCTTTGTTTCACTTTGTTTTATTTTTCTATGTGTTTACCTTTTGCTTTCTTTCTCTTTACATTTTTTGAGTTTCTTAAGGACATTCCTTTTGAAACTCAAGGGGGCACCCTAGCCATAGAGGTATTAGTGGAGATAATACCTTGTTTAGTGTGCAAGAGTCCAGGATGTCCGTTGTGATACTCCTTTTTGCACCACTCCTTTGTCCAAACCTAGCCACCCCTTCTTTTTTTTTTTGCCTTCTTGTGTGTGTTCTTGTCCATAGTAGTCTACATATTTCTTTGACACATTTACTTGGCCTTAAATGCATCAGAGAGGTCGAAAAATGTAGACACAGAAAATTGACCCACTATCAGTGGGTAATCTTCCTTAGAACCCCTAAGAGGTCTCTAACCCTTACCTAAGGCAAGTATAGGCTTTCCCTCCCCTAGCCTTGCTTGTTTTAGTAACTTTTGCAAAATTACGCTCCATCATGATCGGGCGCAATCTTGCGCTCCGTCATCATGGGACGTGACTTCACCGTTTTTAATTTAATTTTTATTTTATTGTTTTTGGCCCATTTAGACCCAGGTTTAAACCCTCCAGCGTGTTTTGGCATTGGATTTGGGTTTATTTTACCCACATTTTCCCCTCTAATTTTATCTATAAAAGGAAGGATGTTCTCTCTTAATCATATGCGAGTTTTTGGTGTGCAATCGTAATATAAAATTTTGATTATTAAGCTCAACATTTTTATGATAGTTCGCTCTTCTTCCTTTGTTTTCTTCTGCTACAAGCTAACCCTAAAGTATGAATTTTGGATTTAATATTCTATTGCATGGATTGGATTGATTTTCTATGTGACTTGGTGGATTCGTGGTGTGGTTCGGAGAGATAGTCTGCTCGCTTGGATACTTCAATTTCTCTGCCTACTTTTGTGATGTCCATTAGGGTTTGCTCACTTTGTTTCTAATATTTATTTTACCTTCCACACTCACTTTTTATTTTTCATTGATTAGCAGTGATATCGCACCTAGCATTAGCGAAGTGTGACTTCGCTTGCCCAGATTAGGGCAAACCAGTCTATAGAAGCAAAATCACGCCCTGTCTAGGAAGGGTGTGACTTTACTGCTACATTATTATACCTGCTCTAGGTGAGGCACGACTTTACCTGAGAGTACATAGGGGGAAATTTCAATATTTGTTTTTCACTATTGCATTCCATTTGGTATCTAGATCATATTGTTGCATTCTATTTTCTATTTTTTGTTACTATATTTTTGTTTCATGATTAATTCTCCAAAGGTTAATTTTTAATTTTGTGTTAAAAAGGTCATCTAAAAGGACCTAGGGGGCTTGAATATTGTGCCTTTGAGGACTGTTACATAGTTTCCTAAGAATTCCCCCTAATGCTAAGCCCATTTTCAAGTGTTTTATGAGTTATCTTGCAAAAATAGGTATTTCAAAATATCATTAGACAAGAGGCAAAAATATTTAAGTTAACCATCATTCTAGATAAGTGCTCTAATCCTTTTATTGGTTGAATATTTGATATAATTATTCATTCTTAGGAATATGAAAGTAAAAGGCATTTAGTTTGCATCTAGGGTTAACTTATAGGCATTTATTTTGTGTGTTGTTTGCTTTAAAGGTTTTCTGGAATAAATCCTAGATTAGTAAATATTCAAAATAAAGAATCATATTAGGTTAGCTCTTGTATGTTTGCATTCTATTTTCAATTATTCTATTATTTTTTCTACATTATCCTTTATCTCTCCTAGTTTAGATCTAGAAATACTAAACTTAGGTATTTTCTTAAAGTTAAATACATCAAACATTACTGAATATCCTGAGGACTTGGAACGAGTCCTTAAACAATTCTTGGTGAACCCTCCCCCTAGAATCGAGTGTAGAGTATAATATAACCCCCGTAATTCACCCCACGAAAGGTTCTCTCCCTGTGGATCCAACCTTTTATCTAGGAATTGTATGCAGTAGGGCAATTTTCCCCCTCTACAGTATGCATGCAAGAAATTCAATGTATTGATAATGTACACAAAGTAGAGGGAGAGTGTATATACTTGATATATTTATTCTATATCAAATTACTATTTTTGTGAGCATTTGTTTATGGAAATTTTATGAGTTGTTGCAAAAGTTATTTATGAGTTTTATATGTTTAGAATATTGCCATTATCTTATATTTGATATAGTATATTTATTTTAGATCTTGAGGTTATTTTTCTTTAAGTATTTAGCATCAAAAGCTAACATTATGCTACTCTTGAAACCTTGAAGTGCAAGGGATAACATCTTCATCCCATTCAATCTTATTACTTGGAGAGGATTCTATACTACCTAAGAAAAATGAAGATGATTTACCTAGAATAAATATGACCTCTTTTGTTGTCTTTTTTAGGAGTTTTCTCCACATATTTTTTTGTACCTTTAATTACTTCTAAACTTGACAAATGATACTATAGATAGGATTTCTTTACCTCTTTTTTCAGATTGGAATATCCTTGATCTAATATTACTTCTATTACTGTCATGGCTAGAATTTTTTATCTCTTTATTTGTATTTTTCACTTTGTAAACTCTTGCCATGTGTATAATCTCATAATAATTATGGCAATGAAATACAATATTCTCATAATATATTTTTTGACCCTATTCTCTTGATTCATATTTTATCTTAATGTATTGTGGTAAAGGTTTTAAAATATCCATAGAAACACATATTCATGTACATATAGCATGCTTTCACTCCTTAGTATTTAGTCCTTCCTTGATGAATTTCCCTAGGGTATTTCCAATATTCTTTAAAACATCCTTATTTATAAGCTGATATGAAAGTCTAAAAAGCTTAACCCATACTGGAAGCTTCTTAATAGTTTCTATATCAATATAAAAATTTTCATTCTATGGTCTCAAATAAAGATCATATCTTCCCCTAAACCATGGGCCGCTAGTCATTATTTTATCCCTAATATTCGAATTGGAAAATATGATGAGAAAAAAACCTTTAGGAAGAAAAGTCACAAAGTAACTTAACTTTAATCCCCACTTCCACTTGTTCCAATTTTTAATCTCCTAAAACCCTAGCCATGATCTATGGAACTTACATATTAAAAATATAATTTTAATAACCATTATATCATGCTCAATAATATCCTCGATTATCACTTTTCGTGTAACATCTGCTACCTAGATCGAACTTGTCATGTATTCACTCTTCTTATTATATCCAACTTGGGCCTCCATACTTCCATCTAGGGCATCCTAACTTCCCATTAGGGCTTTCAAAAATGACTTTCCTTCCATACTAGCTAATGGGGCTTGCTCTTGGCTTGTACTCTCTCTTGGATTACCTCCCCTCTCAGCTTACAATCACTCTCAACTTCCACTCTCCCTTACCTTACACTCACTCTTAGCTTGCACTCCCTTTTGGCTCATAATAACCCTTTTATCTTCTTTTTCTTGATATTCCTTGGCTTAATTTTTTTTTGGAAACAATATTCCATGAATTCATGGTAAGGGTTTGAAACATTGATTCACTTTGGATGAACCCATTACTCTTCTACCATGATTGAATCTTGGTTTGCACTTCCTCTTCGATTATAATTCCTCCCTGCTCACACTATATTTTCTTCAACTTGATCACAATGTGCTTTCTACTTTCTACTCACACTTCCTCCTCACTCTTGACTCACACTCACACTCTCTTTTGGCCATACTCACTACTAGCTCACACTTGCACTCACTTCTGGTTGCATACTATCATTGACTCACACTCACTTCTTCAACTTGATCACAATGTGCTTTCTACTTTCTACTCACGCTTGCACTCACTTAGTTGCAGACTATTATTGATTTACATATTGAAGATAGATCTTGACATTGATAGAGTGAATATAGAGGTCTTGAAGAGAGACCTTGATAATATATATATATATATATATATATATATATATATATATATATATATATATATATATATTGAATTTACATGGTGGAATCGGTAGCCGCCATGAATCTAGGAAGGCTATCCAGTTTTTATGGCCACCATAGTATTCTATGATGTCTGCCCTAGAAGCTGCCACACAGATATTCATGCATTCCGCCCCTATAAACACCATTCCATAATAATTTTAAACCTTTTACATTGTTGAAAGCACCAGGAAAGGGACAAGTGTTCAATTCGATGAGGCTCGAGACATAAAAGATATTTTTATTAAACAAGTTAAGAGGTATTGAAGATTCAGGTCACAAAGAAATTGAGCTTTACATTGAAGAAAGAAACAATGGATTGAAATAAAGGATACCATAAACAAAACAAATATATATCAGGTCTTGAGAAACATACATCAAATCTCAAGATAGATATATATTTCTTGAAGATAAGCATTGAAAGCAACAATATATAAAGGAAGAGTATTCAGGTCATATTGACCTTGATATTGGTTCAAGAAGCCAATATAGAAGACATAGGCCCAAGAGAAAAATGTAAAGGAAGAGACTCTTCAAAGAAAAGAGATCCAATAAATAAAGACCCTTATAAGAATAAGGAAAGAGGAATGTATAATGTAGAAATAAATTTCATTAGAGAAAAACTCATGATAAAGGGAAAAGGCTCATATTGATAAAGAAATAAGCTTCATTTGACCAACTACAAAAGTTTTGAAATAAGCTAGTTTAGTGTACAAGAATCTATTTGGCCAATGAATAGAACATTGAAGGCTATTCGTACAATATCAAGCAACCATCTCATCTAGCCGTCTATTCAACCTGCACATAGAAGCTAAGTAAATACTAAGCTTCTCAAAATACATAGAATATATTAGTAATATAATACATTTATAGAGGTTAAGAGAGAAATATCTAAGAGCACAACAAGACGGTAGAGAGAACCTATCTATGTAGAATAATAGAAAAGGCTTCAATGTCACTAAAGCACCAATATATCTAGCAGAAGTAGATAAGGCTTAATAAAAGGGACTAAGATTTGACTTGAGCAAGTAAATATAAGAGAATTTATCATTTGTCTTGAGTAGGTGCAAGTAAAGGAATAATTCATTTGGCTTGTTGTACACAATAAGGTTTATTAAATAAGTGTATAAAGAAGACTACAATGTAGATTGACACAAGACTACAAGTTGAAGGCTTAAGCTAATAGTTTCTCAAGCTATCCAATGAGTGTCACCTACGGTACATAAACCATAGCTAAAAAAAGAGCCAACATGACATTTTATTAACAAATTAAAAGAGGTTGATCAAGATATAATTGAAGACTTTGTCAATTCATGGAATAATCGTTATGTTGTTGTGCGTAAGATGATGGCCAAGGTGACAAAACATTATGTGCAAGGGTGAGCGATACGAAGAGATAATCATAACTAGGAACCTGAGCTCCCAGGCTTCCCATTATTGTTTCTAAGTTCTTTATTTCCCCTACGTGGGCCTTTTTGAATACTTTGTTTCTTCCAGTTAAGATATCTATTATAGTTTTTGCTGATATTTTATGAGCATACCCTATGTGGATTTTTTATAACTCCTTTACAAGGTTTACAGGTAGTTACTTCTCATAAGAAACCCCTATGTGGGTATTTATCAGGCTATATTTTTGTATTTATGATGTCAGACATCCACTCAACCTTCTCTACTAATTTTTGGTCCTTTTTGTTTAGGTTACAGTTGGCCAATGTGCAGACCTATGTCATATTATGCTATTGTTTTAGCTACCAGTTTATGTACTTGGATTTGGGGGCCATTTAAACCCCACACTTAAGCAATTTTACCTACCAAAAAAAACATGAGCATTATCTAAGGTAGAGAAATCATAGCCAAACAAGAGTCATCATGGTACGTAAACACATCCTAACCTGAAATAAAAAGAGTGCAACATATTAGAAGCTAAATTAGTAAGATTATATTAAATTAAAAATATTTCATAAAGGTGAAATTCTCATCTAAGTCAAGTGTAGAGGTGAAGTGCAGTAATATATCCTCGAGAAATAACATAGGAAGGCATAGTGCAACAATTTATCCTTGAGAGCCAACACAGGAAGAGAAGTGCAACAGTCATCCCTAAGAACCAATGTAGAAAGAGAAGTGCAACAATCATTCTTAAAAAGTGCAATAGTCATTCCTGAGAGCCAACATAGAATGATGAAGTGCAATAGTCATTCTTAAAACACCAATGTATAAAGGTGAAATGTAAATTATGTCCTCCAAGATCCAACATTGGAAAGAAGAAGTGCAATAGACAATATCCAAAAGCTAACACAACCAACTTTTTTGCAACGTAGGACAAGAATCATCTTAGTAACAACAAGGTTATTCAAATGATTTACAAGACGTCCAAGTGAGCAACACTTGGTAAGGAGAATCTAAGATATCACATTGAAATTGAAGGGCAGTGTAACATTCAAAGCAAAATGATCCTAGCAGACGTAACATCTTTAGTGTTATTTGGAACATTAAAGAAACTCTAACGTTCTATTTTCTAGTGTATCCAAAGAGTAACATTCAAGTGTTGGCACATAGCATTCAAGTAGGTTGATTAAATAAGTAGACACACAATTTGAGAGAAACACTTAAAGGTACTCAACAAAGTAGGCACGAATGAATAAAAAGGTAACTTTGGAATTATTTTTTTCAAAGTTCAATAATTTTTGGAGTGATAATTTCTAAGCTTTATAAAGTTTTCAATATAAAAATAAACTATAAATTTATATTGAGGAGTAATAACGTGGAATTTTTTATTAAAATTGAATTAGTTGGAGAGATAAGTAGAATGCTAATATAATATTGGAGTTATAATCACTTTATAATAGTTTTTAATTTCTTATATTAATATAAATTTGATTTGATTTATTAAGTTTTTGAAATAAAAGTAGATTTTTTACATATTGATTAATTTGGGAGTGAAAATGTTTACTACACCAAACTTTAGGAAAAATTAAAATTGCAAAATTTATATTACTTAGTTTCTAATATTTGGGAGACATAAGGATTTCCTTCATAGGATTTTCTAATTCAGAAACTTTGATATAGAATTTTATAAGGATGTCTACTTCAAAAAAATAAAGATGGAGTTCATGATACGAAAAGAAAAAGTAGATGTCATAAAATTTGGGATAGAAAACTGCTTACAAAATCTATAGTGTAGCAATAGGAGCAAATTTTGAAACAACTGAATACTATTTACATGCAATAATTATTGAAGCAATTGATTATGGAAAATATAGTATTATGATACATTTAGATATTGGGAGCATAATGTATATGGCATTGCTTACACTCAAGTTCATAAAGAAGAGAATACGAAACAAAAGGAGTTGATTAAATATTTTAAGAAGAAATCGAAAATAGATGAATCAATTTTGGAAAAGATATTGTATACTTCTTGTAATATTAACGTTCAAAGTTCATATAACTTAAGATTCTATTATGATGCTTTAAGTGAGTGCTCAGAAGTCTCTATACAGGAAAATAAATAGTCATATGATTCTAAGGACAAAGGAAAAAGAAAAATTCTTATGCAAGAATTTAAATACGCTAAGAAAGTACAAGAGACTTGTAGTATTAAAGCTACAGAGACTAAATAACAAGTTGAATCCAAATACAAGGTCAAGCAAGAAGAAGAATAAGAACCTGATCAAGATGAAGTTTACATATTGTAAAGTCACTTGAAGAATGAATACTATGATTGAAGACTAAAGTATTCAATAACCAAATAATGTAATATAGGGGTATTGTGGAGAATATTACATTATTTAGTACATGCTAATGTACCCCCATGGTACCTTCATGGTACATCTTGTAAATATTAGACTAGGGTCAAGTCTTAGATTAGAGTGTGAGTAATATTTTATGTAATGTAATAATGTGCAGGAAATGCACAAGTGTTATGTAAGTGTGTATATGCAATAAATGTACAATGTCATGTGATTCATGTATGCAAGTGTCAAGTAGAGACCAAGAGTCATGGGACTTGGCATAATGAAAGGAAGAGTCAAGTATCTTAGGAATCATTCTACAATTGCTCTATATTACTCCATGGAGGAGTCTAGAAAGAATAACGAGCATAGCAAGCAAAGAGAATATAGCGATTATAGTGATACATTTTTAAGAGAAATATGATTAATAAAGTTTACATACATTTGAGCAACTAATATTTTAAGTTGTACTACATGCTTTGTACATGTATGATACATGCTATTTACGTTCATATTTTTGCATATTAATAAATTTTAGTTAATATATTATAAGCCTTGATATACATATTAGTTTTCTCATATTATTTTGCTTACATCATTATCTTGATCTTACTATATTGTGGCTATCATATATTTGATCATATGAAATTTATCCTGTGAGTTTACATTAATATTAAGATTTCAAAATCCATTAGTGGTATTAGAGCTACAACATGAAGTTTATTGCATAGGTCAAATTTTTTTAGCTGCATATAATTCATTTTTTTCCATATTGATAAAATTGATTTATTCTATCTACTTTAAAGGGAGATAGACCTAGAATCTATTGTAAGATCGAAATAATAAAAAAGGCTAGAGTCTTTCTACAGTTATAGAAATAGCTAGTGAAGAATAGGACTCAACTATAGAGTCTTTCCATAGTTGCAAGATAACTAGTGAAGACTATGACTCATCTATAGGAACTTTCCACAATTATAACTAGGGAAGACTAGGACTCACTTGTTGGGGTGAATCAACTTGAATATGTAGAGGGGGAAAATGAGCCTACCAAGTACAATTCTTGGTTGGATTTGCAAGGAGCTAAGGTGAACTGTGAGGGTATGTTATAACGTTAGGAGGCCTGCTTAGGCCACTATGTGACAATGCTTAGAGGTGCAACAATCAAGCCCCCTAGGTCCTTTTAGCTAAAATTTGAAATACAAAAGTGAAATTTGACCTTTGGAAGATGGACAAGCATAATAAAATACAATAGAATAGTATAATAAATAGAAGGTAGGATATATTTTTATGATCTGTATGCAACATGAAATGCAAGCCTAGGATTTGGGGATAACAGATTGCCCCAAATCCTAGTTTGAGCAAAATATTACTCCGTACAAAGCAGCCATAATTTTATAGAATGGAAAAATCACACCCTAAAATTTCCAAGTGTGATTTCACATCAGAAGATGAAAACCCTAATAGAAAGTAGATGAAATGATGTGAAGCAAAAATCTAATTAATATGTGAAATGTATATGAACAAAAACAACCTAGTGGTAGCAAAAAAGCAGACCAAATTATGGAGTCCTCCAAGTAGCAGATTCATCCTTAGGGCTTATACACTTGTCCACAAAGAGTAGCAACACAATAAAATGTAGCAGAATGTAATTCTAAAACAAAACTTCAAAAAATTATATTAACACTTGTACAATGAGAACTTTCAGCCTTGGTTGATCACTTCTCAATTTGTGAGTTAGCTTGATTACTTTTTCAAAAATTGAGAGATTGCTTGGATTCATTGGGATCTTGGGGAGGAAAGGAAGACTTCAAAACATCTAGTTATAAGGAATTTGAAATAAAAAATGGGTGGGAAAAACCAAGAAAGTTGACCTCAGGAGAGATCAAATTTAAAAATTAGGGTTTCCTAAGAGAAAACCCTAGCTATGTGAAATTGTACCCTATAAAGATCGACTGTGATTTCACATAAGAGGAAAAAAGGGAAAACAATGGGGAAGGGAGGTCCAAAATTGTTTGGATCTCCCTAAGGGTATAGGGAAAATGACTCACTCAAGTGGGTCAATTTTTTGTGTCTACATTTTGCCCCTTCTTTGATGAATTTATGGCCTAATAAATGTGTCATAGAAAGGTGTAGACACCTACAAGTGAAGGGCGATAAGAAAAAAAGGAGTTTTTGGGTTATATGAAAGGAGTGGTGTGAAAATGGTTTTATTTCAAACACTTTCTTGTTTTGCATACAAATCAAGGGATTAGAGACATTAATGCCTCTTAGGCCAAGGTGCCCCTTGAGTTTCAAAGATGAGGATACAAAATCTCAGATATAGGGATGGGATATAGGTGACATGCCAATTTTATAGTGTGGCATGCATCCCTAAGGATGGTTGAGTGTATCAACGTTAGACTGTGGTACACCGACTGAGCAAACCTATGTATCTCTCTTTTTATCTCGAGTAATACCATGCTAATTTTATTAGTGCAATGTGTGTGCTTGTGTAATTATGCGATTGTTTTATCTTTTTATGATGCTTCTATTATATTTTTATGATGACAATGCATGCAATGAATCTAATGTGAACTTACTATAAAATGCACTAACTAACTAAATTCAAATGAATGATATGAAAGGATTTGGATGCAAAACATGAGGAGGCAAAAAAACAAGAAGAACAAAGGAAGAAAAGAAGAAAAATAAAGAAGAAGAAAAAGCAAGTCTAAGTGAAATCACACCCCATAATGTAGGACCGTGATAATGATATAGATAAAAATCATGGCCTGAAAAAAAAGGCGTAATTTCAAAAAATAGAAGAAGAAAAAAGGAAGGAAGAAGAAGAAGAAGAAAGAGGAAGAAGATGAAGAAGAAGGAGAAGAAGAATAAGAAGAAGAACCAAAGGTGTCACATCCCACATCAACTGAACCCTTGTGCTTGGAAAAGAAAAGGGAAACTAATGCTTATTTTTGTGAATTATTACAAAGTAGTGGACATTTTTTAGTGTTTTGGAAATTGGGGTGATTTATTTGATGCTTTTTAAAAATGCACCCTAGAAGAAAAATACATATAAAAAAAGAGAGGATCACTTATGAATTAAATTATTAGCATGTTTTGCATATTAATGTGAGCTAAATTTTAAGGAAGGAAAATTATTGACTCTAAGTGCCATGGGAAAGGAATTTGGACTTATAAGACACTAGAATGAATTTAAAAAAAAAAAAATTACAATCATGTCCTTAGGTATTCTAAGGCACTATTACTCCATCTTAGATATTCTAAAACACTATTTCTCCACCTTATATGCATCACCACATTAGTGGGTCTGTACTTCCAAATGACCCATCTAGAAAGTCACTATCGAGCTTACACTTCACCATTTTAAAAGGCACCTCCAAAATGCTATAAAAATCCACCATTCGATATATAAAAAATGCACAAGGGAAGGATTGGTGGATAAAGTAGGCAAGAAGTAGAAGGTTTGGAGTTTGCGAACATTGCAGGTTGAAGGGATATTCCTTCTTATCTTTGTCTTCATTATATGACCCTTTAATCCATAGTTTTAATATATATTCAATGTAATTTTTACTGGATAGTTTTATTTAAATGTTTTTGGGAGTGTTATAATACTCATGTAACTTTGTTACCATAAAATATTTCATGGATCTTGTTGATTAATATAATTCTATATGTAATGCTAAAATCCTTTAGTATTGATGTATTTTCTTGTTAGTAGAAATGATTTTAGGCAGCCATAGACAACCATGGTATAATTTGATCAATTAGATTTGACTGGTGAGTTCTCAGGAAAATAATATATATAGGTCAAGTGCCCTCCTTTTTTCCATTAACCCAACACCCTCACCAATAGTAACCCTGCGACCACCGCTTGGTGGCTACCATATTGTAAGCATAGGAGCACCTTTATTGCCTTTAATTCCCACAATACTATGCATGTGGGACTTATGTTAATTTATCCACGATGTAATATTATGGTGCTTCAAGGAAGCTTGCATTCGAATACCTATAAATACCTACAAATAATTTTTAGTCTTACAATGACACTGAGAGGGGGGGTGAATCAGTGTAGCTCTTTAAACTTGAATTTCTAGCTCTTAAAACCGTAGTAATTAAAACTTATTACTAGATACAGGTAGTATAACAAAAGAGCATCACACAACACAAGATTTAACAAGGTTCACCAATGTGGCTACTCCTCAAAAATTGACTGCTTGGACTACCATCCAAATCCAGCCTTTTCAAAGCACCAACTTTACAATCAATTTACCAGCACCCTACTGGAAGGAGCACCAACCCCAAATGCCAAGCATCAACTTGGACTTCAATTCTATATCTATAAGTTTGACAGTAAGAATACCTTTGCTTTTGTAAGACCCTGACTGATGTTTTTCACCTTTACGTTCTCTACGCACTCTGCTTTCTCTGTGCAATCACTTCACACACTCTGCTTCATTACAGTCGAACTTCATGACCGTCTTCTCCCTTCTTCGCACTCTGCTTTCTCTACGAATTTTGCACTTAGCATGATTCGACATGACTTGCTCTCTGCGCACTATGACTGAACTTTGCACACTTCGATATCATTTCAATTCTCCAAACAACCCTCCTTTTATAACAATGTTTTCATGATGAAAACCATAATCTTAGTTGGTTGTAAACCCTAATCATAGTCGGATTTCAGAACACCTGGAAACCCTAAATTTGGTTGACTGTCATTGGTCTTCTTCGACTTCAACTTAACCATGAAAATACAACATGTCGTGATATCGTGACACTTTTTCTCCTTGCGCTTTCTCTTTGCTTCGGCCCCCGAAAATACATGTCGCGATATCACGACACTTTTTATCCTTGCGCTTTCTCTTTGCTTTGACCCCCGAAAATGCAACATGTCGCGATATCACGACACTTTTTCTCCTTGTGCTTTCTCTTTACTTCGGCCCCCCGAAAATGTGACATGTCACGATATCGCGACACTTTTTCTCCTTGCGCTTTCTCTTTGCTTCGGCCCACAAAAATACATGTCACGATATCGTGACACTTTTGCCTCTGTATACTTTGTCTTAGCTTTTGTCACAAAATCATGACACTTCTGCTTTCGTACTTAGCTTCTTTGCTTTTGTCATGAAATCATGACACTTCTACCTTCGAAGTCTTCTTCTCTGCTTTTGTTGTGAAATCGCGACACTTCTGCCTTCGAAGTCTTCTTCTTTGCTTTTGTCGCGAAATCGTGACACTTCTATTTCTTTGCCAGCCTGCCCTTCTTAAGTTGTAAAAATACGACGTCGCGATATCGTGAAACTTTTTTTTCTCTTCCTGCCTGGCCTTTTTGAGTCACGAAAATGTGACATGTCGTGATATCGTGACACTTTTCAAACTTACTTTCTCTCTCCTATTTTAGTCACGAAAATGTGACATGTCGCGAAATTGCGACACTTCTCCAAATTACTTTCTCTCTCCTATTCTAGTCACGAAAATGCGACATGTCGTGAAATTGTGACACTTTTCCAACTTACTTTCTCTCTCCAGTTTTAGTCGCGAAAATGCGACATGTCACGAAATCGTGAAACTTTTCAAACTTGTTCTCTTTCTTCAAACTTGTCATGAAATCATGACACTTCTTCCTGCTTTCTCTTTTTCTTCCAACATGTCATGAAATCATGATAGTTTTTCCACTTGCCTTTTTCTCTTCCAACATGTCACAAAATCATGACAGTTTTTCCACTTGCATTTTTCTCTGCCAACATGTCATGAAATCACGATAGTTTTTCCACTTACCTTTTTCTCTTCCAACATGTCGTGAAATTGCGACAGTTTTTCCACTTGCCTTTTTCTCTTCCAACATGTCATGAAATCGTGACAGTTTTTCCACTTGCATTTTCTCTGCCAACATGTCACGAAATCGCGACAATTTTTCCTGCTTTTTCTCTCTCTTCCAACATGTCGCGAAATCGCGACAGTTTTTCCTGCTTCCTGTATATGTCGTAATATCGTGACACTTTTCTTACTTGTCTTTTTCTTTGATCTTTTGCATATGGGCTACTTCGATCTTCTTGGAAAATCACTGTACATACTCTGAATAACCTTTGAACTCCTATCTTCTGCATCTGAATAGCTTTTGAACTTCCTGTCCACTGCATCAACAGATCTATCTGACTGTGTTGACAACAATGATAATATTGTTGCTGCACCTTGCTCAAAAATCTCCCCCTTTGGAATTGTTGGCAACACATGTGCAATTTCCTGTAACTCTTCTCCCCCTTTGACAATAATACCAAAGGGCTACTGTAGACTCCCCTTGAGTCCATGCACAACATTCTCAGGCACAATTTATTACACTTAGAAAAAATCATGAACATGAGCAAAAATATAATCAAATACTTAAATTCTCCCCCTGAGAATGTGATCCCTATAGCTAGTCAATTCTTGGGAAGTGTGACCACTCCCAATTTATTGCAAAGGTACTCAAAAACTTCCTTGGGCAATGGTTTTGTGAAGATATTTGCTACTTGCTTTGTAGTTGGAACAAAATCCAACTTAACCTCACCTTCCGCAACTTTCTCCTTCAAAAAATGATACATGATAACAATGTGTTTTGTGCGTGAATGCATAACCAGATTCTTGGAGATGTTAATGGCACTGGTGTTATCACACTTAACTGATATTGGCTCATTGAAGCTAATACCAAGATATTTTAGGGTTTTTTTCATCCACAATACCTACGTACAACATGTTGTCACTACAATATATTTTTCCTCTACTGTCGATAAAGAAACTGACTCTTGTTTCTTACTGTTCCATGCGACCAATCTATCTCCAAGATAGAATGCACCTCCACTGGTACTCTTTCTGTCATCTACACATCCTGCCCAATCTACATATGAATACAAAATAAGGGTGAAGTCTTTACCTTTTGGATACCATAACCCATACTCCATAGTACCCTTGAGGTACCGAAGAATCCTCTTCACTGCTGTCACATGAGTCTCCTTGGGATTTTCCTGAAATCATGCTACCATGCATACTACCTGCAAAATATCTGGTCTGGTAGCTGTCAGGTACAGTAAGCTTCCAATCATATATCTCTACATGGTTTGATCAACAGGTGGAGATTTTTCATCCTTTCTCAACTTGCAGCCTGTCATCATAGGAGTGCTAACTGGCTTACAATCCTCCATTGTGAACCTTTTTAGCATCTCTTTCACATATTTAACTTGAGAAATAAATATGCCCTTCTTATTTTGATTAACTTGCAGCCCGAGGAAATACGAAAGTTCACCAATCATTGACATTTCAAATTATTTCTGCATCTTATTTGCTAAACCTTTGCACGACTCATATTTACTGCTGCCAAATATGATATCATCTACATATACAACAAGAACAATAAGATGCCCATTTTCTGTTTTGACATACAAATTACTATCCACCATACCTTTCTTAAACCCTTATTGAGTGAGATAATTGTCTAGCCTTGCATACCATGCTCGGGGTGCCTGTTTTAAGCCATATAATGCTTTCTTCAACTTGCAAACCAAGTTGGGATCATCACCAAGTTGGAAACCATCTGGTTGCTCAATATAAACCTCTTCTTCAAGTTTCCCATTCAAAAACGTTGATTTCACATCCATTTGTTAAACTTTGAAATTCTTGTAGACTGCTAACGCTAGAAACATTCTAATTGCCTCTAGTCTAGCTACTGGTGCAAAATTTTCCTCAAATTCAATGCCTTCAACTTGTGCATAACCTTTACATACCAATCTTGCTTTATTTCTGACTACCTGTCCGTCTTCATTCAATTTTTTTGAAAAATCCATTTAGTCCCGATTATATTTTTATTTGTAGGTCTAGGTACTAACTCCCAAGTTTCATTTTTCTCGATCTGATCTAATTCTTCATTTATTGCCTTCATCCAACTTTCATCTTTACTTGCGTTAGCAACATTTTTGGGCTCAATGTTGGATAATAGAGAGTAGTTACTTACTACTCTTCTTCTGGTCTGAACACCAATATTGGGGTCTCCAATTATTTGCTCTCTAGGATGATTTTTTTGCCAGCTGCCTATTTTGAATTTCTTATTTTCTTCCACTTCTGAATCACAACTTAAATCATCTGAGTCAATTTTTTGTATCTTTTTCATTTTGTTTTCCTCATCTCCTTCAATAACCTCTTCATAAATTGGGTAGTTCATTTCATAGCTAATTAATCATTCTCTACCTTCATCAAATTTAACATTGACATTGTCCACAATTTTATTTAGCCTCTTGTTGTAGCATTTGTAAGCTTTGCTTTTTGATGAATAACCAACAAAAATACCTTCATCCGCTCTATCTTCAAACTTACCAAGATTATCTTTAGTTATTTTGATGTAGCACTTGTTGCCAAAAATTTTGAGGTATTTTGTTGTTGCCCTTTTACCGAACCACAACTCATAAGGAGTTTTGCTTTCATGTGTTCTCAGCATGTACCTATTTTGGATATACACCGCAGTATGGACTGCTTCTTTCCAAAATCTATCTGCTACTCTGCTTTCAACCAACATAGTCCGTGCCATTTCCTGCACTATCCTGTTCTTTCTTTCTACCACTCCATTCTACTGAGGTGTCCTGGCTACTAAAAACTGTCTCCTAATACCATATTTTTCATAGTACTCTATAAATTCCTCTAAAATGAATTCTCCTCCTCTATCTAATCTTAAAAATTTGATCCTCTTTCCTGTTTTATTCTCAACCTATTTTTTGAAAATCTTGAACATATCAAAAGCTTCTGATTTATGCTTCAAGAAAAATATCCATGTCATTATGGAATAGTCATCAGTGCACAACATAAAATATTTGTCACCATTTATGCTTTGTGTTCTCATGGGTCCACATAAATCGGTGTGTATTAGTTCCAAAGGTTTGCTTGTGTAGTATTATTTTGTTTTGAATGTGACTCTAGTTTGTTTTCCCTTTTGGCATGAAGCACAAATGTTGTTTGCAGGTTTGCTGATGGTGGGAATATCTCTCACTGCTCTTTTTGAGGTGATTTTTACTAGATTATCAAAACTGATATGTCCGAGTCTCTTGTGCCACAACCAGTTTTCTTCTTCCTATTCAATAAAATAAGTTCCTTCTGAGGTCTCTGAGAGCGTGTACAGGTTTCCAAATGTCCTTGATCCAGTTGCTATCAATTTTCCACTATTTATTTTTCTGATTTCACAACCTTGCTTCTTAAAAACTACTTCATGACCTTTATCACAAATTTGACTTACGCTCAACAAGTTATGTTTCAAACCATCCACAAACAAGACTTCTTCTGACTTAATTTTTTCGTCAATAATTTTAACTGAACCTTTTCCAACTATCTTAGCTCCATCATTATTTCCAAACTTTACTGAACCACCTTCATATTTCTGTAACTTCTCAAATTTCTATTTGTTACCTGTCATATGACTGCAACATCCACTATCAAGTATCCATGGTACATATTTATTCTGTGCTTTAAATGCTTTTTGTACGATTAAGGATTCCTTTTCTTCCTTAAGTTGCTCTTTTTCTTTCCACTTCTTTTTAATAGTAGTTTTGGGCTCTTGTTTTGCCTTTCCCTTATCAACAGCTTGTGCATGTTTTACGGGAAGTTTTCTATTTTTTCTCATCTTATTTGGTTGAAATTTTCTTCCCTGAAACTGATTTGATGCAAATGTACTTCTACAGTTTCTTGCAATGTGCCCAAAGTTATGACAGTTATAACATTCTACTGTATAATTCATCAAAGGAGAAAAAACATTTCTACTGGTGAAATTCTTTGGTCTTACATTATATTTGCAGTCTGAGATTTTATGTCCATATCAATTGCATTTAAAACAGAAACCAGAAAAGGGATAATTGAACCTGGGTGATGGTATTTGCCATGTTGCCGTAGGAGCCATAGGTCTTCTTCTTCTTTTATGTGTGACATTGGTGAATCCATCATTGTCAATTTTCCTTTCGTGCCTGGCATTATTGTTTTCTTTTGCATGAGACGTTTTTCCTTGATCAACCTGTTTCTTATCTTCATTCTTTATGGATTCTACATTTTTGGCCTTTGATGCATTTGATGATTCTCCTTTGATGAAACCTAGACCAGATTTGAAGCCTATAGGCCTTTGGTCATTTATGATCTTATCCAGCTTCATAGAAATTTCTTCACATTTGTGATAGCAACTAATTTTGTGATTCATCTCTTCTATCTGCATCTGTAAACCAACATTCTCTTCTTCTATTTTGCAACAATAATCTATTTTTATGGTAATTTGTACTTCGAGATCTTCAGATATTTTCTTGTATTGTTCTATCTATACTTTCAGACTGGTTATGATTTCATTTGCATCCTCAAGCTTTTTTGAAATTTTCTTATTCTTTTTCCTCTCTATTGTCAACTCTTCAAGTGTAGAGATCAACTCACCTTCTAGATCTACTTCAGCCTCAGGGTTTTCACCACATACTTCAGATTTCAATCCTTCTTCCTTTTTTTATTTTACTTCTTCAAATGCCATGAAAAGAGCATCACCTATTTCCTCTTCAGAATCCTCATCGGAGCTGTCTTCTGATGAACTGGCATTCCTGGAGATGAAAATTCTCTTCTTGAAGTTGTTTTTTTTTAAATTCATTTTCTTCTTCTAGTCACTTCTTTCTTGGTGCGATCCTTCATCATTTTTGTTCTTCTTATTAAGTGGACATTTAGACGCAAAATTCCCAACATCTCCATAGTTGAAACATTTAAACGATAGCTTTCCTCTGTATTTTTTGTTTCTCATTTTTATTTTTTTAACAAAGTTTACTTCCGTTTCATCTGATGTCTCTTCTTCCTCGGAATCTTGTTTTGCATTTTTATTTTTAAGGGCTTTAAAAGTCGCTTCTCTGTTTGTGGGTTTAGATCTTCCTATCCTCATCTCATATGCAGTCAAGGAACCATACATCTCATCTATACTTAAATAATTTAGATTTTTAGCTTCTTCTATCACTGAGACTTTAGAATCAAACCTTTGAGAAAGAGATCTTAATACCTTTTTCATGACAGCAGAGTCTTCAATATCCTCATCGAGTCCTCTGATCGCATTAATGATTCCATTAACTCTCAGCATAAATGCCTCAATGTTTTCATCGTCATTCATCTTTAATCCTTCAAACTGAGCTCGATGTGTCTGTAGCTTGGCATCTTTGATCTTATCATCTCCTTCATGAATACTCCTTAGTTTGTCCCATATTTCTTTTGCTGTTTTACAGCTCATGATCTTTACTAGTTCACTGTCAGCTAATCTGCACATGAGAGCATTCTTTGCTTTTGAGTTATTTTCAAATAGTTTCTTTTTGTCAGCCTCTTTTGGAGGATCGATGGGTATTGTGTATCCACTAACTATTGAATCCCAGATGTCGTATCCCAAAGCACAGAGATATGTCTACATCCTGATTCTCTAGAATGCGTAATTAGATCTATCAAACAATGGTGCTTTGTTTGATGAGAAGCCTTCTCCACTTGCCATTGTGTTACTTCTAAGATCACCCTAGCTGGTTAAGCTTATATAAGAACTTAGCTCTGATACCAATTGTTAGTCTTATAATGACATTAATATGGGGGGTGAATCAGTGTAGATCTTTAAACTTGAATTTCTAGCTCTTAAAACCGTAGTAATTAAAACTTATTACTAGATACAGGTAGTATAACAAAAGAGCATCACACAACACAAGATTTAACGAGGTTCACCAATGTGGCTACTCCTCAAAAATTGATTGCTTGGACTACCATCCAAATCCAGCCTTTTCAAAGCACCAACTTTACAATCAATTTACTAGCACCCTACTGGAAGGAGCACCAACCCCAGATGCCAAACATCAACTTGGACTTCAATTCTGTATCTATAAGTTTGACAGTAAGAATACCTTTGCTTTTGTAAGACCCTGACTGATCTTTTTCACCTTTGCATTCTCTGCACACTCTTCTTTCTTTGTGCAATCACTTCGCACACTCTGCTTTGTTATAGTCGAACTTCACGACCGTCTTCTCCCTTCTTCGCACTCTGCTTTCTCTATGAATTTTGCACTTAGCATGATTCAACACGACTTGCTCTCTACGCACTACGACCAAAATTTGCACACTTCGATATCATCTTAATTCTCCAAACAACCCTCCTTTTATAACAACGTTTTCATGATGAAAACCATAATCTCAGTCGATTGTAAACCCTAATCTTAGTCGGCTTTCAGAACACCTGTAAACCCTAAATTTGGTCGGCTGTCATCAGTCTTCGTCGGCTTCAACTTAACCATGAAAATACATGTCATGATATCGCAACACTTTTTCTCCTTGCACTTTCTCTTTGCTTCGGCCCCCAAAAATACATGTGATATCGCGACAATTTTTCTCCTTGTGCTTTCTCTTTTGTTCAACCCCCGAAAATGCAACATGTCGTGATATCACGACACTTTTTATCCTTGCACTTTCTCTTTACTTCGGCCCCCGAAAATGCAACATGTCACGATATCATGACACTTTTTCTCCTTGTGCTTTCTCTTTGCTTCGACCTACGAAAATACATGTTGCGATACTGTGACACTTTCGCCTCTGTATACTTCATCTTAGCTTTTGTCGTGAAATCATGACACTTTTGCTTTCGTACTTAGCTTCTTTGCTTTTGTCATGAAATCGTGACACTTCTGCCTTCGAAGTCTTCTTATTTGCTTTTGTCATGAAATCGTGACACTTCTGCCTTCGAAGTCTTCTTATTTGCTTTTATCGTGAAATCGTGACACTTCTATTTCTCTGCCTGCCTACCCTTCTTGAGTCACGAAAATGCGACATGTCATGATATCACGACACTTGTTTCTCTTCCTACCTGGCCTTTTCGAGTCACAAAAATACATGTCACGATATCGCGACACTTTTCAAACTTACTTTCTCTCTCCTATTTTAGTCATGAAAATGCGACATGTCGCAAAATTGCGACACTTCTCCAACTTAGTTTCTATCTCCTATTTTAGTCATGAAAATGCGACAATTCATGAAATCGTGACACTTTTCCAACTTACTTTCTCTCTCCAGTTTTAGTCACGAAAATGCGACATGTCACGAAATTGCAACACTTTTCAAACTTGTTCTCTTTCTTCGAACTTGTCATGAAATCGTGACACTTCTTCCTGCTTTCTCTTTTTCTTCCAACATGTCACGAAATCGCGACAATTTTTCCACTTGCCTTTTTCTCTTCCAACATGTCGTGAAATCGAGATAGTTTTTCCACTTGCCTTTTTCTCTGCCAACATGTCATGAAATCGTGACAGTTTTTCCACTTGCCTTTTTCTCTTCCAACATGTCACGAAATTGCGACAGTTTTTCCACTTGCCTTTTTCTCTTCCAACATGTTGTGAAATTGTGACAGTTTTTCCACTTGCCTTTTTCTCTGCCAACATGTCACAAAATCGCGACAATTTTTCCTACTTTTTCTCTCTTCCAACATGTCGCGAAATCGTGATAGTTTTTCCTGCTTGCTGTATATGTCGCGATATCATGACACTTTTCTTACTTGTCTTTTTCTTTGATATTTTGCATATGGGCTACTTCGGTCTTCTTGGAAAATCACTGTACATACTCTGAATAACCTTTGAACTCCGGTCTTCTGCATCTAAATAGCTTTTGAACTTCTTGTCCACTACATCAATAGATCTATCTGACTGTGTTGACAACAATGACAATATTGTTGTTGCACCTTGCTCAACAATAATTACCCATAGCACACTCATTAGTCTATCCTAGACCTGGGATGTATATCGTATCATTTAGAATTTGTAAATCACTATCCTTTTCTACAAGTGCTATTACAGTAAACTATTAATCCCATGATGGCATCCTAAGTTGAATAATATCTTTTGTGAAATGAGCAAGTTATCTTATATTTAAGCCTAAAAATGAGTCACTTTTTAAGTCTCTCATTTTTAATCCTCATTACCGAGTTACTGTAAATCTTCCTTTGCCTCGTCTGCTCATTGCAGGTTGAGGTCATTTGGATTGATTCATATATAGATGCATGTTTATGCTCATTTAGTCAATGGTGGTTAATCTTCCTATGTCCATAAGTTTAGTAGACATCATTGTACTAAATTTAACTAACCTCGATCGATCAATTAAAGATATTTATCATTCTCAAATTAAAATCTTGAGCCCTATTTTCTAATCGATTTTAGTTTGTAAGGGATGCATTTGTTGAGATTGCTTTAGAGGGGGGTTATTATTAAACCTTGTGATGAAGCATGAACATTGAATGTAGACACCCTTCAAATATAAATAGATGCACAAATATACCTTGGAAATATTGTGGGATGAAAAATTAATCTCTTCTCTAATATTTGGAATTTTCCATAGGAGCTCACGACCCACATTTACCAAGTTGTGCATAAAAAATATGCGCTAGATTTTGGTTGAGCCTTAGACTGACGAAACATAAAGGTCCTTTAAAGCTTTGTCCTACATGGGTCAAGTTAAGGTTTATAAGTGGTATTTAATAGTGCCTCCCATAGAACCTCAGACCACCAAGTGGTAGTCAAGATCCACACTATGTAAGAATGACATCGAGTTAGTTGGAGACACATTTGATTCATTGGGTACCTACACTTTTAGGTCGACACATGAGTTGATAATTATTGGGTTATAGACTCCTTAAACCTATTATAAGATAAAATGTTTTCTTCACATGGTAACATATATTCCACATGCTCCCCACAAGAGCATGTGAAGGTATTTATAATAAGTAAACAACATATTGATACTCGACCACGGGTTGTGGTCAAGGATAGCATGTGCTATCCACCTAGTCATGGAGACTAGGATACCATCAGAATTTTGTCCAACAAAATTTGACTAATCATAAAAGGTTGATTTATTGTAATTAAACTCAGTTGTGTGAACTCCTAAACCAATTTTGACATAACTAATTTTGATCATTTTGAGCTATAAATATTCCTTTTATTTGTAAAAAAAATATTTTGGTTTATATTTGTGTAATAATATTTTGGAACCCTCCAAATGTATCAAATCAGTAGAATATTTGGGTACAACCCTAGATTCGTAATATGTGGAATTTTTTGTGAGATTACTAATGTTTATCTAGATCAAAATTTTATTGCAAAAGGTGAAACTAATATATACAATCTTGATTCAAATTTTTGGAAAAAATGTTTGTAGAGGGTATAGTACAATCTTGTGGATTGATTGTGAAACATAAATTTGTGATAAAATTTGTGTAAACCATGATAAACTCTTGTTTAAAGACTTTGAGATAAGTTTGGGAAAATATTTATATAAATTAAGTAATAGTCTTGTTGATAGACTATGTAATATATTATTGAGAACTATAGTTTAATCTTGATGAAATATTAGTTAAAAAATCTATCTGCTAATTTTGTAAATCTATAGTGTGTTCTTGAAACAAATTTGAGGCTAAGTTTGTAAATCTATAGTGTAATCTTGTTGATAGATTATGAGACAAGTTATAGCTAAACTTGAGTAATCTTGTTGATATATTAGTGGATATATTTGTGAAAGAACTATAGTGTGACCATGATGGTAGATTATGAAACAAATCTTGAGAAACCATAATATGATCTAGTGATAGATTATGAAAAAACTTACATAACGATTTGTGAATCTATAAGTGAATCCATTTATTTAAATGCTATTTCTAGATGAAAGGAATATGAGCTACTTGTGAAAGTATTTTCCATTTTATGCATGAAAATATTCCATGTTTGAATGAATTTATGGAATTCTCTTTTGAAATGAGTAACAATAATTGAATGTAATAATATTTGTTTCAAAGGTATATATTTGTGGAGAAATGATATAGGATGAAAATGTGGATTTTCATTCTTCGAAAAGTATGGGATTTCCTTTCAATTTTGGAATGCTTTAGATAATTACATTAAGAGGAATGTATTGTTTTTAGTTGCATTCAATTAGAAATTATTACATTCTACTGCTTGCCTAGAATGCATTTTCATATACATGTAATGGGTTGTCCTGATCCTAAAATACCAACAACCTAGTACTGGTGGTTCGAGTGGAGTCGAGTGAAGATTGGATCTATTCGGCTTCCATTTGATATGTATATATGTTGTAACAATGACTCTTTAATGTAAGGCCTCCTTTATTGTAATAATACCTCTATTGAGGATGATTGTAAATTGATACAGAGGAATTGAATTACTTTTTAAAAGAAAAGATCTGTAAACAATAAAATTCTCAGTTACAAGCAATTATGGGAAACAAAGTAAAGTTATATCATGGTATGAAGTTATTATATATTAGGGCTTAGATATTTAAATGAGAATTAAATATTGTGTTTAGATGACATAAATTAACCCTAATTAAAATAGAAAGGATAAATCATGTATAACACTTAAGGATGTATCTTTAGTGATTAAACATGAGAATGATCATAAGGGAGAATTTGAATGTTATCTCATATCATGGATATTATAGTTGAATAGAGCAAGTAAGGTATAATGGTAGACATTAAAAAGTCTATGAGGGTTTGTGTGATAACCATCTTGGCTACCCATCATTGATATGGAAGAGTTAAGCATTGCAATGATTAATTGTTCTATCCTTAAGGAGGAACAAGCTAATCCTCAAGGCATACATCTAATGTTAACATAAGGCTAGCTTAATATTTATTTAAGCTAGTAGGGAAAATGACATTTCTATTATAGATAGGATAATTCCAATTGTGAGGTAAAGAAACTTACCTACAACTCATTGTAGGGGTTGGTCTCTCCTATCCATGGGATAGACACTGACCACGTTGAATCCTGTGAAGTGTAACCTTGGACTTAATTGAATACTCATCTATAAAAGAACCACATGGATATTATTCTTAATAAATGATTGATTAATGACTTATATAAGAATACAATAAATAAATAAAAAATTATCTCTCTAATATTGGTTGGTTTTTGTAGTAACATTATAGTTGGTATCATAGCCTAGGTTGATTGGGAACAAAAGCATCCATAAAGGAATACTAGAGGAACTCTAAACTGATACATTTTTGGTAAGGGAAGATAAATTTCTTGGAAGTTACTAATGGGTAAGTCTTTTCTCCCATGATTAAACCATTGGTAAATCATATTGGAAGAGTTAAGTGAACCCTCCATAATAGTGGGTATTAAGTGGTGTACCTAAGAATCTTTTGAGAATCATACTTGACATTTGTAGCTCCAAGCTAAGCCTCTTCCTTACTCAAGCATTGTATTATAAATAAACAAGATTTTAATATATATATATATATATATATATATATATATGAGTAGACCCTAATAGATTTAGTAAAATAATATCTTAGTAGGATCTCCATATTAGAAGAAAATATCAAAATGTTTTCCTTTTAATTTTTATTGATGTTAAAATGTGGATTTTTGGCTAGATATGGAAGTTGTATGAAACCTAGCTAGGATATGCTAAAATATATCCCACCAATAGTAGCAAACTAAACCTTTACCACGGTTGAAACACCATTACGCAACCACCAAATGGTAGTCAACTATAAAAATGTGTTGTATACTACCTATAAAGGGAGATACTTTTTAATAAGACACATGTGGCATTTAAAACTTGTAAATTAGCATAAGTAACTACGTAACGATAGGTAATTTAGGTATGCACATGTATGGTAAGACTTACTACTAGTAGGATTGCAAAATGATACAACTTTTATAGAATCAAACATGCCACATAAGTTGAGAAGTGGAAGGAAGAGGTTATCTCAAAAAGAGAAACCAGTTAGCACAGACAGTGTTGAAGACAACCCCATAGGGTAAAGTTCTAAAAACTCAAACAAAGTAGAGAATCGCACAAATATTATTCAGATGATGCAAGGAAAAATAACTCTGTATCAAGAGAGAATGGCCCAACAGAGAAATTTGTTGGAGGTTTTTAGGGCTAAAATATGGAAACCTGAGAATAAGGATCTCAAGCCAACAAATTCTACGGTAGAGCAAGAAAATGACACCGATGAAATGGATCATGTGGTTAAATCTCACATTAATGGAGAACTAGAAAAATATTTGAAACATGTAAATTTTAGAAATTTATTGAAAAATAAGAAGATTTAGCAAAATCCTGGTTAAATGAATTAGAGGTTTACGTCTCCATGAGAAAATACTCTCCAACAACCAAGATAGTCTAGACCATAAGGCTTTTAATGGAAACAAGTCTGGAATGGTAGGAGACCTTTTGTAAGGAGAAAAAAGTTAAATTTATTCACTTCAAATGGGAAGATTTTGTAAAAGCCTTCAGAAAAAGGTTCCTCACTAAGCAATTTCATATGAAGAAACTTGATGAATTCGTCCAACTCCAACAAGGGACCCAATCCATAGAGGGGTACTATAGGAAATTCATAAGGTTGCTCAAATATGTTCCATATTATGAGAAGGATAATAAGTTGAAAGTACATAAATTCCTCTCAAGAATTGATTATCAAATTAGAACTTTAGTGAATATGCACAAACCAAGTGAATTGGATATGGCTTATGAGTTAGCATGATAGGCAGAGTACAATATGCACATTAGTGGGAAATTCATCAACTCCTCAAATTGGTCAAGGAAGGAACATCAAACGAAATAGGAAGTGGGAACCTAAAAAAAATCAAAAGGGTAGAGAGAATTTCAAATTTGCAAACAAGAACATTGGGAAACCAAGAAATTTAAGAAGAGGTTCCATCAAAGTAATAAAAACAACAACATTGAAATATATTAACCTCTAAAATAGGTAGGACCACCTCCTATCAAAGTGAAGGATAATCCAGTTCAAGGACAAAATCAAAATACATGCTATGATTGTGGGGGTCCATACTATACAAGGAATTATCCCCACTATGTAGAATCTAGCAAGAAGTCAAATGGAAAAACCACAAAATCTATGCAGCCATCGGGAATCGAAACCTAGAAGGACAAGAAACTCCCTTGCTCATAAATGGTAAAATATTTAGTAGAGATGTTAATATTTTGATAGATAGTGGATTTACTGATAGTATTATTTCTAGGAGTATAATAAGGGACATGTCGAAGAGACCAGTATCTTTGGCACAAGGGTGTAAAGTGGAGTATGGGTTAGGACATACCTACTTCATGGATCAGTGTTTTCCCATAGCTAAAATTTCCCTGCCCACTAGTTCTATCACTTGGCACCTATATGTAGCACCACTATATGCCTTTGAAATCATATTGGGCATGGATTGGTTAAAATATCACAAAGCTTTGATCAATTTCCAAGATAGATGGATTGAATTTACTAACGATGAGGAGAAAATAATAAATATGGATGGTGATAAAGGATCTTTTGATCCAGTGCTATTGTCTACAATTCAATTAAATAAGGCCATAAGTAAAGGAATAATGGTCTATGTGGTTAAACTAAAATAAGCAGAGGATGATGATGAGGGAGAAGTATTTAAGAAATTCCCAATTCTACAAGAATATAGGGAAGTATTTACTTCAGAGCTTCCTAGAATACCTTCCAAGCATGAGTTTAATTTCACCATTGATCTAGTACTAGGCACAAAATCTATTCATAGGTATCCTTATAGGATTAACCCTATAGAGATGCAATATTGAAGGTGCAACTCCAATATTTGCTCGAAAAAGGGTTAACTAAACCAAGTGTGTCTCCATTGGGTGTATAGGTACTATTTATAAAGAATAAGGATGGTTCACTAAGACTGTGTATAGATAATAGAATGTTAAATAAAGCAACCATAAAAAATAGGTATCCTTTGCCAAGGATAGAAGACCTATTTGATAAACTTAAAGAGGAAACCATCTTTTCCAAGATTGATCTAAAATTAGGGTATCATCATTTGAGGATCTAGGATGAGGATACTCACAAAACCACTTTCAAAACCTGGCATGGGCACTATGAATTCACTATCCTACCATTTGGACTAACCAGTGCAATAGCTACTTTCATGAATCTAATGAATAGTGTGTTTAGAAATCAATTAGATTGGTTTATATTGATATTCTTAGATGATATTCTAATTTATTCCCACAGTAAATAAGAGCATGATAACCATCTACAAATTGTGCTAGAATTATTAAAGAGGAATCAACTCTACTAAAACATATCCAAATGTGATTTTTATGTTCCACAAGTACACTACTTGGGACATATAATTTCTACAAATGGAATTGCGATGGATCCCCAAAAAATTGAGGCCATTTTGAATTGGCCACCTCCTACCAATATGATGGAAGTGTGAAGCTTCATGGGATTGGTGGGATATTATCAAATATTTCTTAAGGACTATTCTAATATAACTTCTCCAATAACAAATTTTCAAAGAAAATGAAAGGAGTTCGAATGGATATATCAATGTGAAGCTGCCTTTCAATTGCTTAAACAAAAGCTCACTTCCACTTCTAACTAAAAATACTAAATCCACAAGGAAATTTTTCAATATGCACAGATGCTTCCTTGGAAGGATTGGGAGGAGTTTTATCCCAAGATAAATTAGTAGTGGCATATGAATCAAGAAAACTCAAGAAGCATGATACTAACTATGCTACACATGACCTAAAGCTAGCTGCAGTTGTACATGCCTTAAATATTTGGTGGAACTACCTTGTGGATAAAACATTTGAGTTGAGAACTGACCACCAAAATTTGTAATGAAGTCCAAGCTAAGATGGCATATGATCCTAGGATAGATAAGTATTATAGTATCAAATATGGACTTTTGTGTTTTAAGTATTGGGCATTCATCCCCTAAATGAATAATTTAAGAAGGTCGATCATGAGGGAAGATCATAGATCTCCATATTTCACTCATCCTAGAGGGGCCAAGATGAGAGAAAATATGAAGAAGACTTTCTATTAGCCCATAATGAAGAGGGACATCCCTAAATTTATTGATCGATGTTTGGAATTCCAAAAAGTGAAGGTGGAACATAAACATCCAGATGGACAGTTGTACCCACATGATGTGCCCATGCAAAAGTGGTAGGTAATATCAATGGATTTCATAGTTGGGTTACCTAAGAATAGGTACCAACATGATGCAATACTTGTTGTGGTTGACAAGATAAGCAAAGTAGCACACTTCATACTAGGAAGCACCAAGGATGATGTGGTAGTAATAGCCAATAGATTCACCAAAGATATTTTTAGGTTACATGGGTTTCTTGAAGTAATCATTTCTGATCGAGATTTTAGGTTCACCTTTGACTTTTGGCAAGCACACCATCATGCAATTGGAACCACTCTAAATATTAGTTTTGCTTATCACCCTAAGACAAACGAATAGATATAAAGAGTCAATAAAGTCTTAGAAGATATGCTTCGCATGTATTGCATGGATCAAAAGTCTTGATGGGAATACTTCTTGCCTTTAGTAAAATTTACCTACAATAACGAATACCATGCTTCATTAAATATGACTCCTTTTGAGTCTTTGTATGATTGAAGATGTAGATTATCATTGTCATGTGATAATCCAGAGGATAAAGTCATCATTGGACCCAACACACTCAAATAAATGGAGAAACAAATGAAGGTAATCTAGAAAAGTCTTAAGGAAGCTATAGATCACCTAAAAATTTCTGCTGACTTGAAGAGAACTCCTCAAGAATTATCTATAGGAGACAAGGTATTCTTGATATTAAAGCCTATGAAAAGTGCTATCAAGTCGACTAAACTAGATCCTAGATACGTTGGACCATTTGCCATCCTAGAAAGGATTATCCCTAATACTTACAGACTTGACTTGCTACCTAATTTGACAAAGATCCATGATTTTTTTCATATGCCCCTACTTAGGAAGTATGTTGATGATCCTAATCATGTTTTGGATGTCTTAAAGTTTTATATGGTAGACCCAACTTACATTGAGGTAAAGTCAATAAATATCCTCGAGTTTCACTCAAAGAGCATAGGAAGTGAAACATAGAATAATGCAAGGTCTAGTGGGACATAATTTCAGAAGGAAATACCACCTGGAAAAGGGTGGAGGACATGAGGAATTATTTTCCTTACTTTTTTTAAAATAAAGGGTTAAAAATTTATTGATAAATTTTTTGGATTATAGAGTACAACTGACCTCCCAACCAAGACTCAAATAAGCAACAAAATATGCTAAAACCACCAGACAAGGTCAAAACCCAAAGAAGACAATAAGAACAAACTACATTAAGTTTGAAAATCCTTGTGGATCAAATCTCAAAGGCATTGAGAGTCCCCATATGGGATACTCTCCTAGTTATCGATAATCCAAGGATATAATAGCTCAGAAACCCTTTTGGCCAGTTAATAAACAACCCCATTCCATTCCCTTAGAATATGCACAAAGGATATAAATTCAAAATCTTCACTCATTCTGAGAATCTAAATGACCACATAGGCCAACTACCAATTAACATACTCCACCCTTTTTCTATTTAAAATATTAACCAAAATTTAAGAGTCAAAATCGTAGATAATCCTATGCCAACCATGAGAAAACCCCCTCTACAAGGCCTCAATAATCACAAGAGCTTCCATAAAATTATTGGAGTGAACACCTTTATAAATGGAAAAGAAAAAACTAACCATGCCAGTAGAATCTCTCCCAAAACTGCAATTCTAGCATATGCATGATTACCCCTGGATGAACCATTAGTATTAATTTTTAAAACTCCTTTAGGGGGTAACCTCCACCTACCATCTCTCCTAACATTCTTGCTGATATGAGGAACCTTGCTAGGGCTAGAAGAGTTCACACCAACCCCAAAGATACCAAGGGCCTACCATACCTTCTCCTTCCTAAATTCCAAAAGAGGGTCCAGGTCATGATTATAGGCTCCTCAACTATGCACTCCACTAAATCCTATACTAGGTCCAAGAGATTCTAGGGGAATATTACTCTATAAGATTTAGGTAGAAAATTTTTCAACATGAGTGACATAAAAACTACATATCTAGATGTGAGGACCTCTACCCTATACCATGCCTCAACCAAAATCCCACTACTATCCAAGGTACACTCAACCACCTCTCAATCCTCCTAGAAAACCCTTTGGAGTACTCTACTTTGTTGGATCATAGGTTCATATAGGATAGGGCATCCCTTAATGGGGACATGAAGAATCCAATAGACATCCTCTAGGTAAGTATCATCTCCCCAGTAAGCAAGTTGAAGGTGTTAGTTTGACTATCCCAATAATTTATCAAGGCTATAAGGTAGGCTTGATCTATGGTCACTACCTCTAGTCTCATCACCTACTTGAGGTGAAGGGTACTAAACCACACCCAATCATCATTAGTTAGTGCACCCTAAGATGTTGTATAGACTATAGAGAATCTATGGTGGGCCCTCACATGCTGAATCAAAAATTTCCAAATTTGACAATCAGGTCCAAAAAAAACACATAAAACTCAAAAATTCTAGCCCAATGAGGCCATCTCAGATCAAGACGGTCTCTAGGTGAGATTATCTCAGATTGAGATAGTCTCTAGGCGAGGCCATCGAGGCAATCTCGAGTTGAGATAGCCTCCTCAATGGTAAAAATTTTTACCATTGGGAGTTTTGAACTATGACCATATCACCCAGAGATGGCCCTCTAACTTCATAAGAGGGGTTGTACCTTCTTTATATGACCCGAAATAAGGCAAAACCCAGTTCCAATTTCATATCCCCAAAAAATATATATAAAAGAATAAACAATAAAGATCAAACCTACCCTACCCTCCTAAATTATGGTGTGATTATTTGCCTTAATTCATTGGTGAGGTTCATTTACCATTTTACTTAGTGGGGTTCATTCCATTTTGTAATAATCACAAGTGATAATCTGGTACTTACCTTTCTTCTTCCAACTCCTCCAGTGGTAGAGGTCTCTAGTTGGTCCATGGTGGATAACGATTCAAACTTCAACAACTCTCTACATCAAAAAAATGTCTCCTCCTCCTCACCTCCCATTTTATCCAACTACCAGTTGTGCAAATGACGTCAAAAATATAAAAAAATTACTTTTATATTGTCAAAATTATACGATCATCTCTAGGTAATATAATTACATTTAGTGCAACCATCCTACCATGGGACGACCCAAAAAATTGCAAAAATTGCAAAAAAAAAGAGTTCCAAAGGTATCCAAAATCTTTTGGTCAAAATTCTCTCAATTTATCCTCGTATCTAGTAATTTACCCTATGCACCTGGTGGTTGCAGTGACTAATTATCCATGCAATCTAGTTGGATGGGTAGATTACTATTGAGTGATAATTTTACCCAATTGCAAAACCACCATCACAGTTAGGGTATTATAAGATACCCTCTCTTGCGAAGAAATTAAGAATTTCTCCAAGGTTCATATTTACTTTATGTGTGCTTGAATACTTGTGAAAATATGTAAAAATGTATTGAAATACCTAGATATGCAAATGATTGTTAACAAGGGGTTTGTGGTTTGCTATTACTTTGATTTTGCATGCTCTTTATTATTCATGAAATTTGAAAAGAAAAGAAAAAGTGATATGATTGGTCCTCTATGACCATCCTGGAACGATGATTTAGTTCATTTTATATTGAAATATTTTAAGTAGATTTTATATTATTTAATTTAGCTGATTTTTAACAAATTTTATCTTCCTTTGTTATGCTTTTCTTTGAGCATAAAAGAAAATACTATTCTAACTTTGAAATGTGAATTTAGAAAGGTGATTTAATTCATTATATCTTGTATTTTTGAACGAATTTTATCTTGCTTTGTTAACAAGTTTTATCTTCTATTGTTAAGCTTTGTTTGAGCATGAAATAAAATGTGTTGGCAATTTTGGGTACATTGGGTACATTGCCTTTGCTCAAGTGTTGATGTTGTCATTGATGTCAAGAAGCAGAAGAGTTTTTGTGAAAACCAAGGCAGACAAAATAAAAGGTTTTATTTAAAACCATGGACAACAAATTTGAAATGGGTTTTTCTTAAAACCCAAGTTGGCTCTTCGTTTCGTTGAAAAAGGTGCCCCGGTGATGAAGATATTTAATTTTAAATATTTAGTTTAAATTTTATTTATTTAAAATTTAAATTAATATTTTAAAATTAAATTAAAGTATTTTTCGTCGTGGTTGGAAATGCCGACGTATTTGGAAATAAAGGGCAAAATGAAAGTGCATATATAATGAGGCTATTAAATTCATTTAATTGTGTGCGATATTCGAAAGGCGCTCGTTCGATGAAATAATCGAAGAAGGATATAAGAGCGTGCTTCGTGCGACACACGAGTTTCAAAGGTCTAAGTTCCAGTGTTAGAGACAAGTGGTAGCTCATGCTCCCTTGGACTCAAGTGGGCATGTAGCCTGTGTGGTTACCTAGGCATGACCAAGAGTACTAGGTAAACTAAGGACGCAAGTTTGAATCGATGACATTGTAGATAAATCTCGATTTTTTGAAGCGCATGATATGGTTGATAAATCTGTTTAAAGGTATTTCCGAATTACCACTTGAAGTGTAATTATTTTATTATGACTATTTGATATTAAAGGAGGCTGAAAAGCTATAGGAAGGTGGAGTGAAAAGGTACAATAAGGAAATGACTGTATTTGTGTAATATGTAGATAATATTGGAGTAATAAGGTTGAAAAGGGACATACTCGATATTGTGTGAAAGGGGAATAGTTTATATATTGAATTTGTGTCTTATGGAAATTTAAAGGGGACATATTGTCTTTAATATTTGGAGTAATAATGGTATAAAAATCTTAGGAAGGTAATGCATTTGTTTTGATGTTGAAAGTTGAGCACTTGGAGATTGTTGTGATTTATTTTACTTTTATGGTACAAGTGGTTTTGGGAGTTATAAGGTATGCAATGTTGTGATTTATTTTACTTTTATGGTACAAGTGGTTTTGGGAGTTATAAGGTATGCAATGTTGTGATTTATTTTATTTTATGGTACAAGTGGTTTTAGGAGAGATAAGGGAGTTGTGCAATTAAAGGCTTTAGTGATGATTATTGAAAGGTGGAATAATGTTGATTATTTTGTGATCTACTAACCCTTGTGAAGATTGGCAAAAGAATTTTGTGATTGGGGCAGATTTCCAAAGAAGGTTCTTCACTTCAAAAAGGTATGGGCACATTCTTCTTATGAGTATGATTGGTGTATGTTTTTCCTGAAATAAGATTGGAGTGAAAAGGTATTCAACAAGGTTTCCTTTGGTTGGGTGTAAATCCTATTTTCTGGTTTGTTGAAGACTACTTATGCATTGTTATCATTGATGAGAGTTTTGGTGAATGCATAATTCTGGTTTGAGGTAGTGGAAGCATTGTGCACTAGGGTTTATGTTTGTAAGTCTTGTTACTTGCATTGAGATGGTGAAACCCTTAGTTGGCTGTGTTGAGGTTGATGGTTGAGTTGCTTCCATAGAGGTTGGTTGATCAAGTTATTGCTTTTACTTGATACATGATATTGGGCTTACTCCATTGAGTTGATTTGAACAAGTTATTCTTTGCATTTGGTGATATTGTGTGGGTGGCTGTTTTGTTCAAATATCTTTGGAGGGAAAAGGATTTCTACTTGTTTCCTTTTCTAGTGATGATTGGTTGAATGCTTCAAGGTTAATGTTGAGTTGAATGATGTTGGTTAAACCTTGTCTTTGAGCATTGTTGTTGAAGCCCTAATTGGTTGAGAAAAGATATTGGTTGTTGGAAAGAACATGAGTATCATTGTTATATGAGATATTGCATGGTTGGCAATTGTTGGGTTGTGTTTCATGTTCTTGAGAAAAGCATACTACATCTATCTTATTCTATTGAGATTGAGATTGGGAGTTAAGTATAGAACATATTGAGTCTCTAACAATTCTCTTTATGCTTCTATGAGGTTGATGAATCATATTGAGTCTCTAACAATTCTCTTTATGCTTCTATGAGGTGGATGAATCACATTGGGTCTCTAACCATTCTCTTTGTGGGTTCATGCCAAGCAAGTGTTCTTGATAAACTTGTGAGCAGAGTTTTGGACAGGTTCCTGTGGGGACTTGTGAGCAGATTTGGACAGGTCTTAGCAGAGGACTTGTGAAGCTGAGGTTGATAGTTCTATCAGAGAACTTGAGGACAGAGGTGCATTGGTTCTATGAGAAGAACCTGAGGACAGATTTGTGCCAGACCGAAGGACTATGTTTGGTGCTGATCAAAGACAGAGGACGAGGACATTTGTGCTAGACCGAAGGACTGTGTTTAGTGCAAATTCAAGGACCAGCTTTGAGGTGATAGAGTTGAGGACAGAGGTCTCCAGCTAGAGCAGGGAAGACAGGTGTCTTCTGTGGATAGAGTTCCATTTGCTAAGGGCAGCGGAGGCAGAGGTCTTCTAGAGGATCACCAGCCAGAGAAGAGGTAGGGGAAGGTATCTCCTTTGAGCAGAGGCTCATAAATTTAGATTGGGGGAAGGTTTCTCCTTTGAGTCGAGGCTCATAAACATTGTAATTGGGAAGGTTTCCCAAAGAACTTTGAGATAACTTTTAGAGAAAATTTTTGTGGATGAACCATGTAAATTGTTGTGTCACTTTGTGGATGGTTTTGTGCATTGCTTTGATATTGCTTTGGGTATATTGCTTTATTGTTTTGAAGTATAAAGGAAAAAGTAAAAAGAGGTCTTATACTGTTCACCCCCCCTCTTAGTATAAGCTTGTGTTCTTCAATTGGTATTAGAGCGGGTTCCTTCGAAAAGTTTAATAGCTTGAAGGAAAAGCTAGTAAAGAACACAATGGATCATTCAAGTGGCAATGCAACACCTATTCTTGATGGGTCGGATTTTGGTCTTTGGAGTGCAAGGATGAAGGTTCATCTAATGGCACTTGGGAATGAGGTTTGGGAAGTGATTGAAGATGAGTACACTATTCCTAAACATGGTCCTAATACTAAAGAAGAAAGGCTCCTACATCACAGCAATTCAAAAGCAATGAATGCAATCCTGAAAGGCTTACAAAAAGCAGATCTCACCAAAGTGATTCACTACAAGACAGCTAGTGAAATGTGGAAACAGTTGAAGGTGGTTCATACAGGTGATACAAATGTCGGAAAGGCCAAGTTGAGACACTTCAAAGGTATGTTTGAACAACTCAAGATGAATGATGATGAAAAGATTAGTGACTACATGCTTCGTATGGATGAGGTTGTTAACTCCATGAAAGACTTAGGTCTTGAGCTTGCTGAAAATGATGTTTGTGATAAGATTTTAAGATCTCTTCCTAATAGATTTAGTGAAAAGATTTCTGCTATTGAGGAAGCTAAAGATTTGGATAAGTTGAAAAAAGATGAGCTCCATAGTATACTTGCAGCATTTGAGTTAAGAACTCAAGTGAAGGTTGATGTCAAGAAGGAGGCAGCTTTCAAGACTACCAAGAATTCCAAAGGTAAACAGCTTCAAGAGAGTGATGAGTCTTCTGGTGATGAAGAGGCATATTACAACAAGAAAGGCAAGTTCTCTAGAAAGCACAAAAGTATGAAAAATGTAAGATGTTTCAATTGTGGAAAGTTTGGTCATTATGCTACTAACTGTACTGTTGCCAAGGATGAAAGTGATGAAGATAAACAAGATTGTAAGAGCAAGGATTCTGAAAGGCATAGGCATCAAAGGAAGAACAAAGATGAGCACAACAATAAAGGAAAGAGGTATTCTCACAAGCACAAGAAGAGCTTCTACCTAGACAAAGCAAGTAAGTGTTCTAGTAGTGATAGTGAAAGTTCTTCAAGTGATAATGAAAATGAGATGTTGTTCATATCAAAAAAAGAGGAAGAACCAAAACATAGATTCATTATCATGAAATGTCTTAGATGTGGAAATTTTGGTCACCTTGAGGATGATTGCACAAATAATGAATTGGTTGTTAGTATGTATGAGGATGCTTCAGAAAATGATAAGGAAGATGCATGTATGGTTTTTGAAAAGGGTAGCACCTCTAGTGATAAGAAATCTGAAAAAGGCCTTGATAATTCAAAGTGCAATCAAATAGAGGATCTTGAATGTGAACTTACAAATGCTCTTAGTGTTTTGAAAAAGGAAAGAAAGAAGAATGCTAGACTCAAGGATAAGTTAGATGAATGTTGTATGGAGAGAGATGAACTTATAGAAAGTCTTGATGTCTCTATGGCTAATGCACAAGAACTCAAGAATGAGTTAGAATCTAAGGTGCTTGAGTATAGTGAATTAGAACAGAAAATGGCTTCTTTGAAAGAGGAAAATAAAGAGTACAAGGATAAGTTGTACAAGTTTCAAGAAAGCTCCAAAAAGGTTAAGTCTCTCATCCAAAGTCAAAGAAATCCAACAGATAAAACAGGTCTTGGTTTTGTTAAGCCTCACAAGAAACAAGTTGGAGAGTCTAGTAAGAGATTCCAAAAGGAAGAGAGTTCTAATGAGGAAAGTATTTCAGATCATGAGTCCTTGAATGATAGATGCATAGAAACAGAAAACAGATTTCGGAATGAGAAGAAGGAGAAGTTTTCGGGACCTAAGAAGTCAAATAAAGGAAAGTTTCAAGGCAGATGTTTTGCTTGTCACAGTTTTGGTCACATGGCTGTACATTGCATGGCTCAGGTGAAGAAGGTAAATAATAGTTTCAGAAGTGGTGATTTCTTTTATGGGTATTGCTACTCTTGCAATCAGTTTGGGCACAAGGTAGTTCATTGCAAGGCAAACAACAGGAATAGGTTTAGTCAGAACAGGTGGATTCAAAGAACAGGTATGCCTCAAAGAAATAACATTGTTACTTGTTACAAGTGCAACAATGAAGGTCACATAGCTAGACAATGTAGAGCTGAAATTCTAGAATACAGGAACAAGAACAGTGGCATGATCAGGTCCAAGGATCAGAACAATGACAGGAACAGGAATATGGACAAAGAGTTCAAGAGAAGGCCCGACAAGGAAGTTATAGATGCTGATGATGATCAATGCCTAATGGGAGTTTTACTCCCACCCCAAAATTAATCACCTCAATAGGAGGTGGGGGAGGGACTAAGCTAAGAGGCTCATTCTTAGTTCCGAGCCCCAAAGGTGGCCCTTTGCCATTGATGACAAAGGGGGAGAGATATGAGTAAGGGGGAGAGCTTCAAGTGAAGAGGAAAGCTTCAAGTCGGGGGGAGCAAAACTTCAAAGGTAGATTCTCGGTTGTGGGTTTCAGTTTTGGCTCTTGAAGATGTGTTTTTAGTAAAGTTTTGCCATCAATGACAAAGGGGGAGATTGTTGGCAATTTTGGGTACATTGGGTACATTGCCTTTGCTCAAGTGTTGATGTTGTCATTGATGTCAAGAAGCAGAAGGGTTTTTGTGAAAACCAAGGCAAGAAAAATAAAAGGTTTTATTTAAAACCATGGACAACAGATTTGAAATGGGTTTTTCTTAAAACCCAAGTTGGCTCTTCGTTTCGTTGAAAAAGGTGCCCCGGTGATGAAGATATTTAATTTTAAATATTTAGTTTAAATTTTATTTATTTAAAATTTAAATTAATATTTTAAAATTAAATTAAAGTATTTTCCGTCGTGGTTGGAAATGCCGACGTATTTGGAAATAAAGGGCAAAATGAAAGTGCATATATAATGAGGCTATTAAATTCATTTAATGTAGTGTGCGATATTCGAAAGGCGCTCGTTCGATGAAATAATCGAAGAAGGATATAAGATCGTGCTTCGTGCGACACACGAGTTTCAAAGGTCTAAGTGCCAGTGTTAGAGACAAGTGGTAGCTCGTGCTCCCTTGGACTCAAGTGGGCGTGTAGCCTGTGTGGTTACCTAGGCATGACCAAGAGTACTAGGTAAACTAAGGACGCAAGTTCGAATCGATGACATTGTAGATAAATCTCGATTTTCGGAGCGCATGATATGGTTGATAAATATTTTTAAAGGTATGTCCGAATTACCACTTGAAGTTTAATTATTTTATTATGACTATTTGATATTAAAGGAGGCTGAAAAGCTATAGGAAGGTGGAGCGAAAAGGTACAATAAGGAAATGACTGTATTTGTGTAATATGTAGATAATATTGGAGTAATAAGGTTGAAAAGGGACATACTCAATATTGTGTGAAAGGGGAATAGTTTATATATTGAATTTGTGTCTTATGGAAATTTAAAGGGGACATATTGTCTTTAATCTTTGGAGTAATAATGGTATAAAAATCTTAGGAAGGTAATGCATTTGTTTTGATGTTGAAAGTTGAGCGCTTGGAGATTGTTGTGATTTATTTTACTTTTATGGTACAAGTGGTTTTGGGAGTTATAAGGTATGCAATGTTGTGATTTATTTTATTTTATGGTACAAGTGGTTTTGGGAGTTATAAGGTATGCAATGTTGTGATTTATTTTATTTTATGGTACAAGTGGTTTTAGGAGAGATAAGGAAGTTGTGCAATTAAAGGCTTTAGTGATGATTATTGAAAAGTGGAGTAATGTTGATTATTTTGTGATCTACTAACCCTTGTGAAGATTGGCAAAAGAATTTTGTGATTGGGGCAGATTTCCAAAGAAGGTTCTTCACTTCAAAAAGGTATGGGCACATTCTTCTTATGAGTATGATTGGTGTATGTTTTCCTGAAATAAGATTGGAGTGAAAAGGTATTCAACAAGGTTTCCTTTGGTTGGGTGTAAATCCTATTTTCTGGTTTGTTGAAGACTGCTTATGCATTGTTATCATTGATGAGAGTTTTGGTGAATGCATAATTCTGGTTTGAGGTAGTGGAAGCATTGTGCACTAGGGTTTATGTTTGTAAGTCTTGTTACTTGCATTGAGATGGTGAAACCCTTAGTTGGCTGTGTTGAGGTTGATGGTTGAGTTGCTTCCATAGAGGTTGGTTGATCAAGTTATTGCTTTTACTTGATACATGATATTGGGCTTACTCCATTGAGTTGATTTGAACAAGTTATTCTTTGCATTTGGTGATATTGTGTGGGTGGCTGTTTTGTTCAAATATATTTGGAGGGAAAAGGATTTCTACTTGTTTCCTTTTCTAGTGATGATTGGTTGAATGCTTCAAGGTTAATGTTGAGTTGAATGATGTTGGTTAAACCTTGTCTTTGAGCATTGTTGTTGAAGCCCTAATTGGTTGAGAAAAGATATTGGTTGTTGGAAAGAACATGAGTATCATTGTTATATGAGATATTGCTTGGTTGGCAATTGTTGGGTTGTGTTTCATGTTCTTGAGAAAAGCATACTACATCTATCTTATTCTTTTGAGATTGAGATTGAGTTGAGATTGAGATTGGGAGTTAAGTATAGAACATATTGAGTCTCTAACAATTCTCTTTATACTTCTATGAGGTTGATGAATCATATTGAGTCTCTAACAATTCTCTTTATGCTTCTATGAGGTGGATGAATCACATTGGGTCTCTAACCATTCTCTTTGTGGGTTCATGCCAAGCAAGTGTTCTTGATAGACTTGTGAGCAGGTTTTGGATAGGTTCCTATGGGGACTTGTGAGAAGATTTGGACAGGTCTTAGCAGAGGACTTGTGAAGCTGAGGTTGATAGTTCTATTAGAGAACTTGAGGACAGAGGTGCATTGGTTCTATGAGAAGAACCTAAGGACATATTTGTGCCAGACCGAAGGACTGTGTTTGGTGTTGATCAAAGACAGAGGACGAGGACATTTGTGCTAGACCGAAGGACTGTGTTTAGTGCAAATTCAAGGACCAACTTTGAGGTGATAGAGTTGAGGATAGAGGTCTCCAGCCAGAGTAGGGAAGACAGGTGTCTTCTGTGGATAGAGTTCCATTTGCTAAGGGCAGCGGAGGCAGAGGTCTTCTAGAGGATCACCAGCCAGAGCAGAGGTAGGGGAAGATATCTCCTTTGAGCAGAGGCTCATAAATTCAGATTGGGGGAAGGTTTCTCCTTTGAGCCGAGGCTCATAAACATTGTAATTGGGAAGGTTTCCCAAAGAACTTTGAGATAACTTTTAGAGAAAAGTTTTGTGGATGAACCATGTAAATTGTTGTGTCACTTTGTGGATGGTTTTGTGCATTGCTTTGATATTGCTTTGGATATATTGCTTTACTGTTTTGAAGTATAAAGGAAAAAGTAAAAAGATGTCTTATACTGTTCACCCCCCCCTCTCAGTATAAGCTTGTGTTCTTTAAAATGACTAAATCTAAATTTGAAATATGGATCCCATAACGGTGATTTAATTCATTTTATCTTTCTTTGTGAAATAGATTTTATCTTGCTTTGTTAACAAATTCTTATCTTGCTTTGTTAAACAAATTTTTAAATAATAAAACATATGGAGTGCAAGAATCTATTTTGGAACCTTAAAATGCCTTAATTAAATGTGTCCAAATAATTTAATGTTTTAGCTTTGAAGAAATTATTATTTGGATATTTTAATTACTTCAAAACCCATATTTTTTTAATGCAAACAAATATAACATTTTTAGGGCTTTGAGTGCTTGATGGAACTTAAAGAAAATAAAATGAAAATATAAACAAAGCCAAAATCTAGGGTTAGAGAAAAAAAATAAAAATATAAAATAATATGAAATAAAGTGTGGAAAAACGATCAAAGAGAGATATTGTAAATTAATTTCTCCTATTTGCAGAATATGGAAGATAATGAATATTAAACAAAACCAGGTTAGACCTACATCCACACAATATAAATTTGGTTAAATGCAAGAGTATAAGGAATAAAGGTATGCATTAAAACTTTAAATGATGCTACCATATCCATGCATAAAACACCATTAAATAACTTCAATACATGCATGAGAAATATGTACAATGAAAACTTATATTCAGAACCTTCTTTTACTGCATACAAGGTGGAAAAAATCAGTTTGCAATAGCTTGAGAACCTTCCAATCTCTCTTCATGCTTCTTGTTCCAAAAAAATTCCAACCCTTGTTTTTGCATTTGCATGGGTTTTTAAAATTTTCAATAAAACTCTTCATTTTATTTTCTTTCCCAAACTCTTGGTTTTCACGACGATTTTTGTTCTCTATTCTGTCTTCTCTCCCTCGTATTTTTTCAAGGTAACTCTTCATAGTGGAAAATATTCTTGATGGTTAAACTATAATCGTCACATTCATTTTCCAACATCTTCATGATTGCACGCTTACCATAGTGCTCATTGGCACATTAAAATTGGTGTCTTTCACCTTAGTGCTATTTGGTACATTAAAATTGGCACATTATTTATGAAATCTCCTCCTAAGTGAGCTTTGATTTTCATGTTATACCTTCGAAACCAAACTTCCCATATGATATCTCCTTTGGTAACACTTTGGGTAATATTTGGGATTATTTTACCCCATATCTAATGATTGTATTTGACTAGAAGTTTATTAATGTTCACCAAGAATTTGCAATTTGTTCACCACATACGCGTTTTGAAACATGACCACATCTAACACTTTTTTAGAGCATTCTCATATGCCCAACATGTGGTGGTGGTTTACGTGTATATTTTTATAGTATGGATGCTACTACTCGACTATTGGAAAGTTACTCAACATCATGAGCTTGTTTGCTCAATGCATCATACTCTTCTAAATATAGTGTCACAACAGTTGAATTATTTTTCTCTGATGATGCTCCTACATAATTGCTTTCATTTAAAATATTTATTGCATTAAGAGCTATTGATTTTGATACCCTGGATGATTCTGTATCCATTAGAATTATTTGCAACCTAATCTCTACAATGCTATTAGCAACCCTTACTTGTTCAAGCTCCTCCCTATATTTACGCCTACTACCTCTAGCTACTTCAGCTAAACCTTGGTTTCATCTTCTTCAGAAGCCACTTGTTGTAAAGCCTTAGGAAGCTCTACCATGGTTTTCTTGGCCTTCCACATATACATTATTTTCTACACCAACCCACTGATTACCAAATCTTAATTAGATGGTGCATCCTTCATTTTATATTCACCTTTAAATGTAGTTATGGAAAACGGTAGAAATATATTTTTTGTTCTAGATCTTGGCACACACTACCACCAGCTATCACTGAGTGAATTGACTGTGTGTAAATACACCATTAAAAAAATCATCATCGACTAAATTCTTGTAACCATATTGGATGTAATATCCATACAAAAAAGGTGTGATTCCTTAACTCACAACCCCAACATTTAAACGAAACCAGATTGCATCATCTCATCCTATTCGAAAGTGGTGTAATACAAAAAAAAAAAAGGTTTTCTATATTTTGATTCTAATATAGGTTTTGGATCCTAACGTGCTACTGAAAGCAACAACTATGAGCAGATGAACCCACATAACATGTCACCAAAACCATTTCCTCAAGATATTGTCTACACTATAACTAGATTATTCCAACTTTGTTTCGCTTACTGAGACAAAAATGGTGTAGAAAAAAGGCTAACCAATTCACCACAATAGGTGCACTACCGCCCAACATCATATAATAGGCCAAAATTACATCCACTTCTTACCTTGAACTCTATCCTTCACAACGCTAGGTAGTTTTCCACAAACTTTATCTACCTCTATCTCCTTAAAAATGTGTTTTGCCTATGCTTTGCCATAATTTTGAAAGTCGTAACTCAAGAACTGTTCCAATGTCAACTCGATCATGTGGCCATCCCTTGTGATATTCCTCACTCTAATTGGACGTGATATCCTCTAATCCATGGCTTGCAACTTCACCCTTACTTCAACATGCGCTACTTCATACCAACATTGATGGATGTTCTTACCTTTCAAACCCATTTCCTTTTTTATATTAAATTTTGATTTTCCTTTGTTCTTATTTTTTGTTTGATCCCACATGCATTAGTGGATGGCCCAACATGGGTATATGTCACTTGGTTGTACCTCAAATTCACTCCCGTGTTATCCTTTAAAAGTCGATCCTTTGAAAAACATTGAATGCATTCGCTGGTCAGATTCCTACTCATCTCAAAAAGTCTAGACCATCCTTTTAAATGACTTGCCATAAAAAAATACATAATTTGAACCTTCCAAAACAAAATAAAATTTAATTCCAAACCAAACCATTTATAAAACTTTATTAAAGCTCCAAAAATAAAATAAAATTAGACTTACTAAATATAAGGGGGACACACTTATGACATCTATTTGATTAATTATATATACATATAAATATTTTTGTTATTATTATATTTATTTATTTATTATTTTTTCTTATTATTTTTCTTTTTAAATTTTTATTTATTAATGCATGAGGGTGTGGTAAAATCATGAGGATGAATACATGAAACTACAAACATTATCCAATGATGAAATTATGACAACATAAAACCTTTGGAATTTTAAACCCTACCCAAAGACTTTGAAACCTTGATATGCAAGCTACATTTGTGACCAACTCTACATAACTATTTGGTGCAAATTACCCTACAAAACCCTCAATGCAAACCAAAATTTCCTAAAAATATCAAATTAAAGGTAGGTCCCAAAATTTGGGGCAAGTTGTGCAATGGCCACAACAATTACCATAAGACCACTTGAACAAAAACAATTACCAATAGTGGTTGAAATCAAAGTTGTAACAAGATCTTCCCCCCTTCCACTTTTGTAAAGGTCCTACAAAACCCAAAATAAGTCATCTTGGTCAAGCAACTCGTCACTTTCATCACTTTCCATCTCCTCTATCGACTCATCGCTTGAGGGGGTAGTCATATAATTGTAAATTTCATAATCCAAATCAATAATCAAACACTCAATCAATGCAAATTGTATTCATTCAAAAATCATTGCCAAAAAATATCATACACCTCCCTATTTGTGGGGGAAAAACCAAAAATTTTACAAATACTTGGTAGTTCTAAAACCTAGAATGTAGAAAATCTACCCAAAATATTTAATACTGCCAAGATCAGGTATACCTAAAGTAATTTAGCATAGAAAATATACCCTCAACTAAAATTTTTACCTACAATCAATTCGATTAAATTGTTGGAAAAAATCATTCAAAAATATATGTTCTTTCCACGATTGAGGCATCTAGCATTGATCAGATCAATGAACACCACCAACCCTCAATTTTACTATAGGTCATCTACTTTTGCTCTATGTTATGCTTTCACATAACACATCTCAAAAAGAGATATCTATAGACACCTAAAACACATCATATTGAGGATACTACCTAAGTGGACTCCTTTAAGGCCATATGACCCACCTTGGGTAGCCTTAAGGCTCAAAAGTGGTTTTCACCACTCAAGCATGGAAGAATTTCCCTTTGTAGCCAATATCATCCCACAAAAAGGTATCCTCTAGAGATCATATTACCATAAGATGATCTCCAATAAAGGTCATCTCACCCTAATACAGTCATGCCAGAATCAAATTTAATAAAATGGGATCTAGAATCTCGCACCACAGTTAAAGCGGTTACACAAGCCAGCTAAGCATAATGATATACACAATTAGTTGTAGGGAATTTTAAAAAATGACCAGTTATATTTCTTGGATCTAACCACTTCTTGGCTTCCCATGCAATATTGGACTCCATTTTGGAAGTCTATATAATGGCACCCAACCTTCATACATTTATCAGAGAGTCTTCATTTTCAAGCAATGAAGTGCTACCGAATTTCAACCATGAAGCTTCCAACCCCTTTTGCATTATTTTCTTCATAGAAAGTGTGCCAATGGATTATTTTGAAGGTTGAAGATCGCATCCATGCTATTTATGAAATTTAACATCCTTTTTTTTATATTGAATTCCATCCCCTAAGTCGTTTCCCACAAACACACCAATTTATTGACCAATCCACAAATCAAACCCAACATCACCTTCCATCAGCCACAAGAGAATCACTCATATATTAGCGTCAGTCTCTCTTAGATATGGCCCACATGTATGATCATACTACATAAATATGACCTCCTAAGTAGATATTTGTTTCCTATTTTCTTTCTTTTGTTAAGTTTTAGAAACATTCCTAGTTACAATTTAGCATAGATAGATTTCACTTTCATGCATACATTTGTCATATTTTAGTCTCTTTGTTGTTTTCCTCTCTATTATTATAGGCATTATCTTGAAAGGTTATGCATATACTTTTAATGTTCTTTAATATTCTTGTTTTTAGATCATAGGTATCAAATAAGGAAGTAATAGCATATAGATTCACATATCATCATCTATTGCGATAGTCTCGAAAACCTATCCTACATTAGTTTGTGGATGCATAAAAATTTTGCGTAGTACATATTTGTAATCCATTGTATCAATATTGGTAGAATTCCCTCAAAGGGGATCTTATTTGTAACCTTATTTGAAAAGGACAAGACATTATTAATAGAAAGAACACACTTCATCATTTTCTTTTATTTCCTTATTTATCTTTACGGTTGCATCTTGATTTGTTACATTTCAATCTTGTTTTTCATTTCATGGATGTATGATATTTTTTAGCATTTCCAAACTAAATTGCACTACCCAAGGTTGACATGGCATGCTATCAAAGATAATCAAAATATCATCAACATAAATTATATATTAGATGCATGGTTGTTTTTTCCACTACCATTGCTTTGCTCTTCTTATAAAATATTTATCTCACTCTCTATCAATCGTTTCACATAAATAATGTTCCTAAAATGTTATCTACCTTCAAATGGACTCTCCTCTATGAATACTAAACTAGCACCATGTCTAATTGATTTGCAATATTTTCTTATAGACTTATCAAATTTTTATCTTCATCTAAAGCATCCAAATAGTTAAAAAAACTCCAATGCATGCATTAATAATTATGTATGTAAATTATTGAATTTTCCAAGTCATCAAAGTAAAATTCCAAACTAGGTAAAAAAAAAAAAAACTCTTAGCTCAAATGAACTATTACCAACCCTTTTTTTTTATATTTTCTTAGGATTATATTTGTGCACCTTCATATTTTTGAGATCACATTCTCCTGCATATTTTCTAAAACATGAATAAATTTTATAATCTGACATATACTTTCACTTTTTTCATAAATATTATTTCCATTATCATCATTGATGTATATAACCGATGGCTTATAGAGTGGAATATATTCAACCACATATTCATTACATGTAAAGTCTCCTAGCTTAGATGGCCAAGGTGAAAGTTATCCTCTTTTCATTTTCCTAAACTTTATCAAGAATGACTTTACCTATCCATTTTATTTCATTAAGTAAATGTGTCATACGTATCTTATCTAAATTAATTTTCCATTCCTCCTAAGTCTGGACAACCTCATGAAAAAAGCTATCATTTTTGGAAATAATCATATCAATCTAAATAACAATCCCTTCAACTCAAACCACCAATTTGTTTCTTCAAATACCTTCAAACTTCTTCTCACCAATCTTCTTCAAATTAACATATCCAATATTCACACTAAATTTAGTGATAGCATTCTTCCTTTGCAATATATTTTGCCTATATTCTCCAATATCTTTCTCTCCAATATTCTTCAAATTTACACAATATTTTGTAGTGCTAGCTATGAACCAAGATGGCTTCCACCAAGAAGAATTTGATACCACTCATGATAATTCTATTAGATTATCTCATAGGTTAATTTCTCTAGGACCATACAAAAATACTCACAATATGAAAGGTTGAAGAAATTACAACTAAAATATTATTCCCATGCATGAAATAAATAGGCAAGAGGATGCCAAAATTATAGATAATCATCATCTGCCATATCCCAACAAAGGCCAATGAAAGATGATTTGATAAGATAGAATTCAAGTAAACTTAGTAAGAAATAAACTAAAATAAAAATACTCTAGAACATGACCAAATTAACCATTCATCTACATCTACACCTAAGCATCTAAAGATACACATGGAATACTATTATCATGTAGGTAAAACTATTAGCAAGAATAAAATAACCAAGCTAATAAATTAATTGCAATCATAAGTCTATCTAGGATAAAGAAGGGTCATGTTAATATCATTCCTCATCATGCCTTCCCATAATAGAAGCATTGGACTCCAATTATTTTAGAAGAGAGGGAAAGTCATGGGACATATTATGAGAAGAAATCCAATGAGCCTAATGTGCAAACAAGTCACACCGAGCCCTAATATAAGAAGTAGAATATCCAAGGTGAGTCTGATGAGTCTCGATGTCATATAATTTATCATAATCCACTGATGACTAACTATTAGGAACCACATCAAAAATATTGTTGATGGTAAGTTTGATCTCCAATGGAGAATCATGGTACAACTTCAAGAGATCAACATTGATGACATCATAAATCCCAAGGTGTATAGGAAGATTAAGGCAAAAAATATTCTTGAAAACCTATTGAAGAATAGTATAAGGTCCATAGTAAACATATTTGATTTTTCTATGTGCCTTATATAGAAAATGCTACTTATACAAGTGTTGAAAAACTTTGTCACCAACCTAAAAATAATGAGGAATTCTATGTTTTTCCATGGCATTTTTTTGTTCTTATTTTTTTTGCAAACTTTAAATTACCTTGGATTGAAGATTATGCAAATGTATAATAAAAGAGTGGGATTTGTCTTGATCCTTCTAAACATGAGTGGTGGTTGGAGAAGGCAAAGACAAGGTCAACTCATAAGAATCCAATAATTGAAACCCCAAACAAACCTCAAATGGAGAATGTCATGTAGGAGAATGTACTACTCTATTGTATGTGAGCCGATAAATTCTATGGTGCATGAAAACTAAACAAATTTTAATAATATTCATTTTTTTAATTAATTTTAAAGTAAAATATAGTTATAGGAGATAGGAGGCGGTGGAATGGATGAGGATGGAGATAAGGGAGGAGAAAAGAAAAGGAACGAGAATATAGGATATAGGAGCAAATATCGCAAAGGGAAGAGAAATGGGAAAGCGAAAGAATAGGAGAGAATATCGTGGGGGAGAAAGAAAACTACTCTACCGACAAAAATTCTGCCAAAAAACTGGAGATATGTTCACACTATAATAATAAAACAAGACATTTTTTAAGCTTCTTCGACTATGGTGTCGTTCAAACTTGCAACACTCTCCCCCTTAAAGTTGAGAGGACTTACTAGATAGTCTCTCAGCTTTATAAATTGAGCTTTAGCCATGCCTTTGGCGAAGATGTCTACAACGTTCTCGAAAGTGTGGAAAAATTTATTCTCAACAATCTCTTGCCACACCATGTCTCGGATGAAGTGATATTTCATATAAAAATGTTTTGTTCTGCTATGGTGGATTGGATTATATGCAAACTAAATGGCACTGATGTTATCATAGTAGATTCTAGTTGGACCACTTTGTTGTTCTCCAATCTCTTCTAGCACTTTTCTTAGCCATAGGTCTTGAGTACTAGCATATGTGACTGCTATATATTTAGCTTCTATAGAAGACAAAGCTACAATAGTTTGCTTTTTGGAACTCCATGTTATTAGCCTTGATACTAGACAAACAGTTCCCTGAAGTTGATTTTTTGTCATCAATATTGCTGCCCCAATCACTATCACTAAAGTCTACAAGCTTGACAGTGTTACGTTTATGGTACTGGATTCCAAGATCCAATGTACCCTTCACATATCTAAGAATTCTCTTAGCTGCCTACAAATGCAACTCAGATGGGCTAGCCATAAATCGAGAGACAAGAGAAATGACATACTGAATATCGGGTCTGGTGTTGGCAAGAAATATCAAACTCCCAATAATGCTTTTGAAAGTGGTCACGTCAACTTTTGATGCTCCATCATATTTTCTCAATTGGATCCCCTGTCCAACAGGAGTTGCAAATGGTTTGCATTTCTCCATAGCAAACTTCTTGATCATGTCCTGAGCATATTTAAGTTGATAGATGAAGATCCCTGTATCTGACTAATGGACTTCCATTCTAAGGAAGTAGTGCATTAAGACGAGATCCTTCATTTCAAACTGCTTCATCATGGAGCGCTTGAATTCCATATTCACTTTTTTATTACTACCCATGAAAATGAGATCATCCACATATAAGAAAATTATGAGGATGTCATTACCTTGCTTCATGTTGTAAAGTGTGGGTTCATTTCTACTTCTGGTGAACCCAAAATATTTGAAGTACCCATCAATGCATGAGTACCAAGCTTGCGGTGCCTACTTGAGGCCATAGAGTGCCTTTTTAAGTCTGTAAACAAGGTCCTCCTTACCTTGCTCTTGAAATACTTGAGGTTTCTCAACATACACTTCCTCTGTTAAGTACCCATTGAGAAAGGCACTTTTCACATCCATGTGTTGGACTTTCCATCCCTTGTGTGTAGCTAAAGCAAGAATTGTTCTGATGGTCTCCTATCAAGCTACAGGAGCAAATGTCTGTTCATAATCAATACCATATTTCTGTGTAAATCCTTTTGCAACCAATATTTCTTTGTGCCTTTCAATGCTTCCATCAGCATTGAATTTGGTCTTGAAGACCCATTTACATCCAACACACTTCTTTCCTTTAGGAAGCTCTACCAACTCCCAAGTGTCATTGTTTTTTATAGAGGTTATCTCCTCTTTCATGGCATCTTGCCAAATTTTTTGAGTACAAGCCTTCTCATAACTAGAAGGTTCAATTTGTGCACTAGTTAAAAATGCATAGTTAACTACATCTCCCCGAGGTTCAAGCTAGGAGTCATCATCACCATACAAATGCATATTTTCAAGTCTTTGCAAAACAAAACTCATCTCACTAGCTTGAATTCTAGTGTACCTTCTTTGAAAATTTTTATCCAACATCTGATAATATGGATGATGCTAGAGAGTTATCTTACCTCTCGATGGAGAATCAATATCCATTGGTGAGGAACTGACTGACCTTTGTGGAGAAGGACTTGGTGATGATGATGATGAATTGGAAGTTGAATGTCTACTTGGGCTTGGATGAGGAGGAGGAGTATTCTTGTCTTTCTTTGGTGCTATCTGCTACACCTGTGTAGAACCTACATCATGAGATTCAACATCACTATAAATTTGAGGATGTCCCCATTCTCCCCCTTCATAAAAAATCACATCCCTAGAAAATATTATCTTTCAAGTCCTAGGATTGTAGAGTCTATAAGCTTTTGTGGTCTCAAAATACCCTAAAAAAATGCAATATTAACTCTTGGGATCAAGATTCTTCCTCTGCTCATCAGGAATGTGATAGTAAGCTAGTGAACCAAACACTCTAAAATTCTTGACATTCGGTTTCTTACCATACCATGCTTGGTAAGGAGTTTTCCCTTTCAAACTTGAAGTAGGACTCCTATTCAAAATATACACACTGGTCCTAGATGCATCTGCCAAATACATATTTCTCAAATGCTTCGTTTGAAGAATAGATCTTGCCATCTCTATAATGGTGTAGTTTTTTCTCTCAGCAATACCATTCTGATGTGGAGTATAGGCAGCAATGAACTGCCTCTTTATTCCATGTTTTTTACAAAAATTCAAAAATTCATTAGAGGAGTATTCTCCTCCTTTATCTGATATGAGAAACTTAACATAATATCCACTCTCATTTTCCACTCTTGCTTAAAAATATACGAAGCAATCAAATGCTTCATATTTATGCTTCAAGAAATATATCCAACACATTCTTGAAAAATCATCAATGAAAAGAAGAAAGTAAGAGTTGTTACCAATGCTCTTGGTCTGCATCAGAACACAGATGTCCGAGTGCACTAGCTAGAGTGGATAACTGGCCCGCAATGCTTGTCCATGAGGAAATTTGGTTCTAGCGTTCTTTCCCAAGGCATAACCTTCACATACTTCCTTATTGTTCTATACTTTAGGAAGTCCAATCACCATTGCTTGAGAAGTTAACATCTTCAAACTGGCTAAATTCAAATGACCGTATCTCAAGTGCCACAACACACTTGGTTTTGCAATAGAAACATTTACTAATTGATTTCCTCCTGGATGGCAAAAATTTAAATGAAATAACCTGTTCCTTGTCATTAGCACTTGAGTAATGACTCTATCACTATTACTCTTATAAAAAATGGTACATTTACCTTCATCAAACAGTAATTTATAGTTCTTATCTAACATTTGACCAACACTTAAAATATTGTGTTGGATATGAGGTGTGTAATAGATATCACTTACTTGTTTCATGCCCTCTTTTGTTGGAACCTCCATGGCTCCAATGCCTTCAACTTCCAATGACTTGTCATCTCCCAATTTGATGCTAGATTTATAGGAAGAATCCAGAGTAGCAAAGAGTTCTTCTTTGTCACTCATATGATTTGAACACCTAGTGTCCAAGATCCAAGCATCATTCAGGTTCTGATTTGACTTGCCATATGATAGAAAGATATTTGAGGTCTCTTCCTCTTCTCCAAAATTTCCATACTGACTGCTTTGGCTGTTGCTCCCTTGTGAAGATTTTGACCAGTAGTCATGAGCGAAGTGGCCAAGTTTACCATAATTATAACAAGCTTGTTTTGACTTTTCACTTCCTTTTCCTCGTCTTGGATGCTTCCATTTGTTTTGTTGTCCACATCTATTCTGACCTCCACCTCTATTTGAAGATCCCCCTCTATTAGGAGTTCCACCTCATGGACTATTCCTACCTCTACCTCTATGTTGACCTCTACCACGACCTCTACCTTGTCCTTTTCCTTCTTGTGAAGCGAAGGATTTGTCATCACCTCCGTGGCTAGTGGAAGAAGATTCCTGCAACCTCTCTTCATGTGAAAGAAGAGAACCAATTAGTGCATCAAAGGAAAGTGCAGTCAAATATTTTGACTCTTCAATAATGATTGCTACATGATTCCACTTAGGAAGAAGTTTTCGCAACACTTTCTTCACTACAACTTCTGGTTTAATCTCTTCACCTAGAGTGACCATTTTATCTACTACAACTTTGAATCGCACGTAGTAGTATCCTACTTTCTCATTCTCTTGCATTATGAGATTTTCAAAATCTCTTTTCAAAGTTTGAAGCCTGACCTACTTCACTTGATCACTCCCTTGAAAACTTTACTTTAAAGCATTCCAATAATATTGAGCTGTTACACAAGATGTTATTCTAGGAAATATGCTTTTATCTAGGGATGCTTACAAATGATACAAGGCAAAGGAATTATTTTTTTGTGCTTCTTTCCTAGCTTTTCTATTAGCAGCACTTAAAGTAGTCCAGTCGATAGGAGAGGGTTCTGTGTAACCCTCTTCAACTACATCCCACAAACCTTTACCTATCAAAAAGTTTTTCATATTTATTGACCAAAATTCATAATCACTACCATTGAATTCTAGAATTGGAAGATTTGAATTTGAAGCCATTTTTACTACTTGAAAGCAAACTTTGATTTGACTAAAAATAGGAAGTACAAAGCAATTACAAGTTCAAATAAAATCTAGATTTCTTAACTCTCTCACTAATTTCTTCTTCTTCTTGTGGATTATCCAATATCGGAAGTCCAAAATTGTATGCAATGGAATCCTCATCGTCACTGATGACAACTATTTTAGGAGCTGTCACTGGCTCGACCTGTGCTAGCTCAGCCTCTGTTGGCTCAGGCTCTGGAGAGCGTGGGGTATAACTTTCACTATATTATTGCTCTGGTTCAGCTCGAGAGTAGCTATCACTAGCTTGATCTACAGGTGCAGCTTCAATTGTATCAGACTCCTCCACTCATTGTCCAAAAATATTGTCTTTTGAGTTAGCCTCATAACCAAAATCCAGATTCCTTTGGTGGGCTATAACATAATTATGCAACTGACTGAATATGACATGCAGTCCGTCTCGTCGAACTCGTTCATCAAAATCATCGGTAGTTTCTCTTCGCAATAGAGAGCACAAAGCATGGTAACATCTGGTAGATCTTATCATCTACTCATCAAGGCAAAAATAAAAAATTTGTTAGAGCTTATGAGGTTATAATTTTTGCTCTTTTATAGCTGCTGAGGCTATTACATAAAATTTTTAAAATTGTCCAAAATTTTTTGGAAGCACTAAATGGGCGCTTCAGAAGGCTTCTCGTCACTTTTATGCTCCTCCTTTTTACAAAGATTGCCCTTTTAAAGTTTTCAAAAAATCAAGCTTTTCAAGCCCCTTGGGTGATTTACAATTTGGCACAAAACTTCTCTTATAAAAGTTTACAATAAATTTTATAAAGCTTTTCCTAATTTTTAATTCAATAATAAAATATGCTTTTTTAAATTATAAAAAAAACTTTTTTTAAATAATTAAAAAAGCAATTATTAAAGCATTAAATTAATATTAAGAAAAAAAACTTTAATAATTTTTTTTTAATGTAACCCTTTTAAATCAATAATGCAAAAAACCTTTTAGTGGGTTGAAATCGTGACCCTGAGCCTCCAAGTGGGGTTTCAATCACTACTCCCTGTGGTCTCCTTTGGAACAAACTGGGTGCCCCCACACCTTTAACCAGCTGGAAAAATACTATTATATAAAAAAAATTATCTCCCTTGCCACCGATGGGTTTTGAACCCGAGACCTCACCCTTGCAATGTGGCATACTTTGCCACTTGTACACCTTGAACTATGCACCCACATCAGCTCGTCGCCATATTAGCTAGCTCAGCGCTACCTTAGCACTATGTGTCCTGCACTCTGTCTTCCATGTCAATGTCTTGAACTACGTACCACCAGTCAGCGTCCATGCCAACTCAACTCCCTACGACCGCCTCAAGATCTATGCCCTTGGATCTATCTCAAATTTTGTACCCAGCTCTTAGCTCGCCACCTTAGACCTCGATATCCATGCCCTCCTGGCACTCCTCGACCCCTACGCACACTAGCTCTAAGGATGATAAGTGATGGAAAAGTTAAGGAAAAACCCTAAAAGTTTTTACAGAGTGTTAGAAATAGATTATATTACATCATTTGGGTCATGTAAATGTACCTTCCTAGGTACATACTTAGGACATTAGATTACTTTAGGGGGAAGTTATCTAGTTACTTCATGCAATGTAATAAATGCACAAGTGTCAATGTGCAAGTTGTCCCTTGCACAACTAGGTAGAGTGTTGGCCAAGGAACTTATCTTCCTATATAAAAAGGGCCTCATTGTAACAAGTAGGATATAGAGAAGCTTAGAGCATATTCATAGGTAGTAGCATAGTGTTGTGTAGATCACCATATATTGGTGATGGGTGCAATGTAGTCCAGTAGCTTTGTTCATGGAGTGTCCATTTCCTCCATAGCTACATTGTATTCATTTTCATCATTTCTATTTATAGCATATTTTAGTCATCTCATAGATTTACTTTCTTTCATATTATTTTGCATCTTGTGAATGCTATCTCCCATTGCATACTACATCAAAATCTAACAGTGGTATCAGAGCCATGGTAGATCTAGCCATAACATATCAATAGGAAAACCACCATTATCATTGAGCCTAAGTTTTTTGTCAACCTGATGCGCTGCTGGACCAACCACTATCAAAAACTCTCAGAAGAGTCTAGGTGGTAAAATTAGGGAGAGCCACAAGTGAGGACTGAAAGAAATCTCAGTTCCAAAAATACTGAGATTACATTTGGCTAGAGTCTTTCCACAGAGTTGCAGGAAAAACTCGTGAAGACTAGGACTCAACATTCAAGCCACTAGATTGACAAATCAACTAGTGAAGATTATTATCTCTAGATTTATAAGTTCTTCCACTCTAGTATCTAACAAGGTAGAAGACTAAAGTTTTCAAAGACCTCAAGAAAGGTCTCATTACAAGAGCTGTAATCCTACAAATTGCAGAAGTAAAGAAAAGGCCACAATAGCCCTATAGCAGACTCAAGGAAGAAGAGACTCCAAAAGTTGAGTCATAGGAGGAGATAGGAGATTGGTGATCTCCATTCAAGATTAATACATATAGAGCCTAGAAGAAGAATAGGCCATAGAAGCCTTGCTCCAGAAGAAAAGGCCATAGAAGCCTTGATCTAGAAGAAAAGGCCACAGAAGCCTTGATATTGAAGAAAAGCCACAGAAGCCTTGATATTAAAGAAAAGGCCACAAAAGCCTTGATATTGAAGAAAAACCATAAACCTTGATACTAAAAAAGGCCATAGAAGCCTTGATACTAAAAAAGGGCCACAGAAGCCTTGATCCTGAAGAAGACTCCAAAAGAGAGTATCTGATTCAGAAGCAGATTAAGATTTTAGTACTAATACTTTGTTGTAGGGAAAGGAGATTCAGTGAGTTGGGAAACTTCCTACAAGAAAGTTAGGAAGAGTATCTTCTTCAGAATCAATCTAACACTTGAAGCAAAACTGAAGGTAAAGAGATCAGGAGAAGATCTCATTGAAGAACTTCTAATCTTGGAAGAAGAAGGACTAGGAGAGTCCTACTCGAATCCAGAAGTAACAAAATTAGAGATCTAGAAGAAGATCTCACCACCAACACTTCTAGGAGCAGAAGGTTGAAGAAAAGGTCTCAAGGAAGACCAGAAGAAGTTGCAAGATCAAAGACCTTGGGGAGGTCTCAATGAGCATCCAGTAAAAGGCTTGGAGAGCCTTACTAAAGAAATCATCAAAGAAGAACTCATTGGAGAAATCCACTACCAAGGAGAAGCCCTTGATAGTGAAGGACTTGGGACAATTATCACCATCCAACAACAAGCCCAAGAGAAGAAGAATTTGGCAAGGAGTGCCAAATATCAGAAGACCTCAAGACATTCAAAATCTTGAGAAGAAGATCCTGCTTGAAGTCAGAATTCGACAAGAAGATAGGAGAAGCCTACCAAATCCAAGAAGATTTGAAGATTACCTCTCACAACAAGAAGGCATTATTTGTTGAGATAAAGACTTCTAAAACAAAAAAGGAGGAGACTACAAGAGGAGAACAAGCCACCAAATCCTAAGCTCATGAAAGAAAGTTTGAGATCATATTTTGATGAAGGAGTTGTTTAGGATAGCCTACAAAGAGCTACAAGATCTTACTCAAGGCAGCAACTTGGTGATCTTAAACACCAAGATCCTCTACAAGATCTACATCCTCTACAAAAGCTGCAAAAGAGCTACAAAATATTTCAGAAAAAGGTAAGCAACTATTGGTGCAAGTAGATTCATTAATTGGATTACTTATCAGATTCATTGGAGCACCTTATTTGGATTAAAGTTGCAAGAAGGAAAATTGGATTACAGTATTCAAAAGTGCAAAAAGAGAAAAGTTCCTTTTAAGGTTCATTTGCACATTAGTTAGGAGTTGATTAGATTTCAGAACTACATCTATCAACTACCTATCATCTACTTTGAAAAAGAAAAAGAAGACTAAGTCCTACAATATTAATTGTAGTGAAATTGCAGAATAATTATTGAAGGTTCATTTCAAATTATTCTTGATTAGTTGTAGTAAATTGATTAAGTGCATTATTTTGAGAGTTGATTGGAGTGATAAGGTGAAATTTTTAGTGCATTAAAAGTGAAATATTATTAGATTCATTTGCACTATTCTATTGCTCTCAAAAATATTATTGTTTGTGTTCTTGAAAAGGGCACAAAATCAGAATTTGACAAAGTGTCTAAAGACACTATTAATGCACAAAAATTTGCAACACATAGTGGCCAAGAGAAGCCACCAAAAATATATTAGAATCCTCCAAAATTTGGAGAAGAAGACAACTAACCAAAATAAGAAATAGAAGCTTCAAATATTGAGACTTGGTAAGTCTCAAATCCAAAGCATTACAGGGTTAGTTGCAAGGAGAAAAGTGCAGAAAATTGCATCAAATAAGGAGCTTCTATCTATTTCTATCCAAGCTTGGATTTGTCATCAAAGTATCCAAGAAAAAATGGGAAGGTGTCTAATCAAAGAGACAACCTCAAAACCCCTACATTGCATTCAAAAATTCTGCCACAAAACCAGAAAATCAGACCTGCAAAAAGGAGTGCAAGAAAGGGTGCAATAAAGGCATCTTATTTACAAATATTGTTACATTGTATTGCACTTCTCTAATTCATTCTATATAGGAAAGAGGGCAGATTTGAAGGTGCCATAAAGGCACAACATTCTCAAGAAGAGCGTAGCTGAATACAAGCATAAAGAAGCCTCTCAAAAGGGCTCACATCATGCATGGGTTGGACAGCCATAATAGGTAACCTACAAAGCACAAGAAAGGTGTCACATTGCTCACTAAAGGAGACAAATCCAGCAGCACATAAGCAAGGGAAATCAAAGCAAGAAAATTGGAATCATACATCCAATCAAGGAGCATTCAATACTACCATTGGAGCATCAAGAAGTCTCCACCAAAGCATTGCCATTCAAACTCCATTCAAGAGACATCAAAGCTCCACCAAAGCTCCTCCAAATATCCACCATAAGCATTGCTTGGCTGGAACCATCTCAACACCATAAAAATACAACAAGGAAGAAGGTGGAAAAGTATGTTGAAAATCTTGCAAGAAGGTATTGATAAGACTAGGGCATGCAAGTGCCACTTGTCATTCTCCAAAAGAAACCCTAAATACCATCAAAGGTACATTGGAATTTCACACATGTGAGGAAAAGTGTTACAACATCTCTTTGGTACCCATAGTCCACGTGGAAGAGGAGTTACATTCAGCCATAGGCATTACAGAAGGAAGCCTTACGGACAACACACTATGAAGGAGTAAAAATGCTTCAGATGTTACACTTGTAATAGACGTCCAAGAACATATTTGAAGTATTGAATGTAACCATTGTGACACTTGTCACTCATAAAAATATTGACCACCTATTAAAGGTGCCTTGGACCAGGGAGAATGTAGCATTCGAAAGCATTTAGAAGCATTGATGTTCAACATTTTGTAGTCTTCATGCACAGGGCCGAGTTGCAGCATGGAAGCAAGGAGGAAGAGCCTTAAATGCTCTGGTCAAAAGAAGTCAAAGGCAGAAGGTGCCATAGTTGGAGATTAAATCCAAGATTTCCATTGGAGGGAATGGTCAAGGCAAAGACACTCACATTGCAGCCATCTCACATCTGAAAAATAGCATGTATTTGAATATTGCAAGGTGAGATTTATTCCCTACTTTAATGTGCTTTCATTTAAGGGAGTTATAAGGTTGATAAACCAAGGTTAAACTTAGAAGAAATTAACCATATTGAAAGCAAAGCATCAAAGGGAATAATTTATCAAATTAATATAATATTTGCAATATTAACCATAGGAGAAATAAGGATTTCTACTAGAAATTAATTTTTAAATATTTGCAAATATTATTGTGTTCTAATTTTCTATATTTGGGAGCTATAAGGGTTACAACACCAAATTAGGTTATTGAAAATTAGAAACACTAAAATCAAATCCTAAGGGATATTAAAAGAGGTTATTAAGGTTTTTCTAAGGTTGGAAATTTATAATATTCTTGTCTCAAAATTTCTCAAAAGGGACAAAAGAAATCCAACATTAAAACCTCTTCAAATTTGGGAAAAGTGCTTAGTTCAATAGGAGCAATAAGGGATAATAGAAGTTGATTTTGGGATTTACAAAAACTTTACAAAATCAACCAAAAATTGAACTACATTTTACAAAAGCACTATATACATCTTATATCTTATCCAAAACATACTAGGGAGTCATAAGGGATTCTACAAAACTTGGTAATATCAACATTTATCAAATATTATCAAGTTGTAAATTCATTGGAAAATATAAGCTAGGTGTATATACTCTCATTTCTAGGGAGACATAAGGAAGTCCACAAAATTTAAGGATTGATATTAGGGAATTTAAATGGCATCAAACAAATTCTTCCTAGTAGAATCTCAACTACTCAAGGGTCCTAATTATTTCTCCTAGAAGAATAAAGTGAAAGCAATCTTGGTATATGAAAAACTTTGGGATATTGTCAAAGGGAAAACACAGAGACCTACCATAAGTGATACTGAAATCCTAAAGTTTGAGGAAAATGATTCAAAGGCTCTAATGATAATAACCTTTGCTATCACTGATGAGATACAACCCTATATCAGTTCAGAAAAAACATCTTCAGATGCATGGACAAGCCTAGAGAAAATATTTGAAGGAAAGAATAAGGCAACTATTCTTCATCTTCAAACTCAACTTCACTCATTAAAGATGAATAGTGGAGAAAGCATAGAACTATTCCTAAGGAAGGTAGCAGATATTAAAGGGAAATTATTGACCTTAGGAGAAATAGTTAAAGATGAACTTCTTACTCAAGTAACCATGAGAGCACTTCCAGACAACTATAAGCATTTGGTAACATCTTTACAAGTCCTAAGTAAAGATACCTCTTTTGATGACCTAGTCAATATTCTACAGGAATATGAGGTGGAAAATACAATTAAATATGAAATGACTAACATTGCATTGGCATCTAAAGATAATCCACAGGGAAATATTGCTTCTTCATCAAAAGGAAGAAAACCATGGTACAATAGGTATTGTCAGATATGCAAGAGAAAAGGCCATAGTACCAACTATTGCAGATTCAATCCCAAAAATCAAAATCAAGGAAATCAGATGAACAATGGGAACCAATTTTAGCCATGATAATATCAAAATCCTCATCAACAACAATCTCAGCATCCAACCAATTATCCCCAATTGGAGTATCAAAAAAGAAATAAAAAAGGACATCTAGCTCAGAGGATAGAAGAAATTGAAGAACTAGGAGAATCTATAGATGATTATGAAGTCAAAGCTCTTTCAGCAAGAATGACAGGTTATGAAGACACTAACTACTTGCTTGAACAGGTTACAAAAAATAGAGAAGAAGAATCTGAATCTCAAGATCAAGAAGGAGATCCACATTGAAGACTAAAGTCTTCAATACCCAAATAATGTAATACAAGGGGGTGTTAGAAATAGATTATATTACATCATTTGGGTCATGTAAATGTACCTTCCTAGGTACATACTTAGGACATTAGATTACTTTAGGGGGAAGTTATCTAGTTACTTCATGCAATGTAATAAATGCACAAGTGTCAATGTGCAAGTTGTATATGTGCAAGGTGTCCCTTGCACAACTAGGTAGAGTGTTGGCCAAGGAACTTATCTTCCTATATAAAAAGGGCCTCATTGTAACAAGTAGGATATAGAGAAGCTTAGAGCATATTCATAGGTAGTAGCATAGTGCTGTGTAGATCACCATATATTGGTGATGGGTGCAATGTAGTCCAGTAGCTTTGTTCATGGAGTGTCCATTTCCTCCATAGCTACATTGTATTCATTTCCATCATTTCTATTTATAGCATATTTCAATCATCTCATAGATTTACTTTCTTTCTATAAACCAAAAATGAACAACACCAATACAAAGATAAAAAGCACAATAACACCATGGATTACACAAAATAAATAAAATTTTATTAATATGGGTACATCTCCAAGCTATACAATTAATATGCCCCAATATGGGGTTACAAATACTTTTGATATATATATTACAAATAATAGGGTTTTGAAACCCTAGTTTAGAAAACAACTGGTGTCTTCTTGCTCATCCTTGATCCAAACAAGAGTACAAGTGGGCTTGTGTATCCCTACGGAACCACCCTAGCTTCAACAAATTCCATAAATATGATTCCTACACCTGCAAACAACAAACAACATAAAAGGGATTAGAAGCACCTATGACGGCTCCACTACATGAGGCCCTCTAAAAGATAAAACTAATAAAACCCTAGATGCTACAAAATGGAACTATAAATAGAAATACAAGAATATGAATAAAATACCAATAACTTCTTACCTTGTCAAGACCAAGTTTTTCTCATGTTTCTATTGTCAATGGTTGTACAAAAGCTCAAAATCATCTAAAGGTGTTCGGCGATGGCTATGAATACCCATAAGCATTTTAGAAATGCTCAGCAACATTCTATTAACTCTAAGGGTTTTTCAGGGTTTGAGGGAAGGGAGGTAGAACTAGATATGAGTCACGAAGGTTTGGCATTGGTAGAAATGGTCGATGTGATGGTGGCAACAAGGGGTGAGGATGATAGCAAAATGGCTAGGGCAAATGTTCTCCTAAAAATTTCTAAGGTGCTTAAGGGTTTGATTCATCAAAATGACTTATATTTTATAATCTACCCTTGGACATGTTAGGGTTTTGATGACACAAAATGGGTGGCTGAGATTAAAATGTGGTGGATGGCTAGGATTTATTTATATAAATACATATATATTTATCAAATATATATGTAAATTTAATATATAAAATATTAATATATATATATATATATATATATAAATTAAATACATACACACATATATAATGGACGACTATGACTGGAGGACACCTATGGATGACAAGTGGTTAGATTTTGGTGTCTACACTTTCATATTATTCTGCATCTTGTGAATGCTATCTCCCATTGCATACTACATAAAAAGCTAACAAAGAGTGCTAAAAGTGGCCCATAAAATGTGAATAGCTATTAGAAACAATGCTAGTTAGTAGATCTAATGATCGTCATAAGCTATCAAAGAACAATTGGGTTAATATTACCATAGAACAAGTCTTATGACAAGGAAGAAATTTAGCCATTTTGTTGAATCTATCAATAGTAACAAAGACACAATCATGTTGCCATATTGTCATGGGAAACTATTAAGTCCATGGAAATACTCTCCAAAGGATAATAAGTAATAGGCAAAGGAATGCCTAAGCTAAAATTTTAGTTAGAAGGTTTGGATCGGCAACAAACAATACAGTGGTGCAAAAACCTCAAAACATATCTACATATGTGGCCAATATCTCTCTACATATGTGCGGCATCATTAGTAGGAGAGCATGGACCTTTGGTTCACATGTGGGCATGTAGCCCTGGCATCAACTTAGCCTTGGACTAAGGTTCTGCAATGGCTTTGGTTGTGGGTTCGAGTTTGGGTGCAGTCGAAGACATGCGCAATATTTTGGTGTCATGGGCCAACATATAAGGTATGCAATTTTAATTTAAATCTTGCCAAATTTTGGAATGCACAAAGGTTTTTTGGGGCCACGTGATAATTAAAAGGCATGTGTGGAATGTATAGGGATTCATAATAATTGTTGAATAATATTTTATTTTGGTTCTTGAAAATAAATAAAAAGATTGGAGATTATAAGGTGTTAAAAAAGGAACTTTACTATTATATGTTAAAAATTATTTTGAGAGTATTGCAGATTATAAGGTGTTAACAAAGGAATTTTATTTTTATGTGATGAGTGTTATTTTGAGAGTATTGGAGATAATAAGGTGTATTTGAGATTTGATATTTTATTGTATTTCTTGAATGGTGAAATAAATATTGAGGAAAATATTTGCGTGGAGATTTTGAGATAGACTGTTGCTATCTAACCTAGAATTGGCAAGAAGGTCTTGTTGCAAGTAAAACAGGTTTTGAAGACATATCTCCATCAAAGAAAAAATGTATGGGCACACTAATTTTTTTTATAGTGTTTGAAATAAATGAATGAAATATAAGGTTGAGTGAAAAGGATTGATGAGTATTGTTGGAAATGTGTGAACAAGTTTAAGTGCATCTTGTTGATGAATTATTTGACTTGAAATAGAGATTGAGAATTATTTGAGTTAGGGTTTAAGACCTACATTGTGCTTTGGGTTGGAAGAAGGGTGAAACGCTTGTTTAAGATTTATTAGCAAGTTTTATTTCATTGGTTGAATAATGAATGGAACTTTTAAATGTTGGTTTGAGCATGTTTATGATTGAGCAAGTTCTTGAGAGGACTTGTAAGTATATTTGAGCAAGTCTTGGTAAAGACTTGAGACAACATTGAGAGCAAAGTTGATTGATTGATTTATTCAAGCTTTGTGTTAAGGCTTGGGATAAATCTGAGCAGAGTTTATTTATGATTTGATGAAGATTTGTATTAAAGCTTGAGGTATATTTGAGGATAGAGTTTGGTGCATATTTAAGGGCAGATTTGTGCCAAACTAGAGATAGATTATGGGTAGATTTGTTCCAGATCAAAGACATATTGTGAGCATACTTATGCTAGATCAAGGATAGTTTTTAGTATAGATTTGATACAGATATTAAGCAAAGTTTAGAGCAGACATTGTAGGTGATAGATCAGAGGATAATAGTCTCTAGTGTATATAGATCCATTAGCCAGAGCAACGGGAGAAGAAGTCTTCTAGAAGATCACTAGCCAGAGTAGTGGAGAAAGAGTTATCCTATGGATAGAGTTCCACAAACCTGAGCATTAGGGGATTGGTGTCTCCTTTGGATAGAGGTCCATAAACATTGTAATAGGGAAGTGGTTCCCAATAAATTTTTTTGAGAAAATTTAGTGGAAATATTTTCTCCATGGAGTAGCCCATATTGGGTGAACCACGTTAAATCATGTCTCTCATGTGTGTGATGATTTGTGTAATGTTTATTTCTTTGATATTGTTGTTGCTATTGATTGGATTAAAAATTAAAAGGTTTTATCTTATACTATTCACCCCCCTCAGTATAAGAGTATGTTTTTCATATAGACGTATCTTTGCCAACTATATTAGTGTCTTTGAGATACTTTGTTTATTTCCTCCTTTGCTATGTATGAATAGATTAATATGGTGTAAAAATATAATGGAAATGGATTTACAATAATTAGAATAATACCTTTAATTTTTACTATATATTTAAATTTTTTTAAAACCCCTTTTGTAATCTTTATCTCTTCCTTGATGAGGTAGATACTTAAGTAAAAATAGTGATCTAATATTGTCTTCCTTACTAGACAATGCTAACCTCTAACTCACTTACTTTAATAACTTGCAATAATAATTTCAAGCAACCAATATGTCCTTTTGGTGACTTGCTTTCACCAAGATATGTTGTAGATTTTATGTGCTCAATAGATTCTATACACACTTCACTCTTACCCTGTTTTGTGCACTAAAAATTCCTTCTTTGATAATATCTTAATGCAATTTTTAAAATTTTTTAAGGATAACCAATATAATGCACTAATAATGACTTCAACTTAATGCACTAAAATCTTTGCAACTTTTTCTTAAGAGTAATCTCATCTTTATTGTAACTAGATAATAGGAAGATGACATTTTTCTTTCTTTTGAAATATATCTAACTCCTATTTTAATGTGTAGGTATTAACCTTAAAATAAATTATCTTTTGCACTCCCTTGAAGACTTTAATACGCAACCTTCTCCTTGCAACTTTTAAACTCTAATATGGTGCTTAACGAATCTTAATAATGAACCGAATATCTAAAGTTCAACTAATGAACCTTTTTGCACCAAATTTTCTTACCTTAATGAACTCTATAGATGAAGTATTGCAAGGTTATTAGATTCACCTTATTTTTACCTTTTACTGGATGAAATTGTAGCTCATATTTGCTGTCCAAAACAACTTATCAACACACCAATTTTTAGCTTTACAACTCCTCTAACTTTCTAATTGAATCTATAGTTTGGTGGCTTCAAATATTCTTCAGGATGTATCCTAGAAATCTAAAACTTGGTAGCTATTGATGCTGCCCAAGTTGTTGCTTTCTTGCTATCCTCAAATATGAAAATTTCAGATTGCAAAGCAATCAGTCTATCCACTGTAATGTTTTCTTTGAATATCAAAAATTTGGTAGGGAAAAATTCCAAATCACAGCTAAGGTTTTCCTTCAAGAACTCTTCAATGTTCTACTATAGAAACCAATAGATATCATTTTTTTGAATGAACCTTCTAGCCTTCAAAGGTAATATTCAAACCTCTCAGGTTTAGTAGTAATATTTGGATCCTTTCTCCTTCAATATCCTTGTCAAATTATGACTTCAATATACGTCTTCTTCTCAAGAATATAAAATTCTTGAGGTCTTCACCAATCTCCTTTGAAATTTGACAAACCCTTATCAAATATATCTCCATTTGGGCTTGTTTTCATATGGTAAAAATTGTCCCAAAATATTCCTTTATCAGGAACTTCTCCTTGGTGGTAAATTTCTCTAATGAGTTCTCCTAGAAACTCCTTTAATGGCCTTATTTTAATCTCCTTCAATGAGGCACTCCAATCCTTCTTCTTATTTCTCCTTGAGACCTCTTCTCTATGGTCTTAAATCTCATAGCTTCTTTGGTCTTCTCAATGAGACCTTTTCTTCAACCTTCTACTATGGAAGTTTGGCAATGAGATTGCCCTCTTGGATCTCTAAAATCTACTACTTTAGGAATAGGACTTTCACTAGTCCTTCTCTATCTCTAGAAGTTCTTTAATGGATCTTATATGGGTTTCTTCAACTTCTTTAGGGTGAAGTCTTCAATATTCAGTGGAAATCACCAATCTCCTTTCTTCACTCAAACTATTATTTAGAGTCTCTTCAACCTGCTATTTATAGTCTTCAATGGAGATCATCAAGTTCTAATCTTCTCTTGGAATATTCTCTAGAGTCTCTTCAATATACTACTTGCAATAATCAATGGAGATCACCAACCTCCAATATTTTCTTGAAATCTTCTCTAAAGTCTCTTCTTCCTTGAATCTGCAATAAGGATTCTATGGCATTTTCTTCTTCTGATCTCTGCAAGGTTGCAATAACTAGCAATAGGACCTTTTTTGTATGCCCCAAAATATTTTCTCTTCCATTTGTTGCTTCTAGTTTTGGATTAATTCTAAAGAAGATATTCTTCCTAGCTCTATGGAGGAAGCTTCCCAACTTTCTTTGAAGCTCCTTTTCTTGCAACAAATTATTAGTATTGTAATGGAATAAAATATAAATCTATAGATTATCAATCTTCACTAGTTGATTTGTCAATCTAGTGGAATCAATATTGAGTCCTAGTCTTCACAATTTTTTCTACAACTATTGTGTGCCAAATAAGGTTAACTTCTTTCCTACTTTTGTCACATGCCCGTGCATTTAATTTATCAACCCAAGGAGCTTCGTAAACTTGCGAAGGGTCTTGAACAATATTGCTTACAATACCACTTGAGATGAGTCCGCTAGTTCTACTATTGGGGGGTGTTCAACAATCGTCAATCATTTATACACTTCTCAATAATTTACGTAAAAAAAATTAAATATACAGAAAGAAAATACTCACGCATTCCTGGAAATAAACCTATTGCAATACTAGAAATAATAATGCGGTAAACAATCTTATAAAAGAGGTAAACTAATATAGAAAAAATAGGAAAATAGGGGAATAAATACTAGCTTGGAGTGGGCCTAGGCTCTAGCAACTTCCTCCCAGCTAAACACGCACTTAGAAACTCTTAGAACTGTATTATAATTATCAAAGTATTACAATGCTTCTTCTGTATATCTCTCTACATTTACTAAAATATTCTATATATCCTTAGAGAGGTCTATGTGTGTTTATATAGCACACCCACAGATCTTCTATTACAAAGAAGTTATAACAGTCGATTCATTCCAGACTAAACTAAGACAGTCTGGTAAATGTGATCAATGTCTGCTAAAACTGGCATTCATTTCCAACGGTGGTGTGTTCACTGATTGGTTTGTGCTTTGCTTGACATTGGTAGGATGTTCTCATACGTCGGTGCAATCCCCAATTTAACTCTACATGACGTAGAGTTGGAACTGCACTAGTCTCTGTTGTCCACATCATGCTTGTCTAGTCAACGGGTGAAGAACAGGGACGTCTTCCATATGAGGAAGATGCTTAAGTATGTCAGGCACCTTCTCTATGTGGAAGGCACCTTACTGCCATTGGCACCTTCCTGGAAGAGGAAGGTGCTTATCTTCTATTGGTGCCTTCCTGTGAGAGGAAGGCGCTTGCCTTCTAGTGGTGCCTTCCTATCGACACCTTCCTTATGAGAGGAAGATGCTTGCCTTCTAGTGGCACCTTCCTGTCAATCCATTCCTTACGAGAGGAAGGCACTTATTTTTCTTTGGCACATTCCTAGAAGAGGAAGGCACTGGCCTTCTATTGGCACCTTGCTAGGAGAGGAAGGCACTTGTATTTCCTTGGCACCTTCCTAGAAGGGGAAGGTGTCTCCTTATGCTTGGCACCTTCCTGGAAGAGGAATGCGCCTACTTACTCTTGGCACCTTCCTGGAAGAGGAAGGCACCAACCTTCTTTGCATTGATTCCAAAAGAAACAAAGTGCCAGGTCCATGAAAAGACGTCGACTGATCCAAATCTGACTAAATCAACTGCAATTCCCTAAAAACACCCTAAAAACACATGAATTAGATAACATGCATAATTTCATCAAATAATTATATAATCATTCATAAACATATGCAATCCTTATTATACAGCGGCATAAAAATCAGGAAAATGTATACAAAATATGAGAATTTCTGATGCTCATCATCCCCCCACGCCTAACATATGCCACGCCCTTGTGGCATCAAAATTGTAGGTAGCCATACTGATCCCTCATCGTTGTCATTTATTGGTGGATCTTGTTGTACTTACAGCCCGTGTCTACCTCTTCTACGTGCTGGCATCTGGAGGTGTGGCCCCTCTTTTTCTACACAAGGCTTGGGTGCTACTATTGGTTTTGCTTTCCTCATCTTGGCCGCTATCGGAGGTGATCTAACCAGCGTCGTCTCTGCTACCTAAAATGCAACTTCTACAACTTGCCATAGGTCAGCGTCCGGATGTCTGACCGCTATAAGAGGGATATCTGAATTATCCCTCCTAAGATGAACTACTTGGGCTTTGTACAATAGGGCTACTTCAAGAGTAAGTCTTGCATTCTCCTTTGCAATGGCAATTTAGGGCCTTATACCCCCCATCATTCAAAATACCTTCTTATATTGGAGGGTCATCCTCGGGATGACCCTTAAATCTCCCAAAACTGGTTGTCCTCTGCCAGATTGATGCAGATACCAGAGCCCCCCTGCATCCTCAAGGTTACCTTCCTGGTCTCCTTGGCTACTGTCATCTCTTTGAGTAGTTGTTCAAACTATTTTTGCTTCTCTGCGAACAGCTGCATATCCCACTCATCTTCTTCTAGCTCGACGAAGGTCACCTTCACCTTCTTTTGAGACGTCCTAGGCCCTTTTCCTTTGGTCTCTGCAAAAAATGTGGTGGATCAAACATGGGTTTTTCCTTTCTCCCTAGCGGACGTTCTCTCGCTCCGAGGGGCCTACTTTGCAGTCCTTGGAGCATTTTCTTCACTTTGGGGGACCTGTGCTACCATCCCTGGGGGTGCTTCTTCGCCCCCCTATCTATCCAGTGCTGACTCCTCAGGTTATTCTTTGTCTTCCTTAGGTCTGGTGATTTCTTCCTTATCCCCCGGTCCTATCTGCTGCTCTGTATCACTCAGGTCGATAATAGGGGGTGTTGTAGGACTTCTTTCCCCTTCACTCCCAAAAATAGAGGAATTCTCCCCTACCTCCGGGCTACTCTATCGGGCGTCTGATCAAAATTATCCTAAAGAGAATAATCATTCTACAGATGTGGGAGAATTCATCGGGAATTCTATTTCCCAGTAAGTTTGGGTCGATGTGTCCCTTCTTTCTGTTCCCCTGTCCTGGAGTAGCTGGTTCTCCTCCCGTAACTGCTGGACCAGCTGCTCGAGTTAGGTGATTCATCTTTCTCGTTCTTCCAATTCCCCCTATGCTCATTCTAGTAATCCTCCAAAATTTGTTGGGCCATCTAGTAATTTGTCTGCCACTCTAGCACTTCCTCCAAGGTTGCATCGACCTGATCATCTCCTAGAAGTCCTTACATCTTGTGGGCTTCAATTTGTAAATTCCTAGAGGGTTTGGGCTGCCACGTCGACTTTCGAGTCGTTATATTCTTCTTCTATTGAGAGGAGGAGTCATCGTAGGTGTTTCCTCTTGGGGACTGGTTCTGGTAGCTGGAACTCGGCCTCGTTGCTAATAAATGATGCTCCTTCCTCTTCATACTCAAGAACTAGGGAATGCCCTCTTTCCTCTATGCATTCAGGCACTAGTGAATGCCATATTTCTTCCATGAAATCGAGCAATGCTAATTGCTCAATACTTGTCATATCCTCTAAAGGGCTTCCCTCTTCTTGCCCTATTTTAGCAATAGCATCCTATTGCCTTTCTTGGCCGCCATCTCCCTCTACATTGGGGTTCTGCCTTTACGCTTCTACATGGCGGACCAGTGCTGATATCAGCCCATGGTGGGCCAAGGTGGATGGTACTCCCTTCTGGTACCTAGCCACTTCTTCTTTAAGTGCATTTTCTAGGTAGAAGTGCATTTTCAACTTCCTTCCATGCACCAGGTGATTCAGAAATTGCACATGGTTAGTGTGCAAATGGGTATACTTCCCGATGCATGTAAAGAATCGAGCAACCTACTCGAATATCTTTCATAGATTCATGGGAAGGCTACTTTTGGGTAGCCCTTCCTTATCTATCTGCACATTTTCTCCTGGAAACAACACTTCAGCATATGGCTTCAGCAGTCCACCTTTGTATATGCATTCACCTATGAGGGGCAATCCAATCGCCTGTGAGATGTATTCAGGGGTGACCAAAATTTCTACCCCTCGCACCTGAGCTACGTCACCCCTCAAGGAGGCAACAAATTCCTTGGCTGCCTCCATATCCTGGCCCTAACTGACCAGGGTATAGTTTTCAAACCATCCTCGACCTTGAACTATGTTTTTACCATCCCCCTGATTCCTTTCATATCACTCAGCTCATTTTTTTTCACCGCATGATTCTTCAACCTTCCTCCCATGGCACCTTCCCTTACTACTACACTTATATTTTTTTTTGTCCTTACTTCTTCAGGAAGGTGCCTTCTTATAGGGAAGGTGCCTAACCCTAGCATTTAATTCTAGGGTACACCTTTTGAGCCATATCATTGGCACGTGGTTTCGGCCATGGGGGTATATGATTTTTATGATGGTATTATTTTTTTTGGTACTGCATAATTTATGAATAATTATATAAATATTTTAGTTAGTATGCGCGTACCTTATTTGGTGTTTCATGTGTCATGAAGAGCATTGATTCGCTGATTTGTGACATGGGGGAGGGGTATGGTAATCTGATGTCGCTCGTTCATGTAGTGATTTTGTTATGATCGAGGCATCTGCGAGACTTAAGTGATAGCTGTATGTGGAAGGTGCTATTTGGTACCTTCCCAATGTGAAAGGCACTTATGTGGTACCTTCCCGATGTGGAAGGCACTTATATGGTGCCTTCCCGATGTTGTCGATGCTCTTTGAATGGATGCACCTTTCGATGGTGGAAGGCGTCTCTGATTGGATGCGCCTTTCGATGGTGGAAGGCATCTCTGATTGGATGTGCCTTTCGGTGGTGGAAGGCACCTTTTTGATGATGGTGCCTTCCTACTACGGAAGGTGCTTCTGAATGGGTGCGCCTTCTTGATGTGGAAGGTGCTGCTGAATACCTACGACTTCATAGGGTGGAAGGTGTTGTTGTATACCTATGCCTTCCTGGGGTGGAAGGCGCCTCGGTCTGTATGCACCTTCCTGATGTGGAAGGCACCTCGGGATATTTTTTTTTTTTGTGTGTGTGTGGTGCCTTCCCATCACGGAAGGTGCCTATTTTTTTTTTTGTGTGTGCCTTCTTTGTAAGTAAGGCACCTTATTCTAGTGGGGCACCTTCTTCATACGAAAGGTGCCTTATTTTGGCAGGGCACCTTCTTCATACAAAAGGTGCCTTCTTCTGGCTGGGTGCCTTCTTTATAAGGAATGCACCTTCTTCTGGCTGGGTGCCTTATTTATAAGGAAGGCACCTTCTTCTGGTTGAGCACCTTCTTTATAAGGAAGGCGCCTTCTTCTGGTTGGGCACCTTATTTATAAGGAAGGCGCATTATTCTGGTTAGGCACCTTCTTTATATTGAAGGCACCTTCTTCTACGCTTTCTCAATGTGGAAGGCACTTTATTCTTGGCAATCATGTTGCAATTTACTAGGAAAGGGTGATCAAGCCTTCTTAGTATTGCTTCACGCTACCTCAGCTTCTACCTACGAGTGTCGATGTCAGAATGCTAAGCTGAATTAGGCCTAGTTTCCCATATACCTATTCCTCATGCTTTCAGGTCCTCCACCTACAAAAAGAAAATTAAAAGAAAAAAAATAAAGGTACTTAGACGCATTTCATGCCTATTAGGACCTATATTAGGATGCCTGCAGCTTGCATGCGAGCGTCATCCTTGCAAAACACACCATAAGAAAAAAACTAAATTAACTGATTTTGGTGAGTACCTCCATGCCCACCATTTTGCTTGTTAAGAGTTTGGTCTAGATCTAATAAGATGGGGTCTCCCCCATGTCTATTATGGATTCCACCTGTAAGGTTTTGGATGTGTTATAGGGGCACAATCGATGGCCATTGACCATTAACATGGTGTTGCTACCGTCAATTGTTCTAACGTGCACTACCCCGTTCTTGATGAGCTCTACCACCTCATACGATCCCATCCATATTTGCATTAATTTACCTTTTATTTCTTGGAACCGAGAATTGTACAACACCCATTCTCCTTCTTGGAACTGCTTTAGTTTAATGTGGCGATCATGCCACCACTTTCTTTGATTTTGTATGATTTTCATTCTCTGCAAAGCATCCATTCGGATTTTGTCCAGCTGATCTAGCTGTCGAATCCTTTATTTTTGAGCATCATCCAAGTTCAAGTTCAATTCTAAAGCTATCCTAAATGTCTTGATTTCAAATTCAATGGGTATCATCACACTTTTCCCATAGACCAGTTGGAAGGGTGTGAAGCCTGTGGTGGATTTCCACGTGGTATTATACACCCAGACTGCCTCCGGCAACCGTGTAGCCCAATATTTTTTGTGTTGCTACACGGTATTTTTCAGGATGTTCTCTATTTCTCTATTCGTCACTTCTACTTGCCCATTTTCCTATGGATGGTAGGGTGTAGTTTTATTGTGTTGAAATCTGTATTGCCCCATTAGCTCCTTGATCAACTTGGAGGTAAATTGAGGCCCTTGGTCTATTTTTATCTCTCTAGGGATCCTAAATCGTGTAAACATGTGGGCAAATAATAAATTGGTGACTGTTCTTTCTTTTGAATATCTCAACACTTGAACTTCAACCCATTTGTTGACGTAATATGTATAGACCAAAATAAACCTCCTCCCTATTGAAGGTGGATTAATTGGTCCCTCAAATTCCATGCCCCACTTATCAAAGGGTTCTAGGTGTACCTGAGGCTGGAGGGGCATTTCATCTCGATGGGTTGGTCTGCCCATTATTTGAAATTCATAGCAATTGCTGGCATATGTAGCCGCATCCTTGAATAGAGTGGGCCAAAAGTACCCAGCCTGTAGGATTTTGTAGGTAGTTCATTTCCCTACAAAGTGTCCTCTGCATGGTTCATCATGACATGATTTGAGTACTGAGAACTCCTATTCTGCTACACATCTCCTTATAATCTGGTCATGTCCTATTTTTAACAGGAGGCCATCAATCCATAGGAATGATGCGCTTTTCTCTATGACTACCCACTTTTCTCAAAAAGAGAGAGCAGGTGAGGTTCTTCCGGTGGCCAAGTAATTGGCTATATCTGCGTACCACAAGATTTGCTCACTAATGGTGAAAAATTTTCATCCAAAAACTGGTCTTCCACTATTGTATGGTCTGTCAGTATCAATCTGGATAGAAAATCTGCTACGACATTGTCTTTACCTTGTTTATCAACTATTGTGATGTCGAATTCCTATAGTAACAAGAGCCACCTAATAATTCTTCTGCCAATGGCCGGCTTGCTCATCAAGTATCTGATGGTCGCATGGTCTGTGTGGAAAAATACCTTATACCCGATGATATAATGGTGGAATTTGTTTATGGAATGAACAACTACAAGGAAATCCTTCTCCATCATCGTGTAGTTGAGCTTGGCTCCTACCAAGTTTTTGCTGACATAGTAGATGGCATAAAATTCTTTGCCATCCTTTTGTCCAAGGACTGCTCCAATCGCATTGTTGGATGCATCACAGTAGATATGGAATGGTATGGCCCAATTTGGTCCTCTTAAAATTGGTTTGGATATCAGTTTCTCTTTAAGCAACTGACATGCTTCTTCATAGTCTTCTATCCAATTGAACTCCACATCCTTAGATAATAGAGTGTGCAATGGTTTTGCAATTTTGCTGAATTTGATGATAAATTGTCGGTAGTACCCAACTGATCCAAGAAAAATTATCACCTCTCTCTATGTTTTGGGGCTGGGTAGGTCTCTGATGACCTTAATTTTTCTTTTATCAACCTTTATTCCTTTTTTAGAGAGGTGGTTTCCCAGTACGATGCCTTCATGCATCATCATAAAGCATTTCTCGTTGCTTAGGGACAAATTGTTTTCCTCGCTTCTTTCGAGCACTCTTTCCAAGTTCGTCATTGCTTCGTCAAAGGTTTCTCCATAAATGATGAAGTCATCCATGTATACTTCGATCGCGTCTCCCATCATGTTTGAAAATATGCTAAGCATCGCCCTTTGAAATGTGGTAGGTGCATTGCATAATCCAAAAGGTAATACCCGATAGGAAAACATTCCCCATGGGTAGGTGAACGTTGTCTTATCCTGATCCTCTTCTCCTATCTAGATTTGGTTGTATCCACTAAATCCGTCCAGGAAGGAGAAATACTTCCTCCCGAAGAGTGTATCCAAGACTTGATCAATGAATGGGAGCAAGAAGTGGTCCTTCTTGGTCGCTTTGTTTAACACTCTATAGTCCACATAGATTCACCACTTCCTATTCTTTTTAGGGACTACCACTAATGGTGATACCCATTCGCTATCAAAAATCAGATGGATGAATCCAACAGTCAAGAGTTTTTGTAGTTCTTTCTTGACAATGTCTTTCATTGTCGGATTCATTCTTCTTTGTGGTTGCCTTCTTGGAGTTGCTTGATCATCTAGGTATATACGATGGGTACAGATCTTTGGGTTGATACCCTTCATATCTGAGTAATCCCATGCAAATGCCTATTGGTGTCTAACCAGAAGCTCTTCTACTTTTGTCAATTATGTGGGAGTCAACCCACTATTGACATTCAATGTTCTTCTTGACCTGACGTGTACCTGCTAGACATAGTGATCTTGGGCACCAACCAATAGTTATCTAGGTATGGAGATGGAGGAACTCCACAATAGCACCATATTCATCTTCTTCTATCAACTCATCCAATGTCATCATCGGCTATATCATGGATAGCTTAGGATTATCATGCTCGGTCAACATGGGTTCTCCTAATGAGTCGAAGGACTACGATGGGGGTGAAATAGTCAACCTTTTAACATTTCTTTCATTGGATATGGTCATCAGCCCATATCGATAGCTGATGTAAGCGTCAGCTTTTGCCAGCCACGGCCTTCCCAAGATAAGCGAGTAACCATCTAGCCTAGTTTTAGATTGCAAGACTAAAAAGTCGACTGGGTATTCCCATGCACTGACTGTCACTATTACATCTTCCAACATTCCTTTCGGTGCCACGGTCTATCACTGACTATCACTATTATGTCTTCCAACATTCCTTTCGGTGCCACAATCAATTGATCGGCCAGCTGCAGCACTATCGTAGTGGGTTTCAGGTTCATGAGTTGTAGCCTCTGCATGTTCTCCTGAGGCATTAAGTTGATGGCTGCTCCAATATTGACCAACATATTGGACAAGGAATGTCCCTCAATTTTTATAGTCAGCATCGGGTTACCTAGTCTGCATACTTAGGATGGCACGTTTTGCCCATCATCAAATCTGCTAGTTTACCCATGACATTCATAGTCTGGGTTGCTCTTCATCCTGGCTTCCTTAGAGACATCTCTCTTATCGCCTTGGTATATATCAAAACATCTCAGATAGCTTGAAATAATGGAATTGTTATGGTGAGGTTCTTCAATATAGACAAGATATTGAACTCCAGCTACATTACTTTCCTCTGTTATTGCAGCCAATTGGGAAATGGATCCTTTGCTCTCTCAGGTGTTTCTTCTATCACCTCTTCTACAAGAGGTGTTTCTCCTACCTCTTCCTTATCTTCTACCAGTGGAGGTATTCCTACTCCTAGATGTCTACTAGACCTAAGCTAAATATGGTACATCGAATACATCTCACCCTCCATGTTGTATGCTGGTTGGTTCACCCTGTTATTAGGATTTGTCGTCGATTGTGTGGGTAGCTGTGCAAGTCTCACTACTGGAAACACCGATAAATTCTATTGGGGGTGAGCTAGTGCTACATTCTATGGATCCTAATTCCATGTAGTGTGGCCTCTCCACTATTGCCCAGGATATGGATATGGCATCCATGGCTGCTGGTTCAGGAATGTTGTTGGGGGTGCATTGGACCAGGGTGATGGCCCCCACCACCCCATATTAGGTGGTTGAGGCGGGCCTTGGGGCATGTATGGTCCTCCATCCCATATGATGACATTTCGATTGGCATATTCCCCACAAGGGGTTGTGGCCAACTCTTCTGATTGCCTATGAAATAGGCATCCACGTTTTCAACATCCTCTTGATTACTGGGCAATTGCGAGTACAATCAAGTTTTATGGTTTAGCCTACAAACTATGCATACTTTGACTTTGTTCTTTGGGCATGCATTCTTTGCATGCTTCCCTCTATATTTTGGATAGAAATAAGCCAATGTTGCTTTGTTTTCTTGCTTCTTTTTCTCTAACAGTAGCATATCCATCTGCAATGCTAGAGATGAGAGCATTTCGCTCTTTAAATATTCTAGCATGTTACCTATTTATGTATTCATTACTGAAGCAGTCACTTTCATGGTTCTAGAAGTGGTTTTGCCTCTCCTTCTTGAGTAGTTCCAGCATAGTTTTTAGATGTATTCCATAGCGTTCTGGTAGACATCACCTCCAGAAATCATGTTAAGAGCCTCCAGTGATTCATTGGTAAGTCCTCTCAAAAAGATGCTTTTGAGGGACTTATCAAATAGTTTCATGTGAGGATATCATTGAATATTGAAGTTGAATCTCTCCCAGTATTCCTTGAGAGACTCATATTCTTTCTATGTCATGCTCAAGACCTCTTCTCTGGAGTCTCTTGCTCTCCCAAAATCTTGGTATTGCTCTAAAAAGAGCTTCTTCATTTGATCCCAAGTGGCAATGTGTTTGTCTCCCAGACCGATGAACCATCGTAGAGCTGCAACGTCCAATGTGGAAGGAAAGAGTTTTAGCTTTTGCGTATCAAATTTATAGTCCATAGACCTGCATAAGACATCAAAATTAAATAAAAATAGGTCAGGGTCCTCAGTTGGGTATCCTCTAAAGGTCAAAAGGTGAGCAGGGGATATGTTTTTCATTTTGGTATCTCCTACTCCTTCATCAATCGGGAAACTAAAGCCAGATGAGACTTCTTTGTTGTCAGCCATTTTTTCAAGAAATGTGGTCTCTAATGCAATATTTATGGCCTTACGGTTGTTTAAGACTTTCTAAGTCAAGGCTCTAAGGTTATTCGGTGTTATCGTTCGATCTTCTACAACTTTCCACAATAGGGCTTCCTCTAAGGGTGTCCTATTAAACAAGGGATTTATGATGATTTGTTCTTCCCCAAGTTGATGGGATGAGGAGGCACTTTGCACAAAGTGCGGATCCTCACTCCAATGGATTGTTGGTGGTGGGTTGGGTGAGTCTAATTCAAATTCAAAATGTTCAGCTGACTCAGGTTTTGGTGGATTGGTTTTTATAAACCGACCGTCACGTCCTCTTCTTCTCAAATAACTCATACAAGGTAAGATGGAAGGTTTCCAAATATTTTGAATAATCTAGTTGAGACGCTTCCTCGGCAATGACACCAAAATGTTGTGGGCCAAACAAGGTTAACTTCTTTCCTACTTTAGTGACATACCCGTGCATTTAATTTATCAACCCAAGGAGCTTTGTAAACTTGTGAAGGGTCTTGAACAAGATTGCTTACAATACCACTTGAGATGAGTTCGCTAGTTCTACTATTGGGGGGTGTTCAACAGTCGTAAATAATTTATACTCAATAATTTACATAAAAATAATTAAATCTACAGAAAGGAAATATTCACACATTCCTAGAAATAAACCTATTGCAATACTAGAAATAACAATGTGGTAAACAATCTTATAAAAATGATAAACTAATATAGAAAACATAGGAAAAATAGGGGAAGAAATACTGGTTTGGAGTGGACCCAGGCTCCAGTAGCTTCCTCCCAGGTGAACACGCACTTAGAAACTCTTAGAACTGTATTATAATTATCAAAGTATTACAATGCTTCTTCTGTATATCTCTCTACATTTACTAAAATATTCTATATATCCTTAGAGAGGTTTGCATGTGTTTATATAGCACACCCATAGATATTCTATTACAAAGAAGTTATAACAGTCGATTCATTCCAGACTAAACTAAGACAATCTGGTAAATGTGATCGACGTTTGCTAAAACTAGAATTCATTTCGAATGGTGGCATGTTCATTGATTGGTTTGTGCTTCACCTGGCATTGGTAGGACATTATCATACATCGGTGCGATTGCCAATTTAACTCTACATGACATAGAGTTGGAACTACACCAGTCTTTGTTGTCCACGTCGTGCTTGTCTAGTCAATGGGCAAAGAACAGGGGTGCCTAAGTATGTCGAGTGCCTTCTCTATGCAGAAGGCACCTTACTGTCGTTGGCATATTCCTGGAAGAGGAAGACACTTATCTTCTATTGGCACCTTCTTGTGAGAGGAAGGTGCTTGCCTTCTAGTGGTGCCTTCCTATCGATGCCTTCCTTATGAGAGGAAGGCACTTGCCTTCTAATGGCGCCTTCATGTTTATGCCTTCCTTATAAGAGGAAGGCACTTATTTTCCTTTGGTGCCTTCCTGGAAGAGGAAGGTGCTATCCTTTTATCGGTGCCTTACTGGGAGAGGAAGGCGCTTGTCTTTCCTTGGCACCTTCCTAGAAGGGTAAGGTGCCTACTTATGTTTGGTGCCTTCCTGGAAGAGGAAGGTGCCTACTTACACTTGGCACCTTCCTGGAAGAGGAAGGCACCTACTTACTCTTGGCACCTTCCTGGAAGAGGAAGGCACCTACCTTCTCTGCATTTATTTTGAAAGAAACAAAGTGCCAAGTCCATGAAAAGACCTCGACTGATCCAAATATGACTAAATCAACTGCAATTCCATAAAAACACACTGAAAACACATGAATTAGATAACACATATAATTTCATCAAATAATTATATAATCACTCATAAACATATGCAATCCTTATTATACAGCCGCATAATAATCAAGAAAATCTATACAAAATATGAGCATTTCTGATGCTCATCAACAACCTTGTGGAAAGACTCTAGCCAAATGCAATCTTTATGGATTTCTCTCAATCTCACTTGTGTCTCTCCCTATTTCCTATTGATCTACTATGTTATTTAATACTACTATTATATTTTGATAAGTATATGATATAGAAAATGCAAACACAAGATGTAAGATAAGTAAGCTATGATAACTATATGATAATGGCACTATAATATGCAAGAAAATGATAAGAGAAACTTCTACAATAACTTAGAAATATGCCATTAATGAAATCTTACAAAAATAGTACAAATGCAATATAATGAAGGACATGAACGCTCCATAAACTATTTTTGAAGAGCTACATTATACCACACTACCAATATGTAGATGCCTAAAATGTGTCATGTTGAGGAGGCTACTCATGTGGACACCTTTTTAGACCATATGACTCATCTTGGACCTTTCCAAGATCTAACAGTGGTTCTAACCACTCAAACAGGGGCAAGCAATTCATTACAACCTGCATCGCTATCATCCCTAGTGGTGGTCTCATGGTCACTGGTGTTGATGATAGCCATAGAGTGGGCCATTCTAATCGAATATGACCTCATCTATAACAAACTTGAATTTCTTGAGCTGAGTAAAATTGATTACAACACAACCGATATTGAGTGGTTTTGGTTTGAGAAGCTTCCAAAAGCATCACCTAACCTCCTTGAGCCTAACCGAATCTTAGTATTGGCTTATTTAGTAAGCTAGGACCCCAATTTGGGAAGTCTATTTAAGGTGCCCAAAAATAAGAGAGAAAGAGAAAATTTATCCCCAATCAAATACAACGAAGTGCTACCATTTTATGATCAGAGAGTGCAATCTCTCATAAGTGTCACAATGCTGCAAAAATTGCATTATGAAGCTATCTATTGCATCCATGGAGCTTAGGAGAGATTTAAGGACCAATTTCACCATTGTTCATCATCGATTTGCCATCAATGCGAGCCAATTTTACAATCAAACTGTAATTCTAGACACAAAAATCCTTGAACATCAATTTGGAATTCAAATTGATCATCACAAGGCATCAAATTTAGAGAACAGAGTCTCTATTTGGAAGCCACTATTTTTCAACAATGGCCCACAGGTACCACTGCTGGACCTAACGATGGTCAACAGATCTCGTCGTTCTGATTAACGATAAACTTGCGGTGACATTCAATTTGCTTTTCTTTTCCAATTTAATTAGTCTTAGTTACCTTCAATATTGTTTTTAACATTCTTTAGCATTAGTTATTTCAGTATTTTATGCATTCTTTCACTATTTTCATGCATTTCCTTATTGCTTTACGCATTTGCTTCATACTTTGCACTTATCAAGAAATAGGCCTCATCTTGGGAGGCTTTCATATGCTATTGATGCTTTTGCAGTTTCTTTGTGTGCATGTTACAGGCCTTAGCAGGAGCATACCATCATCAAGATCACCTTTTTTGGAATCATAAAGTGGAGGTCTCTAGGGAAACCCTCCATAATTAGTTTTGAAAGAAAAATAACTCTACGGATTGTATCTTTCCCCTTTTGGGGTATCATATTGTAATAATGTATTATTGGTGAATCCCTAAGAGGGATATTTTGTAACCATTTTCTAAATTATTAATGAGAAGAGCATCCTACTTTCTTTATCTTTGTGTCATAATGGTTACTTAATATTTTTGTCAATTGATTACATGTTACATAGTTATATGCATGGTTTTTTCTGCTTTCCAATGGTGATCACGTGTGGGACTATTTACCAAAATATCTTGAAATTATTGCTAACTTGAGTTTTATTTTTGTTTTAAATTTTTAGGTACCATCATTCTAAGCAGGTGTGGTAAAAATTGGACACCACTATTGGATTTGACGGTCAGTAGGGTCACTACTTTGATATTTTATGGCTTCAAAATAGAATGCATAAAACATAGTTTGTAGTATCTTCATCAAATGAGGGCTTCACCTGTAAGTGGCTCTTTTCCTAATTTGTGTTTTTCTAGAAAATGAAAATTTAAGTAGAAGTTTTAAGTAGCAAACCTAGAGAAAAATTAAGGACATTTTTTAATTTTTACTTGTTTTCTAGCAATCCCTACTGGGAACAATGAACTCTACTTCTCATCGTCCCAGAATATAGTGGCCCACATTTATGACCGACTCTATGTCTAACGGCCTCTTCTGTAGACCGTTTTTATAGAGATGACCCTTGATTAATTTATTTGTTAGGGTTTACCTGCATGTGGCCTTCCTAAAGGTTGTCCTCATTTAGATTTGAACTATTAATTCCTAAAAAAAATATTTTTATTTCATATTTGCAAATTTAAAATGTACCTTATGCATTAGTGAAAATTCATTGTATGCTCTATGTTGCATTTTGTTTTTGCATTAATTAAAATGAACCACACACACTTCACATGGAAAAATTAACACCAAGTGAGTTGGAAGTGACATCCAACTGCTTGATTAAGACCAACAATGGCTTTCATAACCAACTTTTTGGCTTGTATTATGGATTTTTTGAACCCTATTATTAGCCAAGGCTAGCTCTGAGATCCATCGTAGCCATGAAAAATTGCATGCACTCTTTTTCAGAAGGTGTATCACTAATCATGGTGAACTAGGTAAGTACTGGTAGAACCTATACTCCCTCATTAGATACGGGCTTCATCTCCATATCCTGGTGGGTTTCACAATCTGGACTTCATCACCGAGTTAGTGTGTGAGAGCGTATAGGTGAAATCTCTTAAACATTGGGAATTACATCAACTATTTTTTAAACGTGAACAAGAGAAAATCACATATTCAACAAATTACAATACACAAGACAATTTTAGGAACATAATTAATCCTTAAAATGAGATAATCATTTGTATACATTATCTATTTCCTAATTATATACGAGATAAAAATAAAATGGTCACTACATGAAGCCATGCCTAGATACAAATTGAGATTACTATAAATGCATGAGAAGGCTCTAAACACCTCAGATATAGCCCACATGACCAACCTTTACCTGAACAACGTTTAGGTAGTCTTCATGGAGATAACTCTACCCATGGGGGATCCACTCATCGAGAGACCCCTACTAGGATAAATCCTATAGGAAATCCTCGTTACCATGATGAGGACATTTCTAGACCTCATTCAATACATGATATTCATAGATAATATCTTCCCAATGAGGGACCCAATAGAGGTATTTCATGCATTCGCACACCCCATAGATCTACAAACACTTATGATCTTAATGTCAAGTACAGGCCCTTGCTTAGTCAATTTGGGGAAGATACTCCTCCTGACCAACCTTGGAAAACTCATAAATTAAATCATTTAGATAGGTATGGTCTATTATGCATTGTTGTTAAGCACATCATTAAATCTCAAAGATCTTATCAATCCGGGGTGGTATCCAAGGCTATCTACGATAGAAGGCTAGGGCAGAGTACAATTCAAGCATTCAGATTTCAAGCATTTATTGGGTGAGATAGATTTGGTTTAGCATTTTGGTGTCACACTAAACCTAATCTATAGAATGAAAACTTGCAGGAACTAAAAACTAATTCTAAGTTGCAGGAATTGAAATTTAACTACAATTGTAGGAATTGGAATTGCTAAATTGAAAGTCTAATCTACTTTTGCAGAATTAAAATAACAGAATTTAAATTGTTGAATTTAAATGTTGTTAAAATGAAATCCTAAGTTACATTTGCAGAATTGAAACCCAGTTAATGTTGCATAATTGAAATGATGCTTGTAAATGAAACTTATTCTAAAAACACCTGTCAATATCTTGTCACAAAAGGTCTTCAAGCTTCTGCTATAGGAATTGACAACAAAATGAAATATGCTAAAAATGGAAAGTTTCTAAAATAGAAAAGCAAGTAAAACATGGAAAGCAAAGGAAAAATGCTTAATATAATTTGTCACTGACACACACACAAATTCTATACACAAACATAATAGAAAACATAAAGAACATTATACAAACTTAAAACAAGAAAAGTAAACTTGAAAAGTAATATGTTAATTCTACTGCAATAAAATTATAGATTAAAACTTGCCATAAAAATCCTCCTTCTAGCTATGAAAGTGTGCCCATACTTATTGATTTATAAGGAGGTGAAAAGAATTCCTTAACTAATTAAAACTCAGAATATAAAATGATAAAATAACTACACTTTTATTGATGACAAAACATGTTGAAAACTGTTATAGAAAATTACTGTATAGTCCTAATTGCTGCTATTGAAAATTCTCCTCTATTCTAATTCCTAACTGGATCAAAAAATGAGGGAGCTATATTATTTATATAAATATTTACAACATATCCCATGCTCAAATCAGCCTATGTGCTACTTTATAGTGATTTGTCAATAATTCTGGATTTGAAATAAATCTAAATCTGGACAGTTTGTGTTGCAGTAGTAGTCATTGGCCCTTAGAAAGCATCTTCAGTGGTGGAAGTACATAGAAGGAGTCTAGAAATATCTCAAAAATATTTCTCCACTTCATAATATGCCATTTATATCTTGCAAACAACTTCCTATTATGCTGCAGTTATTTCTAGGTTTATCCTAGAAGAGGATCAATTGATCTTTTTTCATGAATGGTGGCTTTGGATGACAAGGACGACAAAGACAGTTGGGGGATATTTTTCCTTAACATTATCAACCTTATTTCCATTTTTACACCATCAAAAAATAGTCAAAAATTCAAAAAGCACTTTCTATTCTCAATCCAGAGCTAAGTGGCTCAATCCGAAGAGACTGTATTTCTCAATCCGAAGAGACTGTATTTCTCAATACGAAGATACTTGTTCAATCTGAAGATCTTTAAAATGACCAACTGTGTGCTCTTCAAGTTATTTTAGCTGCATTTATCAGGTGTATTAGTCCTCAGGATCAGATTGCAATAGCCTTCATTCCTCTCCATGTGTGAATTCCATGCCTTGCCATTTATTGGTAACTTGCTGGAATTTACATGGTAAATTACTGCATTTTCCAACGCTGCTGTACAATTGTAAAATATTAGAATTTCTTGAAAATTCAAAAAAATTAGAACATGGAAAAATTATTCAAATATCAACATGAAGGAGTACATCAAGTTTCTACTGAATTTATACACTTCATTCACCAAGTAACCATGCTGAAATAGTGCAACAATGCTGCACAATTATCCCTGCTCTGTTATACCCTGTTGCTGCCTATTTAGACCATGTTGGAATGCTTCTAAATAATTTATATGTCTTTTGTAGTCCTTTTGAACTCATTCCATCCATATCCTCATGCTTTTCTTGACAACTTCAAGGTGTTCCTATAAAGTGACAACTTGCTGATTTTTATATGGCTATTTTTTTCAGATTTTCAGATTTATGACAGTCCTAAAATTTTGGCTTCAATGTGGATTTGAAACAAGTTGAAGGGCAGGAAAAAATTAAAAAACCATTGAGAATTTAATGTATATCAGCATAACACATTTAGTTGATTGAAATGCATGTTTTTACTTGCTACTTAATCAAGCAAAATCAATCACAAAATGCTGAAAATAGTCAAAAACAAAGATATAGTATTCCTAAAATTAAATCATGCAAACACTTAACAAATAGTATATTGTATTCAACTATTTGGAAATTAACTTATCATATGGTAGTCAAACATTGTGCAATAATGAGGCATTTTTGGGCCTCATCAGTCTAAATCCAACCCATAGACCCCCTTCTTCCATTTATTCTCATTCTAAGAGTGTGTGTAATAAAGATAGAGTTCATCCCATACATGAGCATGGTGAGTGTTCTATGTGAGCACGCCATACAATCATACCATCAATACATGAGGAAAATACCCATAGGGATGAACAAATAGTGAATGCAACCTCAATTAAATGAGTTAAGATGGTAGTGGTATCTTTTGCAAGAATCAAAATAGAAAAAACTCCTCACATCGAGGTAGGAAATTAGTGATCTTACACAATGGATCACACAGATTGGCTACCTAGGCCTAATTATAACCATAGAGTAGTTACTCTAATATAAATTTAATGATCTGCACCATGAAAGAGAACAATTAGATCATAAACATAAACAGGAACAAATATTACATCACCAATGAATGTATGAACACCAATTGTGAAAAGAAAGAATCCTTGAGTAGAAGTTACACGAATAATAATATTGTAGGATAGCTCAAGAATAAATACTTGTCCCTACTACCTATAGGTAATATCACACAGTGAGGCAATATTTATTTCATCAGGAGTTGCCTACTAGGCTAGTAGAGAACCATCCTCTTTGCACTTCAGTGCATAATTCTTGGTAAAGAAAATGCTTAGCACAAAATCCACTGAAATATGAGGGTTATGAAGAGACTAAAGTGGATGAATAGAATCAAACGTATCCTAAGCCATCTTGTGAAGAATTTGGGGTGATAAAAATATTCCAACTCATTCAAATCAAAACCTTTCACCTAATATTCCTAGGAGATCTCTCTCGGAAGATGAGATCATCTCATTGTAGGCCTATAAAGTGCTCACAAAGTGAATCGAATTGCTCAATAAATAAGGTGTGGTTTATCAAAAACCCATGTTGAGAAAGTTATTCAACAAACCCCTTCATCCATTAGTTCCTATTCTGACTTACCCCAAGCATTTTGAGATGCCTAAGTTGGATAAATTTAAGGGGGATGATGATGCCCAGGAGCACATCACAAGTAATATGAACTTGTGCTTCCAGCTATAGAATAATGATGCCTTGTTGTTGCACATATTTGTGATCACACTCATGGGTTATACCCTAGTGTGGTATAATCAACTTCCTAGGCACATCATATCTAGCTTCGAACATCTAGCCAATGCCTTCCTTGAATACATCTCCTTTAGAGTTAAGAAGAAGGCTAACTTGTATGACTTGTCAAATCTACGTCAATATGATGATGAGCCAGTTATGGATTACAATAATAGATGGTGCAAAATCATGTCAAAATTACCATTTACCATTCCTATTTTCAAATTAACTTAGATGCTCACTAAAAGTTGCTCTAAATATATATCATTGTTATTATAGTTGCAACAGTACCAGACTTTTGAAGAAGCTTTGGTGCAAGCCAAAGTGATAGAAGACATTAAAATACAAGAGAGTGATATTAAAATTTGAAAGAAATAATGGAATAAGAACTCTTACCATAATAATCATCAGGTAAAACCAACACCTATCAATTAGGTTATTTTGAATGTTCCAAACGTAGAAAACTCCCAACAACAACCTAACTTATAGGCTCAACCCCCTCTTACGCCATATAATAACCAACACAACAAAAATTAGGGTAAGGACAAAAAACTGTGTCCACCTCATACATAAATACAATTACTTGAGTCTGTGGTGTCTTTATTCAATAGGCTATGCAAGGCCAAGGTGATAAGCTTACTCAAAATCAAATTTCTAGATCCAGTGCACTCTAAAATGAAAGGGTATAGAGAGGATCAATATTACTCCTATCACAAACAAAATGGACATGATATCCAAGGGTGTTATGGTTTTAAAAACCTGGTACAAAATATGTTGGATAGAAATCAACTACAAATTGATAATCCTCTTGCTCTAGATAATCAACAACTAGGAATATTCAAAGAACCCTTACCCAATCATGAGGTTAAAGGTAATCATATGGGGCATGTCAATAAGATTCATGTAGATCCTCCAACTCAGGGTTATGTTGGCATGATCAACATAGTAACCCATAATAGGAGGTGTAACCAGTCTAAGCCACCCGTAGCTCCCATTAGGATACCTACTACACCACAACAAAGACCAGTGCAAAATCTGTTTCCAAGTCCACCAGCACAACTAGTGATCACTATAAAAAATAGACTAACTCAAAGTCTACAAATGATCTTAGCTAAGATCTCAATCTATGAGCTTATAGTCCAATCCCCTAGGCATAGGAAAGTACTTGTGGAAATCCTAAAATCCATTGAGCTTCAACCTCATGACCCCAATGCATTCATAAATTTTATGGGGAATGTCCAACAATATAAAGAGCCTGTGATCACTTTTCATGATCATAAAATCAAGAAGGTTTCAACTAATGTAGCAGATCCACCATTGCATATTATCGCTTGTATAAATTGTATCTCATTCAAGCGAGTGTTAATTGACACATGGTCATCAATTAACATCATAAAAATGGATGTTTTAGGAAATATTAGCATTCCAGAATCACACATTGTGGCATCAATTTTCACATTACGAGCATTTAAATATGCATTATTCTAGATAGTTTGTACCATAGTGTTACCTATTCAGGTAGTATTGAAAACCATATATATTTTATGTCATGTGCTGGAAGTCTCCATGCAATACAACATCCTACTTAGTCAACCTTGGACTCATGATATGAAGTGTGTTCCTTCCATACTACATTAGTGTATTAAGTATGTTCATGAGGGAAAATTTCATGTCATCCCTTCAAACAACGAGCCCTTTAAATATGTTAACCAAGTTAGACATTTGAGAGAATTGATCCTTCCATATACGCATATGGATATAATACCAACGTCACCTATTAAATATCCAAAGCATAAATCTAAACCAATGTGTTCTAACCCCTCTACATTAGTATCACCATCGTCACCTAAAATGACACCTGCTTATCATAAACCATATTCATTCTTTGATCCAAATAATAAAGAAAATCTAAAGACACCCATATTCAATGACCCTGAAGTCATCCCCCATGTCTCAACCATAGAGATTCATATTCCCATCGAAGAGGAAGAGTCACCCAACCTGATGGAGGAGATACCTCAACCTGCATCCTCCACTTCATTGATGGGATCATTCACTCCCTAGGTGACGGTTAATTTAGTCAATCCTATACTTATAGAATATTTGGTTTAGAACATGACCTTCATGCCAATCATCAATTTTGTGCAGGATATGGGGAGATCCCATGTCCCCTCTTTTTCCATTGGAATGGTGGTGCATTTAGGTATACCACCTAACCAAACCATTTTTTTCTACGAAGGTTTTAACCAAGCCTCAAACCATTCTCCTATTATCCAACAAGATGATGAACCTTTTATAGGAAATATCTATTATTTTTAAAACCCTTATTATGATCTACATTACTTTGACCATTGCCATTGGTATGGCAATGGTCTGGGTATCTACAAGTAGGGTCACATAACACCCTTCCAACCACAATACCAGTTGCCAACAGATAAGTTTGGATTAGGATATTCTATTCACATACTGAATGAGCTTCTAGATAATTTCCTACAACACCTAAGATTAGGCTTTGAGTAAGACATTTATTGGAATATGTACACCAATCCCAATCCTTCTCATCTATGGAGGTACCATCACCTAATTACTATGGTTAACCACCAATAGTATATCATGACCGTACAATATATTAGGAGTCTATCATAGACGAGCAATCAAATTCAAAATATATTTCTAAAGATGATTGTGTAGATGAGGATGATGAGTACGATGATGAGACTAAAATGACCTATTTAGGTCCTCGTCTCTTGTGTCATATCAACAACACCACAAGATATGGTGAACCAATAAGACAACCTATGAACATAGATGAAATCTATCACATGGCCTTCCTTGTTATTCCTAATTTGAGACAGTTTCTTCCCTTAGAGGATCCTATTGTCCTATTAACTCTTAGATCAGATCCTAAGATTCCCATACCTCCCAAACCACACCTAGAGCATGGAGAGAAACCAATAATTAATGGGTCCTACCCACACGACTATGGAGAGCACCAACTATCCATTAATATGATATCCATTAATTTAACTGCAACACTCCATAACCCAAGTGACCATTCAAATCCTTTGCACCTCAACCTTAAGGTCATTGAATTTGATCATGTTGTGATGCCCTTATCACCTAAGAATTTCTTCCCTTGTGAAGAAATGTTACAACTTTTCTATTTTTCCCCAGGCTATTCTCATGATGTTTGTAATGTTGCGATCGATCTTGACATGGTAGATAACCTAAATCCAGCAAATGATATTCATTTGATCCCTACACCTCACCATATTGAGGAGGGATCCCACATGTTAGTATATAATAATTTTTAAGTGGATGCTAATTCAGATCCTAATCATCCTAAAAAATTCAAGTTGGGAGAAATCTTATCTCCTAAGGAGCGAGCCATCCTCATACCTCTATTGAAAGATAGATCCAACATTTTTTCTTGGACATACAAATACATGTCATAGATAGATCTAAAATTGATTACTCATAACCTTTCATTGGACCCTAAGATGAAACCTGTCAAGCAAAAAATAATAAGGATACATCCAACCATCACTTTTATGGTAAAAGATGAATTGTAAAATTTATTGGATGTAAGATTTCATTCAACCCATCGACTATCCAAAATGGGTATCAAACATGGTACTTGTAGGAAAACCTAATGGGAGGATCTATATTTATAAGGACTTTAGAGACCTAAACAAGGTAACACCAAAGGATGCATTCCCATTGCCAAACATTGATGCTCTTGTAGAATCGTTGGTCATGAGATGTTATCTCTCATGGATGGTTTCTATGGATATAATAATATTTGTGTCAAACCTAAGGACCAACATAAAATAGCCTTCACCACTCCATGGGATACATATTATTACAAGGTCATACCATTTGGTCTCAAAAATTTTGGTGCCACATATCAACGAGCCATGACATACATTTTCTATGACTACATGCACAAAATATTAGAGGATTATATTGATGATTTGCTTACCAATTAATTATTGTGTGAAGAGCACACAAATTTTTTGAGAAAATTCTTTGATCGCCTAATAGAGCATAACGTCAAGCTAAACCCCAAGAAATACATTTTTGGTGTTACATCAGGAAAACTCTTGGGATTCATCATTTCAAAATGAGGGATAGTTGATCCAGCAAAAGTCAAAGTTATTTTGGAAATGCTTCCCCCAACAATTATCAAAGTGTAGACACCTAAAATATCAAAGGGATTCATCATTTCTAAGATGTGCATCCTTTTGTAGGACTGGAGCATCTAATGTTGATTAGATCAATGATCATCATTTGACCTACAACATGGCTTTAGGTGGTCTATTTTTGCTCAGCATTGTGTTCCCACAATACATCCCAAAAGGGGCATCTGTAGACACCTAAAATACGTCATGTGTAGGGGACTACTCATATGGTATCCTAACAAACCATATGAATAATCTTGGACCATTCCAATGGAAAGCACTGGTTTTAACCACTCAATTTAGGAAATTTTGGCCTACTCAACCTTAGCCCCGGATGACATCCATAGCTAAGATCTCAAGTGTAGCTGACACCCATGGCTAATATATCTAGCTGCACCTAAGAGCCATTGCTAACTCTGTAACTGTCACATACTCCCAAGATAGGATAAAATTAGTTACAATGGCCCTGGCAATAGATTTCAAGCAATTTCGAGTGAGGAAGCTTCCAGATTCTTCCTCCCAACTGCTCCAACCTCCTGGTTCTTTATATTGGCTTCCCAAGGAAGTTAGGATTAGGAATTGAGATTGCTATAAGACCCCCCTCCAAATTGGAAAAAAGTCTGGAGGAGCTTTAAATTGAATGCAGTGAAGCCCTACTGAATTGAAGAGCTTATTACAACCCTTGAGGAGTGCCTACATGCTACCAATTTTAAGAATCATGACTGCATTTGAAGATATGGAGGTTTCAATAACTTGAAGAGATCATTCATCCCTAATTGAGCCACTTCCACTACAAATTCAAAGAATCTACATCACAAATTAGTTCCAAAAATAGAGGCGAGCCATGATCATCAATTCCATGGAGGAATTTGAGATTCAAACCCTGATTACAAGAGCAAGAGGAATTTCTCCTTAGTCGTGGTTTTCAGTCATGGCTAATAGATCCATATGTGTTTTAGACCTGTGGTGAGGGTTTGACATTCAATTTCCCTCATTTTAGCTATAATATTTTTATTCTAAGCATGCAATTAGGTAGATATGACATAGATTAGCTTTCATTTATGCTTTTATATAGTTAATTTTAGGAATTAGAGGTAGCTTTGCTCTATTTTCTCTTATTTTGTCAATTTGCACTAGTTTCATTATATTTGATTCATTTCAAGTTTTAATGGTAGATTATGCATCATAATAGCTATATTTACTACTTTCTTATCATTATTTATAATAATTTAGTGGTTTTGTAATCATATTTACAAGTTTCCATGCTTTCTTGCTATATTTGTCCTAATTCATGCAAATCCCTATCAAGAGCCTCATCATGAGAGGCCTCCTTTGCTTCTAACTATGTTACGTTGTTCTTGAATGTAGATTTATAGGATTTTATCATATTCAAAGTATTATTGGTAACATATTCCTCCGATCAAGTGAGAATAAGGCTTCCTTGAGTCTTAAGTAGTTCGTGTCTACATTAGGAGCCTACGTATTGCACTATCCCCTTTGAGGGGCTCAAAATATTGTATCAATTATATCAAAGAATTTGGTATCCCTAAGAGGGATGTATTTGTAAAGGATATTTTCAATGATAATATAAAGGAGTTGTTATTTATTGTTCAATTCATTGTTATTCATCCTTTCATGCTTTAGTGCTTGGTATACTTGATGCAATACTATAGGTGCATTATTTTAGAGTGGTACAAATGGTGATCATGATGGAAACCCCATAAATTTCACTGTATATTACTAATTTTCTATGTTTTCATGTTGCATCCTTAGTCATTCTTAACACTCGTGATGCACAGTATCAGCATCACGACTAGTAGCAAAGAAGAAAGATAGATAATATGCATCTTATCTCTTCATCAAATGAGAATTTCCAAGTAATATTTGATGAGGCCCAACAATGCCTCATTATTGCACAATGTTTGACTACCATATGATAATTTAATTTCCAAATAGTTGACTAAAATATACTATTTGTAAGTGTTTGCATGATTTTATGTTAGGAATACTTTATCTCTGTTTTTGACTATTTTCAGCATTTTGTGACTGATTTTGCTTGATTAAGTAGCAAGTAAAAACATGCATTTCAATTAACCAAATGTGGTATGCTGATATCCATTAACTTCTCAATGGTTTTTGAATGTTTTCCTACCCTTCAAATTGTTTCAAATCCACATTGAAGCCAAAATTTTAGGACTGTCATAAATCTGAAAATCTGAAAAAACAGCCATATAAAAATCAGCAAGCTGTCACTTTATAAGAACACCTTGAAGTTGTCAAGAAAAGAATGAGGATATATATGGAATGAGTTAATAAGGACTACATAAGACATATGACTTATTATAATCATTCCCACATGGTCTAAATAGGTAGAAATAGGGTATAACAGAGCAGGGACAATTGTGCAGCACTGTTGCACTATTTCAGCATTGTTACTTGGTGAATGAAGTGTATAAATTCAGTAGAAACTTGATGTAATCCTTCATGTTGATATTTGAATAATTTTTCTATGTTTTAATTTATTTTAATTTGCAAGAAATGCCAATATTTTACAACTGTGCAGCAGAATTGGAAAATGCAGTAATTTACCATGCAAATTCCAACAAGCTACAAATGAATGACAAGGCATGGAATTCACACATGAAGAGGAATTAAGGCTATTGTTATCTTGAGGACTAATCCACCTAAAAAATTTAGCTAAAATCACTTGAAGAGCACACAGTTGTTCATTCTAAAGATCTTCAAAATGAACATACATCTTCGGAATGAGAAATGCAGTCTCTTTGGAATGAGCCATTTATCTTCGGAATGAGAACAGAAAGTGCTTTTTGAATGATTTTTGATGATGGAAAAATGGAAAGAAGGTTGAAAAGGTTAAAATAAAATATCTCACATCTGAATTTGCCATCCTTGTCATCCAAAGCCACCATTCATGAAAAAGATCAATTTTGATCCTCTTCTAGGATAAACCCAAAAAAACTGCAGCACAATAGAAAGTTGTTTGCAAGATAGTAATGGCATATTCTGAAGTGTATAATGATGTGTGAGATATTTCTAGACTCCTCCCATGTACTCCCACCACTGAAGATGCTTTCTAAGGGCCAATGACTACTACTACAACATAAACTATCCAAATTTGCATTTATTTCAGATCCAAAATTATTGACAAATCACTGTAAAGTAGCACATAGGCTGATTTGAGCATGGGATATGTTGTAAATATTTATATAAATAAAATAGATCCCTCCTTGGTTGAGCCAGTTAGGAATTAGAATAGAGGAGATTTTTCAATAGCAGCAATTAGGACTGTACAACAATTTTCTGTAACAATTTTTAGCATGTTCTGTCATCAATAAAAGTGCAGCTATTTTATCATTTTATGTTCTGAGTGTTAATTAGTTAAGGAGTGCTTTTCACCTCCTTCTAGATCAGGAATTATGGGCCCATTTTTAGATCTAGATGGAGGTATTTTATGGTAGGTTTTAATCTATAATTTTTTTGCAGCAAAATTAATAGATTGCTTGCCAGATTTCATTTTCTTGTTTTTATTTTGTATTATGCGATTTATGTTTTCTATTATGTTTGTGTACAAAATTTGTGTGTATGTCAGCTGAAAAATTATATTACGTATTTTTCCTTTGCTTTCCATGTTTTCCCTACTTTATATTTTAGCAACTTTCCATTTTTAGCATATTTTATTTTGTTGTCAATTCCTGTAGAGAAGCTTGACGACCTTTTGTGGCAGGGCATTGATAGGTGTTTTTAGAATAAGTTTCATTTACAAGCATCATTTCAATTATGCAAGATTAACTAGATTTCAATTCTACAAATTTAACTTAGGATTTCATTTCAGCAATTTAAATTCTGCAAGAGTAGATTAGACTTTCAATTTAGCAATTCCAATTCCTGCAATTGTAGTTACATTTCAATTCTTGCAACTTAGAATTAGTTTTCAATTCCTGTAATTTATTTTAGTTTCCATTCTTCAGAATAGGTTTAGTGTGACACCAAAAGGCTAAACCAAAATTTGCTTCTTGAAATTTGAATGCCTGAATTATACTCTGCCTTAGCCTTCTATCGTAGATAGCCTTGGACACCACCCCAGATTGATAAATCATTGAGATTAAATGATGAGACTCAATGACACTCATCATTTTGGTGTCGTTTCTAGGGAACACGGTGTTGTTAGAGGGTAAAAGTAGCCCAATAATTGTTAATTATACTAAATTATGAACTTTAGAGTAAAATCTTGATAAATGATTGGTATTAGTAATAGTTTTTGGTAATTTGCTTTTCAGTCCATTTAGAAAAAAAGCAACCACAGGGAGGTGATCTTCACACCTAGGGGTTAAATTGCTTATGTTTAAATTTTTTGATAAAAATTGAAAGAATTCATCATCCTCATTATCAAGAAATATAAGATCTCTTAAAATATTTAGAAGATTCATCTACTAGTATTGCCCTTTTTATATCCATATCATCAGGGTAGTATACAAAATTTGTACTAGGTGTTGGGAAAGATATCATGGTAGATATACAAGACTATCCCTTGAACAAAATAGCCATATTAGCTACCTATAGCATTTTTTCACAGGGACATCATTTATGAATGCCATTTACTTCCATAACTTAGAGATGCAAAATTTGTTGCCTAGTCTGAATTCTTCTCAAAGAGAGATCCCAACAACAAAAAATAGGGCAAGTAAATCAACCACCACCTTCAGCCCAACCTGTGGCCAATTGAATAATATAGGATAGACAACCCCTGCCTATGTAAGCTAAAAAAAAATCACAAAAACTTTTGCACAATCAAAATAGGAGTTTACAACTTAATGATGATCATAGAGTTTTCCATTATTACTTAAATATTGTTAAGATTTTACTGTGTTAAACCGTAACCTAGCAATTCTTAGCCTACATAGACAATAGTTGATCTCATTAGAGGTGATCCTACCTGACAAGTAGTTGATCTGCTAAAGTTGTACACTTCTTGTATTATTATGCAAACCAAAAATATTTCTTTTTTTAGCCCAACCTGTGATCAGCATGAATAATACAGGATAGGCAACCCCTGTCTATTAGCTGAATCTGGTATAAAAAAAACTGCAGGAAATGTTATTGACTGTAGCAACATCCAACTGTGCTCAAACAAGAACTTACCTGAGCTTGAAGAGACAAAAATCAATGGAGATACACAAAAAATATTTAGTCCAAACACACAAAAATTAGCCTTGGATAAAGGAGAAAAAACTAGAAAAATTGCACATAGAAAATTTACTTCCATTTTACAAAGGGGTAAATTTTGTCCTCCTAGGAATGAAACAAATTGAAGTGCAGCCAAGAAAATTCTTGAACATTATTAGCTAGCTGACTTATAAACAAAAAGCAAAATTATTGTTATTTTGAAACAATATTTCAATCCCTTTATATGGAATTACAAGGGTATATCAATATTTTATCTTGATGTAAGCACTTCACATATTTTGGGAATTGGTGTTTAATTATTTCAAGAACAGATTGACAAGATTTTGCAGACTAGGAGGCATGGAAAACACTTGATTGAAGAAGTTTTCAGATATGGAGCAGTGCTTCTTTCTCCCATTGGTAATTCATGGAGGATGTTAGTGGTGAATGGACATTGCCTTCGGGTATACCATGCACCATTAACTAAGGAGGAGTTCTTGAAGGAGATTCCATTAGATGTACACATAATGGAAGAGAATTTCTCTTCAATATCAAATTCAGAGTGATGATAAAAAGTTTGACAAAAAAAAAAAATTACAAGAAAAGCAAAAAGAAGAATAGTCTTGTTTGTGAACTTCCTTTTTGGGTACAAACAAGACAAGAAAAATTGAAAAAAAAAAGAAAAAAAGAAAAAAAATTGCAGCAAAGGCATGTCCCACAAAATGGGGATACATGAGGACAAGCATCAATTTTAGCAAGGAAGAGGAACAATGGATCCAATACTTCATTTCTAGCAATAAGGAGGCAATTATGATGTAAGAATATTCTTACTGCTCATCTAGAAAGGAAGGTTGCATCAATGTTGCAAGTTTCAACAAAAAGAGATGGTGTTTTTATACAATAATTGACATGTTTTTGCATAATAAGGATTGGTCTTATCCAAATAAGAGTGAGAGATGTTCTCTCTCATTGAAACACTTGAAAAAAAAAAAGAGGACAGAAGTTGGTTGAAAACCAGAAATGGCAGCCTCTTCTAATAAAAAAAAATGAAAAAAAAGAGAAAAAAATGATGAAAAATAAAAAAATAAAAAATAAAAAATAAAAAAATGAATAATTCAGTAGTAAAAACCTTCTTGGAGGTGCTACTGAGTTAGCTTGCATGAAAACTAATTTTTCGGCATGCATTGCCTTGTTGATCTACTCATCATTGTTCCACCATTGTATAAATCTCACACTACACATGTGTTATGTTTGTTTATGTTTTCAGATAGCCTGCTAACAATCATCAAAAGCAACTTGTAAGGTGCATGACCAATTCTTAGGACAGTAAGGTATGTGTTTTTTGCATTTAATTCATAGTAAACATTTAGCATTTAGTGTATGATAATCGGTATTTGGCATAAACTATTCATACAATAGTGACAAGTTGAAAAAGGAATATGTTCAAGATGTCAAGAAACACCCCTTATGCCCTTAATTGCATGGAAATTCCAAAACTATGCAAAAACTTGATTTTGGGACAGACATGGCAGTAATTCTATTTCAATTTGTAGGGCAAATTTTAGAAGGAGAATTGCAAGTTTATATCTCATAATTGTCTGATAAATTGAAGGAGGATAATCAAAAAAATGCACCTAAAGGTTCTATTTTAGTACTACTGGAATAAAACAGCAACATACAAAACAAAGAATAACATCTAAACAAAAGGATGAAGGGATTTTTGGTGTTATGGAAGGCTTATACACTCTAGAGATGGACCCATAATAGAATTTGTAGTTAAATTTTGCATAGGAGGTCATTTCTGTATTTTTTTTGAAGATCTTCGAAATGAGCAGACATCTTCGGAATGAGAAATACAATCTCTTTAGAATAAGCAGACATCTTCGAAATGAGAAATACAGTATCTTCGAAATGAGCAAACATCTTTGAAATGAGAAATATAGTATCTTCAAAATGATCAAACATCTTTGGAATGAGAAATACAGTCTCTTCGAAATGAGCAGACATCTTTGAAATGAAAATACAGTCTCTTCAAAATGAGCAGGATATCTTCAGAATGAGCAGAAACTGTACCAAAATTGCTGAAAATGCTATAGAATAGCAAAAAGAGTAGGGTACATCAAATATTGAGGTTTATAAGGCTCTACCACAAGTAAGTACATCCCTCAAGCATTTCAAATCAAAAAAAAAAATTATCAATTTTGTTCAAAAGGTGCAAACAACAAAAATAAGCATTTAGGCTAAAATGTTGTTAAGAACAGAAAATTCCATCAGTAGTAGTGCATCTGCCAAATATGGTTCCACAATAAGACTATTGCAATATGAATCATAGGATATCAAGCCTTTAAGAGGTACCTTGCAACACTAAAACTTGTAGAAAAATAGAAAAAGAGTCATACATGTGCTTAATTGCAAAATACTTGATATAGTGCAAGCAAGGAGGAATTTCTCGGTTAGCAGGTAGCAAAGGATGTTGTTCACAAGAATAAAACCTGCATATTACTATGGCCTACTAAGATGCATGAGGGCATGCATCAGTTCAAGTTGGGGGGGATGATGAAGCCCAAAAATGTCTCATTATTGCACAATGTTTGACTACCATATGATAAGTTAATTGCCAAATAGTTGACTAAAATATACTATTTGTTAAGTGTTTACATGATTTTATGTTAGGAATACTATATCTCTGTTTTTGACTATTTTTAGCATTTTGTGACTGATTTTGCTTGATTAAGTAGCAAGTAAAAACATGCATTTCAATTAACCAAATGTGGTATGTTGATATCCATTAACTTCTCAATGGTTTTTGAATGTTTTACTGCCCTTAAACTTGTTTCAAATCCACATTGAAGCCAAAAGTTTACGACTGTCATAAATTTGAAAATCTGAAAAAACAACCATATAAAAATGAGCAAGCTATCACTTTATAGGAACACCTTGAAGTTGTCAAGCAAAGCATGAGGATATAGATGAAATGAGTTAAGAAGGACTACAGAAGACATCTGACCTATTAGAAGAATTCCCACATGGTCTAAATAGGTAGCAACAGGGTATAATAGAGCAAGGACAATTGTGCAGCACTGTTGCACTATTTCAACATTGTTACTTGGTGAATGAAGTGTATAAATTCAGTAGAAACTTGATGTAATCCTTCATGTTGATATTTGAATAATTTTTCCATGTTCTAATTTGTTTGAATTTGTAAGAAATGCCAATATTTTACAACTCAGTAAGACAAAATTGGAAAATGCAGTAATTTACCATGTAAATTCTAGCAAGCTACAAATGAATGGCAAGGCATGGAATTCACACATGGAGAGGAATGAAGGCTATTGCAATATTATCCTAAGGACTAATCCACCTAATAAATGTAGCTAAAATCACTTGAAGAGCACACAGTTGTTCATTCTAAAGATATTTGGAATGAACAGACATCTTCGAAATGAGAAACGCAGTCTCTTCGAAATGAGCCATTTATCTTCGGAATGAGAACAAAAAGTGCTTTTTGACTTGTTGACTGATTTTTGATGATGGAAAAAGGGAAATAAGGTTGAAAAGGTTAAAATAAATTATCTCTTATCTGAATTTGTCGTCCTTGCCATCCAAATCCACCATTCATGGAAAAGATCAATTTTGATCCTCTTCTAGAATAAACCCAAAAAAACTGTAGCATAATAGAAAGTTGTTTGCAAGATAGGAATGGCATATTCTAAAGTGGAGAATAATGTGTGAGATATTTCTAGACTCCTCCCATGTACTCCCACCATTGAATATGCTTTCTAAGGTCCAATGACTACTACTGCAACACAAACTGTCCATATTTGCATTTATTTCAAATCCAAAATTATTGAAAAATCATTGTAAAGTAGCACATAGGCTGATTTGAGCATGGGATATGTTGTAAATATTTATATAAATAACACAAACCTCTTTGGTTGAGCCATTTAGGAATTAGAATAGAGGAGAGTTTTCAATATCAGCAATTAGGACTGTACAACAATTTTCTGTAATAGTTTTCAACATGTTCTGTCATCAATAAAAGTGCAGCTATTTTATCATTTTCTGTTTTGAGTGTTAATTAGTTAAGGAGTGCTTTTCACCTCATTCTAGATCAGGAAGTATGGGTCCACTTTCAGATCTAGAAGGAGGGATTTTATGGTAGGTTTTAATCTATAATTTTGCTGTAACAAAATTAATAGATTGCTTGCCAAATTTCATTTTCTTGTTTTTATTTTGTATTATGTGATTTATGTTTTCTATTATTTTTGTGTACAAAATTGTGTGTATGTCAGCTGAAAAATTATATTACGCATTTTTCCTTTGCTTTCCATGTTTTCCTTGCTTTCTATTTCAGCAACTTTCCATTTTTAGCATATTTTATTTTGTTGTCAATTCCTGGAGTAGAAGCTTGATAACCTTTTGTGGCAAGGCATTGACAAGTATTTTTAGAATCAGTTTCATTTACAAGCATCATTTCAATTATGCAAGAGTAACTAGATTTCAATTCTACAAATGTAACTTAGGATTTCATTTCAGTAATTTAAATTCTACAAGAGTAGATTAGAATTTCAATTTAGCAATTCCAATTCCTACAATTGTAGTTAGATTTCAATTCTTGCAACTTAGAATTAGTTTTCAATTCTTGTAATTTATTTCAGTTTCCATTCTTCAGACTAGGTTTAGTGTGACACCAAAAGGCTAAACTAAAAGGCTAAACTAAAATTTGCTTCACCAATAAATGCTTGAAATTTGAATGCTTGAATTATACTCTGCCCTAGCCTTCTATCGTAGACAGCCTTGGACACCACCCCAAATTGATAAATCATTGATATTAAATGATGAGACTCAATGACACTCATCAATATTGTTCCTATGATTTTATTGTTTTACTATTTTTTGCATGTCATTAACTAGACAACTCATATAGCAAAATAGTAAAGGTAAAATTTAATGAGAAATTTTATATTCTTTGGTAGTCATGGCTGACAACAATAGCTAGCACTATTAGCTACTTTTGTCAACAATGGATAATTTTTTGGGCTACATCTCTATCCTGTGACTAACACTATTACCTGTTGCATAGAATAGTAGCTAGCAGATAAAATTGTGTCTAGATTTTTCTTACTTTGGACCCAATCAGAGTTTGATTTATCATGTAGAATGCATTCTATAAAGTTCATATAGTCAAAATACATGCATATTTCTAAATTTGAAACATCTTTATTTTAGGTATATAGGAAATATCATGTTTTCTTGGTGATGCATTTTTTGTTTACATGCAAGTTAAAATGAACACACACACCAGGTGAGTTAAATTCTATTGATATGGGATTCACACCCATCCACTAGTAGAGTTCAATGACGATGGGCGTTATTTCCATCCGTTGTCTCAAATCCTATGAACCCTATTCTTTTGGCCAATACTGAATCCAAGATCCATCCTATCCATGCAAAATATCTTGCATTCCTCTTTGGAGGGATGTATCACTATGCACTATGTGCTAGGTGAGGATCAGCAGGACCTGTGCTCCCTTCCCGAGTGTGGGTTTCATCTCCACACTTTATGTGATCGTGATATTCATTTCCTTTTGTCGAGCTTGATGTTTACACAATGACACTGAGAGGGGGGGGTGAATCAGTGTAGCTATTAAATTTTTATATCTACAGCATTTAATATGAAATAAAGAGAACAAAAAAAACTTGAACAAGAGAGCAAACCACAACACTCAATATACCGAGGTTCACCAATTTGGCTACTCCTCAAAAATGACTGCTTGGACTCCAATCCAAATCCAATCTTTGCAAAATCAATTTTACAAACACTTTACCAAAGACCAACCGGAAGGAGCACCAACCCCCGTAATTTTCTTCTCGCAACGGATGGAGCACCAACTCCTAGTACCAAGCACCAACTTGGACTGCAATTCGGATAAATTTAGAATGACATAAAAATGTCTTCACTTTATGCACGACCCTGACTGGTCTGCAATTAACTCAACTCTGCACACTCTCACGGCTCTGCTTATTTTTCTCTTGATTCTTTTCTAACTCTCCTTTTACAACAATTTCTCTCTAACAGCAGCAACTATATTCTCTGTACGGTTATTCTTTTATAACCTTTCAATCCTGCATGCAATCGAATCACATACTCTGACTGTTCGAATCCATGCAATACGGCTGTTCGGTTCCATGCACTTCGACTGTTCGAAACCCTGCAATACGTCTTTTGGAAACCATGCAATACGGCAATTTTGTTTCATGTACTTCGACTGTTCAATTTCTTCGAATACGGCTTTTTGAATTCTTTTTCGAAACTCCATGTATGATTCTTCGAAAGCTTTTCGATTCTTCATGTTCGGCTTTTCTGTATGCTTCAAATACGTCTGTTAGAATGCCTGCAAATTCGACCTTTCGAATGCTTTTATTATCCTTCAAATTCGGCTTTTCGAATGCGTTTAAATTATGCATGTTTGTCTATTGCAATGCATGTCCAACACCTGTCAACAATTAACTCGTCTATCCGACTTCGACTACTTTTTACGTAACTCGTCGCATGATTTTCCCGTCCGCTTTTTCGACACGTGTCACCTTGCATGTTCCTACGGGTTTTACCTCGCAGATCACACTTGTCGCGATATCGCGACACTTTTGACTTATGCTGACGTCACCCTGAAGGTTGTCGCGAAATCACGACCGTTTTGGCCCTCGGAAGCTTTCCCTGCATCTTGTCGCGATATCGCGACACTTTGAGCTTTTGCTGACGTCATCCTCAATGCTGTCGCAAAATCGCGACGCTTCCGGCTTCCAACAGCTTTCCTTTCATCCTGTCACGAAATCGCGACACTTTTCAACTTTGCTGACGTCATCATCAATGTTGTCGCGAAATCGCGACGCTTCCGGCTTCCAGCAGCTTTCCTTTCATCCTGTCGTGAAATCGTGACACTTTTCAACTTTGCTGACGTCATCATCCTGCTTGTCGCGAAATCGTGACACTTTCGGCTTCCGTACACTCTTCTTTGCCAGCAGCAGCGAAAAAGGAACATGTCGCGAAATCGCGACACTTTGTTCTTCCGTACAACTCTCCTTGCCAACTCCAACGAAAATGGAACATGTCGCAAAATCGCGACGCTTTCGGCTCTTGTTGACGTCATCATCCTCCTTGTCACGAAATCGCGACGCTTTCGGCTCTTGCTGACGTCATCAATCTTCTTGTCGCGAAATCGCGACGCTTCTGGCTTCCGTACGCTCTTTGCTCCATGCAGTAGCGAAATCGCTACAACTTTTTGCCTTGTGCTTTTACCTTGTCTCTTTTCATGAAATTTTGACTTGTAATATCAATGCTGCATCTTTCAGTTCTACACTTTTGACTAGTAGCGAAATCGCTACACCTTAGTTTCCCTCTGTTCCAACATGTAGCGCCATCGCTACACCTTATTTTCTCTTTGTTTCAACCTGTAGCGAAATCGCTACACCTTAGTTTCTCCTTGTTTCAACATGTAGCGAAATCGCTACACCTTAGTTCCATGTATTTTCATCATGCAACGATATCGCTACACCTTTGTTTCCTTTCATTTCAACATGTAGCGATATCGCTACACCTTTGTTTCCTTCTCTGCCAGCATGTCGCGAAATCGTGACAGTTTTGCTCGCATCTTCTCTCTCCTCGATCATGTCGCGAAATCGTGACAATTTGGCGTGCATTTTCTCTCTCCTACTTTTTGTCGCGATATCGCGACACATTTTCTCTCTCCTCAACGAAAACTTGACATGTCGCGAAATCGTGACATTTTCGGCTGCGCCTTCTCTCTCCTCGACCATGTCGCGAATCGCGACGTAAAAACATGTCGCGATATCGCGACGCTTTTCTTCCTTGTCTCTTTTTGCCGTTTCGAATCTGGGTCACTTGCTTTTCCTTGAAACTTTCTGCACTTGATCTGATCGACCTCGAACCGCATCAATCGCATCAATCTGACCGTGTTGACAACAATGACAATACTTTTGCAATTCTTTTGCTGCACCTTGCTCAACAATCTCCCCTTTGGAATTGTTGGCAACACACTCGCAACCTTGCTTAATTTCTTCTCCCCCTTTGCCAATAATACCAAAGGGCTCGCCGTAGACTCCCCCGAGTCTATGCACAACATTCTCAGACTTAAAAAGTTTGAATGCTCCCCCTGAGAATGTGTTTCCCATAGCTAGTCAGTTCTTGGGTGGTGTGACTACTCCCAACTTCTTCCGAAGGTATTCAAACACTTCCTTAGGCAAAGGTTTTGTAAATATATCAGCTACTTGCTCAGTAGTTGGAACAAAATCCAATTTAACCTCTCCTTCTACAACTTTATCCTTCAAGAAATGATATCGGATTGCAATATGTTTGGTTCTCGAATGCATTACCGGATTCTTGGATATGTTGATAGCACTAGTGTTATCACATTTAATTGAAATTGGTTCATTGAAATGAATACCAAGATCTTTCAACGTTTGTCTCATCCATAATATCTGAGTACAACATGTTGTTGCTGCAATGTATTCTGCCTCTGCAATGGATAGAGATACTGATTCTTGTTTCTTGCTGTGCCATGCTACCACACTGTCACCAAGATAAAATGCTCCTCCACTTGTGCTCTTTCTGTCATCAATACATCCCCGCCCAATCTGCATCGAATATGCAATCAAAGTGAAATCTTTACCTTTTGGGTACCACAACCCATAATCCATAGTGCCCTTGAGATATCTGAAAATCCTCTTTACAGAAAGTTACATGAGTTTCTTTGGGACTCGGCTCGAAATCTTGCAACCATACATACCGCTTGTAATATATCTCGGTCTAGTGGTCGTTAAATACAGAAAAGCTTCCAATCATAGACCCGTACATTGTTTGATCTACATCTCGGGATTTATCATCCTTGCTCAACTTGCGCACTGTTGTCATGGGAGTGCTCGACCGGTTCATCGTCTTCCATTGTGAACTTTTTCAAGCATTTCTTTTACATATTTAACTTGAGAAATAAAAATGCCTTTTTCATTTTGATTGACCTGCAATCCTAAGAAATAAGAAAGTTCACCAATCATTGACATCTCAAATTCTTTTTTCATTTTAATTGATATGTCTTTGCAGTATTCATCCATGTTGTTGCCAAATATTATGTCATCTACATAAACAACAAGAACAATAAGATGACCCTTCTCTCGCTTTGACATATAAGTTGCTATCCACCAAACCTTTCTTAAACCCTTGTTTAATTAGATAATTATCCAACCTTGCATACCATGCTCTGGGTGCCTGCTTTAATCCATATAAAGCTTTCTTTAACCCCGCAAACAAAATCTGGATTTTCACCAAGTTGGAAGCCATCAAGTTGTTCAATGTAAACCTCTTCTTCCAGCTTTTCCATTCAAAAATGCTGATTTTACATCCATTTGATATACTTTGAAGTTTTTATGAACTGCTAATGCCAGAAACATCCTGATTGCCTCTAGTCTGGCTACCGGTGCAAAAGTTTCTTCAAAATCAATGCCTTCAACCTGAGCATAGCCTTTACATACTAATCTTGCCTTATTTCTGACAACCTGCCCATCTTCATTCAATTTATTTCTAAAAACCCATTTAGTGCCAATTATGTTTTTATTTGTTGGTCTAGGTACTAATTCCGAGGTATTGTTTTTCTCTATCTGATCTAGTTCTTCATTGATTGCCTTCATCCAACTTTCATCAGTGCTTGCTTCAAGCAACATTTTTAGGTTCAATACTAGATAACAGAGAATAGTTCCTCACTACTGTTCTTCTTGTTTGAATACCATCTGTGGGATCCCCAATAACTGCTCACTTGGATGATTTTTCTGCGCATGCTACTCGTTTTAAATTTCCTCGTTTTCTTCTTCTTCAGATTCAGTTTTTACACTATCCTGGATCAATTTTCTCGATTCTTCTCTCATTTCTTTTTCATCATCACCTTCAATGACTTCTTCATACATAGGGTAGTTTTCTTGATAAGTAGTTTCTTGTTCTCTACCTTCATCAACTTTTACATCAAAACTTTCAACAATTTTCTTCAACTTCTTGTTGTAACATGTGTATGCCTTGCTTTTTGTTGAGTAACCGAGAAAGATACCTTCATCGACTCTATCTTCAAATTTACCAAGGTTATCTTCAATCCGTTTTATGTAGCACTTGCCGCCAAATACTTTGAAATGTCTTGTTGTTGCCTTTCTCGCCAAACCACAACTCATAAGTCGTTTTGCTTTCATGTGGTCTCAAAGATGCACTCGCTTTGAATGTAAACTGCAGTATGAACCGCCTCTTTCCAAAATCATCGCCTATTTTGTTTTCTCGCCAAGCATTGTCCTTGCCATTTCCTCGCACCGTTCTATTCTTCCTTTCTACAACACCATTCTCTCCGAGGTGTCCTAGCCGCTGAAACCTGTCTTCTTATCCCATGTTTTTGACAAGTATTCTCGCAAATTCTTCGGAGATAAACTCTCCTCCCCCGTCTGATCTTAGGCATTTAATTCTTTTTCCCGATTGATTTTCAACAAGATTTTTGAAGGTTTTAAACATTTCAAAGGCTTCTGACTTGAGTTTCATAAATAGTACCCATGTCATTCTTGAGTAGTCATCTATACACAAGATAAAATATTTGTGTCCATTTATGCTTTCAGTTCTCATGGGTCCACATAGATCAATGTGAATTAGTTCTAATGGCTTGCTAGTGAAGTATTCTTTTGCTTTGAAAGTGGCTCTGGTTTGTTTTCCCTTTTGGCATGACTCACAGATGCTATTTACAGGTTTGCCAATGTTTGGTATGTCTCTAACTGCTCTTTTTGAACCGATTTTTGCCGGATTGTCAAAACTAATATGCCCAAGCCTCTTGTGCCATAGCCGCTTTCATCTTCCCGTCCCATCAAGCATGTTCCTTCTGCAGTTTCGAAAGTGTATACAGATTTCCCGAAGTTCTCAATCCAGATGGCTATTAACTTTCCATTTTTTGTCTTTCTTACTTCACAACCCTCCTTCTTGAAGATTACATCATGACCTCTCGTCACATATTTGACTTACACTTAGCAAGTTATGCTTCGGGCCAATTACAAACAAGACTTCTTTTGATTTTATATTGCCATCACTCATCTTGACTGATCCCTTTCCAACAATCTTTGCTCCATCATTATTTCCAAATTTCACGTAACCACCTTCATAATTCGTAAATTCTCAAACTTTTGCTTGTCACCCTGTCATGTGACCGGAACAACCACTGTCAAGTATCCAAGGTGCTGATTTGTTCTGAGCTTTAAAAGCAGTCTGGACAATCAAAGATTCCTTTTCTTTCCATTCTGGTTTGATAGCAGATTTTGCTATTTGTTTTGCCTTTGTCCTTTCATTAGCATGTGCCTGTTTTACAAGAAATTTCTGGTTTTGTTTCAACCCACTTAGCTGAGATTTTCTCGCTCCGATAATTATTTGATGAAAAAGTGCTTCTACGCTTTCTAGCAATATGTCCAAAATTATGACAATTATAACATTCAACTCGCATAATTCATTAAAGGAGAAAAAACATTTCTCCTGGTAAAATTCCTTTGAGATACATTATGCCCCGCAATCTGAAATTTTATGGCCATAAGCATTGCATTTAAAACAATAACCAGTAAAATGCATGATTAAACCCGGGTGCTAGTCTTTGCCGGTTTGAAGTAGGAGCCATGACTCTTCTCCTCCTCGGATGTGTGACTTTTGTGAATCCATCTTTGTCAGTATTCTTCTTGAATCTGGCATTATTGTTTTCTTTTGCATTATTTTGTTTTTTTGGTTCAACCCTGATCTTTTCTTCTTTCTTTGTGGGTTCTATATTCAAGTTCTTTGAATCCTTTGAAGATTCTCCTTCATCAAAGCCTAAACCAAATTTGATGCCGAAGGCCTTTGGTTATTTAACATTTTATCCAACTTTACAAGATAATTTCTTCAAACTTATGAAAACAGCTTAATTTTCTATTCATCTCCTCTAACTCGCATCCTTAACTTAAGGATGTCTTCCTCTAGCTTGCTCGCATTCAACCTGTCTTTTACAGCTTAATTGTTCATCAAGAACTTCGGACATTTTCTTGAATTCCTCTCGTCTCGTATTTTCGGATTGTTTATTATGTCTCGTGGCATTCTCTAATTTCTTTGAAAAATTTTATTCTTCTTCCTTTCTCGCACTCAACTCTTCAAGTGCAAGGAACCAATTCTCCTTCCAAATACACTTCGGCTTCATCCTTGGAATTTTCATCACCTTCCCGATTTTCCTCCTCGTTCTTTCTTCTTCAAGTGCCATGAACAGAGCTTCACCTCCTTCTTCTTCGGACTCCTCATCTCGTGCTTTCTTCGAACTCGACGACATTCTTGGTTATGAAGCTTTTCTTCTTGAAGTTATTCTTTCTGAAATTTTTTTTCTTCTTCCAGTCACCTTTTTATTGGTGTGAACATTCACCATTTTTGGTTCTCTCCCGCATTGGACATTTGGCCGCAAAATGACCGACTCCTCCACAATTGAAGCATTTAAAAGGTAGCTTCCCTCTATATTTTCCTTTTCCTTTTGTGAGTTTTCGAACAAAATTGGCTTCTCGTTTCATCCAAGTTGTTCCTTCATCCTCGGATTCATGTTCAGCTTTTACATTCTTGTGTGCTTTAAAAGTCGCTTCTCTGTCTCGTAGACTTGGTTTGTCCTATTCTCATTTCATATGCTCTCAGGGAACCATGCAACTCATCCATGCTGAAGTTGTTTAGATCTTTTGCCTCTTCTATTGCAGAGACTTTGGAGTTAAATATTTTGTGAAGTGTTCTGAGAACCTTTTTCACCACAACTGCATCATCAATTTCTTCACCAAGTCCTCTGATTGCATTAATAATTCCGTTGACTCTCAACATATAAATTTCTATGTTTTCATCTTCCTTCATTTGCAGTGCTTCGAACTGTGCTCGATGAGTTTGCGGTTTTGCTTCCTTAATCTTACCCGTCTCCTTCATGGATGCTCTTCGACTTTATCCCACATGTCCTTTGCTGATTTACAACTCATGACTCTTATCAGTTCACTGTCAACAAGCCCACACATTATGGCATTCTTAGCTTTGGAGTTGTTTTCAAATTTCTTTTTCTCAAGCAGTATCCGTTGGAGGGGTAGTGGGTGCTGTGTATCCACTATCTACGTAATCCCAAATATCGTATCCCAATGCACTCGGATATGTTTGCATTCCGAGTTTCCGAAGGTGTAATTTGTTCCATCAAATAAGGGAGCTTTGTTGGATGAAAATCCTTCACCACCTCGCCATTGTTTCTTCCAAGATCTCCTTAGCTGATTAAGCTTGTACAAGGAACCTGTGCTCTGATACCAATTGATGTTTACACAATGACACTGAGAGGGGGGGTGAATCAGTGTAGCTATTAAATTTTTATATCTACAACATTTAATATGAAATAAAGAGAAAAAAAAAACTTGAACAAGAGAGCAAACCACAACACTCAATATACCGAGGTTCACCAATTTGGCTACTCCTCAAAAATGACTGCTTGGACTCCAATCCAAATCCAGTCTTTGCAAAATCAATTTTACAAACACTTTACCAAAGACCAACCGGAAGGAGCACCAACCCCCCGTAATTTTCTTGCTGCAACGGATGGAGCACCAACTCCTAGTACCAAGCACCAACTTGGACTGCAATTCGGATAAATTTAGAATGACATAAAAATGTCTTCACTTTATGCACGACCCCCGACCGGGTCCGCAATTAACTCAACTCGCACACTCTCACGGCTCTCGCTTATTTTTCTCTTGATTCTTTTCTAACTCTCCTTTTACAAGCAATTTCTCTCTAACAAAGAACAACTATCTTCTCTCGTACGGTTATTCTTTTATAACCTTTCAACTCTGCATGCAATCGAATCACATACTCTGACTGTTCGAATCCATGCAATACGGCTGTTCGGTTCCATGCACTTCGACTGTTCGAAACCCTGCAATACGTCTTTTGGAAACCATGCAATACGGCAATTTTGTTTCATGTACTTCGACTGTTCAATTTCTTCGAATACGGCTTTTCGAATTCTTTTTCGAAACTCCATGTATGATTCTTCGAAAGCTTTTCGATTCTTCATGTTCGGCTTTTCTGTATGCTTCAAATACGTCTGTTAGAATGCCTGCAAATTTGACCTTTCGAATGCTTTTATTATCCTTCAAATTTGGCTTTTCGAATGCGTTTAAATTATGCATGTTTGTCTGTTGCAATGCATGTCCAACACCTGTCAACAATTAACTGTCTGTCTGACTTCAGTTACTTTTTACGTAATTGGCTGCATGATTTTCCTGTCTGCTTTTTCGACACGTGTCACCTTGCATGTTCCTACGGGTTTTACATGCCAGATTGTTACCTGTCGCGATATCGCGACACTTTTGACTTATGCTGACGTCACCCTGAAGGTTGTCATGAAATCATGACCATTTTGGCCCTCGGAAGCTTTCCCTACATCTTGTCGCGATATCGCGACACTTTGAGCTTTTGCTGACGTCATCCTCAATGCTGTCGCGAAATCGTGACGCTTTCGGCTTCCAGCAGCTTTCCTTTCATCCTGTCATGAAATCGTGACACTTTTCAACTTTGCTGACGTCATCATCAATGCTGTCGCGAAATCGTGACGCTTTCGGCTTCCAGCAGCTTTCCTTTCATCCTGTCGCAAAATCGTGACACTTTTCAACTTTGCTGACGTCATCATCCTGCTTGTCGCGAAATCGCGACACTTTCGGCTTCCGTACACTCTTCTTTGCCAGCAGCAGCAAAAAAGGAACATGTCGCGAAATCGTGACACTTTGTTCTTCCGTACAACTCTCCTTGCCAACTCCAACAAAAATGGAACATGTCACGAAATCGCGACGCTTCCGGCTCTTGCTGACGTCATCATCCTCCTTGTCGCGAAATCGTGACGCTTTCGGCTCTTGCTGACGTCATCAATCTTCTTGTCGCGAAATCGCGACGCTTCTGGCTTCCGTACACTCTTTGCTCCATGCAGTAGCGAAATCGCTACAACTTTTTGCCTTGTGCTTTTACCTTGTCTTTTTTCATGAAATTTTAACTTGTAATATCATTGCTGCATCTTTCGGATCTACACTTTTGACTAGTAGCGAAATCGCTACACCTTAGTTTCCCTCTGTTCCAACATGTAGCGCCATCGCTACACCTTATTTTCTCTTTGTTTCAATCTGTAGCGAAATCGCTACACCTTAGTTTCTCCTTGTTTCAACATGTAGCGAAATCGCTACACCTTAGTTCCATGTATTTTCATCATGCAACGATATCGCTACACCTTTGTTTCCTTTCATTTCAACATGTAGCGATATCGCTACACCTTTGTTTTCTTCTCTGCCAGCATGTCGCGAAATCGTGATAGTTTTGCTCGCATCTTCTCTCTCCTCGATCATGTCGCGAAATCGCGACAATTTGGCGTGCATTTTCTCTCTCTTACTTTTTGTCGCGATATCGCGACACATTTTCTCTCTCCTCAACGAAAACTTGACATGTCGCGAAATCGTGACATTTTCGGTTGCGCCTTCTCTCTCCTCGACCATGTCGCGAAATCGCGACAGAAAACATGTCGCGATATCGCGACGCTTTTCTTCCTTGTCTCTTTTTGCCAGTTTCGAAATCTGGTCACTTCTGTTTTCCTTGAAACTTTCTGCACTTGATCTGACTGACCTTTGAACTGCATCAACCGCATCAATCTGACTGTGTTGACAACAATGACAATACTTTTGCAATTCTTTTGCTGCACCTTGCTCAACAGAGCTACGAGCATACAGGTGAAATCCATTAAACTAAACAAGTATATCATCAACAAATCTGAAAAACATGATGAGAGCTAGTTTATGATTACAACACACCTAAAACACACTAAAACCAGTTTAGGGATCACAAAGAAATTTTAAAAGAGATAATCATCCTTGTTTGCTTTGTTTTCTCTAAAATCTACACAGGAGATAATTCATATTATGGTTAATACATGGAGAGGTCGACATCGATGCATAATCAAAGTCGAAGCTGAAGCTCCACCAAACACACAAAACAATGCATCGAACCCTCAACCATAGAATCCTCTTGAATGATGTTCGATGAGTATTAGAGGGGATAATTCAATGTGCAGGGATTCTATTCAGAACACCCCAGATAGAGGAGGTAATGCACACTCCTCGAGGGATAGATCTAAGGGTGGCTCAAGGCCCCCACCATCCCAAGATAGACAACAAGAAAATCTACCCAATCAAGGGTAGGAAGAGAGGGCTACTTCAGAGCATAGGCCCTTACAAACTCCAAACAATAATGAACTTGGAAAGTTCACGATTGACATGTCTAAAGTTGGAGTAAATGGTACACCACTAGATCAACCTTGGAAGACAAGACAGCTTGATGGTCTTGATAGAGTCCTAGGGCAATTAGGATGTAGAGCCTCATCTGCACATTCTCATTCTATGAGTTCTCATAGTGAGAGTACACATAGGACTATCAGGGAACCAAGAGAATGCTCAAAGCATTCTCATAGTATACATGCCCCATCAACCCATATGGGCATAGATAATAGACAATAGCAGAATATGAATGTCATCTATACAGACAAAGGCAAGAGTATGGTAGACAAGTCTATTGGGGTTCACACCAACAAAGTTACCCGAATAGAGCAAGACCACCAGAGACCACATACGATCGATCTTATAGATCGATCACAAAAATTGGTGTCAGAGCAAAGGTAGTGGATCTTCCAAGATCAATTGGAAGATGTGCATGTAGAGCGTGAGTGCCTCAAAAATGAGGATACTCAAAGATAGAGGTTGTTAAGGCAACATCTATATGAGCAGCACATGCATGAGCAATGCATCCTTGACCAAAAGGAGCATGTAGAGAGAGAGGATAGATTGGCTCATGCTAATTTACCTCCTCAGAGTGAATACAGGGAGCACCATCATAGATGAGCTACTTCGTAGCCCAAATTGCACCCTGAGCACATTGGAAATTATACTCATTATATGGCCCAAAACATGTTGCAGTGCCAAGCACTTGAACATCATGGGCGTACTCAGTACAAAGAAGTAGTAGGAGATGAGCAAGAACAAGAATATCCTAAGATCTCCTTAGTGGATGTGGAGGATGAGCCTAGTCCTCCACCTCGATCGAAGAAGAATCTACCTCCAAAGGCTCCTCAAAGACCTCTCAAGGAAGAGGAGATTCTATCTTCAAAGGCCTACAAGGCCTTGGTAGAAAAGGTAAGAGCAATTGAGAAACAAGGGATGGCTTACCAAAATCCAACCTTGAACAAGATCCACAATGCACCTTTATGCCCCTCAGTGCCTACTCCAGCGTATCCTGATCACTTCGAGATGCCAAAGCTGGATAAATTTCTAGGAGATGAAGATGCCCAAGAGCATGTCATGTGTTTCATGAACATGTGTTTTCAGATACAAAGTGATGATGCTTTGTTATTGAGGACCTTCATCATGACCCTTTTAGGCCCTACCCTAGAATGGTTCAACCAACTAAAGAGGCACAACATAACCAGTTTTGAGCAGTTGGCTAATGCTTTTCTTGAATGCTTCTCCTTCGACATCAAGAAGAAGATAAACCTATCTGATATGGCTGCTCTAATGCAATACGATGATGAGCCGATCATGGACTATGGAAAGAGATGGAGAAAGTTGATGGTAAAGTTACCATTTTCTATTCCAATCATAGAACTGACTCGAATGTTTACAAAGAGTTGTGTGAAGCACATCTCGCTATTATTGTAGCTACAACAATACCAGATATTTGAGGAGGCCTTGGCACAAGCTAAGGTAATTGAGGACATCAAGTTATAGGAGGGTAACTTGAAGCTCTAGAACAAAAAGGATTGGAATAAGAAGAACACTCAAAATCAAAATCACCAAGCCAAGCCGACCCATGTGAATCAAGTAGTGTTGAACCTCCAAAAAGGGGACAAGGGCCAACAACAATAGAATTATCAGGCCCAACCTCCTCCTATGCAATACAACCAGTGCAATAATAAGAAATAAGGTAAGAATAAGGAGCAATACCCTCCTCACTAGTTCACACCATTGTCGGAGATAATGACATCAATTTTTCATCAATTGTGTGAGGCTAAGGCTATCAACTTACCCGAGATCAAGTTGCAAGACCCTAACCAACCCAAACCAAAAGGGTATAGGGATGATCAGTATTGCACATACCATAGGATGAAAGGACATGACATTGAAGGATGTTATAGTTTTAAACACATGGTACAAAACATGATCGACAAAGGTGAGCTAATTATCGACAACCCTCAGGCTTCGAATAACCAAAATATGGGGATTTTCAAAAATCCTCTTCCAAACCATGAGCCTCCGAGGAATAATGTTGGCCAAGTGAACCAAGTGTGGATTGAGCCACCTACATAAGGTTTCATCAGTATGGTAAATATTATCATAAGAAAAGGGAGGTACGAGTGACCAGATCCACCTCCAGCTCCAATCAGGGTTCAAGTTGCGCCTCCGCAAAGGCCAATGCAAAACAATATGCCAAGCCCACCAACTAGACCGGTGGTGACCATCAAAAATAGGCTTGTGCAAAGCCTACAGATAACTTCAACAAAGTTATCAATTTATGAATTGATACAATAGTCTCCTAAGCATAGGGAGATGCTCATGGACATCTTGAGGTCTATTGAAGTTCAGTCCTAGGACCTCAAATCATTTACAGATTTCATGGGATATGTGCAATAGTGCTGAACATCGATGATTCAATTTTATGATCATGAGATTAAAATAGTTTTTACTATCACAATAGACCCACCACTGCATATAATTGTGTGTGTTAACAACATACTATTTAAATAGGTATTGATTGACATAGGGTCATCAATCAATATTATTACTACCAAGGCATTGGCATACTTGAAGTTGCCAAAATCACACATTGTACCTTCAACCTTCACTTTGAGAGCATTTAACGATGCACTATGCTCAATGGTCGGTACTATAGTCTTGCCTATTCAGGTTGGACTGAAGACCATCCCTATGATGTGTCACGTACTAGAAGGTGCAATGCAATATAACATCCTCTTGGGGAGGCCTTGGATCAGAGAGATGCATTGTGTTCCCTCAATTTTACATCAATGTATCAAGTATATACATGAGGGACAAGTGCACATGGTTCCTTCTGATGAGGAACCATTTAAATATGTGAACCAAGTAGATTTTCCTAGAGATTTCATTCTCCCTTCAATGCACCTAGATATACGACCAACGTCACCCATCAAACATCCAGAAGGTAAACTAAAGGAAGTGTGTGTAGGACCTTCCACATCAGCACCACAACTATCAGAGCACACAATAACTACTTCAACAAAGCCTATAACATCCATGATGCTTAGGAATGACAAGAAGCTTAAGGTAAAACTGGGTGAGAAAGAGACAAAGGAAGCACCCAAAGTAGCCAATATCAAGGTTCCTAGTCCCATGGATGAAGGAGATGCTCAGAACGAAGTCAAGGAGGCACCTCAACCTACTTCACCTATTTCTTCAGCTAGGTCATCTACACCATAGGTGACCATCCATTTGGTTAATCCTAGGCTAGTAGAGTATATAGTGTAGAACATGACATTCACACCTTTTATCGAGACTGCACAAGACATGGGCAGACCTCAAGCCCATCACTTTCCTATAGGGATGGTGGTACCACTAGGGGTGCCACCCAACCAAACAAATTTCATCTATGGAGGTCTTGACCAACTTGCTAATCGCATGCCCATAGATGAAGATGATGATGAACCATTCTCAATGAATGTTCATTATTTGTCTAACCCAGAGTTCACCTTGCATTATTTTGAATGTTACCATTGGCATGGTTATGGTCTAGGCTTATTCGAGCAAGGGTGCCAAACTCCCTATGAACCATAATATCAATTGCCAACTGATAGGTTCAAGTTGGGCTACCATATAAGAGGATAGGATGAGCTTTTAGCAGCATCTCTCGATCATCTGAACCTCAATTTAGGGGATAATGTGGATTGGAATCCTTATCACCCTAACCCTTCATACATGCGAAGGGGTAATAGGCTAGTGACCTATGTCTCTATAGAACCACCTAAGATCTATCATGACAACATCATGGTAGAGGTCAATCTAGAAGATATTCCAAGAGCTAACTTGGAGATTGAAAGCCATGAAGCTACCGATGACACTAGCATGCAAATCCAGAATATGGGCCTAACAATAGACACTGAATCAAAATTTACTTCTAAGGAAGTTAAAGTAGAGTCCATTTCCAAAAGTGATGGACCAGAATGTGATTCTAGGAGTGATGATGATGAGCAGTCCTCAAACAATGAAGAATATGAGGATGAAATAGAAATGGCCTACCTTGGGCCTAGACATACTGCTCAACGCCCAATTCTAGTAGGTAGGAATGAGGGATTCTTCATAGATGATAGTGATTACGAAGATGAGACCGAGATGGCCTATCTTGGGCCATGACACTTACATCATCTTGTGGAGCCATTTGACATGGAAGAATTGTATCGAATAGTATTTCCTGGCCCTCGCATCCCGATCAGACCAGCTAATCTAAATGAGATTTATCATAGGGTCTTCCCTGATCCACCTACATTTAGAGAGCTCCTAGAGCCAAATGATCCCATTTTCTAGTCTATTCATAGACCGGATCCAGAGATCCCCATACCCCCAGAGCCACATCTTGGGTATGAGAATAACACTGATAATGTAGAATTGCACACACGTGGTCCTAGAGATCTAATCCATTCCATCAACATGATCTCCATCGATTTGACCACTCCACTCCACAACCCAACCGATCCTTCCAAACCATTGTGTCTTAATCTAGATGCTATTGATTGGGATCACATTGATTCACCTCTAGAGCCTGAAGATTTCTTCCCTAATGAAGAAATGTTACAACCATTTCATTTTGCACCAGGCTGTGCACATGATGTTTATCATGTTGAGGGTAATTTCGATGTGGAACCTTTAAACCCAGTTGATGACATCCACCTGATTCCTACGCCTCACCAGCTTGAGGAGGGATCACACATGTCAATAGAGGAAACCTTTGATGTGGATATCAGTGATGATCCCACTAATCCTAAGAAGGTTAAATTTGGAGAGAGTCTATCTCTTGATGAGCGTGCCAACCTCATCCCTCTACTGAAAGAGAGACCTGATCTCTTTTCTTGGACATACAAGGATATGTCGGGACTAGATCCAAAAATGGTTACCCATAACCTTTCACTAGACCCCTCTAAAAATCCTATCAAGAAGAAGCTCAAGAAAATGCATCCAACCATCACTTTAATGGTTAAATATGAGTTGCAAAAGTTGTTGGATGTAGAGTTTATTATCTCCATCGACTATCCAGAATGGGTATCAAACATGGTACCTGTAGGAAAACCTGATGGAAGGATCCATATCTATATGGATTTTAGAGACCTCAACAAGGCAACACCAAAGGATTCATTCTCGTTGCCCAACATAGATGCTCTCGTAGATGCAACTGTAGGTCATGAGATGCTTTCCCTTATGGATGGTTTTTTTGGTTACAATCAAATTTAGATTAAAGCTGAAGACCAACACAAAACCACATTCACAATGCCATGGGGAACATTTTATTATAAATTTATGTCATTCGGCCTTAAAAATGTTGGTGCCACATATCAACGAGCCATGACATACATTTTTCATGACTACATGCACAAGATCCTAGAGGATTACATCGATGACTTATTGGCAAAGTCATTGCTACATTCAGAGCATGCAGAGGTTCTCAGAAAGGTCTTCGATCACCTGATAGAGCATAATGTCAGGTTGAATCCCAAGAAGTGCGTATTTGGTATAACTTCAAGAAAACTCTTGGGATTCATCATTTCTAAATGAGGGATCGAAGTTGACCTAGAAAAGGTCAAGGCCATACTAGAAATGCATCCTCCCACTAATATCAAAGAGCTAAGAAGCCTACAAGGCAAAGTAGCATCCATAAAGTGATTCATCACATAATTATCAGATAAATGCTGACCCATGAATCGAATGCTACACAAGGGGGTCCCATTCAATTGGGATGAGGACTATCAAAAGGCCTTTGCTAAAATTAAGCAATACCTAGCAATACCACTAGTGCTAGCTCCACCAAGACTAGATGTGCCATTTCTGCTTTATATATCAGCTACTAACTTTGCACTAGGAACCATGTTAGCCCAAAATAATGTGCAAGACAAAGAGCAAGTGATATATTATATCAATCGCACCTTGGTGAGTTATGAGCTAGGGTATGCATACATGGAGAAGCTATGTTTAGCAATGGTGTTTGCAATAAAGAAGTTGCATCATTACATGCTAAGTCATACGATGTATGTAATATCCAAACAAAATCCTTTGTAGTATATGATGAGCAAGACATATCATAATACACGTACTACAAAGTGGATCATGCTATTGATAGAATTTGATTTGGAATTCATCAACCAAAATTCCATCAAGGGATAGGTCATAGCTGATCAGCTGGTAGAGGCACCTCTTGAAGATAGTAAGCCTCTTATCATAGAGCTTCCTGATGATGCAGTCTTTGCATTATCAGAATCTCCCAAACCCAAAGAACCAGATAACAAAGTTGACATGACTTTGTTCTTCGATGGTTCGAAGTGTGAGCAAGGGGGTGGTGCAGGAATTGTCTTCTTCATGCCACAAGGTGCTCCAATGCCCTTGTCATTTAAGCTAGACTTTCCTTGTACCAATAATAATGTTGAATACGAGGCCCTAATCTTGGGCCTCCAAACAACAATCACCATGAAGATTAAAATATTAAACATCTTTGGTGACTCCCTTCTCATTGTCAACCAAGTTAAGGGACTTTTTCAATGTAGGTGTCCTATCCTGAAAGCTTATAAGGATCTTGCTGACACTTATCTAGCCTAGCTAGAGTGGTACGACATCGAGGCAATCCCTCATACATCAAAAATATTCATAGACACTATGGCATCTTTGGGATCTTTAATCCCTTAGAATCTATCTATCGATTTTACTACCATTCATGTGAAGATGCTCTCGCAAGCCACGATGCAGTGTGAGGCTTTTGATAACAAAGAATCAGTCAACATGATTCATATAGAACCAAACCATGAGTGGTTCTATAAAGCTAGAGACTTTCTCAAGAAGGTACCTTAGGGGTCTTTGATCTCGTAGGGTCCTATGGGGAATGGCACCACCATTCACCACAAGGTTGTATCCCAGTCTGCATTCATGCATAGCGAACCACAAGGGGAACAAGTCATCTTGTCAATCGAGGTAGAAGCTTATCAGGATTGGATGTCACAATTACATGACTTCCTTAAGCTTGGTTTAATCCCATAGGGATTATCGTGTGCTATGAAATGCACATTCAAATAGAAAGTGATAAAGTATGTCTTGCTAGGAGACATCTTGTACCATCGAAGCTATGATGGAGTTCTCCTTCATTGTCTTGAGCCCCAAGAATCAGCTTGGGCAATTTCGTAAGCTCATGATGGTACATGTGGTGGCCATTTTAGTGGCATGGCCATCATCAAGCGCATCCTTCGAATGGGTTATTATTGGCCCACTATGGAGAAGGATTGCACCACGTATGTCAAGAAATGTGTTAAATGTCAGCATCATGCTAATCTTACGCACTTGCCATCATAGGCCTTACAACCCATTCAAGCGGCTTGGCCATTTGCTCAGTGGGGTTTAGATCTAATTGGTAAGATCTCTCCCCCATCATCGGGATGACATACATTTATTATAATGGCTACTGAGTATTTTACAAAATGGGTGGAAGCAATCCCTTTAACAATGACAATTGGAGCACGTATTGCGGAGTTCATACTTCACAATATCATAAGTCATTTTGGGATACCATCCAAAATAATCTTGGATAATGGAATATCATTCAAGAACAAAACTGTGAGGGCTTTGATGTCCAAGTACAATATACAACATAGTTTTGTGACTCCATACTATCCGTAAGCAAACGGGTAAGCTGAAGCTTCAAACAAGACAGTGGTAGCCATCTTGAAAAATATGGTACAAGAAAACCACAAAGATTGGCATATCCAACTACCCCTTGCATTATGGGCTTACAAGACTAGTATACGGACACCCACTAGGGCAACCCCATTTTCACTAGTATATGGCACTGAGGCCATTATGCCCTTAGAGTTGGAAATTCCAACCCTGCATTGCATTGAAAGAGTTCATCGATGATGACACTGCGTGACAAGCTCACCTCGATCAACTGATGCTTCTTGATGAACATCATGTGAATGCCCTTGAGCATCTCCATTTTATCAAGAACACCTAAAATGAGCTTATAACAATAAATTCCATCTAAGAGACTTTAAAGTTGGTGATCTTGTACTGAAGGAGAACCAACAGAACTCAAACCTACCACCACACTTGTGAGATAAATTTATAGCCAACTGGTTAGGTCCATATATCATCTTCGAGAAGATAGGACCTAGAACATATCACCTAACATCGCTTGAAGGTGTTGAAGAGCCTGAACCTCTCAATATCCTTCATCTTAAGGCATTCCACACATAAATTCAAAAATTCAAAAACATGGAAAAATTCAAAATCCATAAAAATAAAAAAGCAATAAAATCCAAAAATATTGCAAAACATAAAAATTCAAAAACATTTGCATCATGCATTTCATTTTGCACATGCATTCATTTAATTGCATTGCATTAGGCATTTCCATCCATCACACTTGCATTAGGATAGGTTGTGTTTGCAATCTTACAAATGACACCACATTTGTATTTCAATCATGCATCTATGCATCATCATCCATCACCCTTGTGAGTAATTGTGTTTCTCAACACAACCCCTCCCATTGCTATGAGGAATATACTAGGGTTTTTTGGTCATTCAACCATACCTAGTGGTCTTCTCAGATTTTGTAGAAATCTTGCTTTGCTTTTGAAGATGAGGTCTAGTTTTGATAGCACCTAGCATATATCAAAATCCCATCACTAATCAAACACATTAACAATCCTAATTAGGACAAGGAAATATGAACACTACAAAGTGGTCCTAGTCACCTTAAGTGAAAGGTTTTGTTACTTGCTCATCTTGTGATGTGCATGGTCTAGAGTGTTGATCATTGGAAAAAGGACAAGTTCCCCCTACCCAAGAAATCCCTTGCTTACAAAAAGGAGCAAAATCCCAAAATCAAATCAAATCCCTTGCTCAAAACAAAAGAAAAACAAAATACAAAATAAATAGTGATTTTTATCACTATACATGAGCAAGTATCCCAATAAATCAAAAGAAAAGAAGGGGGTGAAGAGCTTGAATCCCTGGAATGGTCAATACTTGAAAACCATAGAGTGATCCCCAATACAACAATGGGCTGAATGAATCCCACCTGACATTGGGGTAGGTCTAAGCAATTTACAAATGAGCTAGCTTTAGGTGGCCTATATTGCCTAGTGGTCTAGTCCAACTACGTCCAAACCTAGGATCAGGGTGAGCATTTGGTGATCCTCATTACAGAAATGGGCTGAATGAATCCCACCTGGAAATGAGGTAGTCTTATGTCTCATCTAATATATTCATTTGCACACATAGGGATAATGAATATCTTGGTCTTTCATAGCAAAAAATTTATCTTTCAGGAGTCTAGTATAGTCATTATACAACTTTTGATAAGTCAACTAGGGTGTTTGAGTCTCATGGAAAACCTCAAAAATTCCCAAATAGCAACAAATCACATCAATCAATCAACCATCAATTTCTATTTATGAGATTTTTTTATTAAAGGGTGTTCATAACATAGAACAGATACCGGATGAATATCAACAATGATATTTAGATGACCACTGACTATTTTGTGCATATCTTTTAACTTACAAAAGCTTATGAAGAGAAACAATATATCATCATATCATCTCATATATGGATGTCTAATTGGTTAATTCTTATGATAAGATTTATCAATTACATTCATGATTGTTATACATTCTGTGGTGTCATCCATTAGATTGTTAACTCATATTGCATTCATTCCTTATGTTTTAAGTGATTAAAGCATACAAGTTCATTTACATTAGATCACATCATGTAAATAATGCATTACATACATTGCATTCATCATATCATAACATCATAAATTAAATGCATACAAGTAAATCAAATTAAACATGCATTTAACATCTAACATTGCATCCATATGCATACATCATAGTAGTCCATCTACACATCTAGATCACAGTATCTAGTCATACATCCATCAGCTAGCTAGTGCATGTCATCAATACATCACATCATATAGCATCAAATCAACATAACATATAAGCATTGCATCCATATGCATCTCATAAACATAAAACAATAAAAATATACACATGTAATGAGTCATAATAAATTCATTGAAGAACACAAGCTTATACTGAGAGGGGGGTGAATAGTATAAGACCATTTTTTATTTTTCTTTCCCAAACAATATTATGCAATATATCAATCGCAATATCAAAAGTAGTAATCAAAGCAATGTATAAATAACCACACACAATAGAGACACCAATTTAACATGGTTCACCCAAGGTGGACTACTCCACGGAGAAAATATTTCACTAAAATTTTCTCAACAAATCTCTTAGGAATCCTTCCCTATTACAATGTTTATGGACCTCTATCCAAAGGAGACACCAATCCCCTAATCTAGTTTATGGATACTGATCCACAGGAGACACCAATTCCCTCATCTAGTTTATGGATCTCTATCCATAGGAGAACTCCTTATCCTCTACTCTAGCTGGTGATACTCTAGAAGGATACTGCCTCCACTGCACTGGCTTGTGGATCTCTCCACTGAAAACCTCTGACCTCTCTGTCCTGGCTAATGGATCTCTATCCACTAGAGACTATCGTCCTCTACTCTATAACCTCTAAATATTACTCTTAACTATGTCTCAAATTTGTACTAAACATAGTCCTTCAGTCTAGTACAAATCTACTAAATTTATATATCTAATCTACACTAAACACAGTCCTTCGGTATAGCACAAATCTTCTCAATATCTGTCTCAAATCTACACTAAACACAGTCCTTCAATCTCAAATATACACTAGCACAAATATGCTCAATCTCCATCCTTGGTATGGCACAAAATTGTCCTTAAATCTACACCAAATTATGTCCTCAAATCTATCCTCAAGCCTTAACACAAAGCTTGACTCAATCACAAATTAACTCTACTAGATCTGCCCAAAACCTTAACTTAAGATTTGAACAAATCAACCAATCAACTCTGCTCACAAATCTTCTCAAATACTTACCTCAAAAATTTCCACAAGTCCTCTCTAGAACTTGCTCAAACTGATCTCAAGTCTTTACCAATACTTACCTCAAATCTGCTCAACAAGTCCTCACTAGAACTTGTCCAATCTGCTCAACAAGTCTTCACCAAGACTTACCTCAAATATGCATTGTAAGCTTCGACAAAAACTTACTCAACTCAACTCAATCTATAATAGAAAACCTCTTCAATCACACAAACAATTTTAACATATAATATTCTTTTAATATTAAAGAAAAATATAGAGAATGGTTAGATACTCAATATGCTTCACACTCACAACAATGCTCAATCACTTTCAATATTTCTTACTTCACCATAGAAACAGATGGAGAATGGTTAGAGACTTAATATGTTTCACACTCAATCACTTTCAATTTCTTTATCAAATTAGTAAGGAACAATTTGTTTCACAAAACTTGAACTATCGGTTCAACACTTCCAATCAACTAATCACTCAATGAAATATTAGTCAACAATGCTTATCAAACAAACCTCACCTAACAATGATACTCATGATCTTTCACAAACCCTAATTCAAGATAGTTCACAAATTTACATGACAATGGTACTCATGATCTCTCACAAACCCTAATCAAGCATATGAAATCTTACTCAATATTTCCAATAATGCTTATCAAACAAGGTTTATAGTATCAACTTTCATTCTAGAAAACCCACATCAATCAACACTAGATATTTCACTCCAACTTAGCATTCACAACATCCAAAAATATTTCACTCCAACTTAGCATTCACAACATCCAAAAATATTTCACTCACAAGGAAGATATGCCCATACCTTTTTTTTGATGAAGAATTAACCTCAAAACCTATCTCAATCACAATCACCCTATTTTCTAATATCAAAGGTTAGATAGCAAAAACCTCTTCAAAAATCTCAAAAATAATCCCTCAAAATATCTCACCATACAAAACATCAACTCTCAATTACACCTTATAATCTCCACACTTAAAAATATAAGCCAAAAATTTATTTTAAAGAAAATAACCATTATAATATTCTTTAAACACCTTATGTTTTTCTTCAAAATAATCAATACATCAAAAATATAATTTCCTTTTCAAAACTTATAACTCCTATCTCAATCACAATAAAATATTTAACTTTCAAAAACCTTATAACTCTCTCCTAGAAAAAATAAACATGCCACATATGGGCCCTGTAGGGGACTTCCATGGTAAGTCCTCCTCTTCCCTGCAACCCATCCTTAGCTCTATCCTAGATACCTAGCCTTGTCCTGGATCCCTGACACATCCTTTGTCATTCCTCCTTGGCTGGTAGATGCTTCAGATGATATCCTTGGGGTTGGATATCACTATTCCATTTATGTTCCCCTTTACTTATTTTTTTGTGGGGTTTTAATTTGGTGCCTATGATCTAGGATGTCTCTGGGTTTTTATGGGACATCCCTGGGTCCTGTGCTAGTTCCCTAACACCCCTTTGCCCTCCTCATTGGCTGGATGGTATTGTAGATAATCTCCTTGGTTTGGGAGGTCCCTTATTATTTTATCTGCTCCATTCCATACCTTCAGGTAGGTTTTCATTTTGGTGCCTATGAACTGTGATGTCCCTAGGATTTTCTAGGATGTCCCTGGTTTTTCTTAGGTCTTCCTTTAGGTTTTTTGAGTTTCTTCAGAAACCCTTTTCCTTTTTTTTGCAAGGTCCTATTTGGTTCTAAGGATCAGAGGTTCTTTTGGTTCAGTGTGTTGTGTCTGGGGTTTTTATACTTCATGAGCAACTCTTCACAATATATTTTTGCTTGGAAGGGACCTTGTGCTTATTCCTATGGTATTGCTCTTTGCATTTCCGATTGCAGGTATGATGGTGGGTCTCAAATTTTCATGGCCTAGTAGGCCTTTGTACTGATTATTATTGTGTTCCTACAGGTCATCCTCTTCTGGTTCCCTAAAGTTGCTTGGTGGTGGCATTGGAGGTTGCTATGGAGCTCTTGCTACTTTTTTCTAGCCTGAGGGGGGACCCTATGCTTTTAGGTGGTAGCTCATGCTTCATAGTTCCTCTATTGAGGTCTCCTAGGATATCCCCACCATTTTCCTTGGCTCACATTTTTGCATTGTTGTTTCCTATGTCTCCCTTGGATTCTGAGTAGTTTCCCTGCTACAATGGGATTTCATGGCCTCTGGAGTCCCATGGTTGTTGTTCCTCTTGTAGGCCTATTCGGGATGTTGGTCCCTGTTGTTGCATCCTCCTGCTGCATCCTTGTGCATCCTCAGGTAGGAATTTTTGTGTTTCCCGCTTTAAGTTCAAATTTGAATTTTTCAAATCATTGTATTGGGTAGGATAGCCCTGTTTCAATTTTTTTGGGCGGGATTGGCTTTTTTAAATTTCCTTACCATGTGCTTCTTGGATGGTCCTTTTGCACGTGTATTTTTGGGTTGTTCTGGGCGGGTTGGTGTTATCCTAGACTTCAATGTAAAGACTTATAAGAAAAATTAATATTTTCCTTTAAGGTTATCCTCTATCCTTTCCTGTAAGGTCTTTTTCCTATTCTAAAAGGTATTCTTTATGTCTTTCCTTTGGATTTTGGTGTCTTTTTCTATGGCCTTGGGGCCTTGATTTTAGTCTCATGACTTTTTGTAATCAGGTTTTGGGATCCTTGATAAAAACCAAATTTTAATTTAATTTAATTGACCAAAAAAATAAACATGCCACATTAATATTAGGACAAAATTTAATTTAGAAAAATTAAATACCTTTTTGCCCTTGATAGGATTCGATCCCACGTTGCATTGTTAGGATTAAAGCATAAAATACGAGCAATAAAATGCGAAAATAAAACACAGAAGAAAATAATGCAATACACAATAGACACAGATTTACGTGGTTCACCCAATGTGGGCTACGTCCATGGAGAAAATAACCAGGCCTTATATTCCATCCAAAAAACCCCTCTGTACACAGCCACGCACCGAACATTACAATTAGCCGCCATACAACATCCTCTTATAAAAGTGCATTACAATTTTAGGGCAAAAACCCACCTAAAATCTACCGTCCGATCTGTGACCTAATAACAAATGGTCTAGATTTACATAGAGGAAAAAGCATCTATTTTTTGGTGCATAGTGGGTCCAAGTGCGACTGAAACAAAGGCCTCCAAATTAATCAGGCTCCACAATCAACAATCTCCCACTTGGAGACTGATCACAGTAACTCCACCGCTACTGCACTTGTTGGACTATGCTTCAACTTTGGGCCTAGAAATTTTCTCACCTTTTACTATCATGCTTTAAGACCAACTGAAACTGAGCAGGAACTCAGTTTCTCCTTGGTTACTACCTTTGTGAACATATCTGTAGGATTCTGGCTAGTGTGTATCTTCTCCAATTTTAACTATCCATCTTCCAATACTGAGCATATGAAATGGTACTTGGTATGTATGTGTTTAGTCCTGGAATGGAAAGCTGAATTCTTTGCAAGATGAATGGCACTCTGACTATCACTATATAATGTGCTATTCTCCTACTTCTTTCCCAACTCCTCCATAAACCTTTGTAACCAAATCATCTCCTTACTAGCCTCTGTAACAACAACATACTCTGCTTCTATTGTTGACAGTGCAACAACCTTCTATAATTTTGAAATCCAGCTTACTGCAGTTTCACCTATAGTAAAAACATACCCTGTGGTACTCCTCCTACTATCTATATCACCTACCATATCTGAATCGACATATCCCTATAAAGTAGTATTAGATCCTCCAAAGCATAATGCCTGAGTGATAGTACCTCTCAAATACCTGAGAATCCACTTCACTGCCTCCCAATGCTTTCTTCCTGGATTGCTCATAAACCTGCTCACAACTCCCACTGCATGTGCAATATCTAGCCTTGTGCACACCATCACATACATAAAACTACCAACTGCTGATGAATAAGGAACCTTGGACATGTAGTTCATCTCCTCATATGTCTTAGGACACATCTCTTTGGTCAGTTTGAAATGATTTCCCAAAGGTGTGCTAACAAGTTTTGCATCCTACATACTGAATCTTTCCAACACCTTCTCAATGTACTCACTCTGAGACAATGTTAATTTATGATTTTTCCTATCTCTTGTTATTCTCATACCAAGGATTTGCTTTGCAACACCCAAATCCTTCATTGCAAATGACTCTACCAATTTTATTTTGAGTACAATTATATCCTGCATGTTAGACCCTGCAACAAGCATGTCATCTACATACAATAATAGGATAATATAGTTACCATTATCCAATCTCTTAAAATAAACACAGTGGTCAGAATAACATCTACTATAACCTTGATCTGACATAAACCTATCAAATTTCATATACCACTACCTTGGAGCTTGCTTCAGGCCATACAAGCTCTTTTTCAACCTGCATACTAGTTCCTCCTTTCCTTTGACCTCATACCCTTGTGGCTGCTGCATATAAATCTCTTCCTCCAAATCCCCATGGAGAAAAGTTGTTTTTACATCTAACTGTTCAAGATGTAAATCCTCTACAACCACTAAGCTTAAAATAGTTCTAATTGAAGTCATTTTAACAATAGGAGAAAAAATTTCATCATAATCAATACCTTTCTTCTATGCAAACCCCTTTACAACCAGTCTAGCCTTATACCTCTTTTTACCTCCATCTTCTTCTTTCACCCTGTAAACCCATTTATTCTGCAATGCTCTTTTTCCTGTAGGCAACTGAACCAGATCCCAAGTCTGATTATTTATCAAGGAGTCCATCTCCTCTTTCATGCCTTGCTCCCACTTCTTCTTGGTTTCTACCTGCATTGCTTCTTCATATGTTTCTGGTTCACCAGAGTCAGACAATAATACATAATATAATGAAGGAGAGTAACGTACAGGAGGTCTACTTATCCTGGTAGATTTTCTAACAATAGTTGTAGGAGTTTGAGGTGCTAGCTATTGTTGTTGTTGTTGATTTTCTAGCACCTTTGGAGTTTCAATTTCATCAAACACTATGTATTCTATGTTTACCTTTTCCTGTTTCTTTTCCTGCAACTGATCCTTATACATGACCTTCTCATTGAATATTACATCTCTACTCCTAATGATTTTGTGATTTGCATAATCCCAAAAGCGATAACCAAAATCATTAACTCCATATCCAATGAAAAACACTTCTTGGATTTTACCTCAAGTTTAGTTCGATTTTCTTTACTAATATGCATGAAAGCTTCACAACTGAAAGTCTTTAGAAATGAGTAGTTAACAGGCTTACCTGTCCATACCTCTTCTAGAATCCCACCATCTAGGGAACTTGAAGGTCCTCTATTTATTAAATAAACTACAGTATCCACAACATCTACCCAAAATTGTAAGGGCAATCCTGCATGTAATCTCATGCACCTAGCACGTTCCATGATAGTCCTGTTCATCCTTTCTGACACACCATTTTCTTGTGGAGTTCCTAGAACCATCTTCACTCTATGAATCCCATGGTATGAACAGTAACTGTCAAACTCTTTGTTGTAGTACTCACCTCCATTATCAGATCTGAGACACTTTAGCTTATTTCCTGTCTCATTCTCAACCAAAGCTTTCCATTTCTTAAAGGTATCAAAAACATCTGATTTCTTTCGAATATAGTAAACCCAAGTTTTTCTAGTTGCATCATCAATAAATGTAACATAATAATAAGAGCCACCAAGAGATGATACCTGAGTTGGTCCCCATACATCTGAATGTACAAGCTCTAGCTTTTCACTCTTCTTTTCTTTTCCAACTCTGAGAAATCTGACTCTTTTCTATTTTCCATAAACGTAGTTCTCACAGAAGTCTAAATCAACCTACTTCAAACCTGGCAACAAATTCCTTGAGTGGAGAATCTGCATCCCCTTCGCACTCATGTGCCCAAGCCTATGATGCCATGAAGTTGTATCCACTCCTGTAGAAGCTAAAGCAATAGAAATATCAGTATTACCAGTACATACATACAATGTACCTTCCTTATTTCCTTTTGCTAATAACATTGATCCTTTAGCAACCTTCCATGAATTTGCTGAGAATGTAACTGTACATCCTTCACTATCCAACTGCCCTATGGAAATTAGATTTCTTCTTAAATCAAGAATATGCCTTACCTCTTTCAACAACCATTGGTTTCCATTTGGTAACTTTATCTGTATGTTACCCTTTCCAACAATTTTACATGGTCTATCATCACCCAAATAGACCTGTCCAAAATCACCTTGAACATAATCTAGAAAATATTTCCTATGGGGTGTGGCATGATATGATGCACCAGAGTCTAGCACCCAATAATCATTAATATTATCTAGTGAAATAATTAAGGCATCTTGCAATACATCACCTGCTACGTTTGCTTCCTGATTACCCTATTTTTCTTCTCCCTATTTTTATTTTTGATTCCAATAGTCTCTTTTTAGGTGTCCTTTCTTCTCACAATGCCAACATTCCAACTACTTCCCTTTGGATTTGGATCTACCTTTCTTTGATTTTCCATGATTCCCTAGGATTTTTCCTCTCTCCCTTTGTCTCCCCCTATTCTCTATAGTCAAAGCATTACCTGATGTTTCACCTGTGCTTTTTCATCGCATTTCCTCGCTAAGGATAACACCAATAACATCATCAAACTTTAAAGTATTTGAACCAGAGATAGAATTACTCACAACCATTACCAAGCCATTCCAGCTTTCTAGCAATGAGCACAAAATCAAGAGAGCCCTAACCTCATCATCAAAGTTTACTCCTACAGAACTTAACTGATTTGTAACCATGTTAAATTCATTTAAATGATCAGTAATAGACCCACCTTCTGACATCTGCATATTAAATAAATGTTTCATAAGAAATACCTTGTTCAAAGCTGAGGGTTTTTCATACAATTTAGCCAACGCATTCATTAAACCCTCCATTGTCTTTTCCTTTGAAATATTGAAGGCCATCGATGATGCCAAGCACAACCGTATTGTTCCTAGTGCTTTTCTATCCAGAACTTCCCATTCTTCATCTATTGTTGATGACGACTTCTTTGCTATTCTACCTAATGGTAGGTAAAGATCTTTTTGATAAAGATAATCCTCCATTTGCATCTTCCATAGCTGGTAGTTTTGGCCATTAAACTTCTCAACCCTAAATCTACCTTCTTCTACCATTGCTCCCACTCGAACTGGAAAACCCTCCTTTCAAGTGCATTTTTCAAACCCTAAGCTCTGATACCAGTTGTTAGGATTAAAGCATAAAATACGAGCAATAAAATGCAAAAATAAAACACAGAAGAAAATAATGCAATACACAATAGACACAAATTTACGTGGTTCACCCAATGTGGGCTACGTCCATGGAGAAAATAACCAGGCCTTATATTCCATCCAAAAAACCCCTTTGTACACAATCACGCACCAAACATTACAATTAGTCGCCATACAACATCCTCTTATAAAAGTGCATTACAATTTTAGGGCAAAAACCCACCTAAAATCTACCGTCCGATCTGTGACCTAATAACAAACGGTCCAAATTTACATAGAGGAAAAAACATCTATTTTTGGCTTTGGGGACATTTTCGTCGAAACCCTCACTAGGGGGGCTCCAAATAATTATCGTCACCCAAAAAACTAAAATAAACATGCCACATTAAATCTTAGGACCATATTTAATTTAGAAAAATTAAATACCTTTTTGCCCTTGATGGGATTCGATCCCACGCTGTGCTGCCACCAGTTCCCTAGCTACATCTCAACTTCCATGTGATCTAGGCACTCACCTTAAACTCCAAAAGTGCCTCGTACACTTTGTATTAGGTGTTGGGTGCCTAAACCAAAAATTATCCACATAAAACTTTCGTCAGGGTTCGATCACGGCTTCTCCTACCTAGCTAAAGCCTTAAGTCACAACCGCTTGCCACTAGCCCAACCACCTTGGTTGGTTATGAGGCTTAGGGCCTCTCTTGCCTTATCCCTTTGTTGGTGCCAAATGAAACAAAAAAAATTTAACTTCTTCCTTGCACGCAAATCGCAAAAATCGCAGGCTCTCTAGTGATTCGAATGAAGGTAAGTTTTAATCCAACCAAAGGCACATGGTATTTATACCATTGTGCTATCTCCTTTAGCATGTTGGCAGATGGAAGACATACTTAAATTAAATTGGATTAACCTTGTGCTAATAATTTTAATTTTTGCTTTTATAACCCTAACCTTAGGGTTAATTAAATTAGATTATAATTAATTTAAATCTTTAGGTCTTGACCTTAGACCTTTATTATTATAATAAAATATTATAATATTATTTTTCTTGGGTCTTCCTATTGCTCTTTAGACCTCATCTGACCACCTTGAATATTATAATAGGAGGTAGTATAATATTATTTCCTTTAGGCCTAGAAGCAATCTTTCTCTTGCATTGCTTACTGAAACTAATCCTTAACATCTTTCCTTTTTCCCTGCTCATTGTGTTGGAAATATGAGCAAGCTTAGTTTTCATTGATGTCAAAAGTCAGTTTCAGTGAGCAGTGCAAGAGGAAGAATTTCAAGAGTCAGTTTCAAAAATAAGGTGATCAAATAAGGTCTACAAGAGAAGTTAGAAGGCCCAAGAAAAATAATATTATACTATTTTATTATAATATTAAAGGTATAATGAAAAGACCTAAATTAATTATAATAATTTCATTATAAATTAATTTGTAATTTAATTTAATTAGCCCTATGGTTATTAAATTAATTATAAGTTAATTATAATAAATTTATTATTAATTAAATTATAATCTAATTTAATTAACCCTAAAGTTAGGGTAGTAAGGCAAAACGAAATGCGCCGACATCATGAATAAATCCCTCTACTGATGTCTAATTTTGTCGTGGCATAAAGGTATAAATACCATATGCCTTAGTGGAAAAGAACTCACCTTCGTTCGAATTACTCTAAGCCTATGATTTCTGCGATTTTTGTGCGAGGAAGAAAACAAAAGTTTTTTTTTCTTGTGTGCACCAGCAAAGGAACAAGGTCGGCGAGGCTATAAGCCTCATATCCATCTAGCGGGTTGGCCTGGTGGTAAGTGATTGTGACTTAGGGCTGTGGCAAGTGAGAGGATTCATGATCGAATATCAGTGGTAGTTTTGGTCAAGGTTTTTTTTGGGCACAAAAGGAAGCAGTGCACTCTTTTTGGTTTAGGTACCAAAGGGAAGCATATAGAGCATGTGGTTCTCCTTGCTTCCAAGGTGAGCACCTAGCTCATGCAACGGTTGGATCCATGGCTAGGATGCTAGTGGAAGCATAGCATGGGTTCGATTCCCACCAAGGGCAAAAGGTCTTTAACAATTAGGTCTTTAACAATAATGATTATAGACAAGGTTTAACCAACATCATTCAACTCAACATTAACCTTGCAGAATTCAACCAATCACTACATGACAAGGAAACTAGTAGACATCCTTTTCCCTTCAAATATATTTGAACAAAACAACCACCAACATAAATCACCAATGCAAAGAATAACTTGCTCAAATCAATCTCAATGGAGTAAGCCCAAACATGAATCAAGTAAAGCATTAACTTGATCAAAACAACCTCTATGGAAGCAACTCAACCATCAATCTCAAAACAGCAAACTAAGGGTTTCACCATCTCAATGCAAGTAGCAAGACTTACTAGAACCAATGATAGTCGTAGCTTTTACTTCCCAACTTTTGCGCAATTCGAATTTCTTTCACACAATTGCTTTGGACTATAGGTTATGGCTTATATAGCCAAACTTCCATGCTATGCATGACGTCGACGGGAGGATAATTCGAAATTTTCGAATTAATATTATTTTGGCACCTTCAAAACAACTTTAAGGTTTATGAAACCCTTTTGATTATTTAAAAAATAATAATCAAAGGTCTTTTAGACCTTAGACCTTAGGTGGAGAACCCATTAAATTATTAAAATAATCTAATCACTAAATCAAATAAATAATTAATTAAAAAACCTTAAAAAGGTTTTATTAATTAAGTTATTTAATTAATAAGTGTTTCCAACCTTTGCATTAAGTCGAGAGTGGTTTTGAGAAAACCCCTTAATGCATCCACCTGGTTTTAATAAAAACCCTTAAACCTGCCATGGTTTTGATAAAAACCTTTTCATCTGCCACATGGAATCTCTCCGAAATCTTCTAGAAAATATTCTTTGGAATATTCAACCTTTGAAGCCAATAAATCCTCTTGACATTAATGTCAGTTCCTTTTGACATCAATGACAACTCATAGACAAGAAGCTAGGATCTCAAACCCAAAATTGCCAACAAAGTGATAGTTTCATTCTCATAGCTTATACGGATGCAAATTGGGCTGGAAGTATTGATGATAAAAAAAGTACAAGTGGAGGAGCATTCTTTCTTGGATACTATTTGGTCTCTTGGTTAAGCAAGAAACAAGCATCAATTTCCTTATCTACAATAGAGGTAGAGTATATTCCAATGGTTGCCAGTTGTACACAGGTATTATAGATGAAGTGAACTCTAGAGGATTTTAAGATAAAACATGATCATCCTATTCCCATACTATGTGATAATACAAGTGCTATAAATATCTCAAAGAATCCATTGATGCACTCCAAGACAAAGCACATTTTGATTAAGTATCATTTTCTAAGAGAGTAAGTGATAGATAAATAGATCAGGTTGGAATATGTTACTACAAAGGAGCAGATTGCAAATATTTTCACTAAGCCACTTCCAAAAGAGACTTTTGAGTACCTGCAATAAAAGTTGGGAGTAGTTATACTCCCACCCCAGAATTAACCACCTCAAGAGGAGGTGGGGGAGGGGCTAATCTAAGAGTCTCATTCTTAGCCCCGAGCCCCAAATGTGACCCTTTGCCATTGATGACAAAGAGGGAGATATTTGAGTTAGGGGGAGAGAATTTAGTTAGGGGAGTAATTTCTTAGGTGGAGTAGAACATAAAAAGGTAAAAGGAATCATAAAAGTAAAATGGGTTACCATCAATGACAAAGGGGGATATTGTTGGAAATATGAGCAAGATTAGTTGTCATTGATGTCAAAATTCAGTTTCAATGAGTAGTGCAAGAGGAAGGATTTCAAGAGTCAGTTTCAAAAATAAGAAGGTGATCAGATAAGGTCTACAGGAGAAGTTAGAATGCCCAAGAAAAATAATAATATAATATTAAATGTATAATGAAAAGACCTAAAGTAATTAAATTAATTATAATAATTTCATTATAAATTAATTTATAATTTAATTTAATTAACCCTATGGTTATTTAATTAATTATAAGTTAATTATAATAATTTTATTATTAATTAAATTATAATGTAATTTAATTAACCATAAAGTTAGGGTTGCAAGGAAAAAAGAAATGCGTCGAAATAATGAATAAATCCCTCCACTGACATCTAATATTGTGGTGGCATAATCGTATAAATACCATATGCCTTAGTGGCAAAGAACTCACCTTCATTTGAATTACTCTAACCCTACGATTTCTACGATTTTTGTGCAAGGAAGAAGACAAAATATTTTTATCTTGTGTGTGCCAACAAAGGAACAAGTTTGGCGAGGCTCTAAGCCTCATATCCATTCGATGGGTTGGCTTGGTGGCAAGTGGTTGTGACTTAGGGCTTTGGCAAGTGGGAGGACCCACGATCCAATCTCAATAGCAGTTTTGGTGATGATTTTGTTTGGACACCAAAGGAAGTAGCGCACTCTTTTTTGTTTATGCACCAAAGAGAATCATATAGAGTACATCATGCTCCTTGCTTCCAAGGTGAGCACATAGCTCACACGATGGTTGGAGCCATGGCTAAGGCACTAGTGGAAGCGTAGTGTGGGTTCTATTCCCACCAAGGGCAAAAGGTATTTAAATTTTTCAAATTTAATTTTTGTCCTAAGGGTGTTTGGCATAAGATTTTAGGGAGATATAAGGGTTGTGAAAGTTGATTTTTATATTGTGATTTTTGGTGATTAGAGTGTTGAATGAAGTGATAAGGCTTTATATGGTTTTGAATGTTATTTCAAAAAAAAATCTTATTTGGATTAATATTTGAAAGGAGTAATAAGGTTAATTGAGTTCTCATGTTTTGTATGGTGAAAATAATTTTTGATAAAATTATTGATTAAAATTCTAAGAAGGTTTTTGCTACCTAACCCTTAAAATTGGCAAAGAGAGTAATTGTGATTGAGATAGGTTTTTAAGGGCAATTCTTCATCAAACAAAAAGGTATGGGCACATCTTCCTTGTGAGTGATTGTTGGATTTTGTGAATGCTAAGTTGGAGTGAAAAGGGTTGTTTGATAAGCATTGTTGAGTTTGATTGCTAAAGGTTTTTCTGAGTGAAAATTTATGATAATATCCTTTTTTGATAAGCATTGTTGTAAATATTGAAGTAAAGCATTCATATTCTTGAACTAGGGTTTGTGCAAGATCATGAGTATCATTGTTATGTGAAGTTGAGAACTATCTTGAACTAGGGTTTGTGCAATATCATGAGTATCATTGTTATGTAAGATTGTTTTATAAGTATTATTGACTAATTTTTTATTAAGTGATTGATTGAGTGAAGTAAGATTTTGTGAAAGCTTACAATATATATTTCAGGTAAGTTTTGGTGAAGACTTGTTGAGCAGATTGGATAAGTTCTAGAGAGAACTTGTGGATATATTAGTGTGAGATTTTATGGAAGCTTACTAGGCAAAGTTGATTGATTTGTTTGTTCAAACCTTGGGTTAAGGTTTGGAGTAGATATAGCAGAGTTGATTTGTGATTGAGTCAAGCTTTGTGTTAAGGCTTGAGGATAGTATTGATGATAGAGTTTTGTGCAGATTTGAGGATAGGTTTGAGCCATACCAAAGACAAAGATTGAGAAAATTTGTACTAGACCAAAGGACTATGTTTAGTGTATATCAAAGATAGAGATAGAGCAAATTTGTGCTAGACTAAAAGATTGTGTTTAGTGCAAATTAGAGATAGATATTGAGTAGATTTGTGCTAGATCAAAGGACCGTGTTTAGTGCAAATCAGAGACAGAGATTGAGAAAATTTGTGCTAGACCAAAGGACTATGTTTAGTACAAATTTGAGACTGAGATTAGGGTATTGGTGTCTCCTTTGGACAGAGGTCCATAAACATTGTAATAGGGAAAGGATTCCCAAGAGAATTTATTTGAGAAATGTTTATAAGGAATATTTTCTTCGTGGAGTAGCCCACATTGGGTGAACCACATTAAATCATGTCTCTCATGTGTGTGATGCTTTGTGTGATGTTTATTGCTTTAATATTATTGATGTTATCATATGGATTAAAAAGGAAAAAGTTTTATCTTATACTGTTCACTCCCCATCTCAGTATAGGCACATGTTCTTCACATTGAAACTGACTCTTGACATAATTGACAACAAAACCTGCTCATATTTCTAATAATATTCCCCTTTATCATTGATGGAAACCCATTTACCTTTTACCATTAGCTTTACCCCCTTTTTTTTTTCTCCCTTGTAAAACTACTCCCCCTAACTGAATGCTCTCCCCCTAACTCAAATATCCCCCCCTTTGTCATCAATTGCAAAGGTTCACCTTTGGGGCTCAAGGCTAAGAATGAGACTCTTAGCTTAGCCACTCCCCCACCTCCTCTTGAGGTGATTAATTCTAGGGTGGGGGTATTTCTACTCCCAAAATACACTAATATTTACCTTTGTCCACTTTTTTCCTCAATTGATCCTTTTGATTCCTCTGACTATTCATGTTCCTTCTTGTCTCTAGAATTTTTGCTCTACACCACTTTGTTGTATGCCCATAATTATTGCATTTATCATACTTAATGTTGTTATTCCTTGGAGGTGAAAATATCTTGGGATTTATCCTGGTGAAGCTTGAAGTAGGGAAAAATGGTGCACCTAAATATGGGCAACAAATTGCATCTATCCCATAAGTCTAATGAGCATCAAATCGAAAGCATAAAAGTAAGATGGAGGAGATAACAAATAACAAGAAATAAAATAAAGAAAATTGATTTCCTATTAATTGGGTGGATCAAATCCAAGTTACAAATACGTCCCCTTTGATTTCTCAAGTGATTGATACAACTATTACAAATTTTGGGTTCCCGAGGATTAAAATCCTTCAAGATAATTTGTTGCACATCCAATGTCTTTCCGCATACGCACACTCGAAGTGGGTGAGCCAAAGGTTGATGCTACTTGTATTGCTGATATTTATGTCCTGCATTGCTTTCCCAATGTGATGTATGACCTGCACCTAGACACAAGCAAACAAGAAATGTTAAATAGCAAGTGTATATGATCTAAAACATGTAATCCCCACAAGAAAGAAAGGAGCATATGTAGCGTGCCTATACAAAATCAACTTCAAATTCTATGAAATTATAGGGGTAAGTAAAATAAGAGGTTTTGGGAAGATATCACTAGAATTGCATTGAAATTGCATCTATAGACATGGCATAATCGTAGTGCGCTTCTCCAACCTACAAAACCTAATCCAAGAAATTTATGTCCCTAAACATATACAAAACATATGAAACTTATAAATAATGCATAAAATAAAATTTTAAGACAACCCATATGGTTAGATTTCATAAATCAAGCTTATATCCCAAAGCATATTCCGATGGGTCCCATAATCCTGTAAAAACTTCCAATTGTAATATCTCGTTCAATATAACTCATAAAAGCATGAAATTTGAACTACAACATAATATGATAATATATAAAATACCTATTTAAAAATAGTCACAAAATTATTGATATATTTATATTCATTCTAGGGTGGGACGAATAGGACTGTCACAAATTGGGGGGTGCTCAGGGGAGGGACGCCCACCGATTCTACCTAAATTTTGCCACTTTCCACTAGGGAATGGTCTAAAACACTAAGGGGGTATTTTCTTAAAATTTGGGGTGGAAATTCACTCTATTGATGGGTCTTTGTAAACAAATTGTCTCTTTGAGTCACTCAATAACCTCCTTCGCTAAGAAGAGATCGCGAGGGAAAGAGAGCACAATTAGGTGAGGGGAAATCTCGACAGTGCTCCGTTGCATAAAAATTAAAATCCTCTCTCCCTTTTGTGTAGAAAATACATCCACTTTATAGCCACAGGGGGCTCATGTGCAAAATGGCATGCGTGGCAAGAGGCACCACTTGGCCACTGTGGTGGCATTCATTGGAGGGGGAAGAGAATATCCCAAATTGGCCTCCCTTATAAATCATGGCATAAATATGTTGTGTGCTCTGACTTGTAGGTGTGCGTAGGTAGGATAAATGACTATTTCTAGATGTCATTTTTCTAGATTTAACTTTTTTCCAGTCAAACCTGCTATTCACCCCACCTTGGGATGAATGCTGCTATTTGCTCTAGGGTGGGACGAATAGGATCTGTATTCATGCCAAGGTGGGATGAATAGGAAAAAGGTACCAAAAGATCCCAAAAATGGCATGGAACCTTCCAAAACCTTGCACAAAGTGGCTAGAACCATTGTATACCTTCTGAGGGTTGCCCTAGAGGCCTTGGTGCATCAATTTAGCTCTTGCTTTCAGTATCATAATTGGATTGAATAGATTTTAGTTTCTACAGATGCCTTTTTTGAGATGCATTATGTGTAGCATAGTTCTAAGAAAAAATAGATGACTAAAATATTCAATGATTGAGGTTATTCAGTAACCTAACCAACTTTAGATGCCCCAATCCTGGAAAGAGCATGTGTTCTTGAATGCTTTCTTCTGACGAGCTAAGGAACTTGCTTGATCTTGGACATTGTTATTTCATGAAGAGGTGAGGCCTATGCTTCCATTATGTTAGCAATGTCAAGTGATTTAATTGCTCTTTTGTGCTTGTTTACTGCCCCAAGCAGGAGCATGATTATCTTTGTCAATGATTCTTTAAAAAAACATAATTTGCCTTGTTGTGGCTGATCCACAACACACCCCAAAATTGGGGACCCATATTTTTTGCATGCTTTCAAAAGGAATCTCAGTGACCCAGATGCCAAAATTCAAGAAAAAGGGGCAAAAATGCACAAGTGTAGAAAATGTCGCAAAATTGTGACATGTCGCGAAATCGTGACCTATCGCGCCATCGTTGCCGAAAATCAGAAAAGTGTCACAAAATCGTGACATGTAGCTCCGTCGCAGTCGAAATAGGAGAGATAAAGGAGAAGCAGAAAGGCGTAGCAAAATCACGACATGTCACAAAATCGTGGGTCAAACCAGTCAAAGCAGCGTCGAGTGAAAAACGTCGTGAAATCGTGACAGGTTGCAGCTAAAGTAGTATGGATGAACAAAACATCGTGAAATCGTGACAGGTTGTAGCCAAAGCAGCACAGAGTGAAAAATGTCATGAAATCGCGACAGTTTGCAGGTAAAAGGCATGAAGTGAAAAAAGTGTCGTGAAATCGTGACAAAATCAAGCGAAAGGGCATAGAATAGAGAAGCGTCGCGAAATCGCGACATGTTGCAGCTAAAGCAGTTCGAAAGTGAAAAGCATCGAGAAATCATGAAAAAAAGTTGGAAAAGTGTACGGAAGTGAAAAACATCGCGAAATCGCGACAAATTACAGCCAAAGGGGTGCCGAGCGAAAAATGTCGTGAAATCACGACAAATTGCGAGTGGAAGGCATGAAGTGTAAAATGGTCGTGAAATCGTGACAACATTGAGCGAAAATGCACAAGTGTAAAATGCGTCATGAAATCACGACAAAAACGAGCAAAAGGGCACAGAATGGAAAAGCGTAGCGATTTTGTGACAGATTGCGGCCAAAGGTGTATCAAGTGAAAAACGTCGCGAAATCGCGACAGGTTGCAGCAAGGCAGTCCGAAAGTGAAAATCGTCGTGATTTCGTGACAAAAAATAGGCAAAGGGTATGAAATAGGAAAGTGTCACGATTTCACGATAGAAAGCTGCGAAAGAGAAAAAAAGTGAAAGACGTAGCGATTTCGCGACGGGTTGTGGCCGAGAGTGTACGAAACAGAAAAGCATCGCGATTTCGTGACATGTCGCAATTTCGCGACATGTCACGTTTTCGCTGAGCAAGAAGGCAAGGAGGCTGTTGGCCGAGAAACGTCGCGATATCGTGACCTATTTCATTTTCGCTGTGTTAACAGAGGAACAAGTTGCATGCATGAAAACATCGTGATTTCCATGGGACCATTACAAAAGGTGCAAAAAGCGTGAGACACTTGTCATACAGGTGTCAGAGTTGCAGAAGTGTTACATGCAACGAAAGATTTCGAACGTTTCGGCATCGAGCATGAAGTAAAAGCATCGAAAAGGCAAGAATTTGAAAAGACGCATTCTGGGAGGTGAAATGAAGCGACGCAAGTGAACCGAAGAGCCGTGCTAGACAGTATAAAATTGAAAGCGCAGATTGAGTAGGGGGTTGGAAATTGTTGCTAGCAGAGTTGCAGAGACAAGGGCTGCATGCCATTCTGGACCTGCACTTGGAGCAATTTCCTTCATTTGTTCTGGAATATTTAAACCTGGAACATTCTGTAAATGTAACTGACATATCATTTAATATAGAAATACAGAGAGTTGGCATCTCATTGATGAGAAAGAAGGAGTTATTTTTGCATGCATGATTTAATGTTTATCTTTCCATTTCAGATTTTAGGTTTATAGATGGAGTTTAATGCGAGTTCTCTCGGTTGCCTCATGCGAACGCTTAAAATATAAAATTACAAGAAAACCCTAGAAACCCGCACCTAGCTTATCAGGATTGTGCGAATGTGCAGATTCAATAGGTTAGGTTGCATGTAGAAACCTCATTATCTTCGGTTTCATCGAATTGATGACAACATTCTGGATGTAGTTTAGTTGTATCTTCTTTTGCATTCCTTTTATTTTCAAACCCTCATTTTAGTTTCTACATTTTAATTATTCTTATTCAAGTAAATAACTGAAAATCCACCACAGCCTAAGATCAAATAGATTTATTTCTTACATTTGTTCATTTGGAGTCCATTGCAAATTCAAAGTAAATAAACCACAGTGCCCCTTGTTAACATCCACTTGCAACCCTAAGGTATTCCTAGCATTCAAATTGAAAGCATCATTGGTGAGTGAAGAACTAACACAATAGGAACCTTGGAGAAATTATTCGGTCATAATTTCTTTGCAAGTAGAGGATTTTGGGACTCAGATCCTACCGGAGAGTGTGCTTTCACAATTGGGTGAAAACACCACTCAACAGATTTGCGCTAGAAGGAGGGCTGAATTGGTTTATTTTATTTTGATTTTCATACATGATTAATATCGTTTTGATTTAATTTTGAAATCATATTTTAAAACTCACAAACAGCTAAACTACAACTTTTGTTTTCTTTTGTTGCAGGTTTTTTTGAAATAATCGAGGGTTTCATTAGGCATGCTGGACCCACTGTGTCGTATTGCGACCAGGTCCCAAACAACCAGAGAAACCATTTTTCATGACCTTACTGGTACTCCCAAGAATAAAACCAAGCAAGTCGTAAGCTCACCAGTCACAAAAGACCTTTTTTCTCCAGGAACATCGAGTGGACCTACACCCGTAATATCAGTTGCCACTAGTGTGCCTATAGTCAGTAATATTTCTTCTGCTATTGTAGGTTTGTCTTCATCGATTTTGAGTCAAATGGCTCAAGCTCCAACAACTCCTTAGTATGGAGCTAACAATACTCCTTTGAACATTGTTGGGGATATCCATGAAATCCCCAAGAACATTGAAATATTTTTTCCTAAATACAAACCAGATGGCCCAAGAACAGCACAAGAACATATCCAAGCCTATAGGGATGTTTTAATTAGGCTGCAAGTTCAATATGAAGATGTGGCTTGCAAAATTTTCCCCATGAGCTTAGATCCAATAGCATATGAATGGTATATATGCTTACCAACTGGTTCAATCACTTCTTGGACACAAATGGAAAATGCCTTTGTTAATCAATTTAGGTCACCCTTGGATCCCGCAACCATTTACAATCAGTTTATTACATGCAAAAGGGGCCAGGGGGAACCGATCAGAATGTTTAATCAGAGATTCCAAAAGTGCTATAATAGAGTAGTTCAGAATTTTTCCATCGATCTTGCAGTGGCTTTGCAGATATATTTTGGGGCGTTGGACCCCATGACAACCATGTTTGCAAGACGAAATCCTCAAGTCACCACGCTGGCTCTAGCCTATAATGAAGCCATGACCATCGAGTAGCAAATGACACCACAAGGCTATGGATTTCCCTAGATGCCTATGATGGGACAATATGCTCCATATGGTCAAGCTCCCTTGGCAAATCAGATCATGGCATCGCAAATGCCAAACATGAACGCCTTCCCATACCAGCAACCGTATCCACCAGCACCTGCGTATGCACCCATTCCAATCCAACCAATCACATCCATTCCACCTGTTCTCGCATTTTTATAGAATAGTCAATCGACTACGCAAGGAACCAACCAAGTCAATCCTCAGGCCTGTTGGTCATGAATCTGCCATAGGAAAGGATTTTACAAGTGCGCCCTAGACCCGGCCAACATTGAAAGGCTGGAAGCAAGAAATGGCTCCCAGACCAATCTCCAGAGTGGGCTGGTTCCCTTTACTATTCTAAAATTGGTTTAAGATAAGGGTTGCTGGAAAGAGATTTAAAAGTTGCAGAAAGAAATGGGAAATATGGCCACAGGCCGAAGTGATGGGATCAAAAAAACAATAGCAGGAAACTACAAACGCAACAACAAGTAACATAAGGAATTAGCTTAATCCTCGCACAATCACATGCAGCAAATCCCTCCAAACCCACATTCCAGAAATCATACCTCGACCGCAATATTTAAATCCAAAAGCAGAATTTAAATGTAACAGCAATGCAGGAGTATGAATGCTATTAGAAATGCAGAGAAACAGAAAAGAAATTCATCCATGCAAACGCTTGAAAAATTAGAAGTTGATCCTTTTATTCCCGCAAATACAATTCTAGTCTCTAGCAGCAAGTTTTTCCAACCCTTGTAAATGAGAATTACATTGGTTTTTATAGAGGTCCGTCCTCTTTGCAGCATTAAAAATGTGCCACCACCCCTCTCGTGATCTACAATTGTGCATTGGAAATTACATACACGATCCCCTTAGTTGCAACAAAAATTAAATACAATTAGACGCTAGCGGTCTTCTTCATTAAATTCGTTTTTGAAAATATGCATGAAACCGTTACGACAATCCACGAACAGCAGCCTCGAATGCATTAAATCTTCAATCTTGGTGGCCTGGGCGCGTCTTTTACTTTGAATGCCTTGGAAATCCGCAAATCATTAAATTCGGGTCAGCATTAAATCATCGGAAATCAAAAAAATCTCCTCGGCCGTTCACACTGTGCTTTGGCGAAAAACAGTTGGAGGTCGCGAAAATGCGACGGGTCACGAAATCGTGACATGTTTTAACTCCGTACACTTTGACCACCTTTGACCCACAAAAATGGCACCTGTAGCGATATCGCTATGTCTTTTGGTCGTTGGCTCCTTTCTTCGCTTTGCTCCACGAAAATGGAACATGTAGCGATATCGCTACATGTTTTGGGCACTTTGTACGGCTTCATGGACGGGTCACGAAAATGGAACACTTCTTGCCCTTTGCATGTCTTCTATTCTTTCCTTATCAAGAATTCGCTATGCACTTGAGTCATTCAAGCATTTCAATCAACGCGTCATGAAATCGTTGTCATCTCCTTGTCTTTTGTTTGATTCTCTTCGCACTCCGCCTTGTCGCCCAAAACTTGCAGCGAATCGCTACATTTTCTATGCCTTTTGCGAAAATAGTCAGCGCATCGCTACCATTCTTGCATCTTGGACTCTTTGTAAATAAACACCCCGAGCTAGAATATGCAACCTTAGAAATAAAATAGCTTACAACTTGGAATATGCGGCCTTAGACACCTCCCTTAACAATGCTCGACGAAAATGTGCAGCGCATCGCTGCACTTTTGAACACTTAGACCCTTGAAGCCAAACGCCGCGCGATTTCGGAACGTCAGCGAATCGCTGCACTTTTTAGACTTAAGGCTTTTGGAGCCACTACTCCGCGAAAATGAGACGTTAGCGCGTCGCTGCAATTTTACCACTTGAGCCTTTGAAGCCAATCACCGCGCGATTTTAAGACGTGCAGCGCATCGCTGCACTTTTTGCTTTAGACTCCCTCTTGCAACCACTGCCCGCGATTTTGAGACATTGCAGCGCATCGCTGCAAGTCTTGCTTTGAACTCTCCTTCGCTCGAACACGCAGCGCGTCGCTGCAAGTTTTGGCACTTAAGCTCTTCTTCGACCAATATGCAGCGAATCGCTGCACTTTGCACCACTTGAGCCTTTTGAAACCACTGCGTCACGAAAATAAGACGTCAGCGCGTCGCTGCAAGTTTAGCACCTTAGTCTTCGAAGCCGCCAGCATCACGATTTTGGAACATGTTAGCGATGCACTGCAACTTTTGCTTTAAGTCTTTGGCTGAGATTTTCGTCGCGATTTCGCGACAATTTGTCGCTGTTCCTCCTTTGCCTTCCGAAAGTCGTGAAAATGGAACACGTCGCGATATCGCGACGGTTCTCTTTGGCTGCATGCGTTGACCGCGTTGACCGTGATTTTGCGACATGTCAGCGAATCGCTGCAATTTCTGGACTTAGTTATTTTTTGCTCCTTTTTGCTCAAAACCGCATCAAAGCCTGTGTTAGTATAAAAATAAAATCTGCAACAGCTTAAACAATATTTCAATCAAAATCAATGTGGCAAAAATGCCAACATTCTTGGCGGCTCGCGGGGTATACAGCTCGCTGTATGCAAGAATCCAGGCCTTAGTCCATTGGGCACAGAGTCATATCCGAACAGAAGGCGGGCTGCTGCAATATTTTCTTCGGCTGAAAAGGTGAAACTGGAAGAACCTGCATAGAATTGGTTATGAAATAAATGGAGTGGGAGGGTGGAGTGAGATCTTGCGATTGCGCAAGCGGTGACTGCAATGGAATGAAATGATGGAGTGAGCAAGTGATGTGATAGACATAACAACAGAATGCGGCTATACTACCATCTGCAATGAATGTGTAATGAATGTAAGTGAACGTAAGGAATGGAAGCGGAAATATAAAGGCTGTGGAATGAAAATGAACTAGACTGTTAGCAAATGCGTAAAAAGACAAAACGTAGAGGAAAGGGAGAAGAAGGAAAGGGAACAATGAGAATGGGGAAAAGAAACAGCAGTCGTGGCCTGCTTTTTATTACTATAGAAGAAAAAGGAGGAAGAAAATGAAGAAAGGAAAGAGAGGAAAAGGGAAAGGGAAAAGAAGAATTTTTTGAAAGCCATCAACTGCTGGGAAAGGAGGAGACAAAAGGAAAAAACAAGCACCTACAGCTCGCAGACAACAAAAGAGCTGAGATGAACAGTAATAACCATACCTCTTTTTTTTTCTTTTTTTTTTTTCCTCTTCTCTTTTCTATTTTTTTTTTGTTTTTTCAAAATACTATATACAATAGTTCACGACATGATTGGCATGTCGCCACCAGAAACCTAGTCTCAGAGGGTTATCCAGTAAATCTGCAATGTCCCGACCAGATCCAATCATACTTGAGTCGGTTCTTGAAATTGGGTTGGCTCCTTCCTGAAGTTCTCCATGGTGCGAATAGGATGCAATGCGGAAGATTATCCTTCTTACTAGTACCCACATGGAGGACTTCTTCAGGTACTGGATGTAGTGGCTGGAACCAACACCACCACTTTGTAGACTTTATTGGCTGTGGGCTGAGTACAGGCTCCTCTAACTCCTTGATGTGATCACAGGGCTCTTCAAGTGAGAAATCTGATTCTGGGATCTCCTCAGGCTCTGGAATTTGAACTTGTTCTTCTACTTGGCCCATCTCTTGATGAAAACTGCAAGCAACCATATTGTTCATTGCTGGAAAAGTTCTTGCATGTTCCAATCCTTGACTTTGGACGAGATCTGTCCCTTGAACTCCACATGACTGCATCTCAGGTTTCTGCTCAGTATAAGGGATCTGGCATGAAAAGTACTATGCAGGGTAGACAGGAGCAGCAACCACCGGAGAAGGTAATGGAGTTTCTCCCCACGGTAACTTTCTCGATAAGAGCAAAAGTTGTTCCGCTCGCACTGCTTCCTCAAAGATTTGTGGGAACCGTTGTTCACCTGATCGCAACAAAAAGAGACCTATGTCGAAATTAAAAGCTCGAACATAAAAGAGGTGGGCTTGGGTGGGTGATGGACGGATCTTCTCCGGAATTCTCTTCCAACTTATCAAGAATCGGACATTGAAGTCCGTGATGCTTTCTTGAGGTGCTCTCTTGATGTACATGAAAAATTGGTAGAGATCCAAAGAACTGTAGAAAGGATCTTCGTCAAATCTTCTGATCAGTGCCCCCGCTAGATCATCCCATGAGCCGATGCTTTGACGTTTGAGCAATCTGTACCACTGCAATGCTCTTCCTTCCAAAGACTGAACCAGAAGTCGGATCATGACATCTTCGTGTTCTATGACATGGATCATGGACGGAGTAGCAATGTCTTCAACATGTGCCAGAGCCATGCCTTCGGTACCATCATATTTTTCCAGGTTCTTCAGGGCACCTTCGGGAATTTCATGCCGAACTTGGAGATTCAGAGGGCCAGGATCATCCCATCTAGGAAAAACCCTCGCCTTTGTGGCAGTGGTCTGCGGAATCACGACTATCGCCATTAAGTCAGAGTCGCCAGATGAACATTCTTTGAATTTAAAAAAAAATAGGCGTCCACGAACAGATCTTCAACTCAAAAAAGTCGCCAGATGAACTTAAAAATCTTTGTTGTGAGGCCAAGACATCTCATCAAATCTTGAGACCTCCGGGTGTTAAAACAAATGTGGATTTTTGTGAGACAGAAGAAGTTTGTCCCACCGGGCGTGCCAAAACTATTGGCACCGATGGGGTTATCACTTTGGAAAATTATGCTTATCCCACCGATTATGAATTCTTGGAGACAAAACTTGTCTGTCCCACCGGGCGTGCCAAAAACTGTTGGTCAAAAATCTGCCACAGGAAAGGATTTTACAAGTGCGCCCTAGACCCGGCCAACATTGAAAGGCTGGAAGCAAGAAATGGCTCCCAGACCAATCTCCAGAGTGGGCTGGTTCCCTTCACTATTCTAAAATTGGTTTAAGATAAGGGTTACTGGAAAGAAATTGAAAAGTTGCAGAAAGAAATGGGAAATATGGCCACAGGCCGAAGTGATGGGATCAGAAAAACAACAACAGGAAACTACAAACGTAACAATAGCAAGTAACATAAGGAATTAGCTTAATCCTCGCACAATCACATGCAGCAAATCCCTCCAAACCCACATTCCAGAAATCGTACCCTGACCGCAATATTTAAATCCAAAAGCAGAATTTAAATGTAACAGCAATGCAGGAGTATGAATGCTATTAGAAATGCAGAAAAATAGAAAAGAAATTCATCCATGCAACGCTTGAAAAATTAGAAGTTGATCCTTTTATTCCCGCAAATACAATTCCAGTCTCTAGCAGCAAGTTTTTCCAACCCTTGTAAATGAGAATTACATTGGTTTTTATAGAGGTCCGTCCTCTTTGCAGCATTAAAAATGCGCCACCACCCCTCTCGTGATCTACAATTGTGCATTGGAAATTACATACACGATCCCCTTAGTTGCAGCAAAAATTAAATACAATTAGACGCTAGCGGTCTTCTTCATTAAATTTGTTTTTTAAAATATGCATGAAACCGTTACGACAATCCACGAACAGCAGCCTCGAATGCATTAAATCTTCAATCTTGGTGGCCTGGGCGTGTCTTTTACTTTGAATGCCTTGGAAATCCGCAAATCATTAAATTCGGGTCAGCATTAAATCATCGAAAATCAAAAAAATCTCCTCGGCCGTTCACACTGTGCTTTGGCGGAAAACAGTTGGAGGTCGCGAAAATGCGACGGGTCGCGAAATCGTGACATGTTTTAACTCCGTACACTTTGACCACCTTTGACCCACGAAAATGGCACCTGTAGCGATATCGCTACGTCTTTTGGTCGTTGGCTCCTTTCTTCGCTTTGCTCCACGAAAATGGAACATGTAGCGATATCGCTACATGTTTTGGGCACTTTGTACGGCTTCATGGACGGGTCACGAAAATGGAACACTTCTTGCCCTTTGCATGTCTTCTATTCTTTCCTTATCAAGAATTCGCTATGCACTTGAGTCATTCAAGCATTTCAATCAACGCGTCATGAAATCGCTGTCATCTCCTTGTCTTTTGTTTGATTCTCTTCGCACTCCGCCTTGTCGCCTAGAACTTGCAGCGAATCGCTACATTTTCTATGCCTTTTGCGAAAACAGTCAGCGCATCGCTACCATTCTTGCATCTTGGACTCTTTGTAAATAAACACCCCGAGCTAGAATATGCAACCTTAGAAATAAAATAGCTTACAACTTGGAATATGCGGCCTTAGACACCTCCCTTAACAATGCTCGGCGAAAATGTGCAGCGCATCGCTGCACTTTTGAACACTTAGACCCTTGAAGCCAAACGCCGCGCGATTTTGGAACGTCAGCGAATCGCTGCACTTTTTAGACTTAAGGCTTTTGGAGCCACTACTCCGCAAAAATGAGACGTTAGCGCGTCGCTGCAATTTTACCACTTGAGCCTTTGAAGCCAATCACCGCACGATTTTAAGACGTGCAGCGCATCGCTGCACTTTTTGCTTTAGACTCCCTCTTGCAACCACTGCCCGTGATTTTGAGACATTGCAGCGCATCGCTGCAAGTCTTGCTTTGAACTCTCCTTCGCTCGAACACGCAACGCGTCGCTGCAAGTTTTGGCACTTAAGCTCTTCTTCGACCAATATGCAGCGAATCGCTGCACTTTGCACCACTTGAGCCTTTTGAAACCACTGCGTCACAAAAATAAGACGTCAGCGCGTCGCTGCAAGTTTAGCACCTTAGTCTTCGAAGCCGCCAGCATCACGATTTTGGAACATGTTAGCGACGCGCTGCAACTTTTGCTTTAAGTCTTTGGCTGAGATTTTCATCGCGATTTCGCGACAATTTGTCGCTGTTCCTCCTTTGCCTTCCGAAAGTCATGAAAATGGAACACGTCGCGATATCGCGACGGTTCTCTTTGGCTGCATGCGTTGACCGCGTTGACCGCGATTTTGCGACATGTCAGCGAATCGCTGCAATTTCTGGACTTAGTTATTTTTTGCTCCTTTTTGCTCAAAACCGCATCAAAGCCTGTGTTAGTATAAAAATAAAATCTGCAACAGCTTAAACAATATTTCAATCAAAATCAATGTGGCAAAAATGCCAACAAGGCCATAGTTCCTTTTCCAAGTCCAACTTCGATTCAAAGTGTCAATCCATACGGGAATCAAATTCCTCAGAACCTGACCCAAATGTTGAATCAAGACCCCACCAATTATGCAAATCCAACGGGGGTTAACAATAATGTGATTCCATCGAAGGATATTTATTCAGAAGTTGAAGAGCTCAAGAAAATGGTTCATAAACTGAGCAATGACAGGGTTCAATAGCAGAAGTATGAATCCCATGCCCCTCACTCAAATCTAAATTTTAACAATAGAGGGAGGCACTGGAACACCAATCCAAACAATGGGGGAGTTTCCGCTCCCATTGCTAATAAACTAGATACTTCTGCAGGACCTAGCCAATCTAATTATCTTTTGAATCTTTCAGATTTGGCTTGGGAAAGGGGGTGCAGGTTGCATAATACAAAAGAACACAATGAGAGGAATTGTCTTGAAATTGCTAGGTACACTCATTTTCTTCAGGCACAAGTTGAGGATTTGGAACTGGTATCAAATGAGGGTCCATCACAACATCAAGATGATAATATTATGGTGATGGAAACTGTATATCATCAAGAAGGTGAGAGTGAGGAAGAAGAACACAAAATTTTGGAACAGGAGGTGCAAGATTTTCAAGATTTCAGAAAGGGGAATCATGGATACCATTTGAGAAATAAATCTAAAGCCCCTAAAACCTCATCAACACCTCCAAACAATTCTATTCTTCCTCCGGATACTAAGGAAAATAATAATCCTCCCCATCCACTCAGAAGATAAATGTCTAATGACGTGCAGAAGACGGTCAAATTCGAAAAACCAAACTATGACATAGTGGAGGATCTAAAGAAGTCCAAATCTAGCCTTTCATTCTTGGACGTGGCTAGATTTCCTGGCCAAAAGGAGGCGTTGATAAAGGCTCTGAACTCACCTGATCAAATGTGGAAAGGAAAAGGAGTTGAGTCCCATATGATGTTGCGAAAGGAGAGAAGGGATGTCCCACCATTCTTATTGACTCTGAGAATTGTGGGTAAGAATTTGCATAACTATTTGGTGGACACGGGTGCCACGAGCAACCTCATGCCTTCGGAGATATGTCAAATGCTGGGTCTGCAACTTGTTTCATCCAAATGCAAAGTCTTGCAACTGGACAGATCAGAGGTAAATGTGGTAGGGACCCTATATGATGTCAAAATTCAATTAAATTCTGAACCCAGGGTCCAACAGGTTGTCGACATTCTGGTTGTTAATATCCCAAGTAGATATGGAATGCTACTTGTGAGAGATTGGATGAAAACTTTGAATGGCTATTTTTCAACAGATTGCTCACATATGTGGCTACCATGGAAAGGAATTGCAAACCAAATTAGAGTGGAAAATGAACCGAGGCTTAAGGAGATCATAACAAAATTTAACAAGCCGAATGAAGTTCAGTTTTCTGAGCCAGAGCTGGGGGTTTATGCACTTGATGTTGAGGAAGCTACTGAAGAGCCTAAAGAGGAAACAATTCATGGTGGCTCTGTGGAGGAAAATGATTGCATGTGGTTGCTCAGTTTCGATGGATCAAAATCTAGACAGGGAGCAGGAGCTGGAGTCGAGCTCACTGGCCCAGGAGGTAAACCATTATTGGCTGCCTACAGATTGCAATTTCCTTGCACAAAAAATGTGGCAGAATACGAAGCATTGATCTTTGGTTTACGTCTAGCATTGAGCAAGCAAGTTAAATGCTTGAAGGTTTTGGTAGATTCTGAGCTGGTAGTCAAGCAGATCAAAGCATAGTATACATGTCGTGATAGGATACTAAGCCTTTATAGAACTAGGGTTATGGACCTCATTAAGGAGTTCGATGCATTCAATATAGCCCTTATTTCTAGGAAAGGAAATCGAATAGCAGACTCTCTTGCAGTCGCCGTGGGCATGTTAAACCCGGTTGATATAAAAAGGTGTAAAAATTTTTCCATTGAATTAGTTCCTTGTCCATCAATACCCGATAATGTCAAGAATTTCCAGGTTTTTGAAAGTGACAGACACATTTTTAAATTTGTCATGAACTCGGGTATTTTTGAAAATCAGGTGATTGATGAGGAACAAAGGTGGCAAGATGAAACAGAGAATGAAATTGAAAACTGCGTATCAATCCAACAAAATACCTAAAGACGTGGTTTCATTGGAAAAAATGTTCGACATGGGATGCAAGACCAAGAAAGGAAAAAGAGTCCCACTCCCCAAAGATGCATGTGATTCAATTAATCTAGGGAGTGTAGACAATCCAAAGGAGGTGTACATTGCAAAGGCATGTACAGATGAAGAAAGGAGCAACATAATGCAGGCATTGAAGCATTACATAGATTGCATTTCTTGGAATTACAATGAGCTGAAGACGTACAACCAAGACATTATCACACATACCATCCCTTTGAAGCTAGACTCCAAGCCTTTTAGGCAAAGACAACGAGTTGTTAACCCGCTATTGGAGCCTTTAATCGAAAGGGAGGTCAAAAGATTATTGGAAGCGAAAATCATTTTTCCTGTTAGGCACTCAACCTGGGTTGCTAACCTCGTTCCAGTAAGGAAAAAGAGTGGAGAGATTAGGCTGTGCATAGATTTTCAAAATCTTAATAAAGCCTCTCAAAAATATAATTATCCATTGCCATCAATCGATGAAATTCTACAAATGGTAAATGGATCTGAAATGATGTCCTTTCTCGATGGGTATTCTGGATACAACCAAATTCTTATACATCCAAATGACAGGATGAAAACAGACCTTCACTACCAAGTGGGGGACATTTGCATATAAGAGAATGTCGTTCGGACTGTTAAATGTTGGTGCAACTTTTCAACGTGCCATGGATTATGCATTCAAAGGGCTCATAGGCAAATGTATCATCGTGTATGTGGATGATATCCCAGTTTTCTCGAAGAAGAGAGAGGACCATGTCAAAGATTTAAAGAAAGTGCTTCAAAGATGCGAGAGAACATGGAATTTCCTTAAATCCCAAAAAGTGCATTTTCGGAGTAACAGAAGGAAAATTGCTTGGTCACATCATTTCAAAAGAGGGCATATCCATCGACCCGGAAAGGATACAAGCTATCCAGAACTTACCTCTCCCGGGTAGTAAAAAAGAATTGAGATCTTTCTTTGGGCAGGTTAATTTTGTGAGGAAGTTTATCTCTAGCTTTTATGAGATAGCCAAACCTCTGAACAAGATGCTTAAGAAATATGTGGATGTAAAATGGAACGAGGAAAGTAGGGTGGCCTTCCAGAACATCAAAGATGCCATTTCTAGAGCCCCTATCCTTATAAGTCCAGACTACTCCAAGCCTTTCTATATTTATGCTTTTGCATCAGAACACTCTTTTGCGAGTGTCTTAACCCAAAAGGGCGAGGATAGTGCAGAAAAACCCATAGCATTTTTAAGTGCCCCCCTGAAAGATGCTCAATTAAGGTATTCAATCCTTGATAAGCAAATGTACGCACTTTTTAAAATGGTGAAAAAATTTAGGCATTACATTGTGCACAGCAGAGTTATTGCCATCGTGCCTAACTCTGCTGTTAAGACCATGTTTTTACAAAATGAACTAGGTGAGAAAAGAGGGAAATGGATTTCCACCATCCAAGAATTTGATCTCGAAATCCAACCTATGAAACTAGTTCGAGGACAAGGACTGGCGAAGGCGATCGCAGAAAATAATCCGCAAATAACATGCCAATACTCGAACACATAATACATTGCTAAGGATGACTGGTATGTTGATATTGTGCAATTTTTATTGACTGGTAAGTGTCCTTCTAATCTGAATTCAACCCAGAGAAGAGCTTTAATGCTTAAGTCTATCAATTATCCGATGAAATCTGGTGTTCTTTACAGGAAGAATCATGAAGGGATCTACCGAGGTGCCTGAACAAAGAAGAAGCTGCCAGGGTGTTGCAGGAATTTCACGAGAAACATGGAACTGGTCATGGTGCGGCAAATGCTACAGCGCATCAAATCCTGAGAGCAGGATACTACTGGCCACACATTTTCAAAGATGCACATGCCCATGTACGATCTTGTCATATCTGTCAAGTGGCTGCCAATAGAGAAAGAAATGCAGCCATGCCATTACAACCTGTAGTTGAAATGAGACCATTTGCACAGTGGGGACTAGATTTCATTGGGGTTATTAACCCAAATTCTTCTGATTCCCATAAATTCATATTGACAGCTACAGACTACTGTACAAGGTGGACAGAAGCGATTCCTACTAAACATGCCACCACAGACGTAATTAGATTCCTTGAGGACCATATTATAACAAGATTTGGAATGCCCGATTCTATTATCAGTGACAATGGTAAAGCTTTTATTTCTACACAATTTGCAGATTGGGCATATGACAACAAAGTGAGCTTAAAGTTTGCATCTAATTATTATCCTCAAGGAAATGGCTTGGCCGAATCTTCAAATAAAAATTTGTTGAACACCATTAAGAAGTTGCTGGAAAAGAACCCTCGGGATTGGCACAGCCAATTGAAGTTTGCCCTTTGGGGAGATAGGACCAGAGTGAAAGAATCCATAGGGAATACTCCCTATCATTTGGTCTATGGGCAAGACCCGATATTTCCTGCAAATTTGAAGTTGTAGACCTTGCATTTCATACAAGAGTACTTGGGGACAGATGATCAAGTTGAAGCCAGGTTAAGTCATTTGTTGCATCTTGATGAAAAGAGAGAAGAAGCCATGAATCACATGAATAAACACCAGGAAGTTATCAAAATATGGTTTGATAGAAGGGCCAAAGTTAAGTCATTCAGAATTTCAGATTTGGTATTACTATGGGACAAAAGACATGAGGAAAAAGGGAATCATCAAAAGTTTGATTGTCTTTGGTTAGGCCCCTACCAGATTTCAGAGATTCTTGGGAAGAATACCTTCAGGCTAAAAACTTTAGAAGGGAGAGATTTTATGCTACCGGTTAATGGGCAGATTTTAAAGCATTATTTTAGCCCTTAGGTTGTGAGATTTTGATGTTATTCTTTTCGGTTTTGGTGGGGATTTTCAGATTTTGTTTCTGTTTAGGATTGTTAGCCTAGTTAGGATTTTGGTTGTGGATTTGATTTCAATTGACATGTTTTGTTTATTTTGATAAAAAAATAAAAATAAAAAATAATAATAATAATAAAAAAAAATAAATATATATATATATATATAAAAAATTTGAGATGTCAACTTATGCTTAAGATTAGGAGAATATGAAATATTGGAATTGTCTTGTAAAAGCTCCACAAATATTGGAATTGTCACACAAACATTTTAAGTTATATCGTTTGATTTTGTGATGCATGAAGTAGTCAGTTTTGCATGACAAGTATTTCATTTGCAATTCAAGAGATAATGCATTCATGTTACATCTCACTTTACATATACATTCCATCTTAGTTGCATATGCATCTTAGGTACAAATCATTAAAGTATGTCAATCCCTCTTAGGGTTGTGTTATAACATAAATGTAAGAAAAAATCCTAAGGTTGGAAACTGAGTCTTGAGATATCTAGAACCAAGCACGTCTCATACATTAAAAAGGATCTTGAGAAAAATGATCAAAACCTAACTTGGAAGAAAAGGTTGGGCGAAAGAAGTTTTTCATGTCTATCCTATTATGCAACATGATCCTTAAAACAGTGGTTTTGACCACTTCCATAGAGCTTAAAGCCTAAAATCAGAGTAGTAAGGATAGGGTTAAATCCTCATCGAACTTAGGTTGAGGATCCAATTCCCCAAAGCTTTGATTTGACCTACATGGAGTAGTAAGGATAGGGCATAAATTCTCATCTCGCTTAGGTTGAGAATCTGATTCCCCAAAGCTCCTATGTCTCATTTCATAATAAATCTTGGATTGGAAGGATCGTACTACTTGTCCTCTGCAAAGGATGGGTAGTCATCCCCAAGGTCTAAGCAATAAAATTAATATTTTCCATTTACATCTAAAGTTTGGATTGGAAGGATCGTACTACATGTCCCTAGCAAGGATGGGTAGTCATCCCTAAGGTCCAAGAAGTAAAAAATAAATTTTTCCCATCTCATATTTATATTGGATTGGAAGGATCGTACTACTTGTCCTCTGCAAAGGATGGGTAGTCATCCCCAAGGTCCAAAGAAATGAAGATAAGTTTTGGATTGTGGGGTTAGATATGCCCATGCATGGCAACATGTCTTGTCTAAAAAACAAGACCATTGATTGTCCAAAGGGTTAGACTAGCATGACCATTTCTTCCATAATTGGTTAAATTATTTTTCTCAAAGTGAGGTAATGAATTCTAAATCAGAATAGTAAGGATAGGGTTAAACTCTCATCTCGGTTGGTTGGGAGTCTGATTCCCCAAAGTTCTGATTTCACATTCACTTGCACATGGGTTCAAGATAGTAGGGACTCATAACCAACTTTGGGATATAATAAGGCAATTAATTAGTGGATCCTAAGAGGGTTTGGCAATCTTGAATGTTTGTACATGATACTAGAAGAAAGACTATGCATTTTATAAAAGCAAGATCTCCTAGCATATTCATTAGGTTACACAAATCATTCACAATCTCATATATGCATTCATGCAAAACTGACAATGGAGTGTGGATCAATTTCAAACGATAGGGAAAGAAATTCATTGCACACACTGAGCTAATACTTGATGATTCTGATGATTCATGTACTAATGATCTTTGGGCATTTGTTATATTGCTTATGTGCTAACACATGTTTTCGAGTTTGTATATGTTTTAGGTTGGGTTCTCACTAAAATGCTCAAGAGCATTTGACAGCAAAGTCGCCATTTGTTGTGGCTGATCCACAACACACCCCAAAATTGGGGACCCATATTTTTTGCATGCTTTCAAAAGGAATCTCAGTGACCCAAATGCTAAAATTCAAGAAAAAGGGGCAAAAATGCACAAGTGTAGAAAGTGTCGCGAAATCGTGACATGTCACAAAATCGTGACCTGTCGTGCCATCGCTGCAGAAAATAGAAAAGTGTCACGAAATCGTGACATGTTGCTCTGTCGCGACCGAAAGAGGAGAGAGAAAGGCAAAATGAAAAAGTGTCATGAAATCGTGACATGTAGCTCCGTCGCGGCTGAAAGAGGAGAAGCAGAAAGGCGTAGCGAAATCGTGACATGTCGCAAAATCGTGGGTCAACACCAGTCAAAGCCGGGGAAAAATCATCACAAAATCGTGTGGAAGAAAGGGATGAAAAAACGTCGTGAAATCGAGGAAGCGAGTGAAAAGCATGCGGAAATCGTGAAGAAAAGTAAAACGAAAAAGAAAAAGGAAAAACGATCACGAAATCATGACATATTGTGGGTGGAAGGCATGAAGTGTAAAATGGTCGTGAAATCCGTGACAACATTCGAGCGAAAATGCACAAGCCAAAAGGCGTGCGTGAAATCATGACAAAAATGAGCGAAAGGGCACGAAAGGAAGAAAAAGGAAAACCGTGTGAAATCGTGACTAGTGGCAAAGCAGATCCGAAAGTGAAAATTGTCGGATTTCATGACGGAAAACGGAAAAAGAAAATAGGAAAGTGCGAGACGAAAGTGTCACGATTTCGCGACAGAAAGCTGTGAAAGAGAAAAAAAATTGAAATATGTAGCGATTTTGCGACGGGTTGTGGCCGAGAGTATACGAAATAGAAAAGCGTCGTGATTTCGTGACATGTCATGATTTCGTGACACGTCACATTTTCGCTGAGCAAGAAGGCAAGGAGGCTGTTGGCCGAGAAACGTCGCGATATCGCGACCTGTTTCATTTTTGCTGTGTTAACAGAGGAACAAGCTGCATGCATGAAAACATCACGATTTCCATGGGACCATTACAGAAGGCGCAAAAAGCATGAGACACGTGGCATACAGGTGTCAGAGTTGCAGAAGCGTTACATGCAACGAAAGATTTTTAATGTTTCGGCATCGAGCATGAAGTAAAAGCATCGAAAAGGCAAGAATTTGAAAAGACGCATTCTGGGAGGTGAAACGAAGCGACGCAGGTGAACTGAAGAGCCATGCCAGATAGTATAAAATCGAAAGCGTAGATTGAGCAGGGGGTTGGAAATTGCTGCTTGCAGAGTTGCAGAGACAAGGGCTGCATGCCATTCTGGACCTGCACTTGGAGCAATTTCCTTCATTTGTTTTAGAATATTTAAACCTGGAACATTCTGTAAATGTAACTGACATATCATTTAATACAGAAATACAGAGAGTTGGCATCTCATTGATGAGAAAGGAGTTATTTCTGCATGCATGATTTAATGTTTATCTTTCCCTTTCAGATTTTAGGTTTATAGATGGAGTTTAATGCGAGTTCTCTCGGTTGCCTCATGCGAACGCTTAAAATCTAAAATTACAGTAAAACCCTAGAAACCCGCACCTAGCTTATCAAGATTGTGTGAATGTGCAGATTTAGTAGGTTAGGTTGCATGTAGAAACCTCATTATCTTCGGTTTCATCGAATTGATGACAACATTCTGGATGTAGTTTAGTTGTATCTTCTTTTGCATTCCTTTTATTTTCAAACCCTCATTTTAGTTTCTGCATTTTAATTATTCTTATTCAAGTAAATAACTAAAAATCCACCAAAGCCTAAGATCAAATAGATTTATTTCTTACATTTGTTCATTTGGAGTCCATTGCAAATTCAAAGTAAATAAACCACAGTGCCCCTTGTTAACATCCACTTGCAACCCTAAGGTATTCCCAGCATTCAAATTGAAAGCATCATTGGTGAGTGAAGAACTAACACAACAGGAACCTTGGAGAAATTATTCGGTCATAATTTCTTTGCAAGCAGAGGATTTCGGGACTCAGATCCTACCGGAGAGTGTGCTTTCACAATTGGGTGAAAACACCACTCAACATGCCTGATTGAGTGTGTGCTTGTTGATTTGGAACTGAGTATGAATACCCCCTCAAGTGATGATTTGATGAGTAAATGACCAGTGATAAAAGCAATCAATAACTTGACCCAGATGACTTTTGTTAAGGTTACCTTCAGTTGCACAAAAATAGAGTAGTTTTTGAAAGGAATTTGACGATGTTATTGATGCTTCATGGAATAAAAGAGTTGTGAAACCTCATTTCCATGGGGTAGTCCAGCCATCATGGCCTTCTTAGGGATTAAAGTAGTAACTCTTTAGTGTATCCATGGTGACTTTGGGTTCCATATTGATCTTGAATGAATTCCATCAAATTTGACTTATTTTTGGTGGGTTTTGGACCCTTGTGTTTTTGGTGCCTTTTGGAGAGGAAAGGAAGAAAAACCTCATTCCTATGGAGTGTTTTGGATATACTAGCCTTATTAGAGAGTGAAGTGATGTCCTTTCCAGGCCTTGATGATGGTTTATTTTTCTTCTTTAAAAATTAACCAAAATTGAGCTATTTTGTGGGTTTTTGGATCCTTGTTGGTGCATTTTAAGTTGTTTTAATTTAAAAATTTTATGTTCATCCTAGGGTGGGATGAATGCAAATTTGGTGTTCGTCCTAGGGTGGTATGAATGGCAAAAAGTGCATTCACCCCACCTTGGGATGAACGCACCCATGACAAGCCTATATAAACCTCAAATGTGAGTTTTGGGCTCATTATTGCATGTTTTCTTTTATGATTTGAGAGGTGAGGAGGAGGAGAGCGATTTTATGTAGTGAAGCATTGTCAGACTCATCCCATTATCACCATGAGTCATGAAGTATAGGAATCCACCAGAGGATCTGATTCTAGGTGAGTATGTACTGACTCTATTATTGCATTATTCTTGCTTTAAAATTGTAGTTTTATTTTGCTTTGATTTGATTGATTTATTTATTTTTTTAAGGCATATCACATTACATAATAGGTAATTAAACCTAATTTAGATGGAATATACAATATTTTGTGTTTTGTTTATGTTTTTGTGCAATTAGATTGCTTTTGTAGATTAGTTTATTTTTAGGCATATAACATTACATAATAGGTAATTAAACCTAATTTAGATGGAATATAGAGTATTTTGTGTTTTTTTTTTTATGTTTTTGTGCAATTAGATTGCTTTTGTAGATTAGTTTATTTTTAGGCATATCACATTACATAATAGGTAATTAAACCTAATTTAGATGGAATATACCATATTTTGTGTTTTGTTTATGTTTTTGTGAAATTATATTGCTTTTGTAGATTAGTTTATTTTTAGGCATATCACATTACATAATAGGTAATTAAACCTAATTTAGATGGAATATACCGTATTTTGTATTTTATTTATGTTTTTGTGCAATTAGATTGCTTTTGTATATTAGTTTTACATTGTTTTTAGGCCTTCTTGAGGCCATATTAAAGCATGGTGAATGCCTGCTTATTGCTTTGCTTATATTTACCAGGTGGTGAAGAGTCGATACCGAAAAATTGAAGCTCTTTGATAACACTTGAGATGCCTTGATAGAGGATGATTGGGAATGGCTTGATGCCATGGGGCTCAAGTAGGTTACATGGTTGGAGCTTGTGATAGGTGATTGTGCCTACTTGACTACCCTCATTAGATTATTGGATTCACACACCAAAACCTTCCATCTACCTATGGGGGAGATGATGGTAATACTAGAGGATGTCTACTATATTCTATGGATTTCGATAGAGAGGTGACCGATTCACTCTATGCACCATGACCTAAGAGGTGCGATGCTGATGAGGTACTTTGGTGAGGATGCAGATGTAGTAGAGGTAGACTGCCAGAATGGAGGGATACTGGTGGGGCTCTGGTATGAGTAGGGGGTATTGGGGGTGAAGCATGCACTATTGATGACCCTCATATTCAATATGCTTCTCCCTAATTCCTTAGGAGCTAGGTTCTTGTGGAACCTATTAGATTTGATGTACGTATTAGTGGGGTGCACCACAAAGGAGCCACTAGTGGTGTCTTGGGGGACTACACTACTGGCACAACTCGATGATGAGTTGTACGAGATCTGATGACATTGACGAAAGGGCTTAGGGTGTAGCTTTTTGTTGCAGTTATGGGGATGGCAGCACATAGTTGTGGGGTGACCACATGGAATACCATGGATGACCTAAGCATAGATAGCAGACAAGGAGATAGGATATGGTATCCTATGGAAGAGGGCTCAAGAGAGAGGGTAGAGTCATTGTCATACAGACAATATGAATCACTACACTGATGCTTTCTTATGACTAGCACCAAGGTAGGTGATATGGAGATCCTACAAGGACTGTCTAGGTTGGTCTGATGTTGGAGAGCAGCTTCGCTAGGTGAGGCAAGGTAGATGGTTGATTGTGAGGCATGGCACTAAGCGGGATTACTTCCCTTTTACTCAAGTCATGTGATAGTTTGAGCTATGATAGGGATTACCTAAGGAGCCAATGGTGTATCATCACTACGGGGATGAGAGAACACTGATTTGGCCTATAGTGGAGGAGGTGGAAGAGGATGCGGATCCTACAGTATATGTCCCTTATATGGAGGACACTAAGACTACATAGGAGTATGACTCATGGTGGGTGATGCACTAGTGGTGAGGCATAAGGGCCCTAGGGGGATGCGACTAAGGTAGTGGATGAGTTTATGTAGAATGCTCCTAAGGAGGGCTAGGCAGAGGTGGACAAGCCTCATGGGCATCATCATTAGATAGATGAGCAGGTAGACCTCCTATACTTGGGATATCAATGTGACTATGAGGATGTAGAGGATCATGGGGCATAGGCACAACAAGATATGTAGGATGACTACAGGTAGAGTTGGCCAGGGTCAGGTAGGAGAGAGATATCCTTAGGGTATATGCATAGGAGGATTAAGCTGAGATAGCATCACTATAGGTACAGTTGAGATCATAGGGTCTAAGGAAGGAGGGATCCAATGGTGAGAATCTGGAGAGGATATGGGTGGAGGTGTTACAGCTGTAGTTAGTGGTGGAGACTTACTAGGTACAGGGACAACGACGATAAGCCTACACTGATTGGTTGGATATGGAGGTAGTGCACCTTGGAGGGCATCTTCCTAATGATGGAGAGACCAGTGAATATCACCATACTCAGAAACATAAGATAGTGCAATTTTCCTCTAGGTGAAGGACTAACATGGTTGGTGATAGCAAGCATGGGGGATCACATTAGACTGTAGTGTGAGTTGTAGCACCGGTCCTGCATGACCATGGTGATGGAGAATTTTGGAAATCTTTTTGGATTTTTGGTATTGGTGAGGTCTGAGGACCCACTTTATTGTAGCCTACGAGAATTTTGAGAACCATGATGTATATTTTTACCCCATATATATATGAGATTTTGTTATGGTCATCATGTGTCTCCTTTATTGCTTTATGATATGGATGCAATGCATGTATTTATATTTAGATGCTTATCATGTATGCATATGGATGCTTTTGTGATATGATGGCATAGATGTTTATCATGTATGCATATGGATGCTTTTGTGATATGATGGCATATTGATGGATGTTTATCATGTATGCATATGTTGTGATAATTTGATTTGATACTATCTATATGTGTGGATGCACAATAAGATGGATGAATTGAGTACTTTGATATTATTAAATGTGACTAATGATTTGACACACTATATTAGCACCATAGACTATATAAAATGCATTAATTCCTTTTTTTGTAATGGATATATGAAAATGTACTATTGCAATGTGATAGAATGGAATAAATGAAATGAGATGTTAGATAATGTAGATGAGATTTTCATGAGACTCAAACACTCTAGCTAAGTTGATCAAAGGTTGTATACTGACTATGCAAGACTTTTTGACAATGTATGAATCTTCTAGGACGACCAAGATACTTCATATCCCTGTGTGTGCAAGTGAGTTCATTCCTATAAGACACATAAAGATACCACCATTGCCAGATAGGCTATCCACCAAACCTGTAATGAGGACCACCCTATGAATGTTGCAATCCTAGTTTTTTTACTTAGTAGGATTAGACCACTAGGTAGTATAGGCTATTGAAAGCTATCTCAACCACATGCAAAAATTGGTCTGTACACACGTAAAATGCTAATGTGACAGACATATCATCATGCATAAGGATACCACCATTACCAGGTAGGTTGTCCACCAAACCCATAATGAGGATCACCTTATGGCTTGTCAAATGCTGAGAATTCTAGGGATTCAAGCTCCATGCCCTTATTTTCTTTAATTTTACTAGGATACTTGCTCATATGTAGTGATGAAAATCACTATTTATTTTGTATTTTGTTTTCTTTGAGCAAGGGATTTTGGAAGTGGTGATGACCACTATTTATTTTTCTTTTGCTTTTTGCTTTTTGATTTTGACTTTTGTTTTTTTTAGATTTTGATTTTAAATTTTGGTTTTTTGGGATTTTGATTTGAATTTTTTTTGGGATTGTTCTTTTGATAGTGGTGAAAACCACTATTTATTATGGGAAATTAGGTATGTAAGAGCTTGTACTTTTGCCAACTCTTAGTATTATTGAACCATTCACATAGGGGGATGAGTAGGATAACCTTTTCACTTATGGTAACCTAGACCACTTTGTAGGTTTCATATTTCCTTGCAAAAAACTTGGATTTATTAATGTGTAAATGTGTTGGGATTTAATGTATACAAGGCACAATAAAAGTAAGACACTACCTCCTAAAAATCTAGATAACTTTATACAAAATCAGAAAAGAAAACTGGAGATGAGTGAGTGACCAAAAATCCTAATGATATTCTAGAACAAATGGCTAGGTGAATGGAAATGGACACAAATATGAAAAATGGGAAGTGTAGGTGAAAATGATAAGTGAAATATTGAATTATATGGATGATTACTTTGATAACATTGATTTTAAATGATGACTAGTGTACAACCGTAGTGCTAGGCATGTATGAGTAACTCTAAAATGCAAAGTGCGATGATGAGTATGCCTAATGCAAGCAATAATAAAATGCAATGGGATACAATGTGATGCGATGTGATGCAATGTGGTGCAATGCAATATTTTTGTATTTTTGATATGTTGATTATGTTTTTGGATTTGTTTTATTGATATATATGTATATAAATGTGACCAACAGGCTTATTAGGGGCCATTGGGGCTCTTTAGGTGACCAAAGGGCTTACATATGCCTTTGGGGAATTTTGGGTTGACAAAGTGGGTTATAGAAACCCTTGGAGCCTTTTGGGGTGACCTAGAAGGTCGTAGACCACCTAGGAGCATTTTAGGTTGACAAGCGGGTTATAGATACCCTTGGAGCATTTTGGGGTGACCTAGATGGTCATAGACCACCTAGGAGCATTTTAGGTTGACCAAGCGGGTTATAAACATCCTTGGAGCATTTTGGGGTGACCTAGATGGTTGTAGACCGCCTAGGAGCATTTTAGGTTGACCAAGTGGGTTATAGACATCCTTGGAAAATTTTGGGGTGACCTATATGGTTGTAGATCACCTAGGAGCATTTTAGGTTGACCAAGTGGGTTATAGAGACCCTTGGAGCATTTTGGGGTGACCTAGATGGTCGTAGACCATATAGGAGCATTTTAGGTTGACCAAGCAGGTTATAGACACCCTTGGAGCATTTTGGATGTGGACCACAACACTCTAGGCATGGAAAGACCGTAAATGAAGGATTTTCAAGGGTTTAGGGTTCTTGATTCCTTCAAGGAAGGGTAGAAGATAAGTCTTGGGTATGATCTGGATAGTGATGACAAAAGGACCTAACTAGTTTACTATAAACTTATCCCTCAGATGGGGTGGCAAATTAGAAATTTTTTGGTTCTCTTTTAGAATGAGATCACCAACTTGAAATTCTCTAATATGGAATTTCATATTGTAGGCTCTCTTAAGTTGCTCTTGATAAATGCCTAGGTGCTCAAGAGAATTAACGCGATGTTCATAAAGCAATGTAAGTTGATCTAGGTGAGCCTACCGTGCAGTGTCATCATCGATGAACTCCTACATGGATATGCACAACGATGGGATTTAGAGCTCTAGAGGCATGACTACCTCAATGCCATACACTAGTGAAAATGGAGTAGCCCTAGTGGGCATCCGAATGCTAGTGCGATAGGCCCAGAGAGCAAGGGGCATTTGCATGTGCCAATTAGATTGATTCTCTCTAACAGTTTTCTTGAGAATGTCAACTAATGTTTTGTTGGAAGCCTCTACTTGCCCATTTGCTTGTGGATAGTAGGGTGTCAAAAATCTATGCTAGATATTATACTTTGTTGTTAAAGCACGTATATTTTTATTCTAAAATGATGCCCCATTATCTAAAATGATCTTGGATGGAATACCAAAATGATAAATGATATTATGCAATATGAACTCCGTGATGGAGGGTCTGGTCATAATGGTAAGGAGGATCACTTTCACCCACTTTATAAAATACTTGGTAGCCATAATGATAAACATGTGATGGCTCAAGTATGCGATGGAGATTTTCCTGATTAAATCCAATTCCCATTGCGAGAACGACCAAGCCAATTGAATTAGTTGTAAGGCCTAAGAAGGTACATGTGTCAAGTTAGCATGGTGCTGACATTTCATGCACTTCTTAACATATGTACAATAATATCACTCCAAAGTTGGCCAATAATAGCCCATGCAAAGAATGCGCTTTGTGATGGCCATGCCACTAAAATGGCCACCACATGCACCATCGTGTGCTTGGGCAATTGCCCAAGCCAACTCTTGATGCTCCAAGCAACAAAGGAGGATCCCTTCATAGCTTCAATAATATAGAATATCTCCAAGCAAGACATATTTTTATATCTTTCATTTAAATGTCCTTTTGGTGGCGTGCAACAATCTAGGAGGGAGATTACCAAGCTTATTTGTGTGGATAAGTCCTATTGTGAGAAATCCTCAATTGCATAAATTGCCTGTCCCTCTTGAAGTTCCTCTTGAGCGAATGCTGATTTGGAAAGAACTTGTAAGAATAGTGTTGTACTACTATCAAAAAGGGTTTGAGGGAACAAATTCCCCCAAGCAGCATGATTCAAGCACTCATTAATGTGTGAGAATATCTCTTTATGATGTTTAATTTGAATCAAGTGGACCTCTAGTGTGGCTTGAGTGCTCTCACGCTCAATCGTAGATTGTGATAGCATTTTGAATTGAATGTTTTTCATCTCATCAGCAGGGTTCTATGGGATCAAGGACCCTAGGGAGGCCATTATATTCACAAAATGATTAGATGATCAAGGGAGTGCCTCAATGTCATACCATTCAAAATTTACCAAGATTTTATCCACAAGGGCTTTATAGGCTTGCAGAACTAGGCACTTGTATTGGTAGATCCCTTTGACTTGGTTGATAATGAGCAAGGAGTCATTGAAAATGTTAATCTTGGTGATTTTCATGGTGACAACCATTTGAAGACCTATGAGCAAGGATTCGTACTTGGCATTATTGTTGTTTCACGATAAATTGAGTTTAAATGATAGGGGTATGGGAGCCTCATACGGTGTGAAGCAGGGTTATGCACAAGCATGAAATATCACAAATTGTCTATATTTAGGATTTTCAATATTTTAAATTGGCTAATTTTAGACCCTTTCACTATGTCCCATTCGCCCAAAATTTATGGGGTGGAAGTTTTTTTGGGGTAAATTCGGCCGTCATTGATAATCATGAACCTAAATTTATTATAATTCATCGACCTCAAATTACATATGATTTTGATTTTCCCTTCCAATTCGCCTTTAAATTATAAATGATTTTATATTTCTTGCCCAAATTGCCTTCAAATTATAAATGATTTTATTTTTTCCACCCAAATCGCCTCATATACTACCCGTATATATACTATACTAGGTATCGATAAAAATACATCAAAAACTTGAGAAGGTTATAGAGGACTGACTATCAAAATAAATGGATCGGTTGCAGAGTCATGTCTATCGGCATAAGCCGATCGGTTGCAGAGTCATGTCTATCAATATAAGTCAATCGGTTGCATGGTTGTATCTGTCAGCATAAGTCGATCAATTGTAGATCCGTGTCGATCATCATATCATCATGGCTACAACCAATTGTCATCATATTTATTGCATGCATCAAATTGTCAACATATCATCATGGCTATAGCCGATCATCATGGATGCAACCGATCATCATGGCTACAACCAATCATCAACAAATTGTCATGGTCATAGCTAATCGTCATGGATGCAATCGATTGTTATGGATATAATTGATCGTCATGGCTATAACAGATCATTAGTAGATCATCATGTCTACAACTAATTATCAGTAGATCATCATGGTTGCAGTCGATCATCATGGATACAACCTATTGTCATGGTTGCAATCAATCACCATGGCTACAACTGATCATCATGGCTATAATCAATCGTCATGGCTATAATCGATCATAATGGTTGCAACTGATCATTATGGCTACAACCAATCATCATGGCTACAACTAATCAACATGACTACAACTGATCATCATGATTGCAATCGATCGACATGCCATTTGTCGTCATGTCAGCCTAAAGTATTTCATATTGGCCTAAAGCTTTTAAGTATGCCATACATTTTTAGATTTTGCAAATGATATCCATAGCCCCCAACACAGAAAAATTTACCACAATTTGAATTTTTTTTTAGACAAATTAATGAAATTCGTCACGGTTTGAAATTTTTTGGAGACAAATAAATGTAATTTGCCATGTATACTTCTACAAATTTCATCGAGATTCCAAGAAAATTCACCTTGATTTTATAAATAGATTTCAAGGCCGACCCCTTATGCATAACCCTGGTGTGAAGAATATGATCCCTCCACCACCCCCTTGCTCGTATTTGGAGCCATTGAAGAACAAATTCATATCGGCCTATGACTCAGGCTCATCAGAATTATGCGGTTCTAATATTTAGAAGACTCCATCATAGGGTAGCTCCATGCTAAGAGGTTGATCATCCTAAAGAGAAGCCTCTTCTAGTTGATCAGTGATGACCTAGAATTTATGCAACAATTTGTTCATGGGTCGACACTTGTCCAAAAATTACGCTATGAAGCATTTGATGGATGTGATCTTACCTTGTAGACTTCAAAGCTACTTGATGGTAGTTGGGGGAGGCATCTCTAGGATTACCTTGACCTTTTTGGGGTCCACTTTGATGCCTCATTTAGAAACTATAAATCCCAAGAGTTTTCCAGATGTGACACCAAAGATGCACTTCTTGGGGTTCAGTCTCACATTATGCTCAATAAGGCGATCGAGGACTTTGCACAGGACATCGAGATGCTCATGGCATAATAAATATTTAGCCAGTAAGTCATCCATGTAATCTTCCAAAATCTTATGCATGTAGTCATGGAATATGTATGTCATGGCACATTGGTAGGTAGCGTCGACATTTTTAAGGCCAAAGGGCATGACCTTATAGCAAAATGTTCCCCAAGGTATTGTGAATGCCATTTTGAGCTGGTCCTCTGGATTGATACAAATATGATTGTACCCAGAGAAACCATCCATGAGGGATAACATTTTATGGCCCATTGTGGCATCTACCAGGGCGTCGATGCTTAGAAAAGGAAAATCATCCTTAGGACTCGCTTTGTTTAGGTCTCAAAAATTGGTGCAAATGTGAATCCTCCCATCCGGCTTCTTGATGGGAACCATGTTGGACAACCATGGTGGATAGTCTATAGAAATGATAAACTTGGCATCCAAAATAGCTTCTATAGCTCATATTTGACCATTAGGGCTACTGTGGGATGCATATTTCTCAGCTTTTGCTTGACAGGCTTGGCCTTGGGGTCAAGCATCAGATTGTGGGTGACTAGATTTGGATCCAGTCTCGGCATGTCTTTGTAAGACCATGCAAAAGCTGCCTTCTTCTCTATGAGAAGGGCTATGTAATTGGCTTGCTCTTCAGGGGATAGACTTTCCCCCAGCTTGATATACTATGGATTCTCAGGATCTGAGCCGATATCTTTGTCAATCATAGGCTCGATTGACATATGCGACCCCTCCTCCAACTGGTGAGGAGTAGGGATCAAGTGGATGTCATCAACTAGATTTAGATCATCAATGGGAACCTCGGGTTCCTCCTCAGCATGGAAGACATCATGAGTTGGCCTTGGAGAGAAATGAAATGGTTGTAGCATCTCATCGCAAGGCCAGTACTCAGAGGGTGATGGGGGTGAATCTCCTTGATCAAAGTCAATTTCCCCCAAGTCGAGGTGCAATGACTTCAATGGGTTATTCGGATCTCGTAGGGGCTCGAACAGATCTATGGAAATCATATTTATGGATGGATGATTTCCCCTATGTGGTTGGTGGTGTTCATGGACATCAGGATGTCACAAGATTTTTGGAGGTGGTTGCGAAGGTGGTGGAATGACCGGAGGTGGTCGGTGTGGCTGTGGGTGAGCTTGCTCCTCTAAAGGTAGAAGTTATCACCAGATGGGATGGTGTAATGGGAACATGCGTAGATAGAACTCATCCTCATCATCCACAGGGATGACCCATGGGCCTTCACCATCCAAACTATCAGAGTCCATAGGTGCTACTCCATAATCTGACTCATCGTCAGATGTCCACTCATAAGGAGACCCTTGATCTTCTTCCTCACTATCATGGGGAAGAGTGCATGAACCTTCACCTCTCTCATAGGATCGGATATCATCACGAGGTGGGTCATCATCTCCCAAGGGCATAGGGAAGTAGTCCCCTAGTGAGTAGACACGATTGGGGTTGGCGAAAGGATCTCGTGCAAGCTCATCTCTAAAGTCTAGAGTCATGCGCTCTAAGCTATCTGTGAGGACGTCTAAGGGCACAGGCTTGTTGATTCCCAAGCCAGACTTGTCATAAGGCATTTGATACTGTGGTTGGTAAGGAACTCTGGTGCCTTGCTCATACAGGCCTAACCCATAACCATGCCAATTACAGAGGTGAAGGTACTTCATGGTAAATTCAAGGTTGGACATGTAGTTGATGTCCTCGAAAAAGGGCTCTTCATCCTCCTCCTACTATTGGTAAGGCTCGATGCCATAGTCAAGGCCCCCATAGATGAAATTTATTTGATTAGGGGGGAGACCGAGAGGTACGATAGTGCCTATGGGAAGATGAGGTTGACCCATGTCATGCACCGACTCTATAGCAGGGGTAGTTGTAACATTCCTAACCATGTACTCCCCTAATCCAGTGGTAGCTAGGTGCACTGTGACCTAAGGCTGTGGGTAGAAAAGGGATGAGAGTGAGACCTGATCTGATTCATCATTTGCCTCATGTGGTAGCTCCTCATCTACTTGGCTAGGAATATCCTCTATGGAGATGGTGGAGATGGTTGGTTGGACCTCATCAACAGGCCACTTTCCTGGGTTCCTAGGCAAAGGATCCATAGGTGCAATGGGTATCTAGGGGGTGCTGATGATGAGGATGGTATGGCATGAGATGGTGATGGATTGCTTGAAAGTGATGGTGATGGAGTCAAACCTTGGCTGGATTTATTCGATTGAAAATCTAGATGGGTTGATGGTAAGGTTGACTCAGGGAGCTATTGCACCATATTGCAATACTTGAAAGGCTCTAGGTCGGTAGGGATGACATGAACTTGCCCTTCATGAGTGTACTTGAGGCACTGGTGAGCGATGGAAGGGACACACTTCATGTCCCTGATCCATGGTCTACCTAATAGGATATTGTACGCCATCTCACCCTCCAGGATGTGGCACAACATTAAGATGGTCTTTTCCCCTACCTAGATAGGTAGGATGATCATACCAACTATTGAGCATATGGCATCATTGAATGCTCAGAGGGTGTAGGTAGATGCGACAATATGGGATGCTGGGAGCTTCAGATGCTTGAGAGCTATTGTAGTGATGATGTTGCTAGAAGACCCAGTGTCTATCAACACTCTCTTGTATGGTGTCCCATTTACACATGCGATGATGTGCAAGGGAGGATCCACCATATCATTGGGAACTAATTTAAGTTCATCTTCTCAAAAGGTAATCATCAGTTCTATGCATTGCCGCACATGCCCCACAAAATTGTTGAAGGAGTTAGACTCTTGGGGCTGAAGCTCTATTGCCTTAAGGATATCCATCAAGGCTTCTCTATGAGGTGGTGATTGTTGAATAAGCTCATAGATGGAGAGTTGAGTAGATGTCATTCTTAAAATCTGAGCGAGCTTGCTCTTAATTGTGACCATAGGCCTAGGTGGGAGGCTCGACACAGGAGGCGGTAAAGGTTGTGATATCGAAGGAACATCACTCTGAGCCACAGGTGGTGTGACTGGACTTGGGTACCACCTATTTCTTATGATAATGTTGATCATGCTGACATACCCTTGCTTAGGGGGCATGGTGCACCTCATTCACCTAGGGCACTGGCTTGGCCTACTCCGCATGGGTAGGCAAAGGGTCTTTAAAGACCTCCATCTGTTGGTTGTTTGGTGTGATAGGGTTGTCTACCTGAAGGGTATTCCTATCGATCATGTCTTGCACCAAATTCTTGAACTTATAGCACATTTGCACATCATGCCCATTTTGCCTATGAAACTTGCAATATAGGTCTTCTCTGTATCCTTTGGGCTTTGGTGCATTTGGGTCGATAGGTCGACTCTCAGGAAGATTGATCGAATTGGCCACTAAGAGGTGCTCAAAAAATGAGTCCATAGACTCTACAATGGGCATGAACTATCACTTGGGGTGACACTGTTGATTTTGCCCTTGATTATTCTGGTTGTCCTTGGCATAGTTCCTAGGAGTGGCCTGATAATTAGGCTTTTGAGGTGGTGCAGCTTGTGCTGGCCCTGGGACACTAATGGCAACCTGATTCACTACTGCTGGCTTAGGCTGCACTGGGGTATTCTTAGCATTCTTGTTCCACTCCTTGTGAGGCTTCACAATCTCTCCCTCTTGAATCTTAATGTCTTCAATGATCCTAGCCTATGCTAGGGCATCTTCAAGAGTCGGATACTATTGTAGTTGCAACAACAAGGAGATCAGGATTTAGGTAGCTCTTGGCAAACATCTGAGTCAACTCTGACATGGGGAGTAGATAAGGTAGCTTGGTGAGCAAGGCTCACCACCTATTGCCATAATTTTCTATTGACTCATCATCATACTATTTCAACCCAACGAGATCAGCCAACGTCGCCTTCCTCTTGGTGTTGAAGGTGAAGCATTCTAGGAATGCATCTACAAGTTGATCCAAATTATGGATGCTATGCTTTAGGAGTTGGGTAAACCACTTCGAGGCTAGGCCAGAGAGGGTAGTCACAAATATCTACAAAAGCAAAGCATCGTTATCCTGAATGCCAAAGCATTGACTCAAGAATTTAGTGACATGTTCCTGCGCATCTTCCTCTCCCTTAAAGGTAGCCAACTGAGGTAGCTTGAATTGCTCTAGATAGGGAGGGGTAGGAACCGAAGGATGAAGGGGTTGACTACGTAACTGGTGCAAAGTGGGCTTTTGAGATCCAGACCCAGAGGTCTTGTTCTCTACTGACTCTAGGTGCTCTAGTAATGCTCGATATGCATCTAAGGATTTAATCTCCTCATCCTTACTCTTATCCTACGGTGGAGGTCGAGGATCCTCCAACCTATTATGGGGTGGTGGCATGTCACCCCCTACCTTGATAAGGCATCTCTAAGTACTCTACCTCTGGCTCATGCTCAGTGTAGGCCCCATAGGGCATCTCTCGAGCCGATCTATAAAGAGGAGTATCTGCCCACTATGGGCGCCCTATGTTTGGCTTGGGAGGCAAGTCCCGATCTAGCCTAGGAGGTCATGGAGGCAACATTGGATAAGGTCTAGGAGACCTATCTCGAATGAGTGTGGGTTGCCTTGGGTGGACTTCCTACCTATGTGTCTTAGGGGTAGGAACCCTCTCTCATAAAGTTTTTTGGAACAGCTCATTGGTCTACCATTCGATTCTTTCTTTCTCAAGCTGATGCAAGCGGTCTAGTTGTTCCTTGTCTTGCCGAAGCTGTTTTAACTGAGCTTGGCATTCCACATATCTTGCAACTGCCTACTTATATTTATTCTACTGTGTGAGGCCTAGGAGGCCTAGGAGTCTCACCTTGAGGTCGACCTCATTCAAGATAATCTATGGTATCCATTGCATGCTTCCCTCGATCGAGGGCCATCGCATTGACTTGAGGTTTAGGCCTGAGCATATGCTCATTGTAATCAGTGGGTGTAGAGGCACATCGTGCATGCATGAAATACTACTCTTGAGGATAATCAAGGATTTCCTCATGCCTTCCTTCATGAATGAGGAAGGGAAGGGTAGAGTTAGCTCACCCCGAGCGATGAGTATCATACCCATCAAGTTGCCTAAGCTGCCGGACCCTATCAGGGTGATGTAGAGGTGAGGTCGGATCAACCTACTCTACCCAATGTGTGAAGTCATGCTCTGGCCTATGAATAGGTGTGTCAGACCTAACAGGTACGCGGATGCGTGGCACCACTCTATCTACTAGTGCCTCAGTGCATTGTTGCCTTTCATCAAAGAAGGCATGTGATGTGTCTAAATACCGGGAACACTCTCCCAAGTAAGGTCCATCACCCATAGGGGTGTCCCGCATAGGGCTCCCTTGTAAGTGTGGTTCTCATCCCACTGTTTGGGGACTGGGGTGAGTAGAGGCTCACCAGGGAGGTATGACCAGGTCCCTGGGGCTAAAGCAGAGATGACTCATGTCTCCTAGTCCACTCTCCATAGCTTCCACCCATGATTGGGCTTGGCTGTGGGTGCACACCATTGTAACTCTCTACCAAACCCTAGATGATTATCTCCTTTACAAATTCTTAATGAAATAGCAAACAAGAAAAGGAAACACTCAATAAGATAGATGATTATCTCTTTTAAGTTTTAGATGTGAATCCCTAAACTATTTTGTGTGTTTCAGATGTGTTGTTTGTAAAAGAGGACCTTGTGTCACATGTTTGAAATCTTGTTGAATGATATTCTCATGTTTAATTGGATTTCACCTGTATACTCATAGCTCGAAAACCTGGCGATGAACTCCAGGTCATGTTATCCCACCTATAATGTGTGGTGATGAGGTCCACACATGGCCAGGGAGCACAGGTCCTACCAGTTCCTCACCTAGTTCACCCATAGTCTGTGATATACCTCTTCGAAGAGAGATACATGCTATAACCCATGGGCTATGATGGATCTTGGAACCGACCTTGGCAAAGAACAAGGTTCATGGGATTTGAGACAATGGGTGGAGATGAAAGCCACCTCGTTGAACTCTACTAGTGGATGGTGATGAAATCCACCTCACTAGCATTTAAGTGAATCATGGTGTGTGTGGTTATTTTTAATCCAAAGAAAGCAAACAATAAAGCATTCGATGATCATTCACTAAATGCATGCAAAAGGTGCATTTTACTTTCAGAAAGTTAGGATAAAAGGAACCTACAAATGTAAATTATAAATGCAAACCCTAAATGCTAACCTACCCATTGGGTAGGCCACAAGCAATCAAACCATAGAGATGCATTGCTACTTTGATTTTCTTTGATTTTTCTTATTTTTGTTATTTTGCATTATGGGAAAATTAAATCTACTTTTAACCTTTCTAGGAAAACAAATGGTGCAAGAAAAACCAAACTAAACTACTTTTGAAAGTGCAAAATGAAAATAGAGGGTTTAGGTACCTACCTCATCACTTCTGGAACCTATCATTTCTGGAATTCTGATCAGAAATCTCTCTAGTTTCTATTCACTCTAGGGTGGGATGAATAGTAGGTCTGCATTCATCCCAGGGTGGGATGGATTTGCATCCATCCCAGGGTGGCACGAATAGCAGGTCAGAGTTCGTTTCAGTCTAGAGCGACTAGAACCTGCAACATAAAAAGATGAAATATGAGCTTCAAAATTCACCTAAAGAAAAAGGGACTAGGTCCCACCATGATCACCACTGAAGTAGGGAAAAATGGTGCACCTAAATATGGGTAACAAATTGCATCTATCCCCTATGTCTAATGAGCATCAAATCGGAAGCATGCAAGTAAGATGGAAAAGATAGCAAATAACAAGAAATGAAGCAAAGCAAATTGTTTTCTTATTAATTGAGTGGATCAAATCTAGGTTACAAATATGTCCCCTTGAGGGCTCAAATGATTGATACAACTATTACAAATTTTGGGTGCCCGAGGATCGAAATCCTTCAAGAGAATCTGGTGCACATCCAATGTCTTTCCACGTACCCACACTCGAAGTGGGCGGGCCAAAGGTTTCCGCCACTTGTATTTCTGATATTTATGTCCTACTATGCTTCCCCAATGCATTGTATGACCTGCACCTACACACAAGGAAACAAGAAATGTCAAATAGCAAGTGTGTATGATCTAAAACATGTAATCCCCATAGGCAAGAAAGGAGCATATGTAGCGTGCCTATACCAAATCAACTCCAAATGCTATGAAATTATAGAGGTAAGTAAAATAAGAGGTTTTGGGAAGATATCACCAGAAATTGCACCGAAATTGCATCTATAGGCATGGCGTAATCGTAGTGTGCTTCTCCAACCTACAAAACCCAAAGCAAGCAATTTCTGCCCCTACACATATCCAAAACACATGAAAATTTGAAATAATGCATAAAATAACATTTTAAGACAACCCATATGGTTATATTTCATAAATCAGGCTCAGATCCTGATGCATGCTCCAGTGGGTCCCGTAAGCCTACAAAAACTTCAAATCACAATATCTCGGCCAATATAACTCAGAAAAGCATGAAATTTGAACTGCAACATCATATGATAATATAGAAAATACCTATTTAAAAATAGTCACAAAATTATTGACATATTTGTATTCATTCTAGGGTGGGATGAATAGGACTATCACAAATTGGGGGGCGCCCGGGGGTGGGACGCCCATCGATTCTGCCTAAATTTTACCACCAATTCCACTGGGGAATGGTCCAAAACACTAATGGGGTATTTTCATCAAATTTGGGGTGGAAATTCACTCGATTGATAGGTCTTTGTAAACAAATTGTGTCTCTTTGAGTCACTCGATAACCTCCTTCGCTAAGAAGAGATCTCGAGGGAAAGAGAGCACAATCAGGTGAGGGGAAATCTTGGTAGTGCTCCATTGCATAAACCTTAAAATCCTCTCTCTATTTTGTGTGGAAAATGCATCCACTTTATAGCCACAGGGGGCTCATGTGCAAAAGGGCATGCAAGGGCATGCGTGGCAAGAGGCGCCACTTGGCCACCGGGGTGGCATGCATTGGAGGGGGAAGAGAATCTCCCAATTTGGCCTCCCTTATGAAGCATGGCATAAATATGTTGTGTGCTCTGACTTGTAGGCATGGGTAGGTAGGATAAATGACCATTACTAGGCACCATTTGTCCAGATTTGACTTTTTTCTAGTCAAACCTACTATTCGCCCCACCCTGGGATGAATGTTGCTATTCGCTCCAGGGTGGGACGAATAGGATCTGTATTCATCCCAGGGTGGGATGAATAGGAAAAGGGTGCCAAAAGGTCCCAAAAATGGCCTGGAACCTTCCAAAACCTTGCACAAAGTGGCTAGAACCATTGTATACCTTCTGAGGGCTGCCCTAGGGGCCTTGGTATGTCAATTTAGCCATTGCTTTTGGTAGCATAATCAGATTGACCAGATTTTAGTGTCTACAAATCCATATATATTCCTATCATGAACCTTACAATTCATTGCCTTATGACCAAACTGATTACAAGAGTGGCAATACCCTTGAAAAAGTTGCCTATTTTTGAAATTTCCATATTCTTGTCTTTTATGTGTCCTGCACTATGTAGCTTTATGTCCAAACCTATGATATGAGATGCATCATCCATTGAAACTACCTTTCCTTGACCCCATTGATCTCTTAGTTTATTTTAACCTATGTTGGTTCCTATTCCATATGTTCCTCATTTGTGCATTGTTCCTTTCCTTGTTGAACTTTCTATTGTCCAACTCATCCTTAGAAGTCTCACTCTCTCTTACACTCTCTTCTTCTGAAGCTTCTTCTTCTTTGAAGCTTGATATTGACTCCTCTCCTTGTTTTATTTGTAATTACTCAAAACCAATTGTCTTGTTTGACAGAGATATTTTTGTCTTGATAATCTTATCCAATTTCTTTAAGCTTCTCCTAAACATGTGTAACTTGTCCTTAGAATATTTTACTTCCTTCCATAGTGAAGCTACCTCATGTTCTAACCTTTCACATTCTAAGACCTTTGCTTATAAAATCTCTTTGAATATCCTATTCTTAGCTATTGAGTTGGTTAGATCCTCTATAAGATTTCCTTTCTCTTCATCACATTCTTGAAATTTAAGCTTGAGTTTTGAGTTTTGCTTTATTACCTCCCTTAATGCATCAAGAGCATGAATAAGTTCACCCTCAATATCAACTTCTCCTTTCTCTGTTTCTTCCTCTATTTGTTTTCCTTTGGGATCATCTTCATTCATTTTTTATTTGTCTTCAATAGGATCACCTCCTTCTTCTTCTATTGCCAAAATTAAACTTTCTTCTAGTCCTTCAAGTGTATCTTCATATTCATCATAACTGAAAATGAATCCATTCCTTGTACATCTATATTCAATATGGCCAAAGTTGCCACATCTAAAAAACTTGAGAATCATTTGTAACTTGTTTCTAACCACTTATTTTTCTTTTGCAAGAAATAGAACTTCATCTTCAACATTATTTTAGGGACTTTCATCACTATCACTTGAAGTCTTATGTGCCTTGTCTGCATAAAAACTCTTCTTATGCCTTTGAAAGAACTTCTTTCCTTGCTTGCCTTGTCCATACATGATTTTCTTTTGGTGCCTGTGTTTTCCTATTTCCCTATTCTTATGATCCTAGTCTTATTCATCATTGCTATTTACAGCCTATGGATAATCAGATGCATAGTGACCATATTTTCCACAATTGAAACATTTAACTAATTTTGTACCTTTATATTTTCTTGATTCCTTGTTCCTTCTGCCATAATTTGCTTCTTCATCATTAGATGACTCATTGCTTGAATCTAAGTTCTTAACCTTTGTATTATTAGTAAATTTGAAGGCTACTTACTTCTGGGGAATAGGTTCCTCTTTTATTCTTATCTCAAAATATGTGATAATACCATCTAATTCATCCCTTATCAAAAGTCCAATATATTTTACCTCTTCTATAGCTGAAATATTTTCACTAAACCTTTTTGGAAGTGACCTTAAAATCTTATCACAAACATCTATTTCCTCAACGATAAGCCCAAGTTCTTGCATGGAGTTAACAACCTCATCCACATGCAGTAGATATACCACAATGTTTTCCTCATCCTTCATATTTAGGTCTTCAAATGCTCTCTTGAAATTTTACAACTTTACCCTTTTGACCTTTTTATCTCCTTCATATATGCCTTGCAACTTATCCCAAATTTCCTTTGCTGATCTGTAATGCATAACCTTTATAAATTATGTTTCACGTAAGCCTCTTAAATTCCTTTCATTGCTATTGAATTGTGATGATGTAGAATATTACCATATTTATTTGTAGGTGGAGTTTTTGGTGGTGTGTATCCATTTTCAACTGCTTCCCATTTTTCGTTTCCTAGTGCCATTAGATGGAACTTCATCCTTGTGCTCCATAGTGCATAATTGTTCCCATTGAAAAATGGTGATGAATTCCCTAAAGATCCAATCTGAGAATCCATCTGTGCTTTCATAATTTTTTTCTTCAAGATGTTAAACTCTTCCGAAGGAACTCGCTCTAATACCAATTTAAGAACACAAGATTATACTGAGAGGGGGGCTGAATAGTATAAGACCACTTTTTACTTTTCTTTCCCAAATAATATTATGCAATATATCAATAGAAATATCAATAGTAGTAATCAAAGCAATGCACAAATCACCACACATAATAGAGACACCAATTTAACGTGGTTCACCCAATGTGGACTACTCCATGAAGAAAATATTTCACTAATTTTTTTTCAATAAATCTCTTGGGAATCCTTCCCTATTACAATATTTATGTACCTCTGTCCAAAGGAGACACAAATACCCTAATAAATTTTATGGATACCTATCCATAGGAGACACCAATTCCCTTAGCTATTTTGTGGATCTATATCGATAGGAGAACTCCTTCTCATCTGATCTAGCTGGTGATACTCTAGAAGACTACTGCCTCCACTACATTGGCTTGTTGATCTCTCTCCACTAAAGACCTCTATATTTTCTACCCTGGCTAATGGATATTTATCCATTGGAGACTACTATCCTCTACTCTATCACCTCCAATCTTGCTCTTAGCTCTGTCTCAAATCTATACTAAACACAATCCTTCGGTCTAGCACAATATGTACTAAACATAGTCCTTTGGTATAGCACAAATATTCTCAATATCTATCTCAAATATACATTAAACACAGTCCTTTTGTCTAGCACAAATCTGCTCAATATCTATCTCAAATCTACACTAAACATAGTCCTTCAGTCTAGCACAAATCTACTCAATATCTATCTCAAATATGCACTAAACATAGTCCTTCAGTCTAGCACAAATTTGCTCAATCTCTATCTCAAATATACACTAAACATAGTCCTTTGGTCTAGCACAAATATTCTCAATCTATTTCCTTGGCCTGGTACAAACCTATCCTCAAATCTGTACCAAAATATGTCCTCAAATTTGTCCTCAAGCCTTAACAAAAATCTTGACTCAATCACAAATCAACTCTTCTAGATCTTCCCCAAACCTTAACTCAAGGTTTGAACAAATCAATCAATAAAATTTGCTCACAAGTATTCTCAAAGACTTGCCTCAAATCTCTCGACAAGTCCTCTCTAGAACTTGATCAAACTGCTCTTAAGTATTTACCAAGATTTACCTCAAATCTTCTCAACAAGTCCTCACTAAAACTTGCTCAATCTGCTCAACAAGTCTTCACCAAGACTCACCTCAAATTTGCATTGTAATCTTCCATAAAAGCTTACTCAACTCAACTCAATCTATCATAGAAAACCTCTTCAATCACACAAACAAGTTTCACACATAATCTTGTTTTAATCTCACATAAACATATAGAGAATGGTTAGAGACTTAATATGCTTCACACTCACAACAATGCTCAATCACTTTTAATATTTCTTACTTCACCATAGAAACACATGGAGAATGGTTAGAGACTCAATATATTTTACACTCAATCACTTTCAATTTCTTTCTCAAATTAGTAAGGAATAATTTATTTCATAAAACTTGAACTATCACTTCAACGCTTCCAATCAACTAAGCTCAATCTAGGGTTATGCATAAGGGGTCATCCCCAAAATGTATTTATAAAAATTTGGCAAATTAGTTTCAAAATACAGGCAAATAGTATCGAAATGCATGTAGAAGGTTAACTGTTATTAGGGATAATGTTGTAAATTTAAACTTAAAATGGCCAAATTATTATAAAATTGGGGCGAATCGACCCCCCCCAAAAAAAAACATTGCACCCAATTTTTTTTTGCTAATTGGCCTTGGTCAAGGGTCCCAAATATTAGCCAATTCCAAATTTTGAAAATCCTAATTTTAGCCAATTGGCTATAAATAGCCGTTATGCATAACCCTGGCTTAATCAACTCCACTCAACCAATCACTCAATGAAAGCTTAGTCAACAATGCTTATCAAACAAACCTCACATAACAATGATACTCATGATCTTTCACAAACCCTAGTTTAAGATAGTTTACAACCTCACATAACAATGGTACTCATGGTATTTTACAAACCCTAATCAAGCATAAAGGTTACTCAATATTTCCAATAATGCTTATCAAACGAGGTTTCTAGTATCAACTTTCATTCTAGAAAGCCCACATCAATCAACATTGGATATCTCAAAACCAAAATCAACAATGCTTATCAAACAATCATTTTCACTCCAACTTAGCATTCACAACATCCAATAATATTTCACTCACAAGGAAGATATGCCCATACCTTTTATTTGATGAAGAATTGACCTCAAAACCTGTCTCAATCACAATCACCCTCTTTGCTAATATCAAAGGTTAGATAGCAAAAAGCCTCTTCAAAACTCTCATTGAAATAATCCCTCAAAATATTTCACCATACAAAACATCAACTCTTAATTACACCTTATAATCTCCACACTTCAAAATATAAGCCAACAATTTATTTTAAATAAAATAACCACAATAATCTTCTTTAAACACCTTATGTTTTTCCTCAAAATAATCAATACATCAAAAATATAATTTCCTTTTCAAACCTTATAACTCCTATCTCAATCACAATAAAATATTTAACTTTCAAAAACCTTATAACTCCCTCCTAGAAAAAATAAGCATGCCATATTAAATCTTATGACTAAATTTAATTTAGAAAAATTAAATACCTTTTTTCCCTCGGTGGGATTCGATCCCACGTTGTGCTACCTCCAGTGCCCTAGTCATAGCTCAACTATCATGTGAGCTAGGTGCTCACCTTAAAATACAAAAGTGCTTCATGTACTTTGTATTAGATGCAAGGCACCTAAACCAAAAATTATCCATGCAAAACTACCACCGAGGTTCGATCGCGGGTCCTCCCACCTAGCCAAATCCTTAAGTCACAGCCGCTTACCACTAGCCCAACCACCTTGGTTGGCTATGAGTCTTAGGGACTCTCTTGTCTTATCCCTTTTTTGGTGCCAAATGAAACAAAAAACTTTAACTTCTTTCTTGCACGCAAATCTTGAAAATCGTAGGCTCTCTAGTGATTCGAATGAAGGTAAGTTTTAATCCACCCAAAGGCACATGGTATTTATACCATTATGCTATCTCCTTTATCACGTTGGCGGATGGAAGATGTACTCGACCTCGGTGCTAATAATTTTAATTTATACCTTTATAACCCTAACCTTAGGGTTAATTAAATTACATTATAATTTAATTAATAATAAAATTAATATAATTAATTTAATAACTATAAGGTTAATTAAATTAAATTATAAATTAATTTATAATAAAATTATTATAATTAATTTAAATCTTTAGGTCTTGACCTTAGACCTTTAATATATAATAAAATATTATAATATTATTTTTCTTGGGCCTTCCTATTGCTCTTTAGACCTCATATGACCACCTTAAATATTATAATAGGAGGTATTATAATATTATTTCTTTTATGCCTAGAAGCAATCTTTGTATTGCATTGCTTATTGAAACTGATCATTGACATCCTTCCTTTTACCCTGCTCATTGAAACTGACTCTTGACATCAATGAAAACAAAACCTACTCATATTGGATATATATATATATATATAATGTGTGTGTGTCAAAAGAGTACATAAGTGTACCAAAATTCTTGTAGGCTACAACTGTGTAGGTCCTCAGACCTTACACTCAAAAATGGTACAAATATCTCATAACTTGTACTACACAGGGTCTACACCCCCTGCTTGTGAGTCTCCCCCATCATCTCCATCCTCTTGATGAGTCCGCTTGGAGCTTGTACCTATGGACCTATCAGATCTCCCAGTCCTATGAATAGGTCGTTTTGATGACTACCTAATCTCCCATTTCATGGTCCTCTATGACATTGTAGCTATGGATCTCTCAAGCACTACGCCACTATGTAGTATGACCACTCCCTTCAAGAGAGTGATGTGGACCACATGTGATGCATACTGTCTAGTACCATCCTAGATGAGGGCATGCCATATCTATATATCTGTAGCCATATCCAATCCTACTTATCCCTATGCATTTGGAGTAGGAGGAGAAAATTGAGAAGTCGAGGGATACCCCCTCATGGATCAGAGAAAGTCTCTCTCTATAGTCATAGCATTGAGTTGAGACCGAAGAAGATCACGTTGTCCAGTGATATTCTCTATCTCTATGTTTGCAATGGAAATCTATTCTCAGAGAGCTATCCTCTCCTACTCATAGCCTCACCATTGTGCCTATACCTTTATGAGATAATCCTAAATTGCTCTCATCTATGCCTATAATGTAGCAAGGGAGGTATCCCTACCCAAAATTTGCATCTAGGTAGCATATAGTTGGGATTACAAGCTAGCTACTTGGACCCAGAGCTATGACACCTCATCATCAAGCTCCTCCTCACCCTCATCATCCTAAGGCTCCTCATCTACTACTATAGCCTGGCCCAATTCACCCTTAGTCCTCTAGTGAACATGTCACCCCTCAGGATCTACACCTGCTATCTCTATGATAACAACATCCCTAGATCTACCTAGTGGGTCACCACCCTGCCATAACCTGGTAGTCCACTAAGCATCATACTCTAACCTGAAATCATAGTATACATCATCATCATCTCCTAATTGAGTCACTCGAGGCTAGCCTAGTTGCATCTCCACCTTAAAGTGGTAGTAGATAATTGGCTCATCAATAATATCCTGGTAGATACCAAACTTCTTGATGATGCATGAGAAGTGAAAAAAATCATGCATGTTAGGCTTGCACCTGAGGAGCCATCGGTCACATTGCATCCACCTTAAGTAGTGGTCTACCTCCACCTATGTTGGGAAATCTATGTAGGGGTGTCATAGAACTTGCATTGACCTCATCCCTATGAGATGATCCATGTAGTATTACATATCCCCTATGCGATACCTACTCCTAAAGCCATCGACATCCCTAGGCCAGCAAGTAGCATAACGCTAAGACTCCTCAGTGATGTCACCAATATATAATGGTAGTCCCCCAGGGCGATAAATGGTGATGTGCTCCCATGCCAATATTTGGAGCAATATACTATAGTTGACTCCCACTCAGACCCATTGGGTGATGTGATACAACTCATCGTAGAGTTGCACGAGGAGAGCACTCCCCCATGAGAGAATCAATGGCTTTCGTGTAGTGCTCACTAGAAGGTCTTGCATCCTAACTAAGAGGTTCCAAGAGAACCTCACACTAGATATATCTAGAAATAGCATATGTATAGTGAGGTACATTAGCATAACCTACCACCATGATAAGACACGTGCCCTGTACCAATTCTCAATAGGTATGCCCTCGTTCTCAATGTTATCCAGAGCCTCATCACTTCAAGCACCAAAAATCTACTGGAATACCATAGCCTTTGCCATAGTAGAAAAATATGTGATGGCCTCGCCATCAATAGGGATACGAAATATGTGGTATACATCCTCTGGAGTGACTATGATCTCTGTAGTCGATAGGTGAAAGGTGTTGATCTATGCATCCCAATGACGGGCCAAAGCAGTCATATAGGCATGATCGACCTTGATGGAAGGAAGATAGAGCACATAAACGAGTCTTATGGCCAATAACAAAGCCCAGTCAACATCTTCCATCTCACGTAGAAGCTCACATAAGAGCTCAGACTCCCACACTCTAGCAGTTAGCTAAAGGGAGATAATTTCAAAATTTTCTTAAAATTACAAAAACATTAAAATGCACTTAAAAATGGAAATAAATTAAAAAATGCTTCAAAAATGCAAAAACAATCATAAATGCATTCAAAATGTTCAAAAAAATCAATTAATTCTACCAATAATTAAAAATAAATAAAAAAATTAAGTTTTTTTACTAAAGTTACTCAACCGCGATTGTCACCCATGGCGAGTGGCAATGATAAAATTTAGACCGTTGGGATTTGAATTTAGTCGTAGTTGACAATTGCAGCCCCCAATTTACCAATTGGAAGCCATGGTTGCCACCCACAACTATGGAAAAAACCTCTTTCTAGGTCATTTCCCGCCCCATTCAACCTAAAAAAATTAAACCCTACCCACTAACTAGTCTAGTCTAACCCTAGCTATGGTGTAGTTCATTGCTAATATTTTAATTTGGTTTATTTAACCCATTAATTAATGTGGTTCATTTTTAAGTTGGTAATTTGAGAAGTGAGGTTTGAAATGCTACCTTAGTAGCACTAGCTACGCCATTGGTGGATGCCTCCGGTTGATCAACCATTGGTAAGGATAGTTTGTGTAAAGTTTGGCAGTTTTTCGTGTTAAAGTTTCACTTTTACCTCTCAGAGCTCTCTTTCTTAGTAGTTTGAAAATGGAAATAATGAAATTTAAAGTGAAATATTTTTCTTTTATATTTCCAATTTGACCCTTAGTTGTGGCTAGTAACTGTGAGCACAAAATTAGGGTTTGTTGATCGTAGGTCAGAGCCACGACTAAGGAATTTGCCAAAATTGGCTATGGATAACAACCATGGCTAGCAGCTATCAATAAATGTTCTCAATATCCAATTGTGAGGAGCTTTAAAATATAAAATAAAAAATATTCAATTGTCTAGAACTCTCAAATTTTTTAAAAATAACCATAAAAATTCACATAATTCAAAATTCAAATGCGCCTCGTATCCAGTTATTTACCCTATACACTTAGCAGTTGTAGCAACTTGCACTCCATGCAATTTGGCAAGATGAGTAAATCACCATAAGGCCATTTTAGACAAATCAATCATTGTTGATTTGTAATGAATTACTTCACTCTTGAAGAAAGCCATAGTGGTCGTATTGCCCCATGAGAATGAGGTATTCATTTCATTTCTTCTATGATATATTCAGTAGATCATCGACCATAATGATTCAACACAAGCCTAATTGGAATTTCTATCATCCTTGATTTCCTAATAATTCCATTGCAATCAGACTGCCTCATGGGATAGATATGTACAATTGCTTTTAATGGTTGAAATCACGGTTGAACTAGGCCTTGCAAAATAATAACAATAGTGTAAAAGTCTTAAAACATCCAAATTATTCATCTTGATCAAGTGACATGTCGCTTCATTAATTTTACTTCCCTCATCTACCCATATATTGAGGGGGTAGTCATAAATTCAACAATCATAATCAAATTCAACAAGATATCACTCAATATTGTCAAATTGCATTCATCTTACGAATCATTGCCAAAAACTATCATAAGCTTACCCTTTGCTAGGGTAAAAAGAAAATATGACAGTTAAGCTAGTAGCCCTCCACCTATTAGAACGATTGTAGCCTAACTACTTGGTCACCGTGGACATGCAAAATCTTTGCAAATTAAGCCTTTCCTTAGTTGGAAACAATGATTCTAAGATGCACATCCTTTTGCAGGACTGGGTCATCTAATTTTGATTAGATCAATGATCATCATTCGATCTACAACATGGCTTTAAATGGTCTATTTTTGCTCAACATTGTGTTCCCAAAATACATACCAAAAGGGGTATTTGTAGACACCTAAAATGCATCATGTGTAAGGGACTACTCATATGGGTATCCTAATAGACTATATGAAGGATCTTAGACCTTTCCAAGGCAAAGTAGTGGTTTTAACCACTCAATTTAGGTTTTTTTGGCCTACTCAGCCTTAACCATGGATGACATCCACAACTAAGATCTCAACCATGGCTAACACCCACGACTAACAGATCTAGCTATGCTTAAGAGCCACAACTAGCTCTATAATTATCATGAACTCTTGATCTAGGCTAAAATTAGTTACAACAGCCCTAGCAATGGATTTCGAGTGGTTTCAAGCGAGGAATCTTCTAGATTCTTCCTCCCAACTACTCCAACCTCCTGTTTCTTACTCTTGGCTTCCAAAGGAAGCTACGATTAGGAATTGAGAGTGGTATAAGACCCCCCTACAAATTGGGAAAAAGTCTAGAGAATATTTTAATTGAATGCAATGAAGCCCTACATAATTGGATAGCCACTTACAACCCTTGAGGACTGCCTACATGCTACCAATTTGAAGAATCATGACTGGCTTTTAAGCTATGGAGGTTTCAAGAGCTTGAAGAGATTATTCATCCCCAATTGAGCCACTTCCACTACAAATTCAAAGAATCTACATCACAAATTAGTTCCATAACACATAGGTGACCCTTGATCATTAAGAGTAAGAGGATTTTCTCCTCAGTCGTGGCTATCAGCCATGGCTAATAGAACCAGTTGTGCTTCAGACCTGCGGTGAGGGTTTGACATTCAATTTCCCTCATTTTAGACATAGGATTTTCATTCTAAGCATGCAATTAGGTAGATCTGACATAGATTAGCTTTCATTTATGCTTATATATAGTTAATTTTAGGAATTAGAGGTATCTTTGTGCTATTTTCTCTTATTTTATCAATTTGCACTAGTTTCATTAGATTTGATTCATTTCAAGTTTTAATGGTAGATTATGCATCATAATAGCTAGATTTACTACTTTCTTATCTTTCTTTATAATAATTTAGAGGTTTTGTAATCATATTTACAAGTTTCCATGCTTTCTTGCTATATTTATCCTAATTCATGCAAATCCCTATCAAGAGCCTCATCATGAGAGGCCTCCTTTGCTTCTAACTATGTTATGTTGTTTTTTGAATATAGATTTATAGGATCTGGTCATATTCAAAGCATTCTTGGAAATATATTCCTCTGATCAAGTGATAAGAAGGCTTCCTTGAGCCTTAAGCAATTCATTTCTATATTAAGAGCTTGTGTATTGCACCATCCCCTTTGAGGGGCTCAAAATATTGTATCAATTATATCAAAGAATTTAGTATCCCTAAGAGAAAGGATATTTGCAATGATAATATAAAGGAGTTGTTCTTTCTTGTTCAATTCATTGCTATTCATATTTTCATGCTTTAGTACTTGGTATACTTGATGCAATAGTAGAGGTTCATGCTTTTAGAGTGGTACAAAAAGAACATTGAAGCCTGTAGGGAAAATTAGAATCCATTAAGTGCTTCATTGCGTAGTTATCGGATAAATGTCAACCCATGAATCGACTGCTACATAAGGGGGTCCCTTTCAATTGGGATAAATACTTTTAGAAAGATTTTTCTAAATTCAAACAAAACCTGGTGATGTCACCAGTGTTAGCTCCACCTAGACCAAATGTACCTTTTTTTTATATATCATCCATAGACATTGCTCTGGAAACCATGTTAGCCTAGAAAAACAAAGAACACAAAGAATAGGCTATATATTACATTAGTCGAACCCTGGTCAGCTATGAGCTAAAATATGCATACATCGAATAGCTATGTATAGCAGTGGTTTTTTCTATTAAGAAGTTGCACCACTAAATGCTAATTCATACTATGTATGTCATATCCAAACAAAATCCTTTTTAGTATATGATGAGTCAAACTTATCATAGTACAAGTACTTCAAAGTGGATCATGCTAATGATAGAATTTGATTTAGAATTTACCAATCAAAATTTAATCAAAGGATAGGTCATAGCTAATCAACTGGTAGAGGCACCTCTTCAGGACAACAAGCCTCTTGTCATAGAACTCCTGATGATGCAGTATTTGCATTATTAGTCACCCAAACCCGAAGAAACGGATAATAAAGTGGATATAAATTTGTTCTTTGATGGTTCAAAGTGCGAGCAAGGGGTGGTGCAGGTATCATGTTTTTCATGCCATAAGGAGCTCCAATACCCTTGTATTTTAAATTTAACTTTTCTTGCACCAATAATAACATTGAATACAAGGCTCTAATATTGGGTCTCCAAATGTTAGAATCTTGCGGTTCTAAATAGTCATTTAAAAATAATTAATATAAATTTAATAAATAAAATGCAAATTCTAAACCATAGGACACTTATAGGGGGATCCCTCAAATTTAATTAAATAAAAATATTATTATTTTCTTCTTGATGATTTTCAATGTCTTGTACACATATTTATATCTGCCCTAACCCTAACCCTACGTCTGTTCAATATGACAGTTCACATAATAATTAATATATTTAATTATTATAACTATTCTAATTATAATGTAATTAATTATATTATTGATAATTAATTTTATTATACTATTATTATTAATAATGAACATTAGGATATGGGATCCTAACATGCCACCCTTCCTTGAAAAAAATTTATCCTCAAAGTTGGAAATACTGGAAAATATCCTTCGTTGCTCATGTAACATTATCTTCTAGAAAACCCCATGATGAATTCAAGAGTATGTACTTGGGTACTCTTTTTCATTCGTCCACATGTTGCGCCAAAAGCTCTATGAGCCACCGTTATCAGTATACACAAGGCATCTAACTACATGAGTATGTAATAGAGGGATAAAGGCACTATGACAAATGTGAAGGATCAGGTCTCTGGTGGTAAGGAAGAACTGCTTTCATTAATATTAATTGACCAATTTTTTTTTTTTTCTCATGAGTGTGTTGTATTATGATTTTCATCATTTTATAGGAAAGAGGCCACATACTATCCAAATATGTAGATCTACTTTGGAGAATTTAGAGGAGTAGTCAGGTAGATTATACCTTGGAACTTCTCGTTGCTCTTGTTCTTTATGAGATAAGCCCCACCCTCACCTATAGATGCACCGTCATCATCAATATTTGATTAAATTACTATTAATGATGTCTTAAAGGTGAGAATACCGATGAAAACACATGGCATGCAATAATTTTTAACAGAATATATTAGGGTTTTGTAAACTTTAGGATAGATGTAATGTTTTCTCCTTTATTATATTCATCATTGTAGTACATCTACGTGCTTCTAATTCACCAAATGCAGAAATTAAAATCAAATATTTAACGTATATTCTTATTTTATAATTTTTGTGATATCATTTACTCTCCCCATATTTATACCCTTTTATATATTTCTTGTGTATAAAATATTTTATGTTGATTTTTTGTTACATATTATGTTTACAAATAATGAACCATGCAATTTTGTACAACATTCTTATTGTATATGTAAGGGGTTTTTCGTCACCTGTCATGGGCGTAGAGATATTCTGCCCATAATTCAATAGAAAAATAACCTAAATATGACTTTTCCTGCAAGCAACTCTTACTGCATCAAATCCACTTTTGTAACATCATTATGTGTCCCTGTACGTAAGTGTCATCATATTATTACTTTTGTTTTTTGGGATTGAAAACAACGGTAAGGAACACAATGTTGGTTGTCCTTGTACCTTTTAATTGTCCATAAATATTTAAGAATATAATTTTCACATGTCGTCTAAAATGATGTCTTAATTGATACCACATGTTTAGTACTGCAATAGACAATCATCTTAGTTTTGTAATATTATTTATTTACTTGCATAAATGTTTTTCTATTATAATTTATCATTTTTTGTTTAGGTTTATGTTGGCAGGAATCTTGAGCACTTAACAATAATTCGTTGACCTCCATACAGGCCGAATACAGAGTTTTAGTATGTTACGTATATTTTGGTATGTGTTTCTTCAATGAGTACCCTAAATTTCATGTGATTCTCTTCTAAAATTCTCAAGTGCTTCTCACGCAGGTGCTTTCCTCCACAAACATCATCCAACTACCTATTCCTTCACTGTGCTCTTGTCATTTAAAATTATATGTTGCCCTATATATTTTCATATGAGACACCTTTGCCCAGGATTTATCCTTGTCTAGGTTTTCCATGCTTACTCCGTGACCTGGACCACATGAGAGGCTTTTAACGGTGATATCCGAAGACCCGGCGCCAATAGCTATGCAGATGATCATAATGGGTTTGATAAATATGTCTAAGGATTGTTTTTATGATTGCTCTTCTACCCAAAATAGTGATGATGGTAGTGAAGGAGGTGTATTGCATTCACGGTACACATCATTGTATTCCCTTAATTCTACTTGCATTATAGTCCATTGCGCTAATTTTGTAGAGCCTAGGTCAGGCCCTAAATTATTGGTGCTTAACACCATATAGGAGTACAAGAATATACTCTTTGTATCTCACTCTCAATTGATAAATATTGTGTTCACTTCCATAAATATTTTATTAAATTCATTAAATGTTTCCCCGTTCAATTTCAATAAATTAGATTTGAGATTAATAGAGATAGCGAGTGGATAAATTCCACCATGGTTAATTTGAAATCATTCATTACTCACTGTGAAGAAGTAAGACATAAGGGTGGGTAATATGAATTCATCATGGCTTAACTTCCCAACATGAAGATGAGATATACCACACACATTCAAGAAACTCACCAGAAATTGTCTAAAACCACAAAAGAGCCACCAGTAATATTACAACACCAAGGGCTATGATAGGCCATTGTAAAAATTTGATGTAGTCTTTGTATTATTTCAATTTTAACCATATGCCCATGCCTATTTTTGCAAGGAAAATAACATTGCTATGAAATTTATGGCATAGATCATGTTATTACTCGTAGCCATCTTGTTATCTTCTATTGATATACTACACTCTTGCAATACAAATTTGGCCACCCAATTCCAATCTGGATATGTGCAATGACACGTACTCAAAACTGATTTCTTGCTTTGCCAAATAGTTTTTATCATATCAACCTACTGTAATTTAGCATATTCAAGATTTTGTGTGGATCATCTAATCATTAATGCTAACCCATAAGCTATAATGTTACACTAAACATGTTAATTTGAATCTGATATAAGATATTATAGTTGTAGATATGATGTCATATCAAAGAAGAATCAACCAACAAACATGGTTTGCCAGATTTGGATGACAAAAAAATAGAATGAATCTTGGAGTTCAACACATCGGTGGCAGCCAAGGCAAAGGGTGAGTGCAAGAATTATTCTGAAGGTGAATAAATGCAGGTAAAATATAATCTATTTTTTTTCAGAACCTATCTTTGCAATAGCAATAATATCCCTATTCTGTAAAGAAACAGGCTAGGATTATGCTTGAATTGGAGTAGAAGACATATATCCTATGTTTTGCAACTCTCAAAAAAGTTTTTGTGGTAATATAACTTTGTCAAATGTCATAAACATTGGAGGAACATTGTCACCTACTGTAGTAATTTTGTGCTCGAGCCGATAAGCATCTACAACAGTTGAACTTGGAGGTCCCGTAGACATAAGCATTCTTGGAGTTGGCTTGAGATTTGGAACATCGTAATTGGGTCCAACTTGACCATATTTGTAGGCATTAATATTAGTGTCAATAGCACAGGGTTTGCATTCTTGCCCTTCCGCTATATTTCGGGCATAATTCTTGCTCTCTAATATGGCTTTCTCCTCTTCTCCATGGGAAGAAGAAGTAGTCAGATGTCCAACCAATTTATTGTCATTCGCATCCAAGAAAATCACATCCTAACTTCTCAAGTCTAATCATGGTTTGGTGAGGTTTCTCAAGTATGTGATGTCACTCTGACATTCCCTGAATCTGCTTCCAATATTGTTAAGACATTACCTAACTTCGTTGAGCAAATCCACACAATATTTCCAAGACATAGTGTATCGCTCCAAATTTTTTGCACCCTTACCTTCAGGCTAAAGGATCCGTGCCCGGAAGGGGGATGCGAGAAGGATGGGACGGTACCTCGGACTGAGAGGCCCTTTGAAGGTCCCGCCTCTCGGGGGAGGGGTATTAAGGTGATTTTTTGACGGATGGTGGGGTTCACCAGGAAACGTTTAGTGGCAGTCTCCACGCCTAGGTTGGGAATGTGTTTGATGTGTTCAATTTTACATTTAATCATTCAAATCCTAGGTTTGGCCAAATGAATCTAAACTGTTCTATATGAAATGCAGGTTTAAATGAATACAAAAATAGAATTAAATAGAGAATACAGGAAATATACTAGACTAGAAAAAAGTCATACCTGATCCGGATGTCTGATGGAGGTTCTGATTTTTGAAGCAGTCAAGATCGCCTCTGATCTGACAGGATCGTCTGAGATCTGACGAATTCGTCAGACAAATTCGTCAGAGACCTGCAATCAGAGAAATAGACACAGAACACAGAAAATGCAGCAATACTAACAGAGGAAAATGATGTAATATGACAATATAGATACTAAAACGATAATTACGAATAGAAATTCAAGTAAATTATAGTATTCTAATGACAAATTATGATCTTATCATGCACTTAAGCTATATGGGTGAACTCCAAAATGCAGAATAGCAGAAAATAACAATAAACTGATCTAAATGCAGAATGAAACAATAGACGAAAAGAGAAAAGTGCAAACTTTGGGCACTAATTGCCCCCAATGTTGACTACAGTCGAAATCGTCTGTAGAGTGCGAAATCATCTCGAATTGGGGCGTGATCGTTCGAGATTGTACAAGATCATCTGTGATGATCTGAGCTTGCTCCGGCTGAAGAATAACAGAGTTCCTGCAAGAAAATTAGAAAAGGGACAAAAGGCAAATAGTAGTCTAAGACATTCTAATGCATGTAAAACTCGAAGTACAGGAAAATTCAGCCAGGGGTATGTCAAGGGGAGGGCCTAAGGATTAAATAGGCTTAGGAAGGAGGTTGGGAGGTTGGAGATCATCCCAATTTGGGAGATCTCCAATGGGGGAAGTCTCTAACGGTGCAGACACGCTCTGCCCGAGTTAGAGAAGTTGTTGGAACAGAAGCTAATTTTGAAAAATCAGTTTTGGGACGAAATCGTCTGGACGTTCTGCTCCAGATGAATTCATCTGATCTGAGGTGATATCATCTGATCGGTGATGATATCATCCAACGGTCACAACAAATCCTAAAAATGGCATGAAAAACGAGGAAAGCGGTTTAACAGGCGGTTCGGGGTTAAAATTTGAATTTGAATTATTACTAAAGTAATTTTAATTATTTGCTAAGGTTTACTATGCCAATTTTAGGGTGCTACATTTTGCCCCCTCTTTAGCGAATTTTTTGAAGAAAATGCGTTAAATATGAGTTCTTCTCGATCTACGAGAAAGCAAAAATTATTCCCATTTTTAGGCGACGATTCTAGGTCGAATCGTACGACAACTTACTATGGTGCCCCCTCCGTGTTTTTACCCAAATCGAACGTTTGAGGTAAAAACGCGGAAAAGCAAAATTTTAAAATGTTGTTAAGTGTTTTTGAAGAAAATTAAGAAAAATAGGGTAAAACCCTAATTCATTGTTACTGTTCATTTTCCTGGTTTCTAGAGCTCTGCAGACAAGATGGTCGAGACAGCGCACAGATCGACAGAGGTCCGGCGCGGGCTACGGGTAAGGGTCCAAACTTAATTTAGAATGCTTTAATTTTGAATTTCATGCTTTTTAGATTAATTTTGAATGATTTTTGAGCATCGCGGCCATTTTTGGGCCGTCGACGTCGTCGGGACGAAATCGTCTCAATTTCATCGAAATCGTCTCGATATCGTCGATTTCGTCCAAGGGCGAAATCGACGATATGGGGACGATTGCATACAATAAGGGACGATTCCCTCTTGCAAAATCGGAGATGAATTTGCTCAAATTTTGGACGATATCATCCAATAGTGGACGATATCATCATTTGTATGAAATTGAACTTGTTTTACTTGCATTTTTAATCACTGTTTTATTAATGATTTTTATTGTTTTGTTGTTTATGTTGCAGAGAGGATTACTAAAGAGCCGAGAATGGAAATACGATGGGCTGAGGGATGACTTGGCCGCTCTATCTCAAGGAGAGCGAGATCAGTTGGCTCAAGTCGGCTTGCAGCATGTGGCAGATATGCCACAGGTTTCTACAGATATGGGGCTATTGATAACCCTAGCAGAGAGGTGGTATCCGGGTTCTTCTTGTTTTCGGTTATCGACAGGGGAGATGACTCCCACATTGGAGGATGTATGGAGGATTTTGAGGATCCCCATACAAGGATGGCTAATAACTCCCATGGCCAATCAGGGCCACGTGATGATGCGACTGTGCGGAGATCCGAGCTTCACCCTGGAGAAGGGCGGAGTGAACATCGAGTCGCTACGCCAGATGCCCGGGGCATCTAGACTGACACAAGTTTTGGTTGGGGTGGTAGGTGGTCTGCTGCTATGCCATCAGAGTGGATGCAGACTACCATGGCTACTGATAGATGTGGTCTACGACATGAGAGACCACGGGTATAGGTTTGCTTGGGGGAGCTTTGTACTATGTCGATTGTATAGGATCCTGCATGGGGTCGTATACAAGGGCGGCCGATGTCTGGTCATGACATCACTACTGTAGGTTTGGTGCTGGGAGCACATCATGGTGCGGAGGCCGGTAGGGCTCCCACTGATAGGGATTGATGGGGAGAGGCCCTGAGTTTTCTACTGGTGGCTCCGGAGAGGGTCACAATGGCGGATAGATCTGCCAATGTCCCGGAGACTACTTGACGACCTTGTCTCCGACCAGATCACCTAGAGGCCTTGGAGAGATCATCCAGGGTGGGCCGAGGATGGACAGGAGCTGGCTCACGTTAGGCAAACCTGTTGGCTGAGGATGGAGAGGAGAGAGGTGGAGCTCCACCGCTATGACCGAGTTTTGAGGTAGTTCGGTCTACAGCAGGGGATCCCATCTCTCAAGGACTACGAGTTTTCCTGGACCGTCCGAGATAACACTACAGTCAGTGGGGCTCCAGATATGCAGCGCTTCTAGAGTGAGGACGTGGATGATGCCCCCATTCAGCCAGTGGATGGGGATGATGTAGGGGTTGCTGATGGCTACGATGCCTGGTACGTAGGCATCCGCCCTCCTCGGATGACGAGGGCTCAGGGTCCGATTCATGTAGTTGTGCATCGGATGGGGAGGCGATACCAGGCGGCCATTGAGGTGGCACAGGGTCACGATGGGAGAGAGCAGAGGAGGCCACAGGCTCAGTAGAGGCCGTGACAGTGGGAGAGGAGGGAGGAGAGACCCCCTTCTCCATGGAGAGAGAGGCCACCATCACCTGATAAGGGCAAGGGTGTCGAGGTAGGAGAGAGTAGCGAGATGGCTACTCTCCGGGTGGAGACTATTTATCTCCAGGCTCAGGTGCAGTCCTTGTAGGATGAGGCTGCACGACATCGAGAGGAGGCCACATAGCTCAGAGATGAGGTCGCACGCCTTAGAGCATGGAGCGGAGGGGCGAGCACTCGAGACCTAGCATGGGCTATTGCCTAGATCACATTCTATCAGATGCTATACCACCATATGGTGCCAGAGGAGTAGAGGTTACCGCTGTCGGCCCCCATTGTGGAGCCTATCATGATGAGGTCATCGAGGACATCATCACGATCAGAGTCCAGGACTCATAGCACCACATAGACTACGATGGGGCCACCTCGTCCACCTCGGGGTGGGGGAGGAGATGAGGCTGAGAGCTCGAGAGGTTCTCGAGGCTAGCTGCTACAGACTGCACTACATAGATTGATACATAGTGTTTATTATTTTTGATAGAGGATTGAGTATGCCGAGGTACAGATTGTGGCATACCGATCCAATTTTGAGATGATGTATATATTGTTGATATATATATAGATGAGATATTTTTGATCATATGACTTGTCTTATGTGTTTGTATGATGCTTTAATGTTTTGATGTGATTGATTTGATGATTCATGTAATTATGTCGTTTGGAAATATTATGGTTTGAATGTCATGCTTTTAAAATTTAAATGAAATAATCTGATGTAAACAAATTGGTTGTTTGTGGGATAATTTGATAAAAATAAAAGGGACTTCTAACAATAATTTCAAAGGACATTGTCGCTATTATAGACCATTTCATGGAGTCGCCGCTCACTCGGTCGTCAAGCTAATCCCGGTATAGAAATATTGCTAAAAGTAAAAGAGTGCTTAAGAGACTGTCTTAAGACTTTGTTGTGATGATGCAAATGATGATGATGATGGTGATTTGTTTTCAGATTTCCATGAAAATATTATGCATGAAATATATTTTTAAAAAATGATTTTTGCTAGGCATAAATTCCTAAGTGTGATAAAATTTTTGAATAATTCCTTAGGAATTATACCATGGTTGCAAAAATTGAATTTGAACATAATGTCATGAAATAGAATAAGTGTTTGTTTGTTTGTAAAGCATAATTGTGTAACATAATGATGCAAGTCACATGTTTTGATGAATTTTGTTTTAAAATAAATGGAAAAGAAAATTAGAACGATGGTTTGCGCTAGGCATAGAATTATAGGTATAGACTTATACCATCATCGCGAAATCCAAAGAAGAAAATAGATTGTTGGTTTTATTGCAAGATGCATTTTTGACCTTTGATAAACAGAAAAATAATAATATGAAAACTTTTGTTTGAAATTATTTTTGAGATTTTGTGAGAAGATGTATGTAATTGCTCTTATAGAAAATAAGAATTCTGAAATAAAAGGATAAAATTATTCCGAAAAGAGTTACAGAAATATCTTAAATTATCTCAAAGAGAAATGTAGATTTATAAGGAATCCTCATGTGCAAATGTGAATTCATTACCGATCTTGATTTATCATAATGATACAAAATCTCTCAAATACAAATGTGTGTGCGATTGTATTGTTCATTTACCAGTTTTTGAGCAAGATAACTTGATATAAGTGATTTGCCTTGATCAAATAAGTGTTCATTAACCATGATTTAGATGCATATAACCGTACCAGACTACTATGTAAGTCGGGTTATCAAGAGCTAGCTAATCCATAAGCGTACATAGGTCTGTACAAAAGAAGGTCGCTAATGTAACGGACATATCACCACGCTAGGAGTTACCCAAGGCCAAGCGGGTTGGGCACAAACCACCTGTTATGGGGCTTACCTCACGAGTTTTTGAATAATTGAGAATTCCAGGGATTCAAGCTCATCAACCCTTCTTTTCTTTTCAATGGGTAGGGAAAGGGATTTTATTGCTTTTGCTTTTGCTTGTTTCGCTTTCTTTGCTTTCTTTTTCTTTTCTTTTTTTTTTTTGTATTTTTCTTTTTCGTATCTTTTGCTTTGATATTTGAGATAATGCTGAAATAGTGCTAAGAGAGTACAAAATGATTCTGAAATAATGCTTCTTTTTCTCATGATTTTGCTTGATTTTTCTTTTTCTTCCTATGCTAGGGATACTTGCTCGGATTAGCTGTAGAGCAAGGGATTTTTATTCTGGGTAGGGGTGAGCTTGTCCTTTTGTCAATTCTCAAAGATTCTAGACCATGTGCATGATAGGATAGCAGGGGAAACTTTTCGCTCAAGAAACCACTTCTACTATGTAGCATAGCATGGACATTACAAATATAATCATTTTATTGTGAAAGGATATGCTTGGTTTAAGTAAATAACAAGATCAATTCTCTATGCTCAAACTTTATTTAATTGAATTTTGTGGACTTTGATATAAGAGAGATTAGTAATCATGCCAGATAAAATCAAGATATTTATTTTTGTGTTTGCAAAAGTGAGAGATTCCAAATAAATGCTAATTTATCCAAAATAATTTGAAAATATAATTGCAATACTTTAAGAATAAATATATACAACAAATATTTTTGAGTTTGATAATTTTGACTCTCTCTTTATCTCTTTATTTTTATTTTTTTGGTTTCGAAAGAGTCAATACAATGATATTTGTTTTTTGTTTAAATGTTTTATACATTTTTAAAATGAGACAACATGCAAAATATATACAAATGATGAAATGACCAAATTTTATGCGTAATATCGCTTAAGATGCATAATATTCATAGGTTCTTTTAAATCTTTACCATCTAAGGTAGCTAATTTGTATGCTCCCGATTCAAATTTAGCAATGATAATATATGGTCCAAGCCAGTTGGGTTCAAATTTACCTTTAAGGTCTTTAGTTGCATTAGTATTTTTTTTATTTTCTTTTAAAACAAGGTCGTCGACCTCAAAGGATCGATGACGAACTTTCTTAGCATATGATCTTTTAAGCTTGTTTTGGTAGGCACGAAGATGCTCCAAAGCATTGATGCGCTTTTCATCTAGGAGTTCCAGTCGGCTGAGTCTGCCAGTTCGATATTCATCTCCTACTTTGGTATCTTGAAGTAGTAGAGCCAAAGAAGGAACTTCTAATTCAAAGGGAAAAACAACTTCAGTGCCATAAACCAAAACAAAAGGTGAAGTACCTGTGGGAGTACGAACACTAGTGCGATATGCCCACAAAGCTGGATATAATTGAATGTGCCAGTCACGGCCAGATTTATTGACCAATATTTTAAGGATTTTAATTAATGTTTTATTAGATGCTTCTGCTTGGCCATTACCCTGAGGATAATAGGGAGTGGACCAGCGATGTTGAATCTTATATTTTTGGCATAATTTCTTAACATCTTTATTTTTGAAACAAGTTCCATTGTCTGAGATGAGATTTGCAAGAATTTCGAACCTACAAATGATTTGATTAAAAATAAATTTAGAGACTTGTGTTCCAGGTGCAGGAAGCTAAAGGCATAGCTTCAACCCACTTCATAAAATACTCAGTGGCAGTTATGATGAATTTGTGTCCATCAGATGACACAGGATTAATTTTGCCAATAATGTCTAAGCCCCATTTTGAAAAGGGCCAAGGAGATGAAATAGCCTGCAGTTCTTGTGCGGGGGCATGGACAAGGTCAGCATGTTTCTGGCACTTGTCGCAATGGCGCACATAATCATGTGCATCGGTTTCCATGGTAGGCCAAAAGTAGCCTATCCTAAGGAGCTTTTTAGCAATGACACTACCACTGAAGTGTCCTCCACAAGATCCATCGTGGGCTTCACTCAAAGCTGATTTGGATTCTTCTAGATTCAAACATCTCAATAGGATACCTTCAAAAGATCTCCTATATAAAGTATTGCCAATTATTACAAATCGACTTGCTCGTCTACGTAATAACCGACGTTGGTTTCTATTAGAACTGGCAAGGAAAGTCCCATTGTGAAGAAAATCAAATATATCCATATACCAAGGTTCAGGAGTAGTTTCATTGATTAGAAACACATCCAAAGGTTCTAAGCATGACTTATTTGAAGAGGGTTCCTGGAGTCGACGAATAATGATGGTGGCATATTCGTCATCTAACTCCAAGGGTAGAAGAGAGGCAGTTGCGGCCATAGCGTCAGCCGCACGGTTGCTAGTTCGAGGAATAGCTTCCAAGGTAACTTTATCAAACAAGGACAACAACTGCAAAACATATGCTTTATATGGGCGTAATTTATCATCTCTGGTCTGATAAACTTCATTAATTTGGTTTATAACAAGTTGAGAATCACCAAAAACTAGCAGATGTTTAATTTTTAGCGCCAAGGCAGCTCGTAATCCAAGGATTAGAGCTTCATATTCAACAATATTATTGGTGCAAGCAAATGTTAATTTAAAGGACAAAGGTATAATGTGTTTTTGTGGAGATATTAAAATAATACCTGCACCAGCCCCACTCATGCATCGGGCTCCATCAAAGTATAAGGACCATTGTTCAACATGGTCTACCTCTAATTGAAGGCATTCATCAGGAAACTCAATGATGAGGGGATGGGTAGACTCTAAGGGTGTAGCAGCTAATTGATCTGCTATGATTTGACCCTTAACAGACTTTTGTCCTATGAACGTGAGTTCAAACTCGCTTAGAGCAAGAACCCACTTTGTTGTACGACCCGATAAATAAGGTCGACTCATGAGATACCGCAAGGGATCATATTTAGCAATGACATATGTTTTTTGATTGAGCATATAATGGCATAATTTTTACGTAGAAAATATGATTGCTAGACATAGTTTTTCTAATGTTGTGTAGCGGGTTTCATAACTAATTAAAGTTTGGCTAATATAATAATTAGCACGTTCTCTTTTCTCATCATCAAGTTGAGCTAACATAGCTCCTAAAGCAAAATCTGAAGCTGAAATATACGGGATAAATGGGCGATCAGGTCTAGGCGGTGAAAGCACAGGTGGGTTAAGGAGGTATTGTTTGAGAAGTTCAAAAGCTTCCTTACATTCGTCGTCCCAATTAAAAGGGACATCCTTCTTAAGGAGCTTAAGAAAGGGACTGGTTTTGTCCGCCGACTTATCGATGAAGCGACGGATGGCTTGAAGCTTACCTTGTAAACTTCGTAACTCAGATATATTGGTAGGTGCGGGCATATCGGTGATAGCCGCAATCTTGAGAGGGTCGATTTTGATACCACGTAAAGAAACTAAAACCCCTAATAATTTACCGGACTTGACTCCGAATATACATTTGGCTGGATTTAATCGAATAAGATATTCTCTTAACCGATTAAATACTTTTCTCAAATCATCTAAATGATCATCTTCATTAATAGAGCGAGCTATAATATCATCTACATAATCATGTAGGATATCATGCATCATATCATGAAAGATATAAGTCATGGCTCGTTGATATGTTGCGCCTGCATTCTTTAAACCAAATGGCATCACTTTCCAACAAAAGGTACCCCAAGGGGTAATAAAGGTTGTTTTAGCCTGATCTTCAAGAGCTATCCTGATCTGATTATAACCAAAAAATCCATCCATTAGGGACATCATTCCACTCCCAACAGTAAAATCAATGATTTGATCCATGTTTGGAAGAGGAAAATCATCTTTAGGGCATGCAACGTTAATATCTCTAAAGTCTGTGCAAACCCTAACTTTGGTAGCTTCTTTCTTGGTGACTGGAACTACATTCGAGATCCATTCAACATAATCAATAGCTTGTATAAAAATAACATTCAAGAGTTTTTCTAACTCCCCTTTGACTAGCAAGGCCACTTTGGGATGCATTTTTCTAAGTTTTTGTTTAACAGGTTTAGCATCCGGATGGACTACTAGGTGATGCATGACTACAGAAGGGTCTAAACCTGGCATATCTTCATATGTCCAAGCGAAGACATCTTCATATTCTTTAAGGAATGCAATGTATTGCTCTTGTTTTTCTTGACTTAATTCTGATCCAATACTGATGATGTGAGGATTATCCTCAGTTCCAATGTTAACCTTAATGACGTTTTCTACTTCCATGTGTAGATCTCTTTCAAAATTAGGTGGGGCAGGTGAAACGCCCAATTCTTGTAATTCCTTTAAGGTTAACTTGGATAATTCATCTTGAGGAGTCGTGGCCTCAAGCTGGGCTATAGTAGGTATAGAACCATCAAAATAAAAACCATTGTGTAACAACTCTTCAACGGAGACATCATGGAAAATATCTCCTTCCAACTCATCGTCGGATTCGACAATCATTTCAGGATAGGCTATGGATAGCATATTGCAGGTAGAAGAATTATTCTTGGGATACAAAGAATCTTGTTTATCTAGATAATCTTGATAACATATGAGATGGTCATCATCCTCAAATGGAAAGGGTTGACCTTTACTAGGAAATAGGCCCACACCACAGCGGGCAGGCCACGGTTCTACCTCGAAAGGTTCTTTCATACCATTTTGGAAAGGTCCCAAACCTTTCCCTTTATAGCCCAATTTAAGCATTATGGGTTTAGCTTTAATATATTCATTAGCAAAATAGCATCGAGCATATCCATCACAATGCGTCTTGATGTTTCGGGGTATTCTTCCCCAATCATATCCTTTATAAACAAAAGCACAACTTTCGACTTGGTAGATACTTCCCATAGGTTGTGGGAGGCCCAAGGTACGAGGAGAAGGTGGGAGTTTATTTAAAAGGAGGGAAGTCTGCATGGCAGTGTTGATCTCTTCTGATATAAGAATTTTAGATAAATCGGGTAAGAGCTCATCAGTGAGAGCATAAGAGGTAGAAGGAACATTTCCTTGATCTTCGATGTGGGAAGAATGCCTGTAGTGGATGATGATGTTATAGGGATATCGATGGATGAGTCTATGGGTATGGAAGATATAGGAGTAAAACGGGAAGCATTGGGTGTAGGTTTAGGCTCTTTTCGAGGTCCTAATGTGGTTTGTTCAGAAGATGGTTGAGTTAAATGTATAGGTGTAGTTGATGGGGTAGATGATGTTATGGGTGTGTGTTTCACACGTTTGGATGGATGATAAGAACTAGGATGTGTGGATGACAGGGCAGGGCAAAATTGCACTCCAACGGGTTCTACCAAAGCACACATATCAAAGGGTCTAGGATCACCATGAATGGTAACCAACTGGTTTTTAAATTCAAATTTAACACACTGATGTAAAGTGGAGGGGACCGCTCGCATCGCATTGATCCAAGGGCGACCCAAAAGTATATTGTACGATGCAGGGCAATGTACAATAAACACGGTTGTATCTAGGGTTCTAGGACCAACTTGCAAGGGTATAGTAATGACTCCACACGTTTCTTGTGTCTCGTCATTGAAGGCTTTGATAATCATATCCGTTCTTTTCATCTCATCACTCCTAAACCCAAATATTTGGTAGAAGTCAAAAGTGCATATGTTTAAAGATGAACCATTATCAATCAAGACTCGTTTAACAACTACATCTCCAATTAGGGTAGTAATATATAAGGGGTTATCCTTATGTAAACTATGTTGTGGGATATCTTTATCTCGAAAGTCAATACAATCGACTTCTCGAGTGATGATAGTATTGGACATGGCTTCAGGTTGAATATTTTGAGGTACCATCATTTGGCTTAATGTGAGCATTAACTCATCCCTATGGGTAGGAGAAGATCTTAACAAGTCCAAAAGGGAAATTCTGGCTGTAGTATTGGATAATTGTTCATTAATATTGTAAGGAGGCTTAGGTTGAACATTAGACATATGATTCCCTTTATTGGGATTTTTCAAAATAAATGGAGCTGATCCATCATTCTGAGTTTGATCCTTTTGAGAGTTTTGAGCCTGTTGTCTAGTAACAACTCCGATGGTACCTACAATGTTATATTGAAGACGTTGAATTGGTCTCGGTCTAGCATTTATGGCTTGTTCATTAGGAAGGAACTGATTAGAAGAGGGTCGAGTAGTAACTCTTCTAGGAAATGGTTCTTTCGGAACCATAGCATCTGTGATAGGTTGAATCGGATCTGATTCATTTTCAGAACTATTCGATTGGTTTGAGGTGATGTCTATTTCACTTTCAATATCCGATTCTACATCACTAGGATCCGGTGTTTGAGTATTATATAGGGGTCTGGACGTAACCATGGAGAAAGTTGTGCCAAATATTTGAGGATCCTGAACAGATAATTGTCCGCTAATAGTCCCTACATATCGGGTAGGAGGGGGAACATTATGATGTTCGATTTGATTAGCCACCTCTTTGCCATGATGCGGTAAAGGATGTTGAAATATGTCCAATGATTGATTGGCATTCTGATTCTGATTTTGGGGAATGTTCTTTTGAGCATTATTAGGAGGATTTTGTTTAGGTTGAAAGGCTTGCACCTCCATTTCATTATTATCAATCAAGTCTTGTATTTTATGTTTTAATATTTTGCAAGAGTTTGTAGCATGTCCAGGTCCTCTATGAAAATCACAATGTAAATCAGCTCTGTATCCGGGTATAGTTGGATCAAGTTCCCGGATAGCTGGTAATTGAATCAAGCCTCGTGCTAGTAATTGAGGAAGAATGGTTGATAAAGGTTGATTCAATCTAGTAAATTCTTGAGGTGGTTTATCAGGAGGTTTTAATATAAACTTCTTCGTTGTTTTCGTAGTATTAACATTAGCAATGTTTCTACTATCAGTGACTCCGTCACCCACAACTTGTTTATTTTTATACTGATTTTTGGATGTTTTCTCATCATCTTTCCTTTTGAGCTGACCTCTTCTAATGAGAGCATCTTCCACCCTTCGAGCTAAGTCTATAGCTTGATCGAAGGTGGTCAAGGTAGCAGTTGATAATTCATAGGATATTTGTTCTTGCAAATTATTAATAAAAATGTCCAACATTTCCCTATAAGGTAGCACAAAGTGTAGTTTTCCTATCAACTGCCTCCATCTAGCTAAGAAATCAGCAAAACATTCATCTTTGTCTTGTTTTAAGTTGTATAAATCTTTAATGGTCACGTGTCTCTCGATGTAGGCACTAAATTGATGGACAAAATATTCAGCTGTTTCTTCAAAATTCCTCAAAGAATGAGTGGGCAATTGATAGTACCACTCTAATGCCATTCCTCCTAAACTTTTTGGGAACATTTTTAGTAATAGCAAGTCATCATGTGATATATCATGACATGCTATCCTAAACATGCGAAGATGCTCTATGGGATCTTCAGTTCCTTTATATATAGGCAGGACGGGCATGGGAAAGTGCTTAGGGTATGGCTGTGCTACAACTATGGGATCCAAAGGCTGACTACACATCTCTCGATAATTATACGAGGGACGGTAGGGATCTATCTGGTCCATGCGGGAAGCTAACTGTTTCACCATGGCTTCCAGATTACTGGTTTGCCCACCATATTGGTTCGGTAGGGCATTAATATGGGATTTGTGAGCATATGATGGAGGGACATGAAGATTAGATGCTATATTGCTATTGTGTAAATTGTTGGTAGGAAGGGTGTTATGAAGAAGTTTTGAAGTTGTATTATGTTGTATCCCAGATTGTTGAAAATTGGTGTTTGGCTTCATTTTAGGTTTTTGTCGATTTGAAGCATATTGATCAATAGTTTGGCGAAATAAAGCAGTGAATGAAGGTCTCTTTTGTGTGGGAATGATTTTAGGCTCAATAACAGGTTCCTTAGGGGGTTGGGTAACCTGTTGTTTTTGCATGTTCTGAATCATAGTGACCATATCTATATTGGATGGTCCAGCTTTATCACTTTCTTGATCGACAAAGGACAAAGGATTAGTGTGTATGTTAAATCATATCTTCTAGGGTTGCTTGAGTTTCACTAATTTGTCCTCTATCAATACGAACTGCCATATTAAGAGCACCAATATTATTATTGAAGAATTTCTAGAAATGATCTATGTTATCAAAAGTAACAGTTTCGTCTGGAGCCATTCTAGGGGATGAGGATCCTTCCTCTTTAACATTTTCTTGTTGTTCATTTTCTTCAACCAGCTCATCTTTTTGTTGTTCTAGAGTTCCTCCTTCTGGAATTGGATCCTCAGGAAGGACATTTGATTTTTTTGTTTTTTTTCCTAACCAATCTTCTTCTTCTTCTTCTTCAGTTTGTTTACCATTCCTAAGTCTAGTCATTGTGCTTAAATTTAGATTTCAGAAATATATATATATATATATATATATATATATATATATATATGCAACAAGCTTAAGAGGTATATATTTTAATTATATACCTACTATAGTATTTAAAATAAAATGTTTTGGTTTTGTTATGTTTTTGGTTTTTCTTGTTTTTTTTGTTTTTATAACAATATTATAAAGATAACAAACAACACACTAAATGCAAGAAATAATAATAATGAAAGCAATGATCTAGTTTTCTATAAACAATTTATAAATATCATTAATGGGCTCAAGTTCTTCAGGAGTCATGAAATGTTCTTCTTCAAATTGAAAATTTTCTTTCAAGAATTTGACAAAAAGTGCTATAGTGATATTATCTGTCTCAGACTCTGGTTGGTAGAAATAAAGTTCGTGGCAATACTCTCGATATAACACAGCTCTAGGAACTCTCCTCCACCTTTCCCTATCCGTAAGAACGACCTCTTGGTCTTCTACACGACCTAGGAATTGGTGTATAACAGTTGCGTTCTCGAGGTATTCCTCGAAGGTGAACAATTCTGAAGACACAAGAGCTCTCCTATAAGCTAACCACCTATGGCAAGCTCTCTGAAGTTCATGATAAAAAATGAGTTGATGAGGATCCAGGATTCTATCTAGGGCAAACCTCTTGATTTGTTTAAGTTGTATTGATCTAGATGAAATGATACCTAGTCTCCTATCAAGTTCGTCCCACAAAAGTTGGTTTCTATCTGTTTCAGGCACACTAAGCACATAATTAATTTCTATGGCTGCTAATTGGTTTTCAACATTTATAGTGACAACTAGTCTTTTCTTAGGAGCTACCATCTAAACATGATATGCAACTTAGTAGTTTTCTAATGATTTTAAATGCATCTATGTTTTTTTTGTTTTCAAAAGGTTTTAGTTTCACGTCGGGTTCACCAAAATGTATCGCTCCAAATTTTTCGCACCCTTACCTTCAGGCTAAAGGATCCGTGCCCGGAAGGGGGATGCGAGAAGGATGGGACGATACCTCGGACTGAGAGGCCCTTTGAAGGTCCCGCCTCTCGGGGGAGGGGTATTAAGGTGATTTTTCGACGGATGGTGGGGTTCACCAGGAAACGTTTAGTGGCAGTCTCCACGCCTAGGTTGGGAATGTGTTTGATGTGTTCAATTTTACATTTAATCATTCAAATCCTAGGTTTGGCCAAATGAATCTAAACTATTCTACATGAAATGCAGGTTTAAATGAATACAAAAACATAATTAAATAGAGAATACAAGAAATATACTAGATTAGAAAAAAGTCATACCTGATCCGGATGTCTGATGGAGGTTCTAATTTTTGAAGCAGTCAAGATCGCCTCTGATCTGACAGGATCGTCTGAAATCAGACAGGATCGTCTGAGATCTGACGAATTCGTCAGAGACCTGCAATCAGAGAAATAGACACAGAACACAGAAAATGCAGCAATACTAACAGAGGAAAATGGTGTAAAATGACAATATAGATACTAAAACGATAATTACGAATAGAAATTCAAGTAAATTATAGTATTCTAATGACAAATTATGATCTTATCATGCACTTAAGCTATATGGGTGAACTCCAAAATGCAGAATAGCAGAAAATAACAATAAACTGATCTAAATGCAGAATGAAACAACAGACGAAAAGAGAAAAGTGCAAACTCTGGGCACTAATTGCCCCCAATGTTGACTATAGTCGAAATCGTCTGTAGAGTGCGAAATCATCTCGAATTGGGGCGTGATCATCCGAGATTGTACAAGATCATCTGCGATGATCTGAGCTTGCTCCGGCTGAAGAATAACAGAGTTCCTGCAAGAAAACTTGGAAAGGGACAAAGGCAAATAATAGTCTAAGATATTCTAATGCACGTAAAAATCAAAGTACGGAAAAATTCAGCCAGGGGAAGGTCAAGGGAGGTCCTAAGGTTTAAATAGGCATAGGAGGGAGGTTGGGAGGTTGGGGATCATCCCAATTTGGGAGATCTCCAACGGGGGAAGTCTCTAACGGCGTAGACACGCTTTTGCCCGAGTTAGAGAAGTTGTTGGAACAGAAGCTAATTTTGAAAAATCAGTTTTGGGACGAAATCGTCTGGACGTTCTGCTCCAGATGAATTCGTTCGATCTGAGGCGATATCGTCTGATCGGCGACGATATCGTCCAACGGTCACAACAAATCCTAAAAATGGCACGGAAAATAAGGAAAGCGGTTTAACAGGCGGTTCGGGGTTAAAATTTGAATTTGAATTATTACTAAAGTAATTTTAATTATTTGCTAAGGTTTATTGTGCCAATTTTAGGGTGCTACACATAGCTCTGATATCAAATGTTAGAACCTTGCGGTTCTAAATAATCATTTAAAAATAATTAATATAAATTTAATAAATAAAATGCAAATTCTGAATCATGGGCCACTTATAGGGGGCTCCATCCTTAAATTTAATTAAATAAAAATATTATTATTTTCTTCTTGATGATTATCAGTATGTCTTGTACACATATTTATATCTACCCTAACCCTAACCCTATGCTCGTTCAATATGATGGTTCACATAATAATTAATATATTTAATTATTATAACTATCCTAACTCTAATATAATTAATTATATTATTAATAATTAAATTTATTATACTATTATTATTAATAATGAATGTTAGGATATGGGATCCTAACATCAAATAGCTATCACCATGAAGATTAAAAATCTAAATATCTTTGGTGACTCCTTGCTCATAGTTAACCAAGTAAAGGAATATATCAATGTAGATGTTGTTGGCAATTTTGGGTACTTTGGGTACATTGCTTTTGCTCAAGTGTATAAGTTGTCATTGATGTCAAAAGACATTTTTGTGTTGATATCAAAAAGAGTGTGATGTCAAAAATATCTTGAGAAAGCTTTATTTTGTTAAAGGGTTTTTATTAAAACCATGGTGACAAGGTTAAAGGTTTTTCTTAAAACCATTTGGACTCATTAAGGGTTTTTATTAAAACCAAGCTTAACTTAATGCAAAGGTTTTTACTTCTTGAAAAACCTTGAAGGTCCATGTTTATTATTAATAATTAAATTAACTCAAACCTTTGACAAGGGTCTAAGTTTAATTTATTATTAATAAAATAATAATTATTATTTTTTAATTATTATTAAAGGGTCTTTTAACCCTTAAGCGACGGAGATAAACATTTCTTTTGCCGATGTGTTGCCATTGTTGGAGGAGCGCCGACGTCAAACAGTTAAGGAGAAATGGCTATATAAGTGGGGATGATTTTCTAAAGTGATTGTAACTCCGAGTAATGAAAATCATAGCTCCGTGATCTTCGAGAAAGCGTTGTATTTCATTGAGAGTTGATTATCGATATTGAGTTGCCCAAGTAATTTCTTGCATTTTCAGTTTGCGCTTTGACATCCGACAGATTGCGCTTCACCTACAATTGTTGGGACTACACTCGAATTACGTTTTTAGTTTGTGCTTTGACATCCGGCAGATTGCTTTCACCTACGATTGTTGGATCTGCACTCGAATTGTGTTTTCTGTTTGCACTATGTGGATGATTATTTTTGTTGCCCAGTAAGTTACGTTTTGGACAGCGCTCACCAGTTTGCATGTGGCTTGTGGAAGACATTTACATTTTCCAGATTCTTGGTGTCAAAGGAAGATAAAATATAGGGCAACACTATATTTCTTCATTGGGCACTTGTGACCCAACGACGATGGCATTTAAGCGAAGGCGCTAGAAGGTAGAGGTGCCGAGTTCGATTCTCTTTGTTGGTAATTTTCTTTTGGTCGCGGTGTGCAAAGGATAGTGGCTATGAATGTGTCGGAGGTATAATGTTAAGGTATCATATTTTCTTTGACATTGTTTTATTGATGCTTAATGTCTATGTGGAGTAATAAGGTGTAAAGAGGTTTTACTTTGTATGTATATTATACTTCTGGTGGTTTTTATTAAGTTGGAGAAATAAGGTGTTAATTTGGATCTTTATTATTGTATATTGTTGTATAGTTGCTAACTCTAATTGGTGGCAAATTGAGAGTTAGTGTTGTGACAAATTTTGAGTTCTCCTTCTTCATCAAAGTAAAGGTATGGGCAACTTCTTCCATGTATATTTTTGATGGTATATTTTCTAAAATTGAGTTTGGAGTGAAAAGGTTGTCTACTAGGTATTTTTGGTGTAAATCCTATTTTCTGGATATTGAAGATTGTTTATGCATTAAAATCATTGATGAGTTTTTGGGTGAATGCATAATTCTGGTTGAGGAAGAGGAAACATTTTTTGCACTAGGGTTTATGTTAGTAAGTCTTGCTACTTGCATTGAGATGATGAAACCCTTAGTTGGTTGTTTTGATATTGATGGTTGAGTTGCTTCCATAGAGGTTGTTTTGATCAAGTTAGTGCTTTACTTGATACATGATATTGGGCTTACTCCATTGAGTTGATTTGAGCAAGTTATTCTTTGCATTTGGTGATATTTTGTTGGTGGTTGTTTTGTTCAAATATCCTTGGAGGGAAAAGGATTTCTACTTGTTTCCTTTTCTTGTGATGATTGGTTGAATGCTTCAAGGTTGATGTTGAGTTGAATGGTGTTGGTTGACTAAACCTTGTTTGATAAGCATTATTGTTGAAACCCTAATTGTTGGTAAAAATAATATGAGTATCATTGTTATATGAGATATTGCATGGTTGGCAATTGTTGGGTTGTGTTTCATATTCTTGAGAAAAGCATACTACATCTATCTTATTCTTTTGATATTGATATTGAGTTGAGATTGATATTGTGAGTTAAGTATAGAACATATTGGGTCTCTAACAATTCTCTTTATGTTTTTATGAGACTTGAGATTGAGATTGGGAGTTAAGTATAGAACATATTGAGTCTCTAACAATTCTCTTTATGCTTCTATGAGGTTTATGAATCACATTGGGTCTCTAACAATTCTCTTTGTGGGTTCATGCTAAGCAAGTTTTTCTTAGTGAGCTTGAGGGTTTTCGACAGGTTTCGGTGGGGACTTGTGAGCATATTTGGACAGGTCCTAGCAGAGGAGTTGTGAGCTGAGTTTGATAGTTCTATCAGAGAACTTGAGGACAGAGGTGCATTGGTTCTATGAGAAGAACCTGAGGACAAATTTGGCAAGTCTTTGAGAAGGCTTGTATGCAGAGGATTGATTTTTTCAAGAGTTGTATAGATCTGACAGACAGAGGAAGACTTGTACTAGATCGACTGACTATGTTTGGTATAGGTTGTTGAGCTGTTGTGGACATGATCATAGAAGGCAGAGGTCTCTTAGGCTAAGCATTGAGGATAGGAGGTCTTTGGTGGAAAGGAGTTCCACGTGCTGGAAAGAGGTAGAGGCAGTTGATCTTCTGAGGGATCATTTCTAGAGTAGAGGGGAAGGTATCTCCTTTGAGCAGAGGCTCATAAATTTAGATTGGGGGAAGGTATCTCCTTTGGGCTGAGGCTCATAAACATTGTAATTGGGAAGGTTTCCCAAAGAACTTTGAGATAACTTTTAGAGAAAATTTTTGTGGACGTAGCCTAGGATTTCTGGGTGAACCACATTAAAATTGGTGTCACTCTGTGGATGATATTATGCATTGTTTTGATATTTCTTTGGGTATATTTCTTTACTATTTTGAAGTATAAAGGAAAAATTAAAAAGAAGTCTTATACTGTTCACCCCCCCTCTCAGTATAATCTTGTGTTCTTCAATTGGTATCAGAGTGGGTTCCTTCAAAAAGTTTAATAGCTTGAAGGAAGAGCTGGTTAAGAACACAATGGATTATTCAAGCGGAAATGCAACACCTATTCTTGATGGGTCAGATTTTGGTCTTTGGGGTGCAAGGATGAAGGTTCATCTAATGGCACTTGGTAATGAGGTATGGGAAGTAATTGAAGATGAGTACACTATTCCTGTACATGGTCCTTATACTAAAGAAGATATGCATATACATCACAACAATTCAAAAGCAATGAATGCAATTCTGAAAGGCTTACAGAAAGCAGATCTCACCAAAGTGATTCACTGCAAGACAACTAGTGAAATGTGGAAACAGTTGAAGGTGGTTCATACAGGTGATGCAAATGTCCGAAAGGCCAAGTTGAGACACTTCAAAGGTATGTTTGAACAACTCCAAATGAATGATGATGAAAATATTAGTGACTACATGCTTCGTATGGATGAGGTTGTCAACTCCATGAAAGACTTAGGTCTTGAGCTTGCTGAAAATGATGTTTGTGATAAGATTTTAAGATCTCTTCCTAATAGATTTAGTGAAAATATTTCTGCTATTGAGGAAGCTAAAGATTTGGATAAGTTGAAAAAGGATGAGCTCCATAGTATACTTGCAGCATTTGAGTTGAGAACTCAAGTGAAGGTTGATGTCAAGAAAGAGGCAACTTTCAAGGCTACAAAGAATTCCAAAGGTAAACAGCTTCAAGATAGTGATGAGTCTTCTAGTGATGAAGAGGCATATTACAAGCAAGAAAGGCAAGTTCTCTAGAAAGCACAAAAGTATGAAAAATATAAGATGTTTCAATTATGGAAAGTTTGGTCATTATGCTACTGACTGTACTATTCCCAAGAATGAAAGTGATGAAGATAAACAGGATTCTAAGAGCAAGGATTCTAAAAAGCACAAGCATCACAGGAAAAACAAATATGAGCACAAAAATCAAGGAAAGAGGTATTCTCACAAGCACAAGAAGAGTTTCTACCTAGACAAATCAAGTAAGTGTTCTAGTAGTGATAGTGAAATTTCTTCAAGTGATAATGAAAATGAGATGTTCATATCAGAAAAAGAGGAAGAACCGAAACATAGATTCATTATCATGAAATGTCTTAGATGTGGAAACTTTGGTCACCTTGAGGATGATTGCACAAATAATGATTTGGTTTCTAGTATGTATGATGATGCTTCAGAAAACTATAAGGAAGATGCATGTATGGTTTTTGAAAAGGGTAGCACCTCTAGTGATAAGAAATCTGAAAAAGGCTTTGATGATTCAAAAAGCAAACATATAGAGGAAGGTGAAGTAGATCTTAAAGGTGAACTTATTAGTGCTCTTAGTGCTTTGAAAAAGGAAAGAAAGAAGAATGCTAGACTCAAGGATAAGTTAGATGAATGTTGTATGGAGAGAGATGATCTTATAGAAAGTCTTGACTTCTCTATAGCTAAGACACAAGAACTCAAGGATGAGTTAGAATCTAGGGTTCTTGAGTATAGTGAGTTAGAACAGAAAATGGCTTCTTTGAAAGAGGAAACTAAAGAGTACAAGGATAAGCTTTACAGGTTTCAAGATAGATCCAAAAAGGTTAAGTCACTCATCAAAGGTCAAAGAAAGACAACAGATAAAATAGGCCTTGGTTTTGTTAAGCCACACAAGGAACAAGTTGGAGAGTCTAGTAAGAGACTCCAAAAGGAAGAGAGTTCTGATGAGGAAAGTATTTCAGATCATGAGTCCTTGAATGATAGATGCACAGAAACATAAAATAGGAAACAAAAAAAGGGGAGAAAGTTTACAGGACCTAGAAAGCCATTTATAGGAAATTTTAATGGCAGATGTTTTGCTTGTCACAGGTTTGGTCACATGGCTTCACATTGCATTACTCAAGTAAGGAAGGTAAATGATAGTTTCAGAGGCGGTAATTTCTTTCAAGGGTATTGCTACTCTTGTAAACAGTTTGGCCACAAGGTAGTTTATTGCAAGGAAAATATCAAGAATAGGTTTGATCAGAATAGGTTTGGTCAGAATAGGTTTGGTCAAAACAAGTTTGGCCAGAACAGGTTTGGTCAGAACAGGTTTGGTCAGAACTGGTGGATTCAAAGAACAGGTATGCCTAAAAGAAATAACATTGTTACTTGTTATAAGTGCAACAATGAAGGTCACACAACTAGACAATGTAGAGCTAAACTTCCAAGGTACAAGAACAGGAACAGTGGTATGAATAGGTCCAAGGATCAAGGCATGGATAAGAACAGGGATGAGAACAAGAACAAGAACAGTGACAAGAATAGGAATATGGACAAAGAGTTCAAGAGAAGGCCCGACAAGGAAGTTATAGACGCTGATGATGATCAGTGCCTAATGGGAGTTTTACTCCCACCCCAAAATTAATCACCTCATCGGGGAGGTGGGGGAGGGACTAAGCTAAGAGACTCATTCTTAGTCCCGAGCCCCAAAGGTGGCCCTTTGCCATTGATGACAAAGGGGGAGAGATATGAGTAAGGGGGAGAGCTTCAAAGTGAAGAGGAAAGCTTCAAGTCAGGGGGAGAAAAACTTCAAAGGAAGATTCTCAGTTGTGAGCACATTTGGTCAATTTTTAGCACAGTTGGTTTCAGTTTTGGCTCTTGAGAAGTGTTTTCAGTAAAGGTTTGCCATCAATGAAAAAGGGGGAGATTGTTGGCAATTTTGGGTACTTTGGGTACATTGCTTTTGCTCAAGTGTATAAGTTGTCATTGATGTCAAAAGGCATTTTTGTGTTGATATCAAAAAGAGTGTGATGTCAAAAATATCTTGAGAAAGCTTCATTTTGTTAAAGGGTTTTTATTAAAACCATGGTGACAAGGTTAAAGGTTTTTCTTAAAACCATTTGGACTCATTAAGGGTTTTTATTAAAACCAAGCTTAACTTAATGCAAAGGTTTTTACTTCTTGAAAAACCTTGAAGGTCCATGTTTATTATTAATAATTAAATTAACTCAAACCTTTGACAAGGGTCTAAGTTTAATTTATTATTAATAAAATAATAATAATTATTTTTTAATTATTATTAAAGGGTCTTTTAACCCTTAAGCGACGTAGATAAAGATTTCTTTCACCGATGTGTTGCCATCGTTGGAGGAGCGCCGACGTCAAACAGTTAAGGAGAAATGGCTATATAAGTGGGGATGATTTTCTAAAGTGATTGTAACTCCGAGTAATGAAAATCATAGCTCTGTGATCTTCGAGAAAGCGTTGTAATTCATTGAGAGTTGATTATCGATATTGAGTTGCCCAAGTAATTTCTTGTGTTTTCAGTTTACGCTTTGACATCCGATAGATTGCGCTTCACCTACAATTGTTGGGACTGCACTCGAATTACATTTTTAGTTTGTGCTTTGACATTCGGTAGATTGCTTTCACCTATGATTGTTGGATCTGCTCTTGAATTGTGTTTTCTATTCGCACTATTTGGATGATTATTTCTGTTGCCCAGTAAGTTACGGACAGCGCTCACCAGTTTGCATGTGGATTGTGGAAGACATTTATGTTTTCCAGATTCTTGGCATCAAAGGAAGATAAAATATAGGGCAACACTGTATTTCTTCATTGGGCACTTGTGACCCAATGACGGTGGCGTTTAAGCGAAGGCGCTAGAAGGCAGGGGTGCCGAGTTTGATTCTCTTCGTTGGTAATTTTCTTTTGGTCGTGGTGTGCAAAGGATAGTGGTTGTGAATGCGCTGGAGGTATAAGGTTAAGGTATCATATTTTCTTTGGCATTTTTTTATTGATGCTTAATGTTTATGTGGAGTAATAAGGTGTACAGAGGTTTTACTTTGTATGTATATTATACTTATGGTGGTTTTTATTAAGTTGGAGAAATAAGGTGTTAATTTGGATCTTTATTATTGTATATTGTTGTATAGTTGCTAACTCTAATTGGTGACAAATTGAGAGTTAGTGTTGTGATAGATTTTGAGTTCTCTTTCTTCATCAAAGTAAAGGTATGGGCAACTTCTTCCATGTATATTGTTGATGGTATATTTTCTGAAATTGAGTTTGGAGTGAAAAGGTTGTCTACTAGGTATTTTTGGTGTAAATCCTATTTTCTGGATATTGAAGATTGTTTATGCATTAAAATCATTGATGAGTTTTTGGGTGAATGCATAATTCTGGTTGAGGAAGAGGAAGCATTTTTTGCACTAGGGTTTATGTTAGTAAGTCTTGCTACTTGCATTGAGATGATGAAACCCTTAGTTGGCTGTTTTGATATTGATGGTTGAGTTGCTTCCATAGAGGTTGTTTTGATCAAGTTAGTGCTTTACTTGATACATGATATTGGGCTTACTCCATTGAGTTGATTTGAGCAAGTTATTCTTTGCATTTGGTGATATTGTGTTGGTGGCTATTTTTTTCAAATATCCTTGGAGGGAAAAGGATTTCTACTTGTTTCCTTTTCTTGTGATGATTGGTTGAATGCTTCAAGGTTGATGTTGAGTTGAATGGTGTTGGTTGACTAAACCTTGTTTGATAAGCATTGTTGTTGAAACCCTAATTGTTGGTAAAAAGAATATGAGTATCATTGTTATATGAGATATTGCATGGTTGGCAATTGTTGGGTTGTGTTTCATATTCTTGAGAAAAGCATACTACATCTATCTTATTCTTTTGAGATTGAGACTGAGTTGAGATTGATATTGGGAGTTAAGTATAGAACATATTGGGTCTCTAACAATTCTCTTTATGTTTCTATGAGACTTGAGATTGAGATTGGGAGTTAAGTATAGAACATATTGAGTCTCTAACAATTCTCTTTATGCTTCTATGAGGTTTATGAATCACATTGGGTCTCTAACAATTCTCTTTGTGGGTTCATGCTAAGCAATTTTTTCTTGGTGAGCTTGCTAAGGTTTTGGATAGGTTTCGGTGGGGACTTGTGAGCAGATTTGGACAGGTCCTAGCAGAGGACTTGTGAGCTGAGTTTGATAGTTCTATTAGAGAACTTAAGGACAGAGGTGCATTGGTTCTATGAGAAGAACCTGAGGACAGATTTGGCAAGTCTTTGAGAAGGCTTGTATGCAGAGGATTGATTTGTTCAAGAGTTGGACAGATCCGACAGACAGAGGAAGACTTGTACTAGATCGACTGACTATGTTTGGTATAGGTTGCTGAGCTGCTGTGGACATGATCATAGAAGGCAGAGGTCTCTTAGGCTAAGCATTAAGGACAGGAGATCTTCGGTGGAAAGGAGTTCCACGTGTTGGAAAGAGGTAGAGGCAGTTGATCTTCTAAGGGATCATTTCCAAAGCAGAGGGGTGTTGTAATAACAATGACACTGAGAGGGGGGGTGAATCAGTGTGTTCTTTAAAATTTCTAAAACATATGATTTTAAAACCAGCAGCAGTTTATAGTAGATAAAAGAGATACTAAATGCATCAAGAAAGCATCACACATAACACAACATTTTAACGAGGTTCACCAATGTGGCTACTCCTCAAAAATACTGCTTGGACTACCATCCAAATCGAGTCAATGCAAAATACCAATTTTACAAATACTTTACCAGCATCTACTGGAAGGAGCACCAACCCCTTAATTTTCTGCTGCAACAGATGGAGCACCAACCCCTAGTACCAAGCACCAACTTGGACTGCAATTCTGATCAATTTAGAATGACATTAAAATGTCTTCACTTTATGCACGACCCTGACTGGTCTGCAATTAACCCAACTCGACACACTCTCACGGCTCTGCTAATTTTTCTCTTGACTCTTTTCTAACCCTCCTTTTACAGCAATTTCTCTCTAATAGCGAGCAACATCTTCTCTCGTACGACTATTCTTTTATAACCTTTCAATCCTGCATGCAGTCGAATCACATACTCTGACTGTTCGAATCCATGCAATACGGCTGTTTGATTACATGCACTATGACTATTCGAACCCTGTAATACAGCTGGTGAATCCATGCAATACGACTATTCGAAACCCTGCAATACGGCGGTTTGATTCCTTGCAATACGATTATTTTAATGCATTTTCGAACCTGCATATTCGATTGTTCGAATACTTCAAATACGGCCATTCAAATACTGTTTCTATTCTGCATATCCAACTCTTTGAATTCTGCAAATATGTCTTTTCTAATGCATTTTCAATCCTGCATATTTGTCTGTTCGAATACTTCAAATACAGTAGTTCGAATGCTTTTTAATCCTGCCTATACCATTCTTCGAATGCTTTTCAATCATGCAAATTCAACTATTTCAGTGCATGTTCGACACCTGTCAATTTGTAACTATCGATCTGACATCAGTTACTTTTTACGTAACTGGCTGCATGATTTTCCTATCTGCTTTTTTTGACACGTGTCACCATGCATGCTTTTTCGGCTTTTACCCGCCAAACTGTTACCTGTCGCGATATCGCGACACTTTCTATAGCCGTACCATTCATGCCCTTGCTGTCGTGAAATCACGACCATTTTGGCTCTTGAAAGCTTTCCCTGCATCTTGTCGCGATATCGCGACACTTTCAACATTTGCTGACGTCATCCTTAAGCATGTCACGAAATCGTGACGCTTTCGGCTTCCAGCAGCTTTCCTTGCACCTTGTCGCGATATCGTGACACTTTCAACATTTGCTGACGTCATCCTTAAGCATGTTGCGAAATCGCGACGCTTCCGGCTTTCGTACACTCTTCTTTGCCAGCAACCGCGAAAATGGAACATGTCGCGAAATCGCGACGTTCTCTGCTTTCGTACAATCTTCTTTGCCAGCAACCGTGAAAATGGAACATGTCGCGAAATCGCGACGTTCTCTGCTTTCGTACAATCTTCTTTGCCAGCAACCGCGAAAATGGAACATGTCGTGAAATCGTGACACTTTGCTCTTCCGTACAACTCTCCTTGCCAACTCTAGCGAAAATGGAACATGTCGCGAAATCGTGACACTTTGCTCTTCCGTACAACTCTCCTTGCCAACTCCAGTGAAAATGGAACATGTCGCGAAATCGTGACACTTTGCTCTTCCGTACAACTCTCCTTGCCAACTCCAGCGAAAATGGAACATGTCACGAAATCATGACAATTTTTCTTGCAACTTCTCTCTCCTAGTTTATGTCACGAAATCGCGACAATTTGGCGTGCACTTTCTCTCTCCTAGTTTATGTCGCGAAATCACGACAATTTGGCGTGCACTTTCTCTCTCCTGGTTTATGTCGTGAAATCGCGACAATTTGGCATGCACTTTCTCTCTCCTGGTTTATGTCACAAAATCGCGACAATTTGGTGTGCACTTTCTCTCTCCTGGTTTATGTCGCAAAATCGCGACAATTTGGCGTGCACTTTCTCTCTCCTGGTTTATGTCGCAAAATCGTGACAATTTGGCGTGCACTTTCTCTCTCCTGGTTTATGTCACGAAATCACGACAATTTTTCTTGCGCCTTCTCTCTCTCCTGTTTTGTCGCGATATCGCGACAGAAAACATGTCGCGATATCGTGACAGTTTTCTTCCTTGTCTTTTTCTGCCAATTTTTGAATCTGGGTCACCTCTGTTTTCCTTGAAATTCATTGCACTTGATCTGATCGACCTCTGGACTGCATCAACTGCATCAATCTGTCTGTGTTGACAACAATGACAATACTTTTGCAATGCCTTTGTTGTACCTTGCTCAACAATCTCCCCCTTTGGAATTGTTGGCAACACACTGCAACCTTGCTCAATTTCTTCTCCCCCTTTGCCAATAATACCAAAGGGCTGTTGCAGACTCCCCCTGAGTCTTTGCACAATATTCTTAGACACAAATTATTACAATTAGCAAATATTCCAAGCATGAACAAGAAGAAAAACAAATACACAAATGCTCCCCCTGAGTCCAAGACCACTTCATTTCACTGATTGACAACATCATGATAAGCATAATAGGCATCAATAAAATCAACAATGTGAATAGCAGCAATAACCAGTGAATGACACCATCATCATCAACTTCACCAATATAACATGTGTAAGAACATGACTGAACCACTGTCTTCTGTGCAACTACCCTCTGTTGCTTTGCAAACTCAAACTTGTCCACTGTTAGTGAAGGCATACAATAATCTTATATAGCCATATTTTTGTTCTGCAATGCCAACAACATCTGCATACAACTTCACCATGCATCTTGGATATATTCTCAACAAGCTTGAACCCAATGACAGTTGTTTGTCTCTCTCTGTAGTGAGAATCCAGTAGGCTACCTCAATCCACTTTCAACTCTGTGCAAGTACCAAACACTGTACCACAACACAACCAACATCTTTTCTCAACCAATTAGGGCTTTAGCAACAATGCTTATAGATATCATTCAACTCAAGATTAACCTTGAAGCATTCAACCAATCACTACATGAAAAGGAAACTAGTAGACATCCTTTTCCTTCCAAAGGTATTTGAACAAGACAACCACCAACATAAATCACCAAGGCAAAGAATAACTTGCTCAAATCAAACTCAATGGAGTAAGCCCAAATCATGAATCAAGAAAAGCATTAACTTGATCAAAACAACCACTATGAAAGCTACTCAACTATTCATCACCAGGCTGGAAATCATCTGGCTGCTCATTAAAAACTTTTTCTTCAATCTTCCCATTCAACATGCTGATTTCACTTTTGTCAACAGAATTGACAAGTGACTCACATCTATACCAATTTTTTGTCCAGCACTGCAATTTTACTGCCAACTCTTACTTTCAACTATGCATGTCGGAAGAAGACATTTTGTCAAACACTTTATGGCCAATCGTAGTGCACCTTACTCAGCCTCAAGCTTCTTATCCTTGGACTGGCATTAAATCAATAGTTAAAACAAAACTGTTTGTGAATTAAATATATTCACCAAGGTGTCATGAAAGATCTGGCAATCTTCACATCAAAGAGTAAAAACAAATACATAGGAGCATTAAAATAAAACTTTAATATTGCTCCTCCTGAGGATGTGCCACCTGGAGTTGCTTAGAGCAATGGCAGAGTAGCCTCCTTCAGTCCAAGGAGACACAATTTCCTTTCTTCGGTCTTTCTCCAGACTTTCCTAAACTTGGGCTTGGGTTTTTCAACAACATCCCTATTTTGCTCCTGTTCGTGAACTTGAACATTTCTCTTATGGGGTTGTCTCTTGTGCATTCTTGATGGATGATTATTTTCTTTTCTTTTATGCACATGATATGTTCCTTGTCGGTGTTGTCCTCTTTGTGTCTGATGAAATCTAGGGTTTTGCCTTAGATTAGATATAGAAGTGCTTGGACAGAACCTTGCTATGTGCCCTTGACCGTTGCATTTAAAACATTGCACATGTTTTATTCCCTGTCTGTATTGCATTCTATGTGTATGATGAAATCTATGGTATTGCCTTAGATTGGATACAGAAGTGCTTGAACAAAACCTTGCTATGTGCCCATGGCCATTACATTTAAAACATTGCACGGGGTGTTCACTCAAAAAAATAGAAGTATTTTTATCAGCATAACTCTTTGATCTATTGTTCAGTCCACAATAAATTGCCTTGTGACCAAAGTGGTTGCATTTAGAACAATAGCCATAAAAAGCATTATTATTAAAAGAGTGAGAGTGAGAGAACCTCTTTTGTTGTGGTTGCTTTGCTATAGATCTTCTTTGATATTTTCTTCCTTTTGAGGATTCAGATTTAGACTTTTCTTGTTTCAATCCTTCAACCGAGGACTTCTTCTTCTCTGCATATTTGGAGGATGAAGGTTGTTCAGCTTCATATCCAAGACCAAACTTAGTTGTGGAGCTTCTTTGTTGATTTATCATTGTATCTAGCAACTCTGTGCTCTTCTCAAATTTAAGATTTATATTGGCCTCTTTTAGTTGTTTCTTCAATGAAACAATCTCTTCTTCTTGTTGGCAGCATACGGTCTCTTTCTCATTGATCTGAGACCTAAGAATATCTTCAATCCTTTTGTTTTGTTCTACTTGCAGCTTTAGATCAACAATAACCTTTTTATATTCCTCTTCACTTGTGCTGTATACATCATTCTTATTATCCAATTGTGTCTTCAAGGCTTCTTCTGATTTCTTGGCCTTTTGAACTTGTAGGAAGAGATCTTCAATCTCATCCCCATATTCTTCCAATTTCTTGGACAAGTATTTTGTTCTTTTTCTTTTCTATACTCCACTCTTCAAGTGCAGATATCAACTCTCCTTCAAAATCTACTTCAGCCTCAAGATTTTCATCACAGACTTCAGGATTCACTTCTTCTACCTTTTTCGGTTCAAATTTCTCTTCTACAGGAACTGAAACTGACTGGGATGCCTTTTTGGATGAGGATCTATTCTTCTTAGCCATTGTGTACTAATCCAAGATCAACCCTGACTGATTTAGCCAAAATTGGGAACCTGGCTCTGATACCAATTGTTGTAATCACAATGACACTGAGAGGGGGGGTGAATCAGTGTGTTCTTTAAAATTTCTAAAACATATGATTTTAAAACCAGTAGTAGTTTATAGTAGATAAAAGAGATACTAAATGCATCAAGAAAGCATCACACATAACACAACATTTTAACGAGGTTCACCAATGTGGCTACTCCTCAAAAAGACTGCTTGGACTACCATCCAAATCGAGTCAATGCAAAATACCAATTTTACAAATACTTTACCAGCATCTACTGGAAGGAGCACCAACCCCTTAATTTTTTGTTGCAAAAGATGGAGCACCAACCCCTAGTACCAAGCACCAACTTGGACTGCAATTCTGATCAATTTAGAATGACATAAAAATGTCTTCACTTTATGCACGACCACTGGTCGTCGCAATTAACCCAACTCGCACACTCTCACGGCTTTGCTAATTTTTCTCTTGACTCTTTTCTAACCCTCCTTTTATAGCAATTTCTCTCTAACAATAGCAACATCTTCTCTGTACGACTATTCTTTTATAACCTTTCAATCCTGCATGCAGTCGAATCACATACTCTGACTGTTCGAATCCATGCAATACGACTGTTTGATTACATGCACTACGACTATTCGAACCCTGCAATACAGCTGGTGAATCCATGCAATACGACTATTCGAAACCCTGCAATACGACGGTTCGATTCCTTGCAATATGACTATTTTAATGCATTTTCGAACCTACATATTCGGCTGTTCGAATACTTCAAATACGACCATTCGAATACTGTTTCTATTCTGCATATCCGACTCTTTGAATTCTGCAAATATGTCTTTTCTAATGCTTTTTCAATCCTGCATATTTTTCTGTTCGAATACTTCAAATACAGCAGTTCGAATGCTTTTTAATCCTGCCTATACCATTCTTCGAATGCTTTTCAATCATGCAAATTCAACTGTTTCAGTGCATGTTCGACACCTGTCAATTTGTAACTGCTGATCTGACATCAGTTACTTTTTACGTAACTGGCTGCATGATTTTCCTGTCTGCTTTTTCTGACACGTGTCACCATGCATGCTTTTTCGGATTTTACCCGCAAAACTGTTACCTATCGCGATATCGTGACACTTTCTGTAGCCGTACCATTCATGCCCTTGCTGTCGTGAAATCGTGACCATTTTGGCTCTTGAAAGCTTTCCCTGCATCTTGTCGCGATATCGCGACACTTTCAACATTTGCTGACGTCATCCTTAAGCATGTCGCGAAATCGTGATGCTTTCGGCTTCCAGCAGCTTTCCTTGCACCTTGTCGCGATATCGCGACACTTTCAACATTTGCTGACGTCATCCTTAAGCATGTTGCGAAATCACGACGCTTTCGGCTTTCGTACACTCTTCTTTGCCAGCAACCATGAAAATGGAACATGTCATGAAATCGCGACGTTCTCTGCTTCCATACAATCTTCTTTGCCAGCAACCGTGAAAATGGAACATGTCGCGAAATCGCGACGTTCTCTGCTTCCATACAATCTTCTTTGCCAGCAACCACGAAAATGGAACATGTCACGAAATCGCGACACTTTGCTCTTTCGTACAACTCTCCTTGCCAACTCCAGCGAAAATGGAACATGTCACGAAATCGCGACACTTTGCTCTTTCGTACAACTCTCCTTGCCAACTCCAGTGAAAATGGAACATGTCGCGAAATCGTGACACTTTGCTCTTCCGTACAACTCTCCTTGCCAACTCCAGTGAAAATGGAACATGTCACGAAATCGCGACAATTTTGCTTGCAACTTCTCTCTCCTAGTTTATGTCATGAAATCGCGACAATTTGGCGTGCACTTTCTCTCTCCTAGTTTATTTGGCATGCACTTTCTCTCTCCTGGTTTATGTCGCGAAATCGCAACAATTTGGCGTGCACTTTCTCTCTCCTGGTTTATGTCACAAAATCATGACAATTTGGCGTGCACTTTCTCTCTCCTGGTTTATGTCGCAAAATCGCGACAATTTGGCGTGCACTTTCTCTCTCCTGGTTTATGTCGCGAAATCGTGACAATTTGGCGTGCACTTTCTCTCTCCTGGTTTATGTCGCGAAATCACGACAATTTTTCTTGCGCCTTCTCTCTCTCCTGTTTTGTCGCGATATCGCGACAGAAAACATGTCGCAATATCGCGACAATTTTCTTCCTTGTCTTTTTCTGCCAATTTTTGAATCTGGGTCACCTCTGTTTTCCTTGAAATTCACTGCACTTGATCTGACTGACCTCTGGACTACATCAACTACATCAATCTATCTGTGTTGACAACAATGACAATACTTTTGCAATGCCTTTGCTGTACCTTGCTCATAAATTCAGCAAGGTATCTCCTTTGGGCAGAGGCTCATAAATTCAGATTGGGGGAAGGTATCTCCTTTGGGCCGAGGCTCATAAAAATTGTAATTGGGAAGGTTTCCCAAAGAACATTGAGATAACTTTTAGCGAAAATTTTTGTGGACATAGCCTAGGCTTTCTGGGTGAACCATGTTAAAATTGGTGTCACTCTGTGGATGATATTGTGCATTGTTTTGATATTGCTTTGGGTATATTGCTTTACTATTTTGAAGTATAAAGGAAAAAGTAAAAAGAGGTCTTATACTGTTCACCCGCCCCCTCTCAGTATAAGCTTGTGTTCTTTAGATGTCCCATCCTAAAATCTTGGAAAGGGCTTGTGGACATATATCTAGCTCAAATGGATTGGTATGACATCGAGGTAGTCCCTCGTACATCTAATTGATTTGTAGACACTATGGTGTCTTTGGTATATTTAATACATTAGAATCCTTCCACTGATTTTACTACCATCTAGATCAAAATGCTCTTGCAATCCACGATGTTGCGTGAAGCTCAAAACAACAAGGAATGAATCCACATGATTCATATAGAACCAAACCTTGAATGGTTCTATAGAGCAAGAGACTTTATAACATAGGTATCCTGGGGGTCCTTGATTTTGTATGGTCCTTTAGTGAATGCTACTACTACTCATCACAAGGATATTCCTCAATCCTCATTTGTTCAAAATGAATTACAACGAGAATAAGTCATTCAGTTAGTTGAAGCAATTAGCTTATCAGGATTTGCTCATCAAATTAAAATATTGCCTAAAGCTTGGTGTTATCCCTCAAGGATTGTTGCATATTGTAAAATGAGCATTCAAACAAAAAGCAACTATATATGTCTTGCTAGGATACATTCTATATTTATGGAGCTATGATGGAATCCTCTTTCGTTGTCTCAAGCCCCAATAATTAGCTTGGCCAATCCCATAAGCTCAAAACGATACTTGTGATGGACATTTTAGTGATATGGCTATCATTAAGCACATACTTAGAATGGGCTATTATTGGTCCATGATGGAGAAGGATTGTTGCACATATGTCAAGAAGTGCATCAAATGTTAGCACCATTCTAATATTACGCACTTGCCATAACATTCCTTGCAACCAATTCAATTAGCTTGGCCATTCTATGAAGAACACAAGCTTATACCGAGAGGGGGGTGAATAGTATAAGATAACTTTTTACTTTTCTTTCCCAAATAATAATATCCAATATATCAATGGCAACATCAAAATCAGTAATCAAAGCAATGAATAAATCACCACACACAATAGAGACACCAATTTAATGTGGTTCACCCAATGTGGGCTACTCTATGAAGAAAATATTTTTCTAATATTTTCTCAATAAATATCTTGGGAATCCTTCCCTATTACAATGTTTATGGACCTCTATCCAAAGGAGACACCAATCCCCTAATCAAGTTCATGTATCTCTATCCATAGGAGACACCAATCTCCTCAATTGGTTCATGGATATCTATCCACAAGAGAACTCCTTATTCTTTGCTCTAGTTGGTGATCCTCTAAAAGACTACTGCCTCCACTACACTGGCATGTGGATCTATCTCCATTGAATACTCCTATCCTCACTCAAAAGACCTCTATCCTCACTGCTCGAGCTAATGGATATCTATCCACTAGAGACTATTGTCCTCTTCTTTGTCACCTCCAAAGCTTGTTCTCAACTCTGTCTCAAATCTACACTAAAAATGGTCCTTTAGTATAGCAAAAATTTGCTCAATATTTATCTCAAATATATACTAAACATAGTCCTTCGGCCTAGCATAAATTTGCTTAATATCTATCTCAAATATACACTAAAAACATTCCTTCAGTCTAGCATAAATTTGCTCAATCTCTGTCTCGAGTCTGCAACAAATTTGTCCTTAAATATGCACCAAACTCTATCCTCAAATCTATCCTCAAATTTGTCCTCAAGTCTTAAAAAAAAGCTTGATCCTATCATAAATCAACTTTGCTATATCTACCCCAAGCCTTAACACAAAGCTTGAACAAATAAATCAATCAACTCTACTCACAAGTATTCTCATAGACTTTCTTCAACTCTATCCACAAGTCCTCTCTAGAACTTGCTCAAACTACTCTCAAGTCTTCACCAAGTCTTATCTCAAATCTTCTCAACAAGTTCTCACTATAACTTGCTCAATCTGCTCAACAAGTCTTCAGCAAGACTTACCTCAAATTTACTCAATAAGTCATCACTAGAAATTTCTCAATTATGCATTGTAAGCTTCCAAAAAATCTCACACTAAACTCAGTCCTTAAGTCTACTTTAGGACTTACTCAAATCAGCTCACAAGCTTTCACAAAGCTTATTCAAATCAATTGCAACACTTGCATGCAAAAATCAACTCAATATATTTCATAAAAAAATTTCAATCACTCAAAAAAGTTTCACTCAGAATCTTGTTTAACCTCATAAATATATAGAGAATGGTTAGAGACTCAATATATTTCACACTCACAAAAATCAACTTAATCTCTTTCAGAAAAACTCTTCAATATCATAAACAAATTTCACTCAAAAATAATTTTGACCTCAAAAATATATAGAGAATGGTTAGAGACTCAATATATTTCACACTCAATCACTTCCAATCTCTTTCTCAAATTAGTAAATAATAATTTATTTCATAGAACTTGAAATATCACTTCAATGCTTTCAATCAATTATGCTCAATCAACTTCACTCAACCAATCACTCAAATGAAACACAACTTGCTTACAAACCCTAGACAAGTGTTTCACTATACTTCCAATAACTCACACTATGAATCTCAAACATTGACTCAAGATGATTCTAAATTCACATAACAATGATACTCATGATATTTCACAAACCCTAGTCAAGAAAATAAAATCTTACTCCAATATTTACAACAATGCTTATCAAACAATCTCATATAACAATGATACTCATGATATTTCACAAACCCTAGTTCAATATAGTTCTCAATTTCTCACTCAAATATTCTTACAAGCATTCACCAATCATGGACATGAATGCTTACTCAACAATGCTTATCAAACAAACCTTTTCACTCCAACCTAGTATTCACAACATCCAATCCAATAATTATTTCACTCACAAGGAAGATGTGCCCATACCTTTTGTTTGATGAAGAATTGACCTCAAAACTTGTCTCAATCACAATCACCCTCTTTGCCAATCTCACAAGTTAGGTAGCAAAAACCTTCTCAAAATTTCATTCAAATATTCCCTCAAAATATTTTCACCATACAAAACCTTAAATCTCAATTACACCTTATAATCTCCACACTTAAAATGATTAGCAAAAATTAAACAACTCATTTCAACAATTAATTTTCTTTATTCACCTTATTACTCCTTCCAAATTCTAATCACCAAAATCACAATATAATATTTAATTTTTATAAACCTTATATCTCCCTCCTAACAAAAAATATTCATTCCACATAAAACATTTGGATAAAATTTAATTAAAAATTAAATACCTCTTTTGCCCTTGGTGGGATTTGAAGAACACAAGCTTATACTGAGAGGGGGGTGAACAGTATAAGACCTCTTTTTACTTTTTCCTTTATACTTCAAAACAGTAAAGCAATATACCCAAAGCAATATCAAAGCAATGCACAATATCATCCACAAAGTGACACCAATTTTAACGTGGTTCACCCAAAATGGTTGGGCTACGTCCACAAAACTTTTCTCTAAAAGTTATCTCAAAGTTCTTTGGGAATCCTTCCCAATTACAATGTTTATGAGCCTCGGCCCAAAGGAGATACCTTCCCCCAATCAGAATTTATGAGCCTCTGCTCAAAGGAGATACCTTCCCCTCTGCTCCGGAAATGATCCCTCAGAAGATCAACTGCCTCTACCTCTTGCCAGCACGTGGAACTCCTTTCCACCGAAGACCTCCTGTCCTCAATGCTTAGCCTAAGAGACCTCTGCCTTCTATGATCACGTCCACAGTAGCTCAGCAACCTGTACCAAACATGGTCAGTCGGTCTAGTACAAGTCTTCCTCTATCTGTCGGATCTGTCCAACGCTTAAGCTTGAACAAATCAATCCTCTGCACACAAGCCTTCTCAAAGACTTGCCAAATCTGTCCTCGGGTTCTTCTCAAAGAACCAATGCACCTCTGTCCTCAAGTTCTCTGATAGAACTATCAAACTCAGCTCACAAGTCCTCTGCTAGGACCTATCCAAATCTGCTCACAAGTCCCCACCGAAACCTGTCCAAGACTGCTCACAAGTCCCCACCGAAACCTGTCCAAAACTCAGCAAGCTCACCAAGAAAAAAAAACTTTCTTAGTAGGAAATCACAAGGTGAATTGTTAGAGACCCAATGTGATTTTTCAAACTCATAGAAGCATAAAGAGAATTGTTAGAGACTCAATATGTTCTATACTCAACTCCCAATCTCAAAACTCAACTCAAATCAACTCAGCTCAAACTCAATCTCAAATCTGAAAACTCAACTCAATATCTGAAATGGATAGGATAGAATGCTTTCTTTCAAGAACATGAAACCCCAACAATTGCCAACTATGCAAAGAATCACATAACAATGATACTCATGTTCTTTTCACCATCAATTAGGGCTTCAACAACAATGCTCATCAAACAAGGTTCAATCAACACCATTCAACTCAAAACACAACCTTGAAGCATTTCACAATCAACATCAGAAAAGGAAACAAGTAGAACTCCTTTTCTCTCCAATATTGTTTGAACAAAAAGCATCCACCAACTCAAATCAACAAGAGCACACACAACTTTTCAAATCATCAACAAAGGAGTAAGCCCAACACTTTAACCAAGTAAAGAATAGCTTGATTATTACCAATTTAATGAAAGCAAATGTCAATCTCAAAGCTGCCCACTTAAGGTTTCACAACTTCACACAAGAAGCAATTTTAACCTTAAAACATCATGCTTTCATTTCCATAATCAACCAAAAGCACTCTCAACATTACAAGAAAAATTTATCCCTTATACACCTTATTTCTCCCTTATAGTCTTATCAAAAATAAAATTTATTTCTCATAAGAATGCAATAAGATATTTCAAACAACACCTTCAAAAGAATCTTTTATCAAAATAAAACAAGCTTTAAACTCCTTATAACTCCTAAGCTATTTTTCCCTCTAATAAACTTCCTCCATCCGCAAAATACACTTAGCAAAAATTAATTTCGAAAATACCTTGGCCAACATCAAAAATCGTGCTATGGAGAAATTGCACACGAATTCTAACACCACCCGCTGCGTCCACTTCACGATGAAAAACCCTTTCACGTTATTCGAACGTGGAACCTCCCGTTCGGGTAGTGCGCCAACAGCCTAGCCGCTACCGGTGCGCCAAAGGCGCCCGGTGAGGTTTAAACCTCATGTTGTTAGCCTTGTTCCTTCTATGCCAGGGATTAAATAAAACAATAGTGCCTCCCTTTCTTTTGATGTGAACACGAAGATGAAAACCTTACGGTGGATTTACGACAAACGGCGAGTACAAAAAAAATGAACAGCGGATTCACGAAAACGGCGAAGACACAGTCGAACAGCAGGTTTACGAAAACGGTGAAGACACAATCGAACGACGGGTTTACGAAAATGGTGAAGACACAATCGGAGAAGAAATCCGAACAGCGGATCACGAAATCACAGCGAGGAAGAAATCGAACAACAGATCACGAATTCATAGCGAGCAACTCTTTTCAAAATGCGGATGGGATAATTCTTGATTTTCATCGAGGGAGATTTATATGCATTTTTACCATAAGCTCTTGATGTCGGCGAGGAGTTTAACACGTCGACGGAGGTCTTGGCTAGCGCCCACAATCTTAAAACATAGCGCCATGGGTTAGGAGAACCCATTGCAAACAATAATTTAATATTTATTTAAAAATAATTAAAGGGAACCTTAACAAGGTTTTTAATTATTTAAATAAATACTTCCTCCTGGACCCAAATGCATTAAACTAATGCATCCACCTATAATCTTTAAACCTGCCAACTTGGGGTTTACAAAAGACCTTTGAAACTGTCATGTCGGAACCTCCAAGAAACCTTTTATTAAAGCAAAACTTTTGACATCAAACAAATTCCTTCAAGAGCTTCTTGACATCAATGACAACTTATACACATGATCAAGGGCAATGTACCCAAAGTACCCAAAATTGCCAACAATCTCCCCCTTTGTCATTGATGGCAAACCTTTACTGAAAACACTTCTCAAGAGCCAAAACTGAAACCAACTATGCTAACAACTGAGAATATTCCTTTGAAGTTTTGCTCCCCATGACTTGAAGCTCTCCCCTTCACTTTGAAGCTCTCCCCCTTACTCATATCTCTCCCCCTTTGTCATCAATGGCAAAGGGTCACCTTTGGGGCTCGGGACTAAGAATGAGCCTCTTAGCTTAGTCCCTCCCCCACCTCTTGATGAGGTGATTAATTTTGGGGTGGGAGTAAAACTCCCATTAGGCAGTGATCATCATCAGTGTCTATAACTTCCTTGTCGGGCCTTCTCTTGAACTCTTTGTCCATATTCCTATTCTTGTCATTGTTCTTGTTCTTGTTCTCATCCCTGTTCTTGTCCATGCCTTGATCCTTGGACCTGATCATGCCATTGTTCCTGTTCCTGTATTCTAGAATTTCAGCTCTACACTGTCTGATTATGTGACCTTCATTGTTGCACTTGAAACACTTGACGATGTTGTTTCTCTGAGGTAAACCTGATCTTTGAATCCACGTTCTGACCAAACTTGTTCTGACCAAACCTATTTTGGCCAAACCTATTCTGACCAAACCTATTTTGACCAAACCTGTTCTGACCAAACCTGTTCTGACCAAACTTGTTCCTGTTATTTACCTTGCAATAGACTGCCTTGTGCCCAAACTGTTGACAAGAGTAGCAATACCCTTGAAAGAAACTAGCACTTCTAAAATTGTCATTTACCTTCTTCACTTGAGCCATGCAATGTGAAGCCATGTGACCAAACCTATGACAAGCAAAACATCTACCTTGAAACTTTCCTTTATTTGACCTCTTGGGTCCTGAATACTTCTTCTTCTCATTCTGAATTCTGTTTTTTATTTATGTGCATCTATCATTCAAGGACTCCTTTTCTGAAGTACTTTCCTCATCAGAACTCTCTTCCTTTTGGAGTCTCTTACTAGACTCTCCAACTTGTTCCTTGTGTGGCTTAACAAAACCAAGGCCTGTTTTATCTGTTGTCTTTCTTTGACCTTTGATGAGTGACTTAACCTTTTTGGAGCTATCTTGAAACCTGTAAAGCTTATCCTTGTACTCTTTAGTTTCCTCTTTCAAAGAAGCCATTTTCTGTTCTAACTCACTATACTCAAGAACCTTAGACTCTAACTCATCCTTGAGTTCTTGTGTCTTAGCTATAGAGAAGTCAAGACTTTCTATAAGATCATATCTCTCCATACAACATTCATCTAACTTATCCTTGAGTCTAGCATTCTTCTTTCTTTCCTTTTTCAAAGCACTAAGAGCACTAATAAGTTCACCTTCAAGATCTACTTCACCTTCCTCTATATCTTCCTCTATTTGTTTGCTTTTTGAATCATCAAAGCCTTTTTCAGATTTCTTATCACTAGAGGTGCTACCCTTTTCAAAAACCATACATGCATCTTCCTTATAGTTTTCTGAAGCATCCTCATACATACTAGAAACCAAATCATTATTTGTGCAATCATCCTCAAGGTGACCAAAGTTTCCACATCTAAGACATTTCATGATAATGAATCTATGTTTCGGTTCTTCCTCTTTTTCTGATATGAACAACATCTCATTTTCATCATCACTTGAAGAACTTTCACTATCACTACTAGAACACTTACTTGCTTTGTCTAGGTAGAAACTCTTCTTGTGCTTGTGAGAATACCTCTTTCCTTGATTGTTGTGCTCATCTTTGTTCTTCCTGTGATGCTTGTGCTTTTTAGAATCCTTGCTCTTAGAATCCTGTTTATCTTCATCACTTTCATTCTTGGGAACAGTACGATCAGTAGCATAATGACCAAACTTTCCACAATTGAAACATCTTATATTTTTCATACTTTTGTGCTTTCTAGAGAACTTGCCTTTCTTGCTGTAATATGCCTCTTCATCACTAGAAGACTCATCACTATCTTGAAGTTGTTTACCCTTGGATTTCTTGGTAGCCTTGAAAGCTGCCTCTTTCTTGACATCAACCTTCACTTGAGTTCTCAACTCAAATGCTGCAAGTATACTATGGAGCTCATCCTTTTTCAACTTATCCAAATCTTTAGCTTCCTCAATAGCAGAAATATTTTCACTAAATCTATTAGGAAGAGATCTTAAAATCTTATCACAAACATCATTTTCAGCAAGCTCAAGACCTAAGTCTTTCATGGAGTTAACAACCTCATCCATACGAAGCATGTAGTCACTAATATTTTCATCATCATTCATCTTGAGTTGTTCAAACATACCTTTGAAGTGTCTCAACTTGGCCTTCTTGACATTTGTATCACCTGTATGAACCACCTTCAACTGTTTCCACATTTCACTAGTTGTCTTGCAGTGAATCACCTTGGTGAGATCTGCTTTACGTAAGCCTTTCGGGATTGCATTCATTGCCTTTGAATTGCTATGATGTAGGAGCCTTTCTTCCTTAGTAATAGGACCATGTTCAGGAATAGTGTACTCATCTTCAATCACTTCCCAAACCTCATTACCAAGTGCCATTAGATGAACCTTCATCCTTGCACTCCAAAGACCAAAATTTGACCCATCAAGAATAGGTGTTGCATTGCCACTTGAATGATCCATTGTGTTCTTTACTAGCTTTTCCTTCAAGCTGTTAAACTTTTCGAAGGCACTCGCTCTGATACCAATTGAAGAACACAAGCTTATACTTGAGAGGGGGGTGAACAGTATAAGACCTCTTTTTACTTTTTCCTTTATACTTCAAAATAGTAAAGCAATATACCCAAAGCAATATCAAAGCAATGCACAATATCATCCACAAAGTGACACCAATTTTAACGTGGTTCACCCAAAATGGTTGGGCTACGTCCACAAAACTTTTCTCTAAAAGTTATCTCAAAGTTCTTTGGGAATCCTTCCCAATTACAATGTTTATGAGCCTCGGCCCAAAGGAGATACCTTCCCCCAATCAAAATTTATGAGCCTCTGCTCAAAGGAGATACCTTCCCCTCTGCTCTGGAAATGATCCCTCGGAAGATCAACTGCCTCTACCTCTTGCCAGCACGTGGAACTCCTTTCCACCGAAGACCTCCTGTCCTCAATGCTTAGCCTAAGAGACCTCTGCCTTCTATGATCACGTCCACAGCGGCTCAACAACCTATACCAAACACAGTCAGTCGGTCTAGTACAAGTCTTCCTCTGTCTGTCAGATCTGTCCAACGCTTAAGCTTGAACAAATCAATCCTCTGCACACAAGCCTTCTCAAAGACTTGCCAAATCTATCCTTAGGTTCTTCTCAAAGAACCAGTGCACCTCTGTCCTCAAGTTCTCTGATAGAACTATCAAACTCAGCTCACAAGTCCTCTCGCTAGGACCTCGTCCAAATCTGCTCACAAGTCCCCATCGAAACCTGTTCACAGTCCCCAACCTGTCCAAAACTCAACAAGCTCACCAAGAAAAAAAAATTTCTTAGTAGGAAATCACAAGGTGAATTGTTAGAGACCCAATGTGATTTTTCAAACTCATAGAAGCATAAAGAGAATTGTTAGAGACTCAATATGTTCTATACTCAACTCCCAATCTCAAAACTCAACTCAAATCAACTCGGCTCAAACTCAATCTCAAATCTGAAAACTCAACTCAATATCTAAAATGGATAGGATAGAATGCTTTCTTTCAAGAACATGAAACCCCAACAATTGCCAACTATGCAAAGAATCACATAACAATGATACTCATGTTCTTTTCACCATCAATTAGGGCTTCAACAACAATGCTCATCAAACAAGGTTCAATCAACACCATTCAACTCAAAACACAACCTTGAAGCATTTCACAATCAACATCGAAAAAGGAAACAAGTAGAACTCCTTTTCTCTCCAATATTGTTTGAACAAAAAGCATCCACCAACTCAAATCAACAAGAGCACACACAACTTTTCAAATCATCAACAAAGGAGTAAGCCCAACACTTTAACCAAGTAAAGAATAGCTTGATTATTACCAATTTAATGAAAGCAAATGTCAATCTCAAAGCTGCCCACTTAAGGTTTCACAACTTCACACAAGAAGCAATTTTAACCTTAAAACATCATGCTTTCATTTCCATAATCAACCAAAAGCACTCTCAACATTACAAGAAAAATTTATCCCTTATACACCTTATTTCTCCCTTATAGTCTTATCAAAAATAAAATTTATTTCTCATAAGAATGCAATAAGATATTTCAAACAACACCTTCAAAAGAATATTTTATCAAAATAAAACAAGCTTTAAACTCCTTATAACTCCTAAGCTGTTTTTCCCTCTAATAAACTTCCTCCATCCGCAAAATACACTTAGCAAAAATTAATTTCGAAAATACCTTGGCCAACATCAAAAATCGCGCTATGGAGAAATTGCGCACGAATTCTAACACCACCCGCTGCGTCCACTTCACGATGAAAAACCCTTTCGCGTTATTCGAACGTGGAACCTCCCGTTCGGGTAGCGCGCCAACAACCTAGCCGCTACCGGTGCGCCAAAGGCGCCCGATGAGGTTTAAACCTCACGTTGTTAGCCTTGTTCCTTCTGCACCAGGGATTAAATAAAACAATAGTGCCTCCCTTTCTTCTGACGCGAACACGAAGACGAAAACCTTACGGTGGATTTACGACAAACGACGAGTACAAAAAAAATGAACAGCGGATTCACGAAAACGGCGAAGACACAGTCGAACAACAGGTTTACGAAAACGGCGAAGACACAATCGAACGACGGGTTTACGAAAATGGTGAAGACACAATCGGAGAAGAAATCCGAACAACGGATCACGAAATCACAGTGAGGAAGAAATCGAACAACAGATCACGAATTCAACGAGCAACTCTTTTCAAAATGTGGATGGGATAATTCTTGATTTTCATCGAGGGAGATTTATATGCATTTTTACCATAAGCTCTTGACGTCGGCGAGGAGTTTAACACGTCGGCGGAGGTCTTGGCTAGCGCCCACAATCTTAAAACATAGCGCCATGGGTTAGGAGAACCCATTGCAAACAATAATTTAATATTTATTTAAAAATAATTAAAGGGAACCTTAACAAGGTTTTTAATTATTTAAATAAATACTTCCTCCTGGACCCAAATGCATTAAACTAATGCATCCACCTGTAATCTTTAAACCTGCCAACTTGGGGTTTACAAAAGACCTTTGAAACTGTCATGTCGGAACCTCCAAGAAACCTTTTATTAAAGCAAAACTTTTGACATCAAACAAATTCCTTCAAGAGCTTCTTGACATCAATGACAACTTATACACATGATCAAGGGCAATGTACCCAAAGTACCCAAAATTGCCAATAGGATTCGATTACCCATTACACTGCCACTAGAGCCCTAGCCATGTCCCAACTACCACGTGAGATAGGTTTTCACCTTGGTAAGCAAAAACACCTTGTGCACTTTGTAGCCTATGCTAGGTACCAAAATCTAAAATGACCACACAAAACACTGCTACCAGGATTTGATTACGGGACCTCCCTCCTTTCAACACCTCAACACACATTCGCTTGCCACTAGACCAACCACCAAGTTGGAAATGAGGCTTTAAGCCTCCCTTCCTTTATAACTTTGTTGGTTTCTGAATAAAACAAACAAAATTCCTTTTACTTGCATGTAGATCGCAAAAATTTGCAGGCACTCGTAATGTGAATCAAATTAAGGTAAGTCTAATTGAACCAATGCACATGGTATTTATACCATTGTGCCATCTCCCTTTGGATGTCGATGGAGGGGGAAAATGCATACGACATCGACGTTAATTAAATATTTTCCCTTATAACCCTAACCTTAGGGTTAATTAAATTAAGTTATAAATTAATTTATAATGAAATTATTATAATTAATTTAATAACTTTAAGGTTAATTAAAATAAATTATAAATTAATTTATAATGAAATTATTATAATCAATTTAACAACTTTAGGTCTTAACATTAGACCTTTAATATTATAATAAATTATTATAATATTATTTTCCTTGGGCCTTCCTATTGCTCCTTTAGACCTTATATGACCATCTTGAAGCAATATTTCTCTTGCACTACTTACTGAAACTGACTCTTGACATCCTTCCTTTTGCACTACTCACTAAAACTGACTCTTGACATCAATGAAAACAAATATTGCTCATATTTCCAACAATCTCCCCCTTTTTCATTTATGGTAACCCATTTACCTTTTACCATTTCCTTTACCTCTTTATGTTCTGCTCCCCTTGAGAAACTGCTCTCTCCCTAACTCAAATCTCTCCCCCTTTGACATCAATGGAAAAGGGTCACCTTTGGGGTTTGGGGCTAAGAATGAGACTCTTAGCTTATTTCCTCCCCCACCTCCTATTGAGGTGGTTAATTTTGGGGTGGGAGTATCTCTACTCCAGCATACACTGATCTTTACCTTTGTCCACCTTCTTCCTCAACTGATCCTTTTGATTCCTCTAACTATTCATGTTCCTTCTTGTCTTTAGAAGTTCTGCTCTACATCACTTTGTTGTGTTCCCAACATTATTACAACTTATAACACTTAATGTTGTTATTCCTTAAAGGTGCAAATGTCTTGGGGTTTCTCCTGGTGAAGCCATATCCATTCCTATCATGAACCCTGAAATTAACTGCCTTGTGACCAAACTGATTACAAGAGTAGCAATACCCTTGAAAGAGATACCTATTTCTAAAATTCTCATATTCCTATCTTTCATGTGTCCTACACTATGTAGTCTTGTGCCCAAACCTATGACATGAGAAGAATCATCCATTGAAACTACCTTGCCTTGATCCCATTGGTCTCCTAGTTTCTTTTACCCTATGTTGCTTCCTATTCCATCTATTCTCCATTTGTGCATTGTTCCTTCTCTTATTGAACTTTCTATTATCCAACTCATCCTTAGAAGTCTCACTTTATCTTACACTATCCTCTTCTGAAACTTCTTCTTCTTTGGAGCTTGAGATTGAATCATCTCCTTGTTCTCTATGTCCCTATTCAAAACCATGTCTTGTCTTGTTTTATGAAGATCTTTGTACCTTGATAATCTTATTCAATTTCTTTGAGCTTCTCCCAAACCTGTGTAGCTTGTCTTTAGACTATTTTACTTCCTTTCTTGGTAAAGTTACTTCAAACTCTAACCTTTCAAATCTTAGCCTTTAACCTCTCTTTAAATTTCCTTGTCTTGGCTATTGAGTTGGTTAGATCCTCTATAAGCTTTCCTTTCTCTTCATCACATTCTTGAAATTGAATCTTGAGTTTTGAATTCTACTTTCTTACCTTCCTTAGAGAATCAAGGGAATAAATAAGCTCACCCTCAAGATCAACTTCTCCTTACTCTAATTTTTTTTATTCTTCATCTATTCTTTTGCCTTTAGGATCATCTTAATTCCTTTCTGATTCATCTTCCATAGGAGTATGTCATTCTTCTTCTATTGCCAAAAGTAGACTTTCTTCTTTTGATCCTTCAAGAGCATCTTCATATTCATCATCACTAAAACTGAATCTATTCCTTGTACAACTATCTTCAAGATGACCAAATTTACCACATCTAAAACACTTGAGAATTATTGGTGACCTTTTTCTAACCACTTCTTTTTCTTCTACCAAAAATAGAGTTTCTTCTTCTTCATTACCTAAGGACCTATCATCACTATCACTAGAGATCTTACCTTATATGCATAAAAACTCTTCTTATGCCTTTGGAAAAAATTCTTTCCTTGCTTGCTTTGTCCATCCCTATTTTTCTTTTGTACCTATGTTTTCCTGCTTCCATGTTCTTATGATCCTGTTTCTCATCTTCACTACTATTTCTAGATTTTGGAAAATCAATTGCATAGTGACCATATTTTCCACAATTGAAATATCTAACTGATTTTTTACCTTTATACTTTCTTGAGTCCTTTTTCCTTCTTCCATAATTTGCTTCTTCATCACTGGATAACTCATTTCTTGAATCTGAATTCTTATCCTTTGTCTTCTTAGTAGAATTTAAGGTTGATTCTTTCTAGGGAATAAGTTCCTCTTTTATTCTCATTTCAAAAGCTATGAGAATTCCATGTAACTCATCCCTTGTCAAAATTTCAATATCTTTTGACTCTTTTATAGCTAAAACCTTTTCACTATACCTCTTTGGGAGTCACCTTAAAATCTTATCACAAACATCTATTTCTTCAACTTTAAGCCCAAGTCCTTGCATGGAGTTAACAACCTCATCCACACGAAGTAGGTATGCAACAATGCTTTCCTCATCCTTCATATTTAGGTCTTCAAATATTCTCTTGTAATTTTACAACTTTACTCTTTTGACCTTTTTATCTCCCTCATATATACCTTTCAACTTATCCCAAATTTCCTTTGCTGATTTGCAATGCATAACCTTTATAAACTCTATTTCATGCAAACCCTTTAATATTCCATTCATTGCCTTTGAATTATTTAGATGTAGGAGCTTACCATATTTATCTGTAGGTGGAGTAGCTGGCAGTATGTATCCATTCTCGAATGCTTCCCATATTTCATTTCCAAGTGTCATTAGGTGAATCTTCATTCTCATACTAAAAAGTACATAATTGTTCCCATAAAAAAATGGTGTTAAATTCCCTGAAGATCAATTTTGAGGATCCATTTGTGTTCTTGTGAGATTTTAATTCAAACTATTAAAATATTTTGAAGGAACTTGCTCTAATACCAATTGAAGAACACAAGGTTATACTGAGAGGAGGGGTGAACAGTATAAGACCACCTTTTACTTTTCTTTCTCAAACAATATTATCCAATATATCAATGGCAATATCAATAGCAGTAATAAAATCAATGCATAAATCACCACACACAATAGAGACACTAATTTAACATGGTTCACCCAATGTGGGATACTCCATAGAGAAAATAATTTCACTAATATTTTCTCAATAAATCTCTTGGGAATACTTCCCTATTATAATGTTTATGGACCTCTATCCAAAGGAGATACCAATCCCCTAATCAAGTTTATGGATCTCTATCCACAAGAGACACCAATATCCTCAGTTGGTTCATGGATATCTATCCATAAGATAACTTCTTCTCCTCTACTCTAGCTAGTGATCCTCTAGAAGACTACTACCTCCACTACACTGGATTATGGATCTCTCTACATTGAAGACTCCTATCCTCACTCAGAATACCTCTATCCTCACTGCCCTGGCTAATGGATCTCTATCCATTAGAGACTATTGTCCTCTACTCTATCACCTCCAAAGCTTACTCTCAGCTCTATCTCAAATCTACACTAAACACAGTCCTTAGGTCTAGCACAAATCTTCTCAATATCTGTCTTAAATCTACACTAAACATAGTCCTTTGTTCTAGCATAATTTTGCTCAATCTCTATCCTCAAATCTACACTAAACATAATCCTTTGATATAGCACAAATCTACTCAATATCTATCTTGGGTCTGGTACAAATTTATCCTCAAATATGTACCAAACTCTATCCTCAAATATATCCTCAAGCCTTAACACAAAGCTTGATCCAATCATGAATCAACTCTACTAGATCTGCCCCAAGACTTAACACAGCTTGAATAAATCAATCAATCAAATATTCTCACAAGTCTTCTCAAAGACTTACCTCAACTTTGTCTACAAGTCCTCTCTAGAACTTGCTCAAACTGCTCTCAGGCATTCACCAAGACTTACCTCAAATCTACTCAACAAGTTCTCACTAGAACTTGCTCAATATACTCAACAAGTCTTCACCAAGACTTACCTCAAATCTACTCAAAAATTCCTCACTAGAATTTGCTCAATTTTGCATTGTAAGCTTCCATAAAAGCTCACACTAAACTCAGTCCTTAGGTCCACTCTAGGACTTACTCAAATCAGCTCACAAGCTTTCACAAAATCTTATTCAAATCAATTGCAACACTTGCATACAAAAATCAACTCAATCCATTTCAAAAAACTTTTTCAATCACTCAAACAAGTTTCACTCATAATCTTGTTTAACCTTAAAAATATATAGAGAATGGTTAGAGACTCAATATGTTTCACACTCACAAAAAAATCACAAAATTCAACTTAATATCTTTCATAAAACCTCTTCAATCTCACAAACAAATTTCACTTAGAATTTTGTTTGACCTTAGAAACATATAGAGAGTGGTTAGAGACTCAACATGTTTCACACTCAATCACTTCCAATATCTTTCTCAAATTAGCAAAGAATGATTTGCTTCACAAAATTTGAACTATCACTTCAATGCTTTCATTAAATTATGCTCAATCAACTTCACTCAACCAATAACTCAAATGAAACACAAATTGCTTACAAACCCTAGACAAGTATTTCACTATACTTCCAACAACTCACACTATGAATATCAAACCTTGAATCAAGATGATTCCAAATTCACATAACAATGATACTCATGATCTTTCACAAACCCTAGTCAAGCATATGAAAGATTACTCCAATATTTCCAACAATTCTTATCAAACAATATCACATAACAATGATACTCATAATCTTTCACAAAATCTAGTTCAAGATAGTTCTCAATTTCTCACTCAAATATTCTCACAAACATTCATAAATCATGCACATGAATGCTTACTCAACAATGCTTATCAAACAAACCTTTTCACTCCAACTTAGCATTCACAACATCCAATCCAACAATTATTACACTCACAAGGAAGATGTACCCATACCTTTTGTTTGATGAAGAATTAACCTCAAAACCTGTATCAATCACAATCACCCTCTTTTCCAATCTCACAAGTTAGGTAACAAAAATCTTCTCAAAATTTCATTCAAATATTCCATCAAAATATTTTGCCATACAAAACTATAAATCTCAATTACACCTTATAATCTCCACACTTACAATGATTAGCAAAAATTAAACAACTCACTTCAACAATTAATTTTCTTTATCTACCTTATTACTCCTTCCAAATTCTAATTTTTAAAATCACAATATAATATTTAATTTTTATAAACCTCATATATCCCTCCTAACACAAAAAATTCATGCCACATAAAACCTTAGGATAAAATTTAATTAAAAATTAAATACCTCTTTTGCCCTCGATGGGATTTGATCCCCCGCTATGCTGCCACCAGTAACCTAGCCGTGACCCAAATACCGCATGAGCTAGGTGCTCACCTTGGTAGGCAAAAGCACCACTTTTTAGCCTATGTTGGGCACTAAAACCTAAAATGACCACCATAAAACACTGCCTCTAGGATTCGATCGCGGGACATCCCACCTTTCAACGCCTCAACACACAATCGCTTGCTGCTAGCCCAACCACCAGGTTGGCAATGAGGCTTTAAAAATCTCTTCCTTTATCCTTTCATTGGTCATCGAATAAAATGGAAATTTTTCCTTTTACTTGCATGTAGATTGCTGAAATTTGTAGGCACTCGCAATGTGAATCGAACGAAGATAAGTCTAAGTCAACCAATGCACATGGTATTTATACCATTCTAGCATCTCCCTTTGGACGTCGACGGAGGGGGAAAATGCATACAACATTGGCATTAATTAACCCTTTTCCCTTATAACCCTAACCTTAGGGTTATTTAAATTAAGTTATAAATTAATTTATAATTAAAATATTATAATTAAATTAATTTATAATAAAATTATTATAATTAATTTAACAACTTTAGGTCTTAACATTAGACCTTTAATATTATAATAAAGTATTATAATATTATTTTTCTTAGGACTTCCTATTGCTCATTTAGACCTTATCTGACCACCCTGAAGCAATCTTTCTCTTACACTACTTATTGAAACTGACTCTTGACATCCTTCCTTTTGCACTGCTCATTGAAACTGACTCTTGAAATCAATGACAACAAATCTTGCTCATATTTCCAACATTCTCTTAGTGGGGATTCGATCTAATTGGAAATATCTATCCTCCTTCATTAGGCCATCATATTTTTATCATCACAACTACTGAGTACTTTATTAAATTGGTGGAAGCAATCCCTTTGGCCACTATAATTGGATCCTGTATTGTGGAGTTTATACTCCATTTTTTTTGGTAGATAAGATACTATAGCATTAATACCGGGTTTTACAGGTTGACCCAAAACCTTTTACAAAAATCAGCCTAGGGCTGTTGATGAACATATCCTTACTAAGGATCCTATATATGTAAAATCTACATGTCGCCAAAGCCATTACATCCGGTAATGCATATAGCCTGTTATCAAAAATAAACTTCCCATACAACATTTTGGGTATATCCCAAAAAACACACATGCATCATAAAAAAGAAACAGACACGGATCCCTTCCTTGAGACAATGGAGAAACAAAAAGTTGTAGACACACATAGCAGAGTACTGAAAAAAACTCCCACAAGCTCTGTATTGATAGTTAATCTTAATAATTCTTTGGTAATTGCTTTCTTTTGTATATGACATGCTTTGGTACCACATACTATCTTGGCCAATCAGCCTTGGATAAGTGAACCTGCTAGCTATATTTATGGCGATGGCTATCTGGTGGTCCACGTGGCTTTGGTTCAAAGTCTTATATTGTCATTTCTTTCCATCCAGTGCCTTCCCTGTTGGTAAATTTGATTATCATTCTTGTCATTCTTGTTGAATAAGCTCCTCTACTTCACTCGGGACACCGTGTTCCCATTTGAAAAGTCTGTCACCATAGACACCCAAATTGGCCAGCTTATCAGTAATTTTGTTAGCTTCCCAAAAGACATGTTGGGCTTTTCTCGTCTGTCTTCCCTGGAAAAGGATCCTAGCCTCTTCAACAATTGTTCTAATCCTCCAAGGAGGTGTTTTCCAATTATTGAGGAGATTTATAACATGCATAGAGTCTCCTTCTACGATCAAATTGCCTTCTAAGTCTTGAGTCATTTGAAGGCCTCTCCACATAGCTCTAGCTTCAGCTTCATTATTCATCCTTGTTCCCAAATATTCATAAAATGCAAGCATCATATTACCATTATGATCTCACACAATGCCACCAGCGCCTGCTCTGCTAGGATTGTCCTTAGATGCTCCATCAAAATTAAGCTTAAACCAACCCGTAGGAGGTGGAGACCACTTAACATTGGCTCTAGGGTTGACTACCCTAGGCATGGACTCATATAACAAGGTTAAGCTTAAATATTGAGCAATCGTGGTCTCCTGCATATGAGGTTTATAGCTATCAAAAGGGATAAGGTTCACATTCTCATTGGTAAAGGATAGGATCCTGGAAATGATAGTTTGATGATCATGGATAGACTCATTAAAGACTCTATGGTTCCTTTCTAACCACACCTGCCAAATATAGTGATTGAGATAAATTTTCCATATGTATCTAAGTCATTGGATTGAAAAGTGGCAAGGCCACTAGACGAACAAATCAAGTACAATGGCTGGTTTAACCCATGAAATATTGAAGGCCTAAAAAACCCCACTTAAGGAAAAAGGTAACTCAAGGAAAATGTGATAAATGGTCTCCCAATTAGCCCTACATAGATAACAACGATTAGTGATACAAATACCTTTACGCATCATATTATCAATGGTTAGAATTATTCCTTGGATAACCAACCATGAAAAGACTACAATTTTTGGAATTAAATTTTTTATCCAAACTAAGTCCTTTTGGAGGACAAAATCCTCGTCATCAATTAGAAGCTTGTAAGATGATTTAACAGTGAACTTCCCATTTTTCTTAGGAGCCCAGGTCACTTGATATTCCTTGGGTCTCATGGGGATAAAATGTTTCCTGAGAATATTACAAATATCATTTGATTTCGCTTGAAATACCTAAATTCTTATTTGTTTCCACTTTATTCTACCTCTGTCCTCAACCATATAATCAAAGACTTTTTTGCCAATGAGTTCTTCTATGATATCTCTGATTCGGGCTAAGTTAGGATATTGCGTCAGTGGTTCGTCCTTAGCCCACTTGTCATTCTAGCAATTTATCCTCTCACCATTGCCTAAAACCCATCTTAAACCTTTTTTGATGATTTCCTTACAATTAAGAATTTCTTTCCAAAAATAAAAACCTCTGATTGGAACTGAGTCACTTAGAAATTCCATATTTTGAAGATACTTTCATTTGATGATAGCTATCCATTCATTTTATTCATCGTAAATGATACGCCATGCCTGCTTAGCTAGTAAAGCTAAATTTATATGAGCAATTCTCCTCAGACCTAAGACTCCATTTTCCCTGGGTCTGCACACTTTGGTCCATCCTACAAGGTGTATCCTTTTTTTCTCCTCTGATCCAATCCATAAAAATTCTTTTTGGAGTTTCTTAATTTTATGGAAAACCTTCACAGGGGCTTTGAAAATGGAGAGAAAATAGACTGGAATGATCTAAAGAGAGGCCTTAGTGAGGTTCAACTTTCCTGCTTGAGATAGAATATGACCTTTCCATCCAGCAAGTATTTTTTTAATTCTTTCAATAACCGTATCCCACATTGACTCTCTCGTAGAACCAATGAAAAGAGAGAGACCAAGATACGAAGTGGGGAGGTTTGATATATCACACCCTAAAATTTTTGTAATCCTTCCTTGCCTCTGAATGGGGGTTTTCAAGTAATATAACTTGCTTTTACTAAAATTAACTTTCGAAGCAGCAGTGTCCTCATAGAGTTGCAGGATGTATTTAATTATTTTGGCCTCAACCACTGATGCCTTAGTCAATATAAGGGTATCATCGATGAATTGTTGGTGAGAAAAAACCCTAGTGAGAGATGTTGCCTTGATTCCCGATATTAGCCTTGAAATGCAAGCATTTTTTATGGTTCTGCCTAAAGCTTCTGCCATAATGATGAATAACATGGGGCTGATAGGGTCCCTCTACCGAATTCCTCTATGACTTTAAATGTAACCAGCAATTGTTCCATTAAGTAGAATCGAGAACCATGCTTTAGAAATACATTCTTTGATCAAATTAACCCATTGGTGGTGAAAACCAAACTTAAAAAGGACAACAATTAGAAAGTCCCAATTTAGCCTATCAAATGCTTTGTTCATATCAAGCTTGAGGGTAAAAATAGACCTGTTAGTCTTATGAGCAGAGTGCAGAGCTTCATGAACTATGATAACTCCATCCAAGATTGACTTGCCCTAGAAAGAGCTTCCTTGGCATGGATCTCTGATGCAGGGAATAATATCTCTCATTCTATTTGTAATGGCTTTAGTTAGGATCTTGTAAGAAACATTGCACAAACTGATTGGCCTGAAATCAGCCATAGATTCAGGGGTTTGCTTCTTAGGAATTAGAAAAGTAAAAGTAGAGTTGATACCTTTTGGGATATGATTGCTTGCTTGGAATTATATGATAGCAAAAATTACATCCTCACTTACGATGTCCCAAAAATCTTGATAGAAACGAGGGGGAAAGTCGTCGGGTCCCGGGGCTTTGTCTGGCTCCATGCTAAACAAGGCTTCCTTAATTTCCTCATCAGAAAAGAGAGATAGAATCTTAAGGTTTATATCCTCATTTATTATTCTAGGAATGGATTGTAAGAGAATATATTTGGCCTCCTCATTACACTGTGATTCTTGACCAAGGATAGAATTGAAATAAGTTATTGCCTCCTTTCTGATTTCTGTTAAATCTTGAGTAATAGAACCATCTATTTTTTTTTTAAATTTATCTTGTTATTGCTTCTATTTCTAAGCGTGGTGACCTAAAAAACTTGGAATTTGAATCTCCATATTTCAACCAAAGAGCCCTTGATTTTTTCCTCCAATAAATTTCCTCATAGGCCAAAATGTTATGAAACTCTGCTAGTTTTGTTCGTTCCTCCTACCTAGTAGTTTCATCAGCATCACCATGTTGGATCCTCTGATCAATTATATTAAAACTTTCAACAACCTATTTTTTATTTTCAAAGAGGTTCCCAAAGACCTCTTTGTTCCAATTTTGAAGCTTTTCCTTAACAAACTTTAATTTTCCAATAAGTTTAAAAGCTGCACTACCCCTGACAGGTTGTTGCCACCATTGAATTAAGTTATCTCTGAAACTGAAATGTTTGATCCACATAGATTGAAATCTAAAATGTTTATTGAAGGACATAGAGTTAGGGATCTCCAACAAAATGGTATTATGATCAGAGGCAATTTTAGGAAGGGCTTGCAGGGTATAATCATTGAACAAAGTTGTAGCCTCATTTAATAGAAAAAACCTATCAAGCCTTTCTTGAATGAGATGACACCCTATCCATCGATTTCTCCAGGTATAATTTGCTCCTCTAATTTTTACATCCATCAACATGTTTGAGTTCACAAAGTCATTGAACTCATCCATGCTCCTGATAGGTGGTCCATTTCCACCCATTTTGTCTGAAGGGTAAAGAGGAGTGTTAAAATCCCTATCCAGAATCTAGGGGACATTATGGAAGATTTCACTCAGATTGCCTAAGTACTCCCACAATAGAGCTCTCCCTTGAATTGAAGTCGGGGCATAAATATTTGAAAGGATCCATGACCTATTGTTGTTTATTTCCTTAAATAAAACACTAAGAACCCTATCATATTTTTGAATAATGGTGCCTTCTACTATCCGAGGATCCCAAAAAGTCATAAGACCTCCAGATGCTCCTCTGGATGATTTGCAAACCATATCCCCTTGATTCCAATTTTTTTTTGCTATTTTTTTTTACTGAATCTCATCAGTTTTTGTTTCTTGCAACATGATAATAGTTGGATTCACTTGATTTCTTATTGTACTGACTTCCCTGTGTTTGGGCATGTCATTGAGGCCTCTCACGTTCCATGAGAGGAACTTCATTTAGATTATTTGGGATTTTTTCCTCTCCCCCTCCCTTGAGGGGGTTTTCCTAATTTGTTGTCTTCATAACCCGGAATAACCTGTTGAAACAAGGTTCTCTATTTTCCATTGGCAATGTCATTATTAGTTTTAAATTTTTGATGCTCAGTATTTGATATTCTCCCTCTTCTATTTTCATTGCCAAAATCTATAGGAGACTTCACAATGCTCCTGGTTTGTTTAGGACTAAATTGAGGGGAGGTAATTTGTTGCAGAACCGGACTGCCATATTCCTTAGTCTGAATATATGTCATTTTGGTATTCCATACAAAATCATGTCATATAATGGAACTTCATTTAAGAACAAATATGTGTGGGGTTTAACATCCAAAAATAACATTCAACATAGCTTTGCAACACCATATTTTCAGTAAGAAAATGGGAAATTCAAGGCCTCTAAAAATATAGTAGTTGCCATATTGAAGAAAATTGTTTAGGATAATTATAAGGATTGTCACCTTTAATTACCTCTAGCTTTGTGGGCTTATCGCACTAGAATTCAAACTCCCATTGGGGTAACCCTATTTTTGCTAGTATATGGCACTAAGGCCATTATGCCCTTGTATTGCAAGTCTCATTGAAAGAGTTCATTGATGACGACACTTCACGACAAGCTCACCTAGATCAATTGATCCTTCTTGATGAATGATGAGTGAATGATCTAGAGAATATTTGCATTTACCAAGATCATATTAAAAGAGCTTACAATACTAAAGTCCATCCAAGAGACTTTAAATTTGGAGATATTGTACTTAAAGAGAACCAATAGAACTCAAACCTATTGCCTCATCTATGAGATAAATTTATGGCCAATTGGTTAGGTCCCTTCATTGTAACTAAGAAGATAGGACCTAGAAATTATCACTTAACCTCGCTAGAAGGTTTTAAGGAGCCTGAGCCTCTCAAAATTCTTCACTTACGGGTATTTTATACATAGGTCATAAAACAATCAAAATTAAAAAAACAATAAAAATCATAAAAATTCCAAACAAATCAAGAAAACATTCAAAACACAAAAACAATTACATTTACATTATGCATTTTCAACATATGCACTCATTAGTCACATTGCATTAGGTATCTTCATCCATTACATTTTGCATTAAGTTGTGTTTACATTCTTACGAATAACACCATGTTTGTATGTCAATCATGAATCCACATATCCTTATCATTCATATTTTCATTGTGAGTAATTGTATTTTCCAATACATTTAATCAGTTGTTATAGGGTGTATACTAGGGTTTGTCGGTCATTCAACCATCCCTAGTTATCTTTTCAGATTTTGTAGAAATCTATCTTGGATTTTAGAAGGTAAGGTCTATTTTTGATAGTACCTTGCATATGTCAAAATACCAACATAATTTTAAACATTAAAATTCCTAGTTTAAGCAAGGAATGATGACACTACAAAGTGATCTTGGTCACCTTAAGAGAAAGGTTTTTCTTGCTCATCTTATTATGAGTATGGTCTAGAATACTAATCACTAACAAAAGGACAAGCTTCCTCCTATGCAAAGAATCCCTTGATCTTACACAAAACGAGCAAATTCCTAAAGCAAAACAAAATAAACAATGATTTTCATCACTAAGTAAATCCCTTGCTCAAAAATAAACTAAAAATGTAAAATAAATAGTGGTTATAACCACTAAGCATGAGCACGTATCTTAAGAAATAAAAATAAAATAAGGGGGTAACGAGCTTGAATCCCTAGAAACTTCAGTATTCAAATGCAATGGGGTGATCTCTATTACAACAATGGATTGAATGAAATATGCCTAGTAATGGAGTAACCTTATGTGTGGTGATATTTTTGTCACATTAGCGACATTTTGTACAAATCAATGTTATCTTATGGATGAGCTAGCTTTAGGTGGCTTGTATTACCTAGTAGTCTAGTCTAACTACATCTAAAATTAGGATCATGATGACCATAGGGTGACCCTCATTACAATAATGGATTGAATGGAACCTTCCTGGAAATGAGGTAGTCATATGCATCATCTAATAAATTTACTTTTCACACACAAGGATAGTGAATATCTAGGTGTTCCTAACAGGCTTATGTCTTTTAGAAGTCTTCTATAGTCAGTATATAACTTTTTATTAATCAACTAGTGTGTTTGAGTCTCATGGAAAACCTCAAAAATTCCCCTATAGCAACAAATCATTTCATCAAACAATCACATTTTTCCTTATGAAATTTTATTTATTAATGGGTTTCCATAAGATAGGACAGATATCGGATGGATATCATTAATGATATTTAGACGACCACTAACTATTATGTGTATATCTTTTAGTTTGCAAAATCTTATAGGGAAATCCCCTACATCTCACATCATCTCATATTGCATAGAAATGTATAAATAGTTTATCCTTATTATAAGGATTAATATATTCATTCATGATTCTCATACATTTTGTGGTGTCTACCATTAGTCTGTTACACACAAATTAGATTCATTACTTATGTTTTAATTGATTAAAACATACAGGTACATTTGCATTAGACCATCTTTATGAAATTAATGCATTACGTTCACCATATCATATAAACATAGATTAAATGCATAAAAAATTAACACAAATATAAACATGCATATAACATTAACTATTGCATCCATGTAAGCATACATAATAGAACATCTACACATATAGATCACAACATATAGTAATACATCAATCATATTACATATTGCATACCATAATCTTATCGCATACATAGCATAATCACATCATCATAGGAATTACATCTATTAATGCATCCATAAACATAAATAAAAAATCATAACACATAATGAGTCATAAGAGATGATATCATATATATGTGTGAATAAGAGAGTACATCAAGGTATAAAAATACCTATAAGCTACAACTATGTAGGTCCTTAGACCTTACACTCAAAAATGATAAATACATCATGTCAATCAAATGAGGCTTGCACCCCCTAAAGCACATCCACCCTCAATCCCATATTTATGCGACTGCCTAGAGCTAGTACCTACCGATCTCTCTGATTATGCAACTGACCTGTGATTGGGCGACACTGATGAATACCCAGACTCACTCTACCTGCTCCATTGGGAACTCCTTAGATATATCTAGCATAGTGCCATCACATATCCTAATATCAATCTCTAAACCAATGATGTATGTTGAATATGTTGTGCATTGAGCTGAAGCCTCCACTATGATGCTTAATAGTCTCCTAATATCTGTATCCCACCTGATGTGGCCAGCCCCTAAGTGGTTGGAGTAGATGGTTTAGCCTAAACTGTAGAAGCAATCTCTAATTGTACCCTAAGAGTATTCCTTTCCATAGTACTAGCCTCTATCTTAGTGGTCTTGGTTGTCAGTTAGGCCCATAAAGTTTCCATGATCATCATGCATGTATCCACCTAAATATGGAGAGTAGTTATCTCCTTAGCATATTCTTGCCACTACTAGTAGTAGTGAGAGATGCATATCACTCTAGCAACTACCTTTGTAGACTTTGTACCTATGCTTGTATTTGTACTACCTCATCACTTAGGGTATTCGTCTTGCCCTCCTCATCCTAGGGCTCATACATATATCTTATCACCTACCCCCACTCACCCTCCATCCTATGATGCACTTTTCGCTCATCCTCATCACCACCTTCCTCTACTGCTACCTCTCTAGGTCTACCCAGATTGTTGTCATCATGCCATAGATAAGAGATCCACCAAGTGTTATAATCAACAATGGTCCCTAGATCCTCTAAACCTATCTCTACAATGGGAGGTTCCACCTCCTCTACTAATCTAGTTATATGAGGTGGCTCAATATGTCTCAACATTCCTACGACAATAGAGGTCTGGCTCCTCTAGCACATCATAGGCTATGTTGAACTGCCTATTCACCTGATATTAATGGAAATACTATCCTTCTCGTGGCACCCCATGAGCCATATATTATACCTAAATCTAGATAGGTACTTCCTTGCCTTTGTAAAATAATGAAAATCTAAGTAAGGTTTCCATATGATCTACCCCCACTACAATCCCTCTAGAGACTCATTATAGTGTGCCAGCACACCTTCATGTGGCCGGATTTGTCTAGATTTCGTATCTCGTGTACACCATGTTGTATAGCAACTAGCATCATCATCTATGTCATCTAGGGACAGCAGTAATCTAGTAGGTCAATCCACCCAGATCTATTCCCATACCTAGATATAAAGCAATAGAATACATCCCACTCTGAATCGATCCCTACACTTAATATCATACAACTTATCATAGATTTGTGCTAACAGTGTGCTCTCGATGCCATAATCCTTGGATGTTGCAGGCCACACTTCACTAGATCTTGTACCATGTCTAGGAGATTCCAAGGGAACCTCACTCCTGATGAGTTGAGTAGTAGCACATTCAAGATGATGTGCATTATTACTACCTGGTGCTAAGATAATATGTCCTTATTATACCAATACTAGACTAGGACCCCACCATGGTCTATCTTTCCAAGTGCCTCAGTAGTTCTATCATGAAAAATCCGCTCCAAAACCCTCTCCCGATCTCATGCCAGAGAAGAAATTATAGCCAAACCATCTATGGGGATCTTGAAAATATGGTAGACATCCTCCAACATCACCATCATCTCACCAGTGGGGAGATGGAATGTATTGGTCCTGCTATCCCATCGATAAACCAAGGCTGTAAGGTAAGACTGGTCCAATATCATAGTTAGTAATTGCACAACCTGTTTGAGGCCAATCACCTCAAACCACCTCCAGTCCACATCTGTTAGGATCCTCAATCCTAACATTATTAGTTAGTATTATTAATAATTTAATTATTATATTATTAACTTATAAAGTGAACCATCACAACCCTTCATAACGTGAACCATCACGTCTCTTCATACGTGAACCATCATGTCTCTTCACCAACGTAGCTTTAGGGTAGATATATATATTAGGTTGGCCATCCATATCAAATCATCCAAGAAGAAGAATAATAAGCATAGATTCTAAGTAGGGAGCCCCCTATAGTGGCAAAGCGATTACAAAGGATCCCCCTTTGAGTGGCCTATGATTACATTTACATTAATTTGTTAATAATTTTATAGTAAGACCTTGGGGTCTTACCATTTGGTATCAGAGCCATGTGGGACCCAGTCATGTGGGAATTGCTCAAAGATCTTCATAAAATCACTTCTGTGTGTGAGTATCAAAATTGGTTTGAGGATATCACCAAACACAACACAATATTGGATGAATCAATTCTCATGAATGGATTTATTAGGGGATTAAAAGAGGAAATTAGAATGGAGGTGACAAGGTTCAATCCCTATACCATGATGCAGACCTATGGATTGGCAAAATTAGCTGAAGATAAAATCAATGTACAACAATGATTAGGGAAACCACTTATGGAAAAATTGTCGACCACTTACATCGCTCCCAAACCTATTCATAATGGAAGGGCACAAAGCACTTACACAACCCCCAAATCTAACCGAACTTTATGAATTAAACATCTTAGATTTGAGATGAAGGAACGACAAGCAAAAGGACTCTGTGATAATTGTGATGAACAATTTGGACCCCACCATAAATGTGCTACACTAACATTGTATTTATTGAAGGAAGTTGATCCCTGTCTCTCCATAGAGCAAGTAGATGAGTTAGTTGTGTCTGAAGCGACCAGTGCACCTACTCACTACAATGAAGACAATGAGGTCGATGTGCAAGAAGTGATTGATGTACCAAGCAAGGATGAGGTAGACATACCCAAAGTGATCAATGCTAGCCAAACATGCACTCTACAAGACCTACACATACCTTCCTCACCAATAGTGAGTTCTTGCCATATGACCAAACCTATTCGGAACCAATGCAGAGTGACTACACACTCCTTCTCCATTGGCTCTACCAAGGAACCAAAAAAGGATATGAAATTATTACCATCACTTTTGATGCATCATTCTGAAGTATTTGAGGAACCCCAAGGGTTGCCCTCCCATCGTCATCATGATTTTCCTAAGGAATATTCTACTATTGTTCTTGGCAACCCCCTGCTAATGCTTCATCCTTCTCGATATCCCTGCCTACGAAAGGATGCCATTAAAATATTCCAAGAACTTACACAAATCCTTCTTGGAAAACAAAGGACAAAGCTTCTCACTTTGAGCTTTGAGGACAAAGCTCTTTTTAAGGAGGGTGGCATGTTAGGATCCTCAATCCTAACATTATTAGTTAGTATTAGTTAGTATTATAAATCATTTAATTATTATGTTATTAAGTTATAAAGTGAACCATCACAACCCTTCATAACGTGAACCATCACGTCTCTTCATACGTGAACCATCATGTCTCTTCACCAACGTAGCTTTAGGGTAGATATATATATTAGGTTGGCCATCCATATCAAATAATCCAAGAAGAAGAATAATAAGCATATATTCTAAGGAGGGAGCCCCCTATAGTGGTAAAGCGATTACAAGGGAGCCCCTTTGAGTGGCCTGCGATTACATTTACATTAATTTGTTAATAATTTTATAGTAAGACCTTGGGGTCTTACCAAAATCATCAAGAAATTGTTGTAACTCCAAGAATAGGTTGGGCTCCCTAGCCTATGCTATCAAAGTCTAAAGCCCAAAAAATAAAAAAACATAAAAAAAAATAAAAAAATCACTCAAAACATAAAAAAAAAATTAATCAAAATTTTCAAAAAATAAGCCTAAGGTTTACCCCTACTCAAGTCTCCGATGATCACAATCACCATTGTAGATGCCCATGACGTCCACCACCAACGATAAAATTTTTGACCTTTGGTATTCAAACCTCACCACAAACCATTTGATGACCCCCTTTTGGCCAGTCGGGTACCGTTCCTACCTAGGACAGCCCCACAGTGGCTTCCATGTGGATCATTTTTCACCCTATAAAATGCCAAAAATTAACCCATCCCACCCTTTAAGCTATTTTAAGCTAGATCCTAAACTAAGGGTTGAGGTTCATTGCCTGTAGTTTAGTGAGGTTAATTTAAATCATTAATTAATGAAGTTCATTTTATTATGCATAATTCACAAGTGAGAGATGGAGATTCTACCTTAGGAGCTACAGCTTCACTACTCATGGAATCCTATGACCGATTTTCCATCATGGTCTAGGATGATTCGAGTAGCGTTCCATGGTAAAATGAAAATCAAAAATACCAAATATTCCTTTCATATTTTTCAAAATTGGCAACTGTTCTCCTTGAGGATGGTGCATTTCTCTACAGTTGTCAGACCTCATGATGACCCCAAAATTTGTGCATCGCCGTCACTGTACCTCAAGAAAATTTCCAAACAATAATAAATGCACTCATTTTCTCAATACCATGAGCTTCATATTGGACATTAAATCACATCTACTAGTCCATAATAATCAAACATTTGCAAAATTAACAAAACAATAAAAATTCCAAAACCTCAAATATGCCTCGTACCTAGTTATTTACCCTATACACTTTGCGGTTGCAGTGACTTGCACTCAATGCATTCCGATAAGATGAGTAAATTACCTTAAGGCCATTTGAACCAAATTATTCATTGAAAATTTAAAATATATTCACTTCAATCCCCAAGAATCCCATTGTAGTGGGACTGCCCTACAGGAACAAGGCATTCATTTCATTCTTCTATGAATTTTCATCAAATCATCAAACATAGTGATTCATCACATGCTTTAATTGAATTGCTATCATCTTGATTCCCTAAGAAGGCCATTATAGTCGGACTGCTCCATGGGATAGAGATGTGCAATCACTCATAATAGTTGAAATCATAGCTATAATAGGACTTTCCCTTTACAAAGGTTATCATATTGCAACATCCAAATTAGTCATCTTGGTCAAGTGACTCATCACTTTCATCACTTACCATTTTCCTCATTGACTCATCACTTGAGGGGGTAGTCATAATCAAATAATTCATAATCAAAATCAATAATTAAACACTTAATCATGCAAATTGCATTCATTCATGAATCATTGCTAACAACTATCATAAAGCTACCCTTTTGTTGGAAAAAAGAAAAAAAAAAATCTAAACCTTTGTTGGTCTGAACCTTCGATACTTGTAGTGAGACACTCTACCCGTATGCTTTTCGAATTTATCAAAGTTTTAATCAAATTAAGCCTATCCATTTTCTTGGAGGCAATGATTCAAGAATGCATGCTCTTTCCATGATTGGGGCATATAATGTTGACCAGATCAATGAATATCAATCAACCTGCAATGTAATGTTAAGTTGTCTATTTTTTCTTAGTGTTGTGTTTTCCCATAATGCATCCCAAAAGGGGCATTTGTAGACACTTAAAACACATCATGTTGAGGAGACTACTCATGTGAACATATTTTTAGGCCATATTACTCATATTGGACATTTTTGAGACCCAATAGTGGTTCTAACCACTCAAACATGGGAAAGCAACCCTTTACAACCTGTGTTGCTATCACCCCTAGCGACGACCTCATGGTCGCTAGAACTAATGATGGCCATAGAGTGGGTTGTTATGATCGAATATGGCCTCGTCTATAAAACAATTGAGCTTCTTTAGTTGAGTAAAATTGGTTACAGTGCAACCAATATTGAATAGTTTTGATTTGAGAAGCTTCTAGAAGCATCGCCTAACCTCCTTGAGCCTAATTGAATCTTGGTCTTGGCTTCTACAAGCTAGGATTGAAGAACATAAGCTTATACTGAGAGGGGGGGTGAATAGTATACGATCACTTTTTACTTTTCTTTCCCAAACAATATTATGCAATATATCAATGCAATATCAATAGCAGTAATTAAAGCAATGCACAAATCACAAAACATAATAGAGACACCAATTTAACATGGTTCACCCAATTTGGGCTACTCCACGGAGAAAATATTTCACTAAAATTTTCTTAATAGATCTTTTGGGAATCCTTTCCCTATTACAATGTTTATGGACCTCTATCCAAAGGAGACACCAATACCCTAATCAATTTCATGAATATTTATCCACAATATACACCAATCCCCTTAGCTAGTTTGTGGATCTCTATCTATAGGAGAACCCCTTCTCCTCTGGTCTGGCTAGTGATCCTCTAGAAGACTATTGCCTCCATTGCACTGGCTTGTGGATCTCTCTCTACTAAAGACTCGGTCCTCACTTAAAAGATCTATGTCCTCACTACCCTGGCTAATAGATCTCTATCCACTGGAGGCTATTATCCTCTACTCTATTATAATATACATCTCAACTCGCTGGTTTGAGTTTTGAGGTTTATGTGTTGAGTTTTCAATTTGTGATTTTGTTTGATTTGAAGGTTGCAATAGGTATTTTGATGAATTTTTGCATTCATATAATGATCATCATGGATAATAACATAATACGCAAGGAATAATTAATAACAAATGTTGAGCAAGGAAGAAAATTTTTATTATTTAATTATAACCTAAAAAGTATAGTACTTTACTTGTAGAAATTACATAGGAAAAGTATAGTTGTAGAATTCATTTGCTCATAACTTGAGCTCTAGTACTCTAATTTTGTCACCGTAAAGTGCAGAAGGACCACCCAATGTAGCCACCCAAGTTGTGACCTCCAAACTTGTGAAATGATGCCTTGTTTATTTTTTTACGTACTCCGAGGTGGATAAAAATAGATGTATGAATGTTTGAAATGTTTGACCTTGTCTAGAAATTTGTGCCCCATTCCAAATGACTTCTAAATGCCACTAAAATGATTAAATGGTGAGCTGAATGGATTGGCAAATTTTCCAAAATGATTCAAGGATGCATTTCTTAGCTATGAACAAATGGCACGATTCCCTAGGAACCCTTATGTTGTACGATTAACTCCAAAATGGCATCCAAAACTCCAAACTCAATCAAAATGACATTGAACCAGAATAAATATAGCTAAAATACTACAACTCAAATGGTTAATTTGTCAACCCAAATGATTTCATAAATTAGCAAACCCTTGTCTACCTCTGGTAAGCTCAAATAATTCCTCTATATTGAGAAATTTAATCCATGATCAGCTAGATATGATATTCCACAATTGAAACTTATAATACTACTGAGAAATCCACTCTCAACAAGCCCTATGATCTTATGGTGAAAATCCCTGAAAAGCTTCTAAAAAAAACATGAATTCTTCCATGCACAAATGAGCCTCAAAAAGCCAATTTAAAGAGAACATCAAATTAGGGTTTGGGAAACTATTTTAGATTTCCACAAGTCATTATTTTATAATTTTTAATTAATGTCTCTTAATGTCATTAAAGTTTTCGCCCAAGTCCTAGACAATTAACTTTATGATTTTAAGTTATAACACTTTATAACTTAAAGTTATAAATTAACATTAAAACATGTCACCTTTCACTTTTCCTAGTGACCATTTTCCAATGTCAACACTTGCAAATGGTAGAATTATACTCTCTAAATGTTGGGATTCTCACCAAGTTGAGTCCCTAACAAAACTATTTAGCCTAGGGGACCCCTATGACTAGGCTAATAGGTCTTTGTTCCATCTACTGCAGAGAAAGAGACATTACATCTATCACCTCCAATGCTTACTCTCACCTTTGTATCAAATCTACACTAAACACAGTCCTTCGGTCTAGCACAAATCTGCTCAATCTCTGTCCTTGATCTGCACTAAACATAGTCCTTCGATATAGCACAAATATGCTCGATATCTATCTTTATTCTGTACTAAACACAATCCTTCGGTCTAGCACAAATATTCTCAATCTTTATCTCTGATTTGGTACAAACCTATCCTCAAATATACACCAAACTCTATCCTCAAATCTGTCCTTAAGCCTTAACACAAAGCTTGACTCAATCTCAAATCTGCTAGATTTGCCCCAAACGTTAACTCAAGGTTTGAAAAAATCAATAAATCAACTCCGCTAACAAGTCTTCTCAAAGATTTACCTTAAATCTATCCACAAGTCCTCTCTAGAACTTTTTCAATCTACTAACCAAGTATTCACCAAGACTTACCTCAAATTTTCTCAATAAGTCCTCATTAGAACTTGTCCAATTTGCTCAACAAGTCTTCATCAAGACTTACCTAAAATATGCATTGTAAGATTCCACAAAAGCTTACTCAAATAAACTCAATATTATCACATAAAACTTCTTTAATCACTCAAAAAATATTCACACATAATATTGTTTAATATCACAGAAACATATAGATAATTGTTAGATACAATATGCTTCACACTCACAATAATGCTCAATCACTTTCAATATCTCTCTTGTTTTTACCACATAAACATATAGAGAATTATTAGAGACTCAATATGTTTCACTCACAACAATGCTTAATCACTTTCAATATTTCCTTCAACTCAATCTAGAAATAAAGAACAATTTGTTTCACAGAACTTGAACTATCACTCCAACACTTCCAATAAATTATGCTCAATCAACTCCTCTCTACCAAACACTCAATGAAATATTATTCAACAATTCTTATCAAACAAACCTCACATGACAATGATACTCATGATATTTCACAAACCCTAATCATGCACATGAAAGCTCACTCAATATTTTAAATAATGCTTATCAAACAAGGTTCTATCATCAACCTTTATTCTAGAAAATCTTCATCAATCAATATTGGATATCTCAAAACCAAAACTCAACAATGCTCATCAAAAAATCCTTTTCACTCCAACTTAGCATTCACAAAATCCAATCCAACAATATTTTACTCATAAGGAATATGTACCCATACCTTTTATTTTGATGGAGATATGTCTTCAAAACCTGTCTTAACCACAATCAAATTTTCTTTACCAACACTAGGGTTAGGTTAACATAACCTATCTCAAGATCTCCACAAAATAATTTTTGCAAATATTATTTTTCATTAAAAATATCAAATATTTTTGTACACCTTATAATATCCAAACTCACAATATTTAACTTAGTAATTTTACCATAACAAAACACTTTACAATTTCCTTTGCACACCTTATAATCTCCAAACTCACAATATTTAACTCAATAATTTCACCATAATAAAATACTTAACAATTTTCCTTGCACGCGTTATTGAAGAACACAAGCTTATACTTAGAGGGGGGGTGAATAGTATAAGACCACTTTTTACTTTTATTCTCAAATAAATATTATGCGGTGTATAGATAATAGTATCAACAATAGTAATCAAAGCAATGCACAAAACACCATACACAATAGATACATAGATTTTAACGTGGTTCACCCAGTGTGGGCTACCTCCACAGAGAAAATATTTCTTCTAAATATTTCTCAAATAATCTCTTAGGAATATTTTCCAAATTACAATGTTTATGGACTTCTGTCCAAAGGAGATGTTGATCCCCTAATCTCAAGTTCATGGATCTCTTCCATAGGAGAATTGTTTCCCCTTCTACTCTGGCTAGTGATCTTCTAGAAGACTCTATCTCTATGCTGCACTGACTGGTGGATATCTTTCCACTTGAAGACTCCTCACTCAGATCTGTCTTCAATTGTCCTAGATACTAGATCTCTATCCATTGAGACTCTGTCCTCTATACTCTATCACCTCCAAAGCTCTATCTCAATATTATACCAAACACATTTTAGTCGGTCTAGCACAGTTCTTCTTAATATCTTGTACTAAACACAATATAGTTGGTCTAGTACAATTTTGCTCAATGGGTTCACATAGAACTTGCTCAAATCTGCTCAATAGGTTCACATAAAATCTGCTCAAATATTCTCAATAGGTCCACACAAAACCTGCTCAAATCTGCTCAATAGGTTCACACAGAACCTGCTCAAATCTGCTTAATAGGTCCACACAGAACCTGCTCAAATCTGCTTAATAGGTCCACACAGAACCTGCTTAAATCTACTCAATAGGTCCACATAGAACCTGCTCAAATCTTCTCAATAGGTCCACACAAAACCTGCTCAAATATACTCAATAGGTCCACATAGAACCTGCTCAAATATTCTCAATAGGTCCACATAGAACCTGCTCAAATCTGCTCAACAGGTCCACACAAAACCTTCTCAAATCTGCTCAACAGGTCCACACAGAACCTATCTAAATCTTCTCAATAAGTCCTCTCTAGGACTTGCTCAAATCAGCTCAATAAGTCCTCTTTAGAACTTGCTCAAATCTTCTCAATAAGTCCTCTCTAGGACTTGCTCAAATTTGCATAGTAAGCTTTCACAAAAGCTTAACTAAAATCAGTCCACAAGCCTTCTCAAAGACTTGTCTCAAATCACATAGAATCATAAAGAGAATTGTTAGAGACTCAATATGTTCTAAGCTCAATGTTCAATCAATATCTCAATTCAATATCATAGAAGCATAAATAGAATTGTTAGAGACTCAATATATTCTATACTCAAATCCCAATCTCAACTCAAATCAATCTCATAGAAGCATAAAGAGAATTGTTAGAGACTCTATATGTTCTATACTCAAATCCCAATCTTAACTCAATAGAAGCATAAAGAGAATTGTTAGAGACTCAATATGTTCTATACTCAAATCTCAATCTCAACTCAAATAAATATCATCTCAAATTAGAATATGAAATAGTTCATTTCTAGGAACTTGAACAACCACATGCATCCACTTAACTAGACTTAAATCAACTCAACTCAACCAATCACCTCAAGGAACAATCCTTTCTCACAAACACTAGTTCAAGCATGTATTTAACCAACTCAAAATGCTTCCAACAATGCTCAATCACAAATCTCACATAAAAATTATACTCATGTTATTTTCTAACTCAAGTTCAAGTTCATTTCACAATCAATGGGCTTCAACAACAATGCTTCTAAAACAAGGTTTAATTACAACTCACAAACCAAAAAACCTTGAAGCATTAAACCAAAAACTCTCAAAAATGGAAACCACAATCAATCCTTTTCTCTCCAAAGATATTTCAGAAATCAACCACCATAAAAAATCAATAGGAGAATGTGCCCATACAATTTTGATGTCAGGGAGTTGTCCACAAAATCTACTACACTTAAAAACAACTTTTCTTTCCAATCTCAATAAGGATTAGTGTACTTCAAATAATCACAATATAAAGCATAACTCAATCTACACCCTTTCTACTCCAACTAAATAAACACATCCACCAAAGTCCCTTTTTAATAAAACCCTTATCAAAATAACAATCAATAAGACTTTCAAAAATAATTTAAAAAAACTCCTTATTTCTCCTAAATTCAATTCTTAATAACCATCAAATAAATCATTAAACCCCTCAAGTTTTGCAATAATCAATACAGCCCAAATAACAAAGCTTAATTAAAACTTTAATTTCCACTAACCACCTTATAACTCCAACCTTAGGGCTAAATAAAATTAAATTAATGCAAAACATAATTACCTCATCAAGGGGATTCAAACCCCCAACTTGCCCACACCGTGAGCGTCTTAGCCGCGACTAAGATTCCACATGAGCTAGTCGCTTGTTGGAAAGGGAAAGGTACAACATGCCTTATGCCCATCTCCACCTTCTGCAAAACCAAAGGCGCCGAAGCACTTCTCTCACGCTTTCCAAAAAATGCAATAAAGGGGATTCGATCCTTAAAATTTTTATCTTCCTCGTGCCTTAGCCAAGGCCCACTTACCAATGCACCACGCTGCCCATGATGTTTATTTCTCTGAACGCAGTCTATCTTATTCACTGCTTCACTTCTCAAGAAATTCGCACGAGCTCATAAACGATTCGATAGCCAACAATTTGATTACACAAGCAAGGATGAAATAATAATAAATTGAAGCCCCATTTATATAGTCCTTTAATCATATCAAAGATGTCGACGAAAATATGACTTTTTATTTGCTTGATGACGTCAGCAAAAATCTTGCGTATTTAATTTTAAATTTGAATTCAAATTTTAAATAATTAAAATTTAAACCAAATATTAAAACTTAAATATCTCCATCACCGGGGCACATTTTTCAATGAAACGAAAGCCCAAATTGGGTTTTAAGAAAAACCTAGATCAAATATGTTGTCCATGGTTTTAAATAAAATATTTTATTTTTCCTTTCTTGGTTTTAACAAAAACCCTTCATTGATCCTTTTGACATCAAATGATCTTTTGACATCAATGACAACATATTAGCTTAGGGACTCAAAATTTCCAACACTTATGATCTCCACACTTTATAAAACAAGTTTCAATCACAAAAAATAAAAATAAAATATTTTAATTTTTCTTTACCTTATAACTCCCCTAAGCACTTAGCACTCATGACAATCTCAAAGCACTTTTAATTTTCAACACCTTGGAGAATAAAATTGAATGGCATACCTTTAATTTGTTCTTCCCACAAAAATTGTCTTCGGTGGATTCGACCACGTGACCTTGCACTCCCAACACCCTAGCTCCAAGCTAGGCCACCAAGTGGGCTGCGTGCCCACATGAGACAAACGATGCATGTTGTCCCAAAAATACTGTTGCACAAAAACTACTGAGCAAATCAAACAAAGGCCTCTTCCTCACACAAAACTTCAATCGCGTGGATCGAACCATGATCTCCTCCATGTAAGCCTTAGCACTCTCCCAACTGTCACCTGCGCTATCACCATCGATGGGATGTCAAATCACTTCATGACCTTTATTGCCTCATTTCCCTCCAAGCTCTTTGAAATGCAATTTATCTTCTTCTTAGATGCAGTGCTCGATATTCTCTTTTCTCACATTCAAAGGTGTGTTGAATAACTTTAGGAAATGGAAATCATTTCCTATATAAATGCACATTATATTTTGACTTCTCACGTCGAACCATTTTTGAATTTAAAAATTTAAATTTAGATTTTAAATATCAAATTTAAAAACCTTTGCCTCCAATATTAATTTAAATTAAAATTTTAATCAAAGATTAAAATATTTTAATTTAAATTAAACCTTTTGATATTTGCTCATGGGTCTTTTCAATTTGAACTTTGTTTTTCTTCATCTTATTATTTGGCTTAAAATATTATAATAATAGAATATTATTATTTAATTTAAAATTGATTCTCCTTCCCCGAGTCTTCATCCTTTGGGCCCTTTTTAGGCATATAATATTAAAAATAAATATTATATCCTATTCCTTTCCAAGACCTTCTTGCTTTTGGAAAAATCACTTAATGTCCTTAATGACGACTAAATTAAACCAATATTCTTTTGACATCAATGACAACAAAACTACTCAAAATTTCCAACAATCTCCCCCTTTGTCATTGATGGAAACCCCTTTATTTTTACCATTCCTTTTTCTTTTTCAAAAGTTGCTTTCCCTAAGAAATTGCTCCCCCTGACTGAATGCTCTCCCCCTAACTCAAATATCTCCCCCTTTGTCATCAATGGCAAAGGGCCACCTTTGGGGCTTGGGGCTAAGAATGAGACTCTTAGCTTAGACCCTTCCCCACATCCTCTTGAGGTGATTAATTCTAGAGTAGGAGTATTTCTACTCCTAGAATACACTGATCTTTACCTTTGTCCACTTTCTTCTTCAACTGATTCTTTTGATTCCTCTGACTATTCATGTTCCTACTTGTCTTGGTGATTTCTACTCTACACCACTTTTTTGTATGTCCATAATTATTGTACTTATAACTCTTAATGTTTTTATTCCTTAAAGTTGAAAATATCTTGGGGTTTTTCCTAGTGAAGCCATATCCAATCCTATCATGAACCCTGCAATTTACTACCTTGTGACCAAAATGATTACAAGAGTAGCAATACCATTTAAAAAATTGTCTGTTTCTAAAACTTCCATATTCTTGTCTTTCATGTGTCCTACACTATGTAGCCTTGTTCTCAAACCTGTGATGTGAGAAGCATTTTCCATTGAAACTACCTTGCCTTGATACCATTGGTCTCGTAGTTACTTTTACCTAGTGTTGGTTCTTGTTCTATATGTTCCTCATTTGTGCATTAGTCCTTTTATTTTTGAACTTTCTGTTGTCCAACTCATCCTCAAAGGTCTCACTCTCTCTTACACTCTCTTATTCTGAAGCTTATTCTTCTTCGAAGCTTGATATTGAATCCTCTCCTTTTTTTCTTTGTACCTGTTCAAAACCAAGACCTGTTGTTTGATGTAGGTTTTTGTGTCTTGATAATCTTATCCAATTTATTTGAGCTTCTCTCAAACTTGTGTAACTTATCCTTAGAATTTTTTACTTCCTTCCTTAGTGAAGCTACCTCATGCTCTAACTTTTCACATTCTAAAATCTTTACTTCTAACTTCTCTTTGAATCTCATTGTATTAGCTATTGAGTTATTTAGATCCTCTATAAGCTTTCCTTTCTCTTCATCACATTCTTGAAATTTAATCTTGAGTTTTAAGTTTTTCTTTCTTACCTCCCTTAATGTATCAAGGGAATGAATAATCTCACCCTCAAGATCAACTTCTCCTTTCTATGATTCTTCCTCTATTTGTTTACCTTTGGGATCATCTTCATTCCTTTCTAATTTGTCTTCAATAGCATCACCTCCTTCTTCATCTATTGACAAAAGTAAAAAAAAAATTGGTCCTTCAAGTGTATCTTCATATTCATCATCAATAAAACTGAATCCATTCCTTGTACAACTATCTTCAAGATGACAAAAGTTACCACATCTAAAACACTTGAGAATCATTGGTGCCCTTTTTCTATCATATTTTTCTTTTGCTAGAAATAGTACTTCATATTTATCATTATCTGAGGAACTTTCATCACTATCACTTGAGCTCTTACTTGCCTTGTCTGCATAGAAACTCTTCTTATGCCTTTGGAAAAACTTCTTTCCTTGCTTGCCTTGTCCATTCTGATTTTCTTTTGATACCTATGTTTTCCTATTTCCTTATTTTTATGATATTGTTTTTCTTCATCATTGCTATTTCTAGCCTCTAGATAATCATATGCATAGTGACCATATTTTCCACAATTGAAACATCTAACCGATTTTATACCTTTATATTTTATTGATTCCTTGTTCCTTCTGCCATAGTTTGCTTCTTTAGCACTAGATGACTCATTTCTTGAATCTAACTTCTTACCCTTTGTCTTCTTAGTAACTTTGAAGGCTACTTTCTTATGGGTAATAGGTTCCTCTTTTATCCTCATCTCAAAAGCTGTGAAAATAGCATGTAATTCATCCCTTGTCAAAAGTTCAATATCTTTTACCTCTTCTATAGCTGAAATATTTTCACTAAATATTTTATGGAAGTGACCCTAGAATCTTATCACAAATATTTGTTTCCTAAATCTTAAGCCTGAGTCCTTACATGGAGTTAACAACCTCATCCACACAAAGTAGATATATCACAATGTTTTCCTCATCCTTCATCTTTAGGTCTTAAAATTCTCTCTTAAAATTTTACAACTTTACCCTTTTAAATTTTTATCGCCTTCATATATGCCTTGCAACTTATCTCAAATTTCCTTTGCTGATGTGCAATGCATAACCTTTATAAACTCTATTTCATGCAAACCTCTCAAAATTCTATTTATTGCTCTTGAATTGTGATGATGTAGAATCTTACCATATTTATCTACAGGTGGAGTTTTTGGTGTTGTGTATCCATTTTCAATAGCTTCCCATATTTAATTTCCAAGTGCCATTAGATGAAACTCCATCCTTGTGCTCCATAGTGCATAATTATTCCCATCGAACAATGGTGTTGAATTCCCTGATTTCATGCAAACCTCTCAAAATTCTATTTATTGCTCTTGAATTGTGATGATGTAGAATCTTACCATATTTATCTATAGGTGGAGTTGTTGGTGTTGTGTATCCATTTTCAACAGCTTCCCATATTTAATTTCCAAGTGCCATTAGATGAAACTTCATCCTTGTGCTCCATAGTGCATAATTATTCCCATCGAACAATGGTGTTGAATTTCCTGAAGATCTAGTCTGAGAATCCATCTGTGTTCTTGTAAGCTTTTCCTTCAAGCTATTAAACTCTTCTGAAGGAACCCGCTCTGATACCAATCTAAGAACACAAGCTTATACTAAGAGGGGGTGAACAATATAAGATCACTTTTTACTTTTCTTTCCCAAAAAATATTATGCAATATATCAATGCAATATCAATAGCAGTAATCAAAGCAATACAAAAATCACCATACACAATAGAGACATCTATTTAATGTGGTTCACCCAATGTGGACTACTCCATAGAGAAAATATTTCACTAAAAAATTCTCAATAGATCTCTTGGGAATCCTTTCCCTATTACAAATTTTATGGACCTCTATCCAAAGGAGACACCAATCCCCTAATCAAGTTCTTAGATCTCTATCCATAAGAGACACCAATCCCTCAACTGGTTTGTGGATCTCTATCTATAGGAGAACTGATTCTCCTCTGCTCTAGTTAGTGATCCTCTAGGAGACTATTGCCTCGACTACACTGGCTTTTGGATCTCTCTCCACTGAAGACTCTATCCTCACTCAAAATATATTTGTCCTCACTAACCTGGCTAATGTATCTCTATCCACTTGAGACTACTATCCTCTGCTCTGTCACCTCCAAATCTTACTCTCAACTCTGTCTCAAATATGTACTAAACATAGTCCTTCAGTCTAGCACAAATCCACTCAATATCTATCTTTGATATACACTAAACATAATCCTTTGGTCTAGCACAAATCTACTCAATATCTATCTTTGATATGTACTAAACACAATCCTTTGATCTAGCACAAATCTTCTCAAAATCTATCTTTGATTTGGTACAAATATATCCTCAAATATACACCAAACTCTATCCTCAAATTTGTCCTCAAGCGTTAACACAAAGCTTGACTTAATCACAAATCAACTCTATTATATTTGCCCCAAACCTTAACTCAAGGTTTGAAAAAATACATCAATCAACTCTGCTCACAAGTCTTCTCAAATACTTACCTTAAATATATCCACAAGTCCTCTCTAGAACTTGTTCAATTTGCTCACCAAGTCTTCACCAAGACTTACCTCAAATTTTCTCAAAAAGTCCTCACTAGAACTTGTCCAATTTGCTCAACAAGTCTTCACCAAGACTTAACTCAAATCTACATTGTAATATTCCACAAAATATTACTCAACTCAACTCAATATTATCACATAAAAATTCTTCCATCACTCAAACAAGCTTTACACATAATATTGTTTAATCTCATAGAAACATATAGAGAATTGTTAGAGACTCAATATGCTTCACACTCACAACAATGCTCAATCACTTTCAATATCTCTTATTTTTACCATAGAAACATATAGAGAATTATTAGAGACTCAATATGTTTCACTCACAACAATGCTTAATCACTTTCAATTTTTCCTTCAACTCAATCCAGAAGTAAAGAACAATTTATTTTCCAGAACTTGAACTGTCACTCCAACACTTCCAATCAATTATGCTCAATCAACTCCTCTCTACCAAACACTCAATGAAAACTTATTCAACAATTATTATCAAATAAACCTCACATAATAATGATACTCATGATATTTTACAAACCCTAATCATGCACATGAAGGCTCACTCAATATTTCCAACAATGCTTATCAAACAAGGTTTCTATCATCAACCTTTATTCCAGAAAAAACTTCATCAATCAATATTGGATATCTCAAAATCAAATAAAAAATGCTCATAAAACAATCCTTTTCACTCCAACTTAGCATTCACAACATCCAATCCAAAAATATTTTACTCACAATGAAGATGTACCCATACCTTTTATTTTGATGGAGATATCTCTTCAAAACCTGTCTTAACCACAATCAAATTTTCTTTACCAACACTAGGGTTAGGCTACCACAACCTATCTCAAGATCTCCACAAAATAATTTTATCAAAAATTATTTTTCATTAAAAATATCAAATCCTTTTGTACACCTTATAATATTTAAACTTGCAATATTTAACTCAATAATTTCACCATAACAAAACACTTAACAATTTCCCTTGCACACCTTATAATCTCCAAACTCACAATATTTAACTCAATAATTTCACCATAATAAAACACTTAAAAATTTCCCTTGCACACCTTATAATATCCACACTTTATAAAACAAGTTTCAATCACCAAAAATCAAAATAAAATATTTTAATTTTTCTTTACCTTATAACTCCCCTAAGCACTTAGAACTCACGACAATCTCAAAGCACTTTTAATTTTCAACACCTTGGAGAATAAAATTGAATGACATACCTTTAATTTGTTCTACCCATAAAAACTATCTTCGGTGGATTCAACCACGTGACCTTGCACTCCCAAAACCCTAGATCCAAGCTAGGCCACCAAGTGGGTTGCATGCCCACATGCGACAAACGGTGCATGTTGTCCCAAAAATACTTCCGCACAAAACTGATGAGCAAATCAAACGAAGGCCTCTTCCTCACATAAAACGTCGATCGCATGGATCGAACCATGATATCCTCCATGTAAGCCTTAGCACTCTCCCAACTACTGCCTGCACTATCACCATCGATGGGATGCCAAATCACTTCACGATATTTATTGCCTCGTTTCCCTCCAAGCTCTTTGAAAAATAATTTATCTTCTTCTTAGATGTAGCACTTGATATTCTCTTTTCTCACATTCGAAGGTGTGTTGAATAACTTTAGGAAATGGAAATCATTTCCTATATAAATGCACATTATATTTTGAATTCTCACATTGGCCCATTTTTGAATTTAAAAATTTGAATTTAGTTTTTAAATATTAAATTTAAAAACCTTTACCTCCAATATTAATTTAAATTAAAATTTTAATCAAAGATTAAAATATTTTAATTTAAATTAAACCTTTTAAAAATTGATCATGGGTCTTTTCAATTTGAACTTCATTTTTCTTCACCTTGTTATTTGGCCCAAAATATTATAATAATAGAATATTATTATTTAATTTAAAATTTCTTCTCCTTCCTCGGGTCTTCATCCTTTGGGACCTTTTTAGGAATATAATATTAAAAATAAATATTATATCCTATTCCTTTCCAAGACCTTCTTTCTTTTGGAAAAACCACTTGATGTCCTTAATGACGATGAAATTAAACCAATATTATTTTGACATCAATGACAACAAAACTACTCAAAATTTCCAAAAAGGATCCCAATTTGGGAAGTCTATTTAAGGCACCCAAAAATAAGAGAGAAAGAGAGAACTGATCCCTAATTGAACACAACAAAGTTTTGCCCTTTTGTGATTAGAGAGTGCAATCTCTCATAAGCATAACGATGCTGCCAAAATTTCATTATGAAGTTGTCTTATACATCCATGGACCTTAGGAGATCTTGAAGGACCAATTACACTATTGTTCATCATTGATTTACAATTAATATGAGCTAATTTCATAATAAAACTATTTTTCCACACACAACGATCCTTAAAAATCAATTTAGCATTCAAATTGATCATCACTAGGCATCGATATTAGAGAACAAAGTCTTTATTTTGCAGCAACAGTTTTCAATAGTGGCCCATAGGCACCACCATCAGACCTGACAATGATCAACACAACTCACCATTCTAATTAACAACGGTCTTGCAGTGACATGCAATTTTCTCGTATTTTCTAGTTTAACTAGTCTTAGTTACCTTTAATATTTTTTTAACGTTCTTTAGCATAATTTATTTCAATATTGTATGCATTCTTTCATTGTTTTCATGTATTTCCTTATTGCTTTAAGCATTTGCTTCATAGTTTGCATCATCAAGAAACATGCCTCATATTGGGAGGTTTTCATATGCTACTGATGCTTTTACATTTTATTTGTGTGTAGGTTACAAGCCTTAGTAGTATCATATCATCATCAAGGTCACCTTTCTTGGCATCATAAAGAAAATACCGCTAGGAAAATCCTCCATAATAAGTTTTGAAAGAGCAAGAACTCTGTGGATTGCATATTTTCCCCTTTTAGGGTATAATATTGTAATAATGTATCATTGGTGAATCCCTAAGAGGGATTTTTTATAACCATTTTCGAAATTATTAATGAGAATAGCATTCTACTTTCTTTATCTTTGTGTCACAATGGTTACTTAATATTTTTCATCAATTGATTACATGTTACATAGTTAGATGCATGGTTTTTACTGCTTTCCACAATATATACTATGCACTCTCTATATTATCTCCTCTCATTTCACTCACTATAATACCTATATATAGGAAGAAAAGTTCCTTGGCCCTTACTCTACCTTTGACACATGTACATGTGGACTACATGCACATTTACATCATAGCACATTGACACTTGTGCATTTATTACAATACTTGAAGTAACTACCTAAAGTAAACTCCTACTTTAATTATGTACCCAATGTGGTACATTAGCATGTACCCAATAATATAATATACTCTAACACCCTAAGCATTTTATAATGTTGGTTTTACCTATCTATAAGGGAACGAAAGGCCCAATTGAGCATTTAAGAATGTTTAGGATAACACACAATGATATCATATATTATGACATGTTGTTACTAAATATATTCCATAAGAGCCTTGGTGCTATGGTGTTAGAGTGGTATTATCAACTACCTAATTATTTTTTGAGGAAATTTTAAGAGACAATTGAATTATTTGTTCAACAATTTAGAGCTTATGTTCAAAAGAATATGACCATGAAAGATGTTTATATGTTAAAACAAGGTAAAGATAAGATTTTTTCAGAGATTTTGTCTCATTAGAGGATTCTAGTTGGATGCTTGATATAAACCTTACCTCCTTGACACATGCTTGATATATATATTAGAAATTTACAAGAGCAAATATCTTATGAATTGAAACAACTATCACATCTCTTGATTAAGCAATCGATCTAGCAAGAAGGGTAGAGCAAGATCTTATTTGAAAATATCATCTTAAAATGAAGGAATATAGGACCATGAAAACATAGTATAAAAACAAGCATGTAGTTGGTTATGGGGTAATGGATAGTAGATTTGTAAATAGTGTTTTTAATACCCTACAAAACATGGTGCTTCACTAGTCTCAAAAACCTCCACCAAGAAATTTTACAAGACTCAAAACACCTATGAATGTGGTCCTATAGTATATTTTGGAAGCTAATACTATTGAGTTACCTCCAATAATGTAATATGATACCACGAATACTTGGTACAAGCCTCGTTAGTATTATGGGTATCATAGAGTGGACATGCATATGAAAAATTTATGTAAGAGGTTGAAACATATGGTTTTGGACTTAGTTGATGAAGGTCATCTTATTATATAAGGTTCTCAACCCAATCCTCCAACAAATAATCAGCCTCCTTCTCAAAAAGCACCCACAACTAATCAAGGCATGGGGATATTCCAAGACCCCCTACCTAAGCATAGGTAATAGGAAACTAATCAAGTATCATATTTTAATGTGCCACCTCCCTATGATAATATGGTTGGCATGATAGCAATAATTACAAGTCAATAGACTCAAGCTCAATCAACTCAATATTATCCATAGGATATGAGTTCTTCATCCAACCCACCTTCAAAACCCACCTTAGTTCTGAAGAATACCCAAAAAAGGAGCATGAGGTTAGAAACCCCACCTTTAGTGTTGAAACCACAACTTAAAGTCTCCTTTGAAATTCAACAACAGTTAGCTAGTACCCCAACCAAGATATCTCTCTTGGAACTTTTACAAACTTCTCATATTTATAGGGAATCTTTGTTGAAACTTCTAAGACAAAAATTTATTCCTCAAGATATTTCCCCTAGTGCTATAACTAATGTTGTAGGTTCTATTGGGATACATCATATATCATTTTTGGATGACGATATTTCTTCCTCAAAATTATGGGGGGATTCTTCCCTCTACATCACCGTATTTATTATGGAATTTTTTATCAAGCCAATTTTTATTGATAATGGTTCTTCCCTCAATCTATGCACCTATCAATTTTTCCAAAATCTTGGATTAAAAAGGAATGTTTAAATAAATATGATATCATCATCAAAGCTTTCAACAAAGAGTCCCAAGAGACCTATGGTATTATATCCCTCCCCCTTAGGGTTGGACACAAGATCATAGATACCTTGTTCTATGTGTTGTCTTGTCTTGCATCTTTTAATCTTATTCTTGGACACCCTTGGCTTCATGTGATGAAGGTGGTCCCTTATACTTTTCATTATTATCTAAAATTCAAATTCAAGAATCAACTTATTACTATTCTAGATGACCCTCATCCATTCCAATACTATTAAATTGTTGAGAAAGTTCAAACTGATTTTAATTTATGTCCATCCATTTATTCATCTCATATAACTAAGAAACTTGAATATCTAAAGGTGAGTGAGGAACCACTCATCAATGTGTCATCACGGGATCAAGTTAATCATTTTACTTCAGAGCCTCTTTTAGATCTTGCCAAGATACCACCTTCACCAAGGACTATGGTTCTACCCTATAAGAAGGTTGAAGTCATACACATTGGCACATGTATTTTATCTACATGGTTATAACCCTCAAAGAAAATATATGTGGTAGAAATCCTCTTCTTGTAGAGAGTTCTTTTACCCATTATTACCTGTCCAATGATTATCTGCTTCCCAAGAAAATCCTATCTAGTATGAGATATGTAGGTAAAGGTTTGGGGTCACAAAAAAAAGACATTCAAGAGCCTTTGTAATTTGAGCTTTTTCTCCTTCACTCTTGTGCCAAGTGGCACAAGGTTCCTTTGATCAGGGTGAGAGGTAGATTTCTTCAACCTTGCATGTAGGTTCTCCCTCTGATTCACTTATTAGCCCAATGCTTCTTACCAGCTATCAATTATTTCTTTCTTATTTTCTCTAGATAATGGTAGTGCTCTTAAATGATTCTTGCTTACCTTTCTCTAGCTAATGGTGGAACTCTTCAACACAGGTGATTCCAAGGTGCTTTACTTCATATGGTTTGAAGGTGCTTGCTTCAACCCTAACATTTTCCTCTTCCAAGATTTTTATGATGGTCTCTTGGGTAATAAGCTCCTTACTTGCACCTTGTTTTTGTTGTTTCCCTTGCTAATGTTGTGTTAGAATATCCTTGCTAAGATAGTTACACTTTCCAATTTGATCTCCTTGTGATGTAGATTGATTTGCACCACAAACATCACTTATGTGAGACAAATCAGTGCTAAATCTAGAGAATTTACAGCCTATTTTATGAGCCCTTTGTTGGCTCTCTCCTCTACTTGATATCTACCCTATAATATGTTGCTTTATATATGTATCTTCGCTGACTATATTAGTATCTTTGATATACTTTATCTATTTCCTGATTTGCTATGTATGAAGAGATTAATATGGTGTAACAATATAATGCAAATGGCTTTACAATAGTTAGAACAATACCTTTAATTTGCATTATAGCTTTGAAGTTCTTTAAAAATCCTATTGCAAGATTTCTATATTCCTTGATGAGGTAGCTACTTGAGGTAAAATAGTGATCTAATGTTGTCTACCTTACTAGACAACGCTAACCTCTAACTCACTTACTTGAATAACTTGCTATAAAAATTTCAAGTAACCAATGTGTCCTTCTTTTGGTGACTTGCTTTCACCAAGATATGTTGTATGTTTCATGTGCTCAATAGTGTCTCTAGACACTTCACTCTTACCCTATTTTTTACACTAAAAATTCCTTCTTTGATAAACTCTTAATGCACATTTTAAAAAACTTTAAGGGTAACCAATATAATGCACTAATAATGACTTCAACTTAATGCACTAAAATCTTTGCAACTTTCTCTTAAGAGTAATGTCTTATTTACTATAACTAGATAATAGGAAGATGATATTTTTATTTCTTTTGAAATATATCTAAATCCTATTTGAATGTGCAGGTATTAACCTTATAAGAAATTATCGTCTAAAATCTCTTGAAGACTTTAATACGCAACCTTCTCCTTGCAACTTTTAAACTCTAAAATGGTGCTTAATATATATTAATAATGGACTAAAAATATAAAGTTAAACTAATGAACCTTTTTGCACCAAATTTGCTTACCTTAATGAACTTTGTAGATGAAGGATTGTAATATGATTAGATTCATCTTATTATTGCCTTTTATTGGATGAAATCGTAGCTCTTATTTGTTGTCCAAAATAGCTTCTCAACACACCAATTTGTAGCTCTATAACTCCTCTAACTTATTGCTTGAATAGGTAGATTGATGGCTTCAAATTTCTTTCAGGATGCATCCTAGAAATCTAAAACTTAGTAGTTATTGATGTTTCCCAAGTTGTTACTTTATTGCTGTCCTAAAATATGAAATTTTATATTGCAAATCAGTCAATATCTCCACTAAAATGTTGTCCTTGATTCTCAAAAATTTGGTAGGGAACTCCTTCGAATAATAGCTCATATTTTCCTTCAATAATCCTTCAATGTTCTACTATAGAAACTAGTAGATCTCCTATATTTTAATGAACCTTATAGACTTCAAAGGTAATCTTCAAATCTCTCAGGTTTGGCAGTGATTTCTGGCTCCTTTCTCCTTCAACCTCCTTGTCAAATTTTGACTTTAATCTAGGCCTTTTTCTCAAGAATATGAAAGTCTTGAGGTCTTCACCATTCTCCTTTGAAATTTGGAAAACCCCTTACCAAATCTATCTCTATTTGGGCTTGTTGTCAGATGGCAACGATTGTCCCAAAATATTCCTTTATGAGGAACTTCTCCTTGGTGGTAAATTTATCCAATGAGTTCTCCTAGGAACTCCTTTAATGACCTTCTTTGAATCTCTTTCAATGAGGATCTCCAATCCTTCTCCTTATTTCTCCTTAAGACATCTTCTCTAGGGTCTTCAATCTTATAGCTTCTTTGGTCTTCTCAATGAGACCTTTTCTTCAACCTTATACTATGGAAGTTTGGCAATGAGATTGCCCTCTTGAATATTTGAAATCTACTTCTTTGGGAATAGGACTCTCACTATTCCTTCTCTATTTTTTGAAGTTCTTTAATGGACCTTCTATGGGTCTCTTCAACTTCTTTAGGGTGAAGTATTCAATCTTCAGTGGAAATAACCAATCTCCTATCTTCACTCGAACTCTTCTTTGGAGTCTCTTCAATATTCTATTTGTAGTCTTCAATGGAGATCATCAACCTCTAATCTTCTCTTGGACTCTTCTCTGGAGTCTCTTCAATCTACTATTTATAGTATTCAATGGAGATCACCAACCTCCAATATTCTATTGAAATCTTATATGGAGTCTCTTCTTATTTGAATTTGCAACAAGGCTCCTACGGCCTTTTCTTCTTCTACTCTTTATAAGTTTACAATCTCTAGCAATGGGACCTTTTCTATAGACCTCCAAATATTTGCTCTTCCATTTTTTGCTTCTAGTTCTGGATTGATTGCAAAGAAGATATTATTCCTATCTCTATGTAGGAAGCTTCCCAACTTTATTTTAATCTCCTTTCCTACAACAAAGTATTAGTATTGTAATGGAAGAAACTCTAAATATAGAGATGATCAATATTCACTATTTGATTTTTTAATCTAGTGGAATCAATATTGAGTCCTAGTCTTCATGATTTTTTCTACAACCCTATGGAAAGACTCTAGCCAAATGCAATCTTAAAAATTATGTAAATGATATTTTTGGATTTCTCTCAATCTCACTTGTGGCTCTCCCTATTTCCTATTGATCTACCATGTGCTCTAATACCAAAGTTATATTTTGATAAGTATATGATATAGAAAATTCAAACACAAAATGTAAGATAATAAAACTATGATAACTTTATGATAATGGCACTATAATATGTAGTAAAATGCTAAGAGAAACTTCTACAATAACTTAGAAATATGCCATTAATGAAAGCTTACAAAAATAGTACAATGCATTATAATGGAGGACATGAACACTCCATAAACTATTTTTAAAGAGCTACATTGTACCACACTACCAATATATACTATGCACTCTCTATATTCTCTCCTCTCATTTCACTCACTATAAGGCCTATATATAGGAAGATAAGTTCCTTGGCCCTTACTCTACCTTTGACACATGTACATGTGGACTAAAAGTACATTTACATAATAACACATTAACACTTATGCATCTATTACAATTCTTGATGTAACTACCTAAAGTAAACTCCTACTCTATTTATGTACCCAAGGTGGTACCAAGGTTATGCATAGTGGCTATTTATCACCAAATTGGCTAAAATTAGGATTTTCAAAATTTGGAATTGGCTAATATTTGGGACCCTTGACCAGGTCCCATTAGCCAAAAAATTTTGGGTGCAAATTTGTTTTTGGGTTGATTTACCCCAATTTTATAATAATTTGACCATTTTAAGTTTAAATTTACAACATTGACCCTAATAATAGTAACCTTCTACATTCGTTTGGACACTATTCACCTGTATTTAGAAACTAATTAACCAATTTTTTATAAATACATTTTGGGGCCAACCCCTTATGCATAACCCTGGGTGGTACATTAGCATATACCCAATAAATTAATATACTCTAACATCCTAAGAATTTTCTAATGCCGATTTTTCCCATTTATAAGGGAATGAAAGACCCAATTGAGCATTTAAGAATGTTTAAGATAGCATGCCATGATATCATATATGATGACATGTTGTTACTAAATATTTTCCCTAAGAGCCTTGGTGGTATGGTGTTAGAGTGGTACTATCAACTGCCTAATAATTCTTTGAGGAACTTTGAAGAGACAACTGAATTATTTGTTCAACAATTCAGATCTTATGTTAAAAAGAATGTGACCATGAAAGATGTTTATATGTTGAAACAAGGTAAATATGATATTTTAAAAAAAAAATTCTTGTTGGAGGATTCTAGTTGGATGCTTGAGATATTTAAAATTTACAAGAGCAAATATCTTATGAATTGAAAACAACAACTATCACATCTTCTGATTAAGCAATCGATCTAGCAAGAAGGGTAGAGCTAGTTCTTATTCGAAGAGGTCAACTTAAAATGAAGATAGGACCATGAAAACATAGTATAAAAATAAGCATGTAGTTGGTGATGGGATAATGGATAGTAGATCTATTAATAATGTTGTTAATACCCTACAAAATATGGTGCTTCACCAGTCTCAAAAATCTCCACCAAGAAATTTCACAAGACTCAAAACACCTATGAATGTGGTCCTACAGTATATTTTGGAAGGTAATATGACTGAGTTACATCCCATAAGGTAACCTGATACCACGACTGATTGGTATAAGCCTCGTTAGTATTGTGAGTATCATATAGTGGATAAGCACATGAAAAATTTATGTAAGATATTGAAACATATGGTTTAGAACTTAATTGATGAAGGTCATCTTGTTATAGAATGTTCTCAACCTAATTCTCCAACAAATAATCAACCTCCTTCTCAAAAAGCACCCACAACTAATAAATACATTGGGATATTCCAAGAACCCCTACCTAAGCATGGATAATAGGCAGCTAATAAAGTATCATATTGTAATGTTACACATCCCTATGATAATATGGTTGGCATGATAGCAATAACTACAAGGCAATAGGCTCAAACTCAATGGACTCAACATTATCAGTAGGAGATGAGTTCTTCATCCAACCCACCTTCAAAACCCACCTTAGTTTTGAATAATACCCAAAAAGGAGCATGAGGTTAGAAACCCCACATTTAGTGTTGAAGCCACAACTTAAAGTCTCCTTTGACATTCAACAATAGTTAGCTAGTACCCCATTCAAGATATCTCTATTAGAAATTTTTTAAACTTCTCCTATTCATAGGGAAGCTTTGTTGAAACTTCTAAGACAACAATTTGTTCCTCAAGATATTTTCCCTAGTGCTATAGCTAATATTGCAGGTTCTCTTAGGATACATCATATCACTTTTTTGGATGATGATATTTCTTCCTCAAAATTACAAGGGGATTCTTCCCTCTACATCACCGTATTTATTGGGGAAATGCTTATCAAGACGATTTTGATTGATAATGGTTCTTCCCTCAATATATGCATCTATCAATTTTTCTAAAATTTTGGATTAAAATAGGATTTAACTAAATATGATATAATCATCAAAGCTTTCAACAATAATTCCTAAGAGGCTTGTGGTATTATATCCCTCCTTCTTAGGGTTGGACACATGATTATAGATACCTTGTTCTAAGTGGTGTCTTGCCCTGCATATTTTAATCTTCTTCTTAGACACCCTTGGCTTCATGTGATGAAGGTGGTCCCTTCTACTTTTCATTAATATATAAAATTCAAATTCCAGAATCAACTTGTCACTATTCTAGATGACCCTCATCCATTCCAATACTACTCAATGGTTGACCAAACTTAATATGATCTCAATTTACATCCATTAGTTTCTTCATCTCATATAACTAAGGAACTTGAAAATATAAAAGTGAGTGAGGAACCACTCATAAATGTGTCATCACAGGACCAAGTTAATCATTTTATCTCAGAGCCTCTTTTATATCTTGTCAAGTTACCACCTTCACCAAGGACTATGGGTCTACCCTATAATAAAGGTGAAGTCATACACATTGGCACATGTACCTTTATCTTCATGGTTATGGCCCTCAAAGAAAAGATATGTGGTAGCAACCCTTTTCTTGTAAAGAGTTCTTTTACCCATTGTTACTTGTCCAATGATTATATGCTTCCCAAGAAAATCCTATCTAGTATGGGATATGTAGGTAAAGTTTTTGTACCACAACAGAAAGGTATTCAAGAGCCTTTGGAAGTTGAGCTTTGGCCTAGTCGATGTGGTGTAGGCTACATCCTTAATAAAAACCAACCTTTACCATTTGATAATGATGATCACCTTGTTACTTATGCTAAATATTTAGATCATCAAGGCTTGGAGTGGAGTGATGAGGATGAGGAGCCACCTTATCCCTTAGATATTTTTTTTTATAATATGATAACCTTGGTGTATCCTTAGTTAGTTGTAATTCTAGAGTACACTAAAAGGGATACCCCTTATGACATATCTCATGAGGAGTTCTTATTTGATAGGTTTATCACTTGTGTTGTGCATGCCAAGTCTTCTCATTCTCAAGGGGACCTTGTTCCTATGTCTTATAGAGACCTTGAAAAGTTGGGAATCTCTCCCCCTTTCGTTAAAAAGGATGGCATAGTCAAATTTTACAATAAATTTTGTGTAGCAACTAACAAAGAATATTTTGTGGATGATCGTCTTTGTGATGCAAATTATGAAGGTACCCTCCATAATAGCTCTTTCTTTGATGGGTCAGTTCCTTACATCACCATATTGTTTGTTAGGATACGCAACACAATCAGAGTTTGTGTTGAATTTAAGAACTTCAAGAACTAATCAATTAGCTAAAAAACAACAAACAAAAATATTGTGCATGTCATTGCATAATCATCTCATTTAGTTTACATGCTGTATTCGATTGCATGATTCATACTACATGATTGTCTATTATATTTTTTTATATTTTGCTTGACATTTTGTTCCATTTATATTTTTGCTTGTTATATAATTGCATTGCTACTTGTTCATGTTGGAATATATTATATTATTTAGTACATGCTAATGTACCACCTTAGGTACATCCTTAGATTAAGAAAGAGTGTTCTATATTAGAAGTTATGATTTACTTTATGCAATGTAAGAAATACACAAGTATTATTAAAGTGTGCAAAGTATTTTGGTATTGTAAATGTATATAGTTGTCCATGTGTACATGTGTCCATAGAATAGGAAGTGGAAGAGTCTCTAGAAGAGTGAAGGTCAAGAGTGCTCCATATGAAGAATTACATTATATTATATATGTAGTGTAGTGTATAGGTAAAGTGATGCGATGTGACATGACATGACTTGACACTTACTTGATACTTTCAAATCTATTGTACCATTTTCGTGATCATTTGTTAATGGTAAGTTTATGAGTGTTTTTTGAAGTTATTTCTAAGTTTTATGCTTCCATAATATTATAATTATAAAATATATCATATTATAACTTTATTATTGATATTTTGGTGAATTTTGTCTTAAGTATTTAGATTCAAAAGCTAACAGTGGTATTAGAGCCACAACAAGGTTTTGGCTTGCACAAGTTTTAAAGTTGTAAAGGATATTATGATTGGTGAAGGAGAAACTAGTGAAGTTAAGGATATTAACTCTAGAAAGGAAAACTAGAGAATTTTAAAGATTTATCTATTCCAAGAGCAAAATCAAAGTAGAAGTAGATTTTAGGTCTTCAAGATAGACCTTGACATTGAGGAGATTAAGAGACCCAATAATGAGGTCATATTGGATATTTTGATATATTGGAGGAGATTCAAATTGCAATTTGGCTAGAGTCTTTCCACGGGTTTGAAGAATAACTCGTGAAGATGAGGACTCAGTACATAATTCTTTCCACTAGTTTTGAGAATAACTAGTGAAGTTTATTCATTTTAGAATTTTGGATATTTTTAAGTATTTGGTTGTTATTGTCTAAGTTTTTTGTTGCAAAAAAATAACTCCAAGAAGTTGAGAAGCTTCCTACAATATATAGAGAAGAATTTCACCTTCATTGCCTAAAATTCTATGTGCTTTCCTTGTGCAGGGATTAGTTTTATGTTGCAAAAAAAGTAGACGTTGAATATTGGAGATTGAGGAGACTCAAGGGGAAGATCTCATTAAATACTAGATATTGAAGGCTACAAATTGGAGAAGTTGAAGAGACTTGAAAGAGGTCATATTAAATAAATTTCAGATTTGGAAGATTGAAGATTGCATATTGAATATTGTAGATTGAATATTGAGGAGACCAACATAGAAGGTTTCCATTTAAGATAGAATATTGGAGGTAGAGAAGGACTAAGAAAAGGTCCTATTGTAGAATTTAGGAGCAGTAGATTTTGGAGATCTAGGAAATAGATCTCGTTACAAAATTTCCATAGTTGAGATATTGAAGAGACCAAGGAAAAGTCTCATTGAATTTTTAAGGAGAAGAGTTGAGGAATTACAAAATCAGAAGACCTAGGGAGAAGAGATCTCAAGATAATTTTGAGGAAAAGAATAAGGATAGATAAAGCCTTATTACAAAATTAAAGGAGTGATTATTGGAGGAATTACAAAGAAATATAGAGGAAGAATATTGCAAGTAAGAAGAAGTTTTTGATAAGAAGGATTTGGGATAATTGTCACCATACGACAAGAAGCCTAAGAGAAAGAAGTTTTTGGCAAAAAAATTGCCAAATTTTAAAGAAGGTTTTTGAAGACCTCAAGATATTCAAATTCTTGGGGAAGAAGATAGTGAAGGAGATCCAATTTGAATTCAAAATTTGACAAGAATATTGTGGGAGAAGAGAATATTAAAGAGCTCATAATTTTAGGAAATTTTAAGGACAACCACAATATTTTTTAAGGCTGATTTGATAGGGGAAGTTTGTAGATTTTTGAAGAAGAAATTAAAGGGTTGAAGGATAGTAAATTGAAGAAGGTATTGAGCTATAGATTTGGAAATTTTTGGTAATTTTTGGAGTGCCCTTGAATAGGAGATCTAATAAGGTTAAGACAGTGAAAGAAGACATAATTTTGGAGATACTCATTGCAGGTTTTGGACAACAAAATAGAGGAGGAGTTGATTGAAGAGTTGTGGAATTTTTGATAGCATTTGGGCAGCATTAATAGCTGTAAGTTCCAGAGTTTTAAGACACAAGTTTTAGAGGATATTTGAAGCTACAAAATTAGTTTTTATGAAACCAATTAGAAGGAAAGAGCTACAATTTTGGAGAACTTCAGGGCAAATTTGAGATTTTTTGGGTAGCAAGAAAGTTGGAATTTTAGTAGCAATTAGAGCTACAAATTTTTGGAATAATAAAGTGAAGGATATTAAATATGTAAAACTTACAAAATGAAGGTTGTTAAAGGGTGAATCAAATAACCAAAGAAACTAGCTGAAAAAAAAGATAAAAAAGGTATGCGATATTGGTGCAACATAAATTTATTGAAGTATTTAAATCAGGTTTATATTAAGCATTTGAGAGCACCATATTAATTTTATTAATATGAAGAAGGAAGTTAAAGGAGTTGACAATGTTTGCATCTTAAGATCTGCAATATTAAAACAGCAATATCTAAGTAAAGTTTATTTAGAAAGGATAAATAAGAAGGATATAACATTATTATTGAATGTTGTTTTTTAGACCATAATAGTGTACATATATTCTAAGTTATAGTAGTTAAGAGAAAGGCTGAATAGTGCTCAAAGTTAAGGGAAGATTTAATGTGTCTAAAGATACCAAGAGTAGGATCATGGTTGTAGAATACATTGGTGAAGAAGAACCACCAAAAAGGGTGGTATATGCACCAAATAAAAGCATCACCAGATAGCAAGACTAAGCATCATAAAATAACAAGGGGGTTTGCATATAAATGGTACAAAATTATCAGAGTAAAGAGAATAAATAAAGATAATTTGTCTACATAAGTTAAATACTGATCAAGAATTAAAAAAATATATATATTATTTCAGTGTTTGAATATACTAAATAGCCATGGGCAAAAGGAAGTATGTAAGCATTCGTTGGAGTAGAGAGTACCACTATTTAAGAGTAAGCATCCATTGGAGTAGATAGTACCATGGTTGCTAAAGGAAGAGCCATCACCATCATACAAGGAAGCACCACCATAGTCCAAGAAGGTAGAGTGACTATAATTCTAAGGAGATCCATCCCCATATATATAAGAGCCACTATTATTTGAGGAAGAGCCACCACCATATAAAGAAGATACACCATAAAAAATTTTGAGCAAGCCATTGAGTTTCACCCAAGGAGTCCAAACAAATATGTTCTCTATGAAAGAGTGCAAAAGATACATAAAGAAGATAGAGGGACTGAATATTAGGGTAAATTACAAGTTTGAGGTTTGGTGGATACATTACATGCAACAGACACATGTTAGAGAAGACAAATGACAAGGCAACAAATATTTTAAGTATTGAATAGGCTCTAAGGTTGAAAGAAGACACTAGAAATTATTTAGAAACAATACACTTGGTGATAGTAATGGCTAGAGTGTCATATTATCATCTACCCAGAAAAAATATATTATATGAGCTTAAGGAGAATAGAGAAGATGAGTTTAGAGTATTGGAAGAGTTTGAGTGCCATGTGGTACGTATAACTTGGGAGGTCAATAGGTTTGAAGGATCTCAAGCACCCATCTCAAGGAGAGAACATGTTTTTAAGAGGGAAAGACTAAAGGTGAAGTGCATATATTTGTAGAGATGTGTTGGAAACTAAATTAGGTGTAAGTGGAGTCATTAATTTGAGTTTGAGAAGGAGTAATCAGTGATACAACACTTGGCATTGCAGGAGGAATATTCAAGCCATACAAGGAGTCAAACGATCAAGGACTGAATACGTTGCATAGCACCTGAAAAAGACTAAATTCAATTGGCCAATAAAAATTTATATATAATCATATTAAGTAAATGCAAAGCATATCCAAAGGTTTCATAGAGAGGATAGCACCCGTTTGGAGACGATTAACCAATATTGACCAAAGAAAATTACCACATTCAAGCCTGAAGGTAATTCATTATTTTCAAATCTATTTATAAGAAAAGAATAGGAGGTATAAGGGAGAGATAAATTTATAGTTATTATTTTCTAAGGATAAAAGTAAAACTATTTATTTTTAAGGGATAAGAATCAATATTTGGAACCTTAGAAATAAAATTAATGTTATTTGAGAATTTCATGAAGGACTAAAATTTGGTTTGAAGGAGTTAAAGAAATAAGTTTAAAAGTTTTGTAATTTGATTATTTGAATTTACAAAACATTTTTGAAATATTTGCAATATGCTTAGAATGGAGTAATAAGGTTTTAGACATCAAATTAAATTTGTAAAATTTGCAAATATTCTTTTATCAAATTTCTAAATTTCTAAGTTTGGAGTTATAAGGTATTCAACACCAACATTGGATTAAGAAATTTAGAAGAAATTATATTCTTGATATTAGGAGTCATAAGGTAGGAGCTAAAAGGATGTCTACTCCAAAGAGTTCATTGAACAATTAAATGGAAAGATAAATCATAAAAGGAAGAGTGAAAGTTATAAAGTATGGAATTAAAAACTTGATTGAAAAGTTTGAAGGAAAATTAGACTTAATTTCAAGTTTTATTTATAAGGAAGCATTAGAAGAAAATTTTGAAACATTAGAGTATTATCTGCATGCAAGAATGTTTGAAGCAATTGACAATGACAAATATAGTATTATGATTCCTTTAAACATTGCTAGTATAACATATATGGGACTACTTGCACTCAAACATTACAAAGAGAAATATTTGAAACAAAAGCAGTTGATTGAATCTCTTAAGAAGAAAACAAAAGTGGATGAATCATTCTTAGAAAAATTATTTCATTCTTCATGTAATGTAAATGATTCAACTTCATCAAATTCAGGATCCTATCATGATGCTATAAGTGAATGCTCAAAAGGTTCTGTTCAAAATAGGATTCATGATATGAAAGACAAAGGTAAAGAAAAAGTGTTTTTGCAAGAAGTGACTGACAATGTGACATCATATAAATATTTATATGTTGATTTTAATGATAAATACAAGAAAAAAGAGAATGAACCTGATCAAGAAGGCATATAGTGCAAAGTGAGTTAAAATGAGAAGATCCATATTGAAGACTAAAGTCTTCAATAACCAAATAATGTAATACAAGGGGGTGTTGGAATATATTACATTATATGGTACATGCTAATGTACTACCTTGGGTACATCCTTAGATTAAGAAAGAGTGTTCTATATTAGAAGTTATCATTTACTTTATGCAATAATAATAAATGCATAGGTATTATTAAAGTGTGCAAAGTATTTTGGTATTGTAAATGTACATAGTTATCCATGTGCACATGTGTCCATAGAATAGGAAGTGGAAGAGTCTCTAGAAGAGTGAAGGTCAAGAGTTCTCCATATGAAGAGTTACATTACATTATATATGTAGTGTATGTGTATATGTAAAGTGACGCAACGTGACATGACATGACTTGATACTTGTTGAGTGGTATTTTCACCTAGATGTGAAAGTACAACTCTCCTTTAGGATTTGGGTCCCAAATCCCCTCTTGCAAAGAAGTCAAACAACAACTTCTCCAAGGTCTCCATTGTATTAGCATTTGCAACTGAGTATTAGTAATCTCAAATAAAGATATTCAATTTAAATGCTTGGAACACCTTAGTGATTGCAAGTAATTGTAAACAAGGGGTAATGTTGATTTATTTCACCATGAAACTTTAGTGATTGTTCATTGTTTTTTTTTTAGATTTTAATATTTTTTTAGATGTTTATTTTAATGTCTTGAAAGTTAAAGCTTCTGGAAAATATAAAAAGCAGAAAAAATAAAAATGAAATACAGAAGATTAAACTTAGAACACATTCAGTCTGATGCTATCCTATTCCGACAAAACCAAAGATATGAGGTTTTCATGCATGCAACCTAACCTATTGGACCTGCAAAACAAGCACAATCCGGATAAGCTAAGTGTTGGCTCCTAGGGTTTTGAATGAGGTTTTCATATTTAAACATTCGCATGAAGCAACCAAGAAAAAAACTTGCATGAACTCCATTTACAAGCCTAAAATCTGAAAAGGAAAAATAGACATTTAATATTGCATGCAGAAAATGACTCCTTCTTTCTTGTCCATAAGATGCAAATTTTTGAAATTTTTTGTATTAAAAATTTGTCATTTTACAATAATAGAAGTTTCTGGTTTTCCCAAACCAGTCAATGGAAGAAAACAACTAGAACAGGTCCAGAGTGGCCCTATTGCCCTCAAATCTGTAACTCAGCTCGATGCAGTTTCTGACCCCTTTATCTGCCTTTGGCTTCTGCTTTTAAACTCTCTGGTCCAGTTCTATGTTTTGCCCTGTGACGCCTCGCTTCATATCCCAGGTCTCTTCGTTTCATCTTCCTGCCTCTTTGCATTATTTTTGGCTTTTGTTCGAGCATCGAAACACTTGATCTTCTCTATGAACTGTAACACTTCTGTAACCCTTACACCTTTATGCCACGTGTTCCGTGCATTTCTGCATGTTTCATAATGGCCCCCTGTAAATCGTGACCAAAAATAGCATGTCGCGATATCGTGAAATTTTTATGTATGCAGCTTTGCCCCTCTACCTGTAACACGAAAATGATACATGTCACGATATCACAACATTTTTTGCTTCGAATTGCATGGATGCAACTTGTCATGAAATCGTGACGTTTTTCTCCTTCGCTGCGTTTTATTGCACTCAGTCACGAAAACGCAACATGTCACAAAATCGTGACACATTTCCCTTGCTTAGCTTGTCAGTCATCGTGAATCACGAAAATGAGACAGGTTCACGATTTCATGACACTTTCTATATTCATCTCCATTGCTGTCGTCAGGTCACAAAAATGCAACCTGTCGCGATTTCGCGACAATTTCTTTTCTCTATTGCTTCCTCACTTTCCTGCTACGAAAACCTGACATGTCGCGATATCACGACATTTTTTCTCCTTGCCCTGCTTTGACTTCTTTGACCACGATTTCATGACATGTCGTGAAATTGCAACGATTTTCCATTTCACTGCACTTCACTTGTTTGAGCCACGAAAACACGACATGTCACGAAATTGTGACAATTTTTCGTTTCTAGCCGCGATGGAGCAACATGTTGCGAAATCGTGACAACTTTTCACTTCTGGCGACGACGGAGCAAGATGTCGCGATATCGCGACAACTTTTCATTTTCGGCCACGATGGAGCAACATGTCATGATATCACGACAACTTTTCATTTTCGGCCGCGACGGAGCAACATGTCGCGATATCACGATAACTTTTCATTTTCGGTCGCGACGGAGCAACATGTCGTGATATTGCGACAACTTTTCATTTTCAACCGTGACAGAGCAACATGTCGTGATATCGCGACACTTCTTCTCTTTTGTGAAATTTTGCTTTTTTTCTTGATCTTTTAGCATCTGGGTCACTGCAGTCTTCTTTGAAAACATGCAAAAAAAAAATGTGGGTCCCCAATTTTGGGGTGTGTTGTGGATCAACCACAACAATACTTGATACTTTTAAAGCTATTGTACCATTTTCATGAGCATTTGTTAATGACAATTTTATGAGTGTTTGTTGAAGTTATTTCTGAGTTTTATGCTTCTATAATATTACCATTATCATATATATCACATTGCAACTTTATTATTGATATTTTGGTAAATTTTATCTTAAGTATTTAGCTTCAAAAGCTAACAATTCATACTTGCATGAGTACTTGATCATATATATTCTTGGGGATTTTGCAACCATGGAACATGATGACACCTAGTTAGGTTGTAGCTCAAATGCATTGCACTCACACTAGGATTTTGATGCCTAGCAAATCCTCAACCTAGGGTCCATTTTCGTGCATTTTCATCACTGCATTCACCCATCCCATCTTCTCTTATTCTTATTTCTTCCTCTTTTATATTCCTTGACCTTGAAAGTTTTCATTGCTTCTATCTCTCCAAGTCAATGGATATAGTTCTTCCTTTGTCCTTTTCCTTTACATGTTTTTATTTCTTGTTTTTGTCAAGACAAGGATATACGTTCTTCTTCTATCTGCTCATTATTGCTTTCACACTTCTTGATTTTTTATGGTTGAGTGGCCCTCATGGGATAAGATAGATACCACATGAATATCACTCGTGGTGTTCATACGACCACTAAATATCTTACTCACACCTCTTAACCATTGAAAATTCAAGATGGATACACACATTCACATCTTGTTCTACTCAATTGTATTTGTTCATACACCTTCTTACACACACCACACCTCTATCGGGTAGTACTCATTCTGGAAAATTAATAAAAAATTTCACTCTTTACAAGATAGCTTCATGGTCATGAGTGAGGGGTAGCATCCATTTGACCATTTGCAAGCATACATCCTAGTGATTATATCTCTTTCTTTCTAGTCATCTTAGTGAGTTATACACCCATAACATGTATCACTCCACACTTGTCCATTTTTTGTGAACATAACACCCTTATAAGATAGCTTCATGGCTACACATGAGGAGTAGTCTCCATCTTGATCATTTGTGAGCATACATCCTTATAGGGTTATGCTCATTTTCTCTTCTTTTGCTTAGCCTTTTGGAGCTTTGTTTTCATATCTTTCTTCTTCATCATCATTTTGTTTTCCTTATTTTTTATCTCCTTTATTATTTTCATACGTTCATCTATGCATTTCATGTAGCATTTCATGTAGGTTTGCACTTAGATGTTTGAATTCATTATATTATTTTCATTCATTGCATTCATCATATTTGTTATTACCACACATAATAAATCACTTATCAAATATTAACATAATGCACACACAATTTCACACCATAATGTAATAATAAAAACCACAATATAATATTAGTTAATAGTAGGGAATACATTTAGATTGGGCCAATGTGCCTTAGTCTGAAGAACACAGGCTTATACTGAGAGGGGGGGTGAACAGTATAAGATCAACTTTTACTTTTCTTTCCCAAACAATATTATCCAATATTATCAATGGCAATATCAATAGCAGTAATCAAAGCAATGCACAAATCATCACACACATGAGAGACACAAATTTAATGTGGTTCACCCAATGTGGGTTACATCCACGGAGAAAATATTTCTTCTAAATTTTCTCAACAAATCTCTTGGGAATCAATTCCCTATTACAATGTTTATGGACCTCTTTCCAAAGGAGACACCAATCCCCTATGCTCTGATTTGTGGATCTCTCTCCACAGGAGAACTCTATCCCCTAGCTCTGGTTCATGGAACTTGATCCAGGAGAACTCTATCTCCTCAACTAGTTCATGGATCTCTATCCATAGAAGAACTCTATCTTCCCAGCTAGTTCATGGATCTCTCTCCATAGGAGAACTCTATCCCCTTGCTCTGGTTCATGGATCTCTCTCCATAGGAGAACTCTATCCCCTCTACTCTAGCTGGTGAACTTCTAGAAGACTTCTACCCCCACTACTCTAGCTTGTGGATCTCTCTCCATAGGAGACCTCTATCCCCACTACACTGGCTTATGGACCTCTATCCACTAGAGACCTCTATCCTCTTTGCTCTATCACCTCCAAAGTTTACTCTCAACTCTATCTCAAATCTACACCAAACCCTATCACAAGTCTAGCACAAATCTATCTAACCCAAGCCTTAATACAAATCTTGATCAATTTTGCTCTCAATTCTATCTCAAATCTACCCCAAGCCTTAACACAAATCTTGAACAAATTAACAAAACCTAATCTTAATTTTATCTCAATTTTTCAAGTCTTCACAAGACTTGCTCAAATATACCTTCAAGCCTTCTCAAAAGACTTGCTCAAATCTACCTTAAAGCCTTCTCAAAAGACTTTCTCAAATCTACCTTCAAGCCTTCTCAAAAGACTTTCTCAAATCTACCTTCAAGCCTTCTCAAAAGACTTTCTCAAATCTTCCTTCAAGCCTTCTCAAAATACTTGCTCAAATATACCTTCAAGCCTTCTCAAAATATCTACTCAATTCTACTCTAATACATGCTCATAATCTCTCAAACCAATGTTCAAAAGGTTTCACAATGATGCACTAACTTGTCTTCAAACCTAGCACAAGTAGTTCACAATCTCTAGCACAAGTGTCTCAATCTCTTTCAATAATGGAAGCACAATTGTTCTCAAACTCTATCCCAAATATTTCCAAAATTATTCAACAATGAAGCACAAATCCTAACTCAAATATTTCCAACAATGCTTACCAAACAACCCTTTTATCTCCACCTTATGTTCCAAAACATTCACTTCAACAAAACACTTTAAACAAGGAATGATGTGCCCATACCTCTTAATTTGCTCTTATGGAGATATGTCTTCAAAAACCTGTCTCACAAATAACTGATTTTTCTAGTGCCACTTCAAGGGTTAGATTGCAAGATACTCTCTCAAAACATCCACATGAACTTTCACCTTCAAAAATATATGCTCAATGAAATCTGAAATTGATGTTCAATCACTCTTCTTTTGTTCTAAAAAATAAAGCATTAATACCCAACAAAACCTTTCATATCTTCCTTTCACCATGCAAGGGTTATAATAAAATGTCAAGCAACTTATCACACCTTATTACTCCTAATATTGCAAAATAAAATTCAACCCAACAACACCACAAATTACACACATAAATTTTCTTATACACCTTATACCTCCTACTTAAAATAAAATATTTCAATGCACCTCAATTCTTCAACAAGACCATAACATAATACACCACACATAGCACTAGGCAAAACTCCTTTTTAATTCAACCAACCTTAATTACTCCACGCAATCCTTTTTAATTCAAAAATAAAAAATAATAAAATAATCACCTTATGACTCCCTAAGCAAGCATACCTTAGCCTTAGCGAATAATTAATCCAACAAAAATTATTGCCCCCTTGCTATCGCCATCATGATTCGAACCGACGTTGCTTGCTGGCCCACGCCCTAGCTTTGGCTAGGCCACCACGTGGGCTAGGCGCCCACACGAAACTAAAACCACATGCACTCTCCTTTATTCCTTATCTTCGGTGCAAAATGCTTTCCAACAAAACTTTAACTCTCTGCCTCCGTCGCGTCTCGAACTCGAGACCTCCCTACTGCTACGACTTAGCGCCAAGGGATCTACCATCTAGGCTAGCTACCCAGATGGGATTTCTTTTCATTGTCACCTCGCTTTATCCTGAGTTTGACCTTTGAAAAGAGTGTTGCCCTTTGTCCTTTCTCCCACGTGACCATGAACGAAGCGCATACGATTTACAATGGATTTCGCATATGCATTACACAATTTGCATTATCTTTTCACATTCTTCCATCACTTTGCAATAAACTTTATGTTATATATATGCATTTGCCCTTATGATCCTTCACGTCGGTGCTTGGGGAGGTATTTCAAATTTGCAACATTGGCACCCAACTAAACCTTTAAAATTATTATAATAATTTAAATCTAAAGTAGATTTAAATATTATAATTTATATTTTAACCTTTGGGCCCTTTTAATTTTTTAATTATTATAATTATTTAAATCTTCATAGATTTAAATATTATAATTTCTTTTTCTCCTTTGGGCCTTTTCTTTGGATAAAGTCTTTGCCACCATAAAATATCTTCCTTTTTCTTTTGCAAGTACCACCATGGTAAAACCATTAAACCTTTATTTTCCTTGACATAAATGACAACTAATGTCATCAACTTATGACATTAATCCTTTGACATCAATGACAACAATATACTCAAAATTTCCAACAATCTCCCCCTTTGTCATTGATGGCAACCCTTTCTAAAAATTCATTTTTCCAACCACTGGATTCCAAATCTGCTCCCCTTGAGAAACTGCTCCCCTGATTGAATGCTCTCCCCCTTACTCAAATATCTCCCCCTTTGACATCAATGGCAAAGGGACTCCTTTGGGGCTAAATATAAGACTCTTAGCTCAGCCCCCTCCCCACCTCCTCTCCTTGAGGTGATTAATTTTGGGGTGGGAGTATCTCTACTCCCAACATACAATGCTCTTTTTCTTTGTCAACCTTCTTTTTCAACATACCCTTTTGATCCTTTTGAGTGTCCCTGTTCTTGCTTGTCTCTGGAAGCTCTAGAAACTATGTTCTACACCACTTGGCCTTATGCCCAAGATTATTGCACTTGTAACACTTAATGTTGTAGTTCTTGGAAGGTGCAAATATCTTGAAGTTCCTCCTGGTGAAGCCATACTCATTTCTATCATGAACCCTGTAGTGGATTGCTTTATGACCAAAGTGATTACAAGAGTAGCAATACCCTTGGAAGAAATATCCATATTTGAAAGAGTTGACATTCCTTTTAGTGAGGCCATACTCCTTCTTTCCATGAGTCCTGCAATGCATAGCCTTGTGACCAAACCGATTACATGAAAAACAATGTCCTTTGAAGAAATCTTGTCTTGAACCCTCTGGTCTCTTAGTCCTTTCTTTGCCTTCTCTGTGATGATCCATGTTTCTTGTTTGTGCATTGTTTCCTTTCTTAGTGAAGCTTCTATTCTTCAACTTATCCACATAAGTCTCAATTTCTTCTTCACTCTCTTCCTCTAAAACTTCCTCTTCTTTTGAGCTTGAGCTTGACCCTTCTTCTTGTTTCCCTTGTCCTTCTTCAAAACCAAGTCATGTTTTGATAGATGAAGATCTTTGTGCATTGATAATCTTATCCAAAGTCTTTGAACTTTTCCCAAACCTATGTGTAGCTTGTCCTTAGAATATTTCACTTCCATCCTTAGTGAAACTACCTCATGTTCTAATCTTTCACATTCTAACTCTTTTACCTCTAACTTTTCACTCATGACCTCTTTAATTCTCCTTGCCTTAGCTTTTGAGTTTGTCAGGTCTTGTAGAAGCTTTTCCTTTTCTTCCTCACATTCTTGAACTTGAGTCTTTAGTCTTGAATTCTATTTTCTAACATTTTTCAATTCTCTGAGAGCAACAATAAGTTCTGCTTCTAGATCTACTATGCCTTCCTCTTCATTTTCTGAATCTTTTTCTACTTCTTGGTCTTCAAGAGCATCTTCATACTTTTCAACTTTATCTTCAATAGGAGCATTTTCTTCCTCTTCTATTGCCAAAAATAGAATCTCTTCTTCTTCACTATCTGAGGGTCTTTCATCACTATCACTTGAAGCCTTGCTTGCCTTGTTAACATAGAAACTCTTCTTGTGCCTTTGAAAGAACTTATTTTCATGCTTGCCTTGTCCATACCTATTTTTCTTTTCATACCTGGATTTTCTTACTTCCTTTTTCTTATGATCCTGTTTCTCTTCACTGCTACTACTTCCAGCTTCTATATAATTAGATGCATAGTGACCAAAATTACCACAATTAAAACATTTCATAGTCTTCATACCTTTGTGCTTTCTTGAGTCCTTGTTTCTTCTCCCATAGTTAGCTTCTTCATCACTGCTTGACTCACCACTTGATTTTGATCTCTTATCTTTTGTCTTCTTTGAAGCTTTGAAAGTTACCTCTTTCTTGGAGTTGGGATCCTTTACTATTCTCATCTCATAAGCTGTGAGAATTCCATGTAACTCATCCATAGTCAACTTTTCAATATCTCTCATCTCTTCTATAGCTGAAACCTTTCCATCATACCTCATAGGAAGTGACCTTAATACTTTTTGAGCAACACTGGAGTCTTCAATTTCAAATCCAAGTCCACGCATGGTATTAACAACCTCATCCACACGAAGTAAGTATGTAGCAATATCTTCCTCATCTTCCATCTTCAAATCTTCAAACCTTTTCTTGTGGTTTTGTAGTTTTTCCATCTTGACCTTTTTATCTCCCTCATATGTTTGCTTCAATTTTTCCCATATCTCTTTTGTTGATTTGCAGTGCATAACTTTCACAAATTCTGCTTCACGTAATCCACTTAAGATTCCATTCATAGCCTTGGCATTATTCACATGTAACATCTTACCATATTTATCTATGGGAGGAGTAGTTGTAGGTGTGAACCCATCCTCAATGGATTGCCATGTCTCATATCCTTGTGCCATCAAGTAAGTCTTCATTCTTATGCTCCAGAAAGCATAATTGTTCCCATCAAACAATGGTGCCTTATTTGATGAAGATCCATTCTGAGATGCCATCTATGTTCCTATAATATCTTCCTTCAAGTTGTTAGACTCTTTCGAAGGAACCCACTCTGATACCAATTGAAGAACACAAGCTTATACTGAGAGGGGGGTGAACAGTATAAGATCAACTTTTACTTTTCTTTCCCAAACAATATTATCCAATATTATCAATGGCAATATCAATAGCAGTAATCAAAGCAATGCACAAATCATCACACACATGAGAGACATAAATTTAACGTGGTTCACCCAATGTGGGTTACATCCACGGAGAAAATATTTCTTCTAAATTTTCTCAACAAATCTCTTGGGAATCAATTCCCTATTACAATGTTTATGGACCTCTATCCAAAGGAGACACCAATCCCCTATGCTCTGATTTGTGGATCTCTCTCCATAGGAGAACTCTATCCCCTAGCTCTGGTTCATGGAACTTGATCCAGGAGAACTCTATCTCCTCAACTGGTTCATGGATATCTATCCATAGAAGAACTCTATCTCCCAGCTGGTTCATGGATCTCTCTCCATAGGATAACTCTATCCCCTTTCTCTAGTTCATGGATCTCTATCCACAGGAGAACTCTATCCCCTCTACTTTAGCTGATGAACTTCTAGAAGACTTATATCCCCACTACTCTAGCTTGTGGATCTCTCTCCACAAGAGACCTCTATCCCCACTACACTAGCTTATGGACCTCTATCCACTGGAGACCTCTATCCTCTATGCTCTATCACCTCCAAAGCTTACTCTCAACTCTATCTCAAATCTACACCAAACCCTATCCAAGTCTAGCACAAATATTCTAACTCTCTCAATCCAACTTACCAACTTATCAAATCTACCAAACTCTCTCAATTCTATCTCAAATATACCCCAAGCCTTAACACAAATCTTGATCAAATCAACTCAAACTCTCAAACTTCTCAAATTTTCTCTATTTCAAGTCTTCACAAGACTTGCTCAAATATACCTTCAAGCCTTCTCAAAAACTTGCTCAAATATACCTTCAAGCCTTCTCAAATACTTGCTCAAATATACCTTCAAGCCTTCTCAAATACTTGCTCAAATATACCTTCAATTTCTCAAAAGACTTGCTCAAATCTACCTTAAAGCCTTCTCAAAATACTTACTCAAATCTACCTTCAAGCCTTCTCAAAATCACACTAATAAATTTATTACTCAAACACTTTTGCTATCAATATCTCTCAAACCAATGTTCAAAAGGTTTCACAATGATGCAAAAACTTGTCTTCAAATCTAGCACAAGTAGTTCACAATATCTAGCACAAATGTCTCAATCTCTTTCAATAATGGAAGCACAATATTGTTCTCAAACTCTATCCCAAATGTTTCCAAAATAATTCAATAATGAAGCACAAATCCTAACTCAAATATTTCCAACAATGCTTACCAAACAACCCTTTTATCTCCACCTTATGTTCCAAAACATTCACTTCAACAAAACACTTTAAACAAGGAATGATGTGCCCATACCTCTTAATTTGCTCTTATGGAGATATGTCTTCAAAAACCTGTCTCACAAATAACTGATTTTTCTAGTGCCACTTCAAGGGTTAGATTGCAAGATACTCTCTCAAAACATCCACATGAACTTTCACCTTCAAAAAGATATGCTCAATGAAATCTGAAATTGATATTCAATCACTCTTCTTTTGTTCTAAAAAATAAAGCATTAATACTCAACAAAACCTTTCATATCTTCCTTTCACCATGCAAGGGTTATAATAAAATGTCAAGCAACTTATCACACCTTATTACTCCTAATATTGCAAAATAAAATTCAACCCAACAACACCACAAATTACACACATAAATTCCTTATACACCTTGTACCTCCTACTTAAAATAAAATATTTCAATGCACCTCAATTCTTCAACAAGACCATAACATAATACACCACACATAGCACTAGGCAAAACTCCTTTTTAATTCAAACAACCTTAATTACTCCATGCAATCCCTTTTTAATTCAAAAATAAAAAATAATAAAATAATCACCTTATGACTCCCTAAGCAAGCATACCTTAGCCTTAGCGAATAATTAATCCAACAAAAATTATTGTCCCCTTGTTGTCGTCATCGTGATTCGAACCGGCGTTGCTTGTTGGCCCATGCCCTAGCTTCGGCTAGGCCACCGCGTGGGCTAGCCTCCCACATGAAATAAAATCCACATCCTCTGCTTTATTCCTTATCTTCGATGCAAAAACATTTTTCAAAAAAACTTTAACTCTCTACCTCCATCTGCATCTCGAACTCGAGACCTCCCTGTTGCTACGACTTAGCGCCAAGGGATCTACCATCTGGGCTAGCTGCCCAGATGGGATTTCTTTTTGCTATCACTATTTATCCCGATTTGACCTCAAAAAGCACTTCTCCTTTGTCCTTTCTCCCACGTGACCATGAACGAAGCACACACGATTTACAATGAATTTTGCACATGCATTACATAGAATTTTTGCATTACATTTTCAACTTCACTTTGCAATAAACTTTATGTTATATATATGCATTTGCCCTTATGATCCTTCACGTCGGTGCTTGGAGGAGTATTTAAATTTGCAACATTGGTGCCCAACTAAACCTTTAAAATTATTATAATAATTTAAATCTAAAGTAGATTTAAATATTATAATTTATATTTTAACCTTTGGGCCCTTTTAATTTTTAATTATTATAATTATTTAAATCTTCATAGATTTAAATATTATAATTTCTTTTTCTCCTTTGGGCCTTTTCTTTGGATAAAGTCTTTGCCACCATAAAATATCTTCCTTTTTCTTTTGCAAGCACCACCATGGTAAAACCATTAAACCTTTATTTTCCTTGACATAAATGACAACTAATGTCATCAACTTATGACATTAATCCTTTGACATCAATGACAACAATATACTCAAAATTTCCAACACAAGTCCAATCCTGATGCACGAGACCCTTCCTAGGGATGCATATCACAATTCAAAATTTGCATATCACACTGATCCCATCCCTTGATCTATGAGCTTGCCTCCTCCACGTTGCCTATTAGTGATGGTCTTGATGAGGGTATGTTCATAGACCATGTAGTTGTTCGTGATTGAGACCACAATCGACTCTACATCTAAAGGGAGGTTGGTGGAAGAACCCTTTGATCCATTGATATTTTTTAGAAGTATAGATCCTAGTAGAAGGTCTCCCTTTATATCACTATGTCCTACCTCTCCTCTATCCTCTGCAACTACTCTTGTAGTAGGTGGATCCCCTCACCTGGTTGGCTACTCATTATAATAGCTATCCCCTTAACTTGGGCTCATTGATACTCCTACTCTAATAGGCCCAAATCCCCTCTAAGATAGCTTGCCTCAGTACTTGTTGCATCTTGTTCTACCATGACCTAGACAAATTGTGCAGAAAGAGTGTTTATATCTCCTTACACAGTGGCCACCCTATTTGGTGGTCCATCTATTGCACTCATTAGGTCTCCTTGACCTATGGTTCTACTCGATCCTACCTATGTTATTGTGGAAACACCTTTGGCTATCCTACCTACCTTTGACCTAAATAGAGTTATGGTGATCCTCATGGTTATCACCACCTCTATCCTAACATGTATCCTTACCTGCCTAGAAGACTATGGAATTTTCTCTTATCGCTTTGTTTCTTGTCGGTTAGCCTCTTGGAGAACCAACTAGAATCATCAACCCATTACTTGGTGCCTCTACACTAGCACTAGTGGGGATATCCTTGGGGGCATAATACCCCTATACCATCTCCTATATCTGAGGGCTACCCTAAAATAGTCTACTCTAGGATCGATATAGAGGAAATCATTGAGGTCCTCCTTTGTGAACCTAACCACATCAAGATCCCCTTTGAATTCTTATGGATCTCACCTCACCCTCTTGTACCAATAATCCCCTAGGTTCAATATCTCATGGATAATCCTGAACTATCATTGTACTTGATCAAACCGATAGAGCTCTAGCTTACCCTTCTCCATGGTGACCCATCGGACCCTCCTAACCCAAGCTAGATTCTCTACATCATCATCCCACCTAGGGTGTAGATGCCAAGGCTACCATACGATCTAATGGTCATGTAGCTCATCTATAACCCATTTTCCTAGTGGTATAATACCTATGTATGATCTTTATGTACGCTCAAGGTCTCAAAACCACATATATCCTACTAGCTACTCTAGATTGGGTAGTGATCCTAGTAGTGAATCTAACCTCCTGATGGATATGTGCTCCCAACACAACACTTGGAACAAATTCATGTATACCAATATTGTATGTCATTTGTATATGATGTTGTACAACATCCTATACAAATGAGCCAGCACATACGACCCCCATGCGAACTGCACCTATTGGTCTTACATCTCTATACCTACTTCCACTAGTACCCATGATAAGTATTGCCAACTCATGTGGTACACTAGAAATCCTACCACCACTCCATAGAGCATGATCATCAATGCCCCAGTCTCGTGTCACTAGAACATATCATTGAAATGGAATTTGCTCTTATAGATCTCATATGATAGGTCATTCATCAATATTTGCACTATCATCTAAGGCACATGTGCCTTGTAAATCTTCTTCCCCTTGATGGGGATCCTCAAGATGCACCACATGCTATCTAGTGTGATAGTCATCTCTCTTTTTGGTAACCATAATATGGATGATTCTAGGTACCACCGCTCTACCAGTGTTATCAATAGCACTCTATCAACCTCTACCCGAGGTATTTCTACCAATATTAGAAGCTTCATTGCTCCTAGTGTGCATATCTCTAATGGTGTGAGCTCCTATAATGCCTTCTCAAGGTTACTCGATCACTATTTCTTGATCTTAAGGACATCATGCTACAATAAAAATTAAAAATAAAAACACAAAAATTAATTTCATCACATAATCATACAACATCAACATAAGCATGCTAATACAATTTGCACACTAAGAGCAACCTAATATCTTCTTTCCTTCTACTTTCCTATTTCTTATTTCTTTTCTCTTGCTTTTCTTTCTTCTCTAAATCTGTACCCCATATCCTTTAGGGCATGGATTCACAAATCTCTACCCTATATGATATAGGTCATAGATACGATCACCGCTAGGGCCAACCAGATCTATGGATGACCATCGGATCCATGCTCGGGTCCTATGCAATGAATTTTGCTCAAAAACATAAAATAATTCTTAGAAAATGCTAAAAATAAACTAAAATCTAAATGCTAGCTAGGATTTTGGTTCTTACTTGTGCCCAATCTACTACTGCACTGGCCTCATCCCTTGCAACTACCGCTCAATGTTTGAGAAGCATCATTCTCTCATTTTCTCTAGAGCTCTCTTCTATTTTATCATGTGGTGAAAATTAGGTTTCCAACCCTTTTGCTTTTTATTCCTCCTTTTTCCTTTTCTCTCTCTCTCTCTCTTCTTTATCTCCTTTTTGCATGTTTTCATATTTTGTTGCTCTCTTTTCTTCTAAGTCTACCATTTCGAGTTTCCTTAGGAATTTTACATTCCTTTTGAAACTCGAGGGGGAACCCTAGCCTGAGAGGCATTAATATCCCTAATGCCTTGATTTGCATACAAAATGTTTAAAGTGTTTGAAATGACACCATTTGTGCACCACCCCTTTCTTCTAAATCGACCACCCATTTTTCTTTGAGTTTATCATATTTTTCATCCATAGGTGTCTACATATTTCTTTGAAACATTTATTAAACCATAGATGCATCAAAGAGGGAGCAAAATATAAACACAAAAATTGACCCACTTAAATGAGTCATTTTTTCTTAGGTTCCTATTGTTGCGAAAATAGGAACCAAACATGCATGAGGCATGCTCAATTGTCATTGACCAACATTGAATGACCAACTAGCCTGAGAGAGGTAGGGTTGATAAATCTTTGTAGAAGTCTAGATCCTTCGATTCTAGTTACCTACACTACAAAGAGTGAAAGGAAAAAGGAAATGAGAGAGAAAGAAAAGGGAGGCCATAGCCAAAACTGACAAGGATGGGATATGGCCATATTTAGACACGTGTTCAAAATCACTGATACAAATAGTGGCACACGACTTAACATATCAGCTCATATCATACTCACTTATAATTCAATTTAGTAGGTAATGGTAAATTCTAGAACTAGTGGGAGGGTGCATGAAATCTAGACTATATAATTAGAGCACTCCCACCTGATCGACTTTTGCAAAAATAAAACCTCAAAACCTAGAGATGAATGCAAATTCCAGAACCACTCAGTGAGGCCCACAAAATCTATATAGAAAAATTAAGTGAACCAGCTCAAATAGCCATCATAGAAATAAACATCTAGACTTAAACAAAATAGAAGTGAAGACAAATTGAGAGACCAAACAATGATATATTTTATATTTACAAGGTGAAGAAAAAATACATATGAATTATAATGGCCACATATCCACCCTTTAGAATGGTGAGCATTCCACTATTTAGAGAAGATTTTATAATAAATTCAAAATATAGCATTTATGGTGTTAGGAAGGAAAATATTGCTAGGATGGTAGGATAATCTATTGTTGTTATGCTCCAAGAAGAAATGGTAGTTTATCCAGAGGAAGTTAGGTGCTTCTACATAGATCCATTCCATTGATCATTTTGATAGCTTCTTAATATTCCAATATCCTTTACCCATTTACACATGGATTGATCAAAGATTGGTTGCCTCTGAAGCTATGCATTTCAAATTTCTTCCTCATACCCATCGATTATATATACCAGGTAGCTAAGATTATTAAAATTTACTTTTGTATATCCCTGAAGCTTCCATTCTTATGTGTTATGACCTCAACCTTAGATGGGTTTTGCTCACATTTTCTTGTTTGACATCTTCCCAATTTTTTGCCCTATGGATGGGTAATCGGGCTTGGCACCTTTTATTTCTTCCCTCCATTATTCCATCCACCATGGTGGTGGTTCCAAGATCATTTATCCATTCAAGGTCGGGGCAAGTATTTGGGATCCTCCTTGAATATTTTTTCATCTAGTTATCCACCCAAACCCTATCCTTGGCCCAATTATACACACTTGGGGGTACCAAGACACCTTACCATTCTTTCATCTATTGTAGCTTCTTCATGTAGCAATATTTTGGGACCACTCCTTACTTCATGTGGCCTATTTTTCTTGTTTTGACTTTGAAATATTCCTTAACCATCAATGCCTTGGCTCAACCTCAAAATTTATCCAAAATTCAAATGCCATCATCATGCAAAAAGGAGAGTGAGTGAAAGGATGCAAAATTTTACCCACATTCTTGGTGGCTCACAGGGGCTTTCCCTTTTGCGAGAAAGAAGGACCTAGAAAGTAACTAATTTTGAAACACTAAAAACATACAAAGAAAGGGAGGGAATGAGGGGATAGTAAAGGCACATAAACAAACATAGACAAAGGAGACTACAAGACAAAGGAGGAAGACAACCAAAGGTGAATAGAAAACGAGGTGAAAGGAAGTAGGAGGGGTGAAAATGAGGGGAACAACGAGTGAAAAATAAAATAAAAACTAACAAAAGATAATAAGAGAAGAATAAGGGAGGGAGGGAAACATAGAAAATGGTAGAAGTAAAAATATGACTACCACTAACCTCGTCGGTTATCAGCAGTAAATAACTTAGAAAAGATAAGTGAAGAATACAACAAAATAAAAGAAACAAAAGGGAAGGAAACCCATGGAACACCCCTGCAAATTGCATTCCCATAAACATACCCTACCAAGGACCAGAACCAGAATGCTCTGGGTACTTGTAACACTTTTTCTTAACGCAACCACATAGAAACTTCATTAGCTTATCAACACTTCCATAGGGAATCTTCAGTTGCAACCTCATTTTTTTTTTATGTTTCTCAACACATGTTGCCTTTAACTTTGGAGGTGCTATTTATATATAAGTCATCCCATTAGTCAAGGAGTGGGTAGTGCTATCAATGATGTCATGGATATCCTTTTGGAGATTGTATGAAGTGATGCATGAATTTTGAGCCTTGGTCCATTGGGCATGGGGTCACAAAAAACACAAAGAATAATACTGAGAACAAAGGTAAGTGCTTCAAAATCACTATACATTTTGGAAATTTATTGTGAGTCATCATTTAACTAGATTATGCCATTGGCCATGTGCCTACTGCACTTTTATTTAATTGTTATCTTATGTACACATAATTGCAATGCGAGTGGTATGCCACAACCATTGATTTGTCCTAGAAATCATCTAGTGAATCTACAATGCCTAGACTAGACTATGCTGAACTTGAGGTGCTTCTTGTATTCTGGTCGACATCACCAATATGCTTTCCAATTTTCAAAGAGGTCACAACCTGGTAGATCATCATGCATACCAGTACTTATGCAATTGATTATCGATGTGGTAATAAATTTTGCTATGTGGGAGCCTTCTTCAGGTACTAGTTCATGTGGAAATAGGATCCAATGTCATCACTCCTTGAGATCCACCTGTTGTGAATCCTATCTTCACACGCCTCCATCATCCTCATGCACTTATTCCTGCATACCTCATTGATTGAGTCTATTGTGGATGGGACCTCCTCAAGACCTGTACGTTGATCATCCTAGTCATCATGAATATGACTTGGTCGCTACTCATTGTGTTCCTAGATACAAAAAGGATGCAAAAACACTCCCTCTTTGTGAGTAGAATCCCCACTTTGGTTCAGGTCCTCAATTTTTTAGGAGTAGGTGCAAGAAATAAGATCATCTGTTGCAGGACTATTCATTGCATCTCTCCTACATGGTCTCAAGAAGAGATCTTACCCTTGTGTTGTGGACAACTATAGACATCATTACTACATAGATTGATATGGCATCCACGGTGGATATCATATAGTTTGGAAGGAAGTAGCATCAATTGAGAAAGGATATGGGAGGACGAATTCCTATGAAGATGTTCTTCCTGCTTGAAGAGGGAGTCACTCTACCTGTATGACCTCTTAAAATATTTGAGAGAATTTAATTTCTATAGATTGATACAAGAGAAGGCTAATATTCGAGCTAAGAGCTTGAACATAGTACAAATGAGCCTAGGTAGGGGATGACTGGTACTCAAGGGGAATTCTATCCCAACTTCTTTTGAATTGTATGTTATTTTTAATGATGAATTCAAAAGGGGCACTCTTGATAAATAAAAAATACATTAATAGTTGGAAGGGATCCATCAAGCCATCAAATGTGTCAATAGGAGCTCCCACCAAGTCCATCCATGAGTATATGGTTTTCTTCCCTAGATTACGGCACCACCATAGCATCCTCCCTTATAGAGATAATACCAGGAGCCTGATCATGACATATTCATGTGATATACCATGGAGAGGCACTAGTGCAACAACATCTTCAATATGTTCTCAAGTTATTCATAAAGTATTGTTGTATCTTATCAAGTTCTTCATGGCACTTTCAAAAATCTCATGCTAGCATTGAAGGTTGAGCAGACCAGGATCATTCTATTGTGGGTAGCATTGCTAGGTCATTGAGGTACTAACATTTATAAGTCTTGGTTCATGCATCAAAGTTGGAGTCAGAGTCACTAGATGAACATACTTTCTCTACTAGTGAGGTCAAGGTTGTTCATAAAATATTGAGTCCTCTAGAAAATAAAAATATTTTAGCATATGGAGGAAATTGATCTTAAAATATGGATCTACTGCACAGTTAGAGTCGCTAGGTGATTAAAATGGATATGGACAAACCAGAGTATCACCAAACTCTGATTTCCTCAAACATGAAAACTCAATGAGTTCCCCAATAGAGTCACCAAAAATTATTGGTGCAAAAATAGGTATCGGATGAGCGGCGGGTACGTCTGGTGGTCCTCAACCAAAATTGAATGAATGCTTGGTATGGGAAAGTCAGGGGCGATCAATCTCTAGAGAAGGTCGGCTTCTTCGGTTATAGCTACCTACACCATAGAGAGTGAAAGGGGAAAAGGAAACAAGAGAGAAAATAAAGGGAGTTCGTATTCAAAACTAACAAGGATGGGATATGGCTGCATAAATACACATGCATTCAATTTCATTGATGCAAACTATGACACACCACCTAATAGATCATCTCATCTCAACCTCACTTATTATTTGGTACAGTGGGCAAGGGTGTATTCCAGAACCAGCAGGAGGGTGCATAAAATCCAGATAGTAAAATTAGAGTGCTCCCACTTGAATCACTTTAGCATAAATAAAACTCCAACAACCAAAGATGGATGTGAATTCTAGAACCACTCAACAAGACCCACAAAATCTAGATAGCAAAATTAAGTGAACCAACTCAAATGGTTGTCATAGAAATAAACATCCAGAGTTAAACAAAATAGAAGTGAAGAAAAATTAAGAGACCAAACAATTATATGCTTTATATTTACAAGGCAAAGAAGAATTACATATAAATTGTAATGGCCACAGAGTTATCCTTTGGAATGGCAAGCATTCCACTATTTATATAATATTTTAAAATAGATTCAAAATGCAACATTAATGGCATTAGGTGGGAAAATATTACTAGGATGGTAGGATAATCTACTGATATTCTGCTCTAGGAAGGAATGGAAATTTATCCAAAAGAAGTTAGGTGATTCTACATAGATCCGTTCCCTTGATCATTCTGATAGCTTCTTAATATTCAGATCTAATTTTCCCCTTTACCCACAAAAATATAAGATATTTGTTGCCTCTAAATCTGTGTATTTCAAATTTCTTCCTCGTGCTCATAGACTATCTGTACCAGGTAGCTGAGATCATTAATGTTTACTTATGTAGATCCTTGAATATTTCATTTTGATGTGTGATGACCTCAGCCTTGGATAGATTTTTGGGCATATTTTCCTATTTTACATCTTCCCAATTTTCTACCCTATGGATAGGTAATTAGGCTTGGCACATTTTGCTACTGCCCTCCCATCCTTCCATCCACAATGGTAGCGATTTAGGGCTCATTTTTTTGTCCAAGGTTAGGGTGGGGATTTGGGATCCTCCTTGAATTATTTTTTCATATTTTTATCCTCCTGACCTTATCCTTAGAAAAATTATATGCACTTGGGGGGACCAAGACGCCTTACCATTATTTCATCTATTGTAGCTTCTTCATGGGATAGCCTTTTAGGACCGCTCCTTACTTCATGGTGGCCTATTCTTCCATCCTCCTATTTGGACTTTGAAATCCACCTTAACCATCAATTCCTTGGCTCAACCTCAAAATTTAGCTAGTCTTCATCATGCAAAAATGAGAGTGAGTGAAAGGATGCAAAATTTCATCGACACTCTTTATGGCTCATAGGGGATTTCCATTTTATAGGAAAGAAGGACCCATAAAGTAACTAATTTTGAAACACTGAAAACATATAAACAAAGATAAGGAATAAGGAGGGGATAGTGAAGGCACATAAACAAAAGTAGCCAAAGGAGACAACAAGACAAAGGAGGAAGACAGTCAAAGGTGAATTGAAAATGAGGTGAAAATAAGGGGAACACCGAGTGAAAAAATAAGAAAAACTAGGAAAGGATAACAAGAGGGGAAGAAGGGAGGGAGGGAAACACAAAAAATGGTAGAAGTAAAAATATGACTACCACTAACCTCATTGGTTAGCAGTAGCAAAGAACTAAGGAAAGAGAAGGAAGGGAAGAATACAACAAAATAAAAGAAACAAAAGGGAAGGTGATCCATGGGACACCCTTATAGATCGCATTCCCATCAACATACCCCACCAAGGACCAAAACTAGAATGCTCAAGGTACTTGCAACACTTTTTCTTGATGCAACCATGCAAAATTTCATTAGCTTATCACTTCCAAAGGGAATATTCAATTGTAGCCTCATTTTTGTTTTATGTTTCTTGATACATGATGCCTTTACCTTTGGAGGTGTTATAAATACATTAGTCATCCCATTAGTCGAGGAGTGGGCATTGCTTTCAATGATGCCACGAATATCCTTTTGGATATTGTGTGAAGTGATGCATAAATTTTGAACCTTGGTCCATTGGGCATGGGGTCACAACAAATACAAAGAAGAATACCAAGAATAAAGGGAAGTGCTTAAAAATCACTATACTTTTTGGAAATCCACTGTGAGTCACCATTGAACTAGATGATGTCACTAGCCATGTGCCTACTACAATTTTATTTAATTTTAAGCTTATGTGCACAAAATTATGGTGTGAGTGGCCTACCACAACCATTGATTCATTCTAGAAATCATCTAGTAAATATGCAATATCTAGACTAGACTATGTTGAACTTGAGGCACTTCTTATAGTTCGGTCGACATCACAAAAATGCTTTCCAAGCTGTAAAGAGGTCACAACTTGGTAGATCATCAATGCAAACCAATACTTATACAATCAATGATTAATGTAACAATAAATTTTGCCATGCATAAGCCTTATTTAGATACTGGTTCATGTGGCAATAAGCTCTAATGTTGCCACTCCTTGGGATCCACCTGCTATGAAATCCCATCTTCACACGCCTCCATCATACTCATGAGCTTCTTCCCATATACCTCATTGATTGAGCCTGCTATGGATGGGACCTCCTCAAGATTTGTATGTTGATCATCTAAGTCATCATGAAGATGACTTAGCCCCTACTCATTGTATTCCTGGATACAAAAAGGGTGTAAAATGACTCCCTCTTTGTAAGTAAAATCTCCACTTTGGTCCAGGTCCAATTTTTGGGAGTAGGTGCAAGAAATAATATCATCTATTACAGTATGGGTGCTTGCATCTCTCCTACATGGGCTCAAGAAGAGATCTAACCTTTGTATTCTGGAGAACTGTAACTCTTTTTCCTACACAGCTTGATATGGCATCAACGATGGATATTGTACAGTTTGGAAGGAAGAAACAACAATTGAGAAAGAGGATGGGAGGGTGGAGCCCTCTGAAGATGTCCTTCCTACTTGAAGTAGGAGTCACTCTACCCGTACAACCTCTTGAAATATTTGAGGGAATTTGTTTTCCCCATATTGATACAATATGAGGCTAATATTCAAGCTGAGAGCTTGAACATAGTACACATGAGCTTGGGCAAGGGATGGTTGGTAATCAAGGAGAATTATCTTCCAACTCATTTTGAATCATATGTTGAAATATGTGATGGATACAAAAGGGTCCTCTTGATTAATGAGAAATACATCGAGTTGGAAGGGATACATCACACCATAAAATATGTCAATATGAGCTCCCACCAAGTCTTTCCATGAGTAGATGGTTTTCTTCCTCAGAGTACGGTACACCATAGTGCCCTCCTTTCTAGATACAAGACCAGGAGATTGATCATGATATCTTCTTATGATATACCACAGAGAGGTGCTAGTGCAACAACATATTCAAGATGTTCTCGAGCGATTCCTAAAGTACCATCATATCTTGTCAGGTGCTTTAGGGCACTTTCAAGAATCTCATGCCAACATTGAAGGTTGAGTGGACCAAGATCATTCCATTGTGGGTAGAACTGCTAGTTAATTGAGTCATTGACCTTTAGAATTACCATTTCATGCATCAAATTTGGAGTGGGATTCACCAGATTAACATACTTTCTTTACTAGTGAGGTCAAGTCTACTCATCAAACCTTGAGTTCTCCAAGAAATGAAAATATTTTAGCATATGAAGGCAAATGATCTTAAAATCTAGATCTGTCGCACAATCAGATTTTCCAGGTGATTGAACTGAATATGGGTAAACCAAAGTATCACCAAACTCTTATTTCCTCAAACACAAAAACTTAATGAGTTCCTTAGTGTTGTCACCAAAAACTGTTGGTCCAAAAATAGGTACCAGACAGGTGGGGGCATATCCAGTGGTCCTTGACCAACATCGAATGACCATCTGACCTAGGATAGGTAGGTGCGATCAATCTTTGGAGAAGGCCAGCTCCTTTGGTTCTAGCTACCTACACCACAAAGAGTGAAAGGGGACAAGGGGACAAGAGAGAAAGTAAAGGGAGACTATAGTCATAACTAACAAGGATAGGGTATGATCGCATCAAGACACACTCATTTGACATTTCCAATGCAAACAATGACACACCACATAACATATCAACTCATATCATCCTCATTTATTGTTCAACATAGTGGAAAAGGGTGAATTCTAGAACCAACGAGAGGGTGCATGAAATCCAAACTGTAAAATTAGAGTGCTCCCACCCAATAAACTCTAGCAAAAAATAAAACCCTGACACCTAGAGGTGGATGTGAATTATAGAACCACTCAATGAGACCCATGAAATCTAAATAGCATAATTAAGTGAACCAGCTCAAATGGCCATCACAAAAATAAACATCCAGACTTAAACAAAATAGAAGTGAAGATAAATTGAGAGACCAAACAATGATATGCTTTATATTTACAAGGTGAAGAAGAATTACATATGAATTGTAATGGCCACAGAGCTAATGGTGAGCATTCCACTATTTATATAATATTTTACAATAGATTCAAAATACAACATTGATGATGTCAAATAGGAAAATATTGCTAGATGGTAGGAGAATTTGTTGTTGTTTTTCTCCTGGAAGGAATGATAATTTATCCAGAGGAAGTTAGGTGCTTCTACACAGATCTAGTCCTTTGATCATTCTAAAAAATTCTTAATATTCCATTCTACTTTACCCATTCACCCACAAAAATATCATAGATTGGTTGCCTCTGAAGCTGTATATTTCAAATTTCTTCCTTACACTCATTGGCTATTTGTACTAGGTAGCTGATGTCATTAATGTTTTCTTCTATAGATCCTTTAAGCTCTCATTTTTATGTGTGATGACCTTAGACTTGGATGGGATTTTGGGCATATTTCCCTGTTTGACATCTTCCTAATTTTTTGCCCTATGGATGGGTAATGGGGCTTGGCACATTTTGTTGCTACCTTCCCATTCTTTCATCCACCATGGTAGCATTTTGGGGATCATTTTTTCATCCAAGGTTAGGACGGGGATTTGGGATATACCTGAATTATTTGTTCATTTGTTTATCCGCCTAACCCTATCCTTAGAAAAATTATAGGCATTTGGGAGACCAAGATGCCTTACCATTATTTCATCTATTACATATTATTCATGGGGTATACTTTTGGGATTGCTCCTTACTTCATGGTGGCCTATTCTTCCATCCTCCTATTTTGACTTTGAAATCTACCTTAACCATCAATACCTTGGCTCAACCTCAAAATTTAGCCAATCTTCAAAGGCCATCATCATGCAAAAAGGAGAGTGAGTGAAAGGATGTAAAATTTCACCCACAATTCCTTTAGGATGCTCTCAAACTTGCTAAGAGCAATTTTAGCCCATTTTTCTTGTGCTTTGCTTTGCTTTTCTTAACCTTGACCGAATTTGCACTCAATAAATTACGAGGTACAAATTCGGTAAATTTAGAATTTTTCTTGAAAAACCTAAATTTTAAGCTGGCCCTTTTTGGGGAATCGGCTTAATCAAGGTTGTATTTATTTTTACTACCTCTTAGACCTCCAAACCTTCTAAAAATAAAGGGATTGGATCTCCTATTTCTACCCAGTTACTCCAAGTTCTTTCTACAATCAAGCTATCAATTCATGAGAAATAAGAATTTGTTTGGTCTCTTATGCAATATTTTGGTGCTCTTGGTGCTTTTGTGTTCTATTGTTGGTGTGTTCCTATGATCTGCAAGAGGAGAAAGCCTTGATGAAAACTTATCTTCTTGAAGGAGGAAAGGTCTTCCACCTTTTCTCTTGCTTATTCCATGAGATCACTAGGTTGTTTATTTGCATTCATTAGTTCATTTATTCATCTTAGTTCGTGTTCTATTGCATATTTGGTTTATGTTTTAGGTTTTAAACCCTCTTGTGTGAATCTACACCTCATCTTCTATAGGGTGCAAATTCAAAAAAGATATACTTTCATCCATCGGGTGATCTACATCCACTTCCTCGCTGTAATCGAATCTATGCTCAGTAATTTACATGACACGAATTCGATCTAGGTAGACTTGGGGGTTCATCCCAAAACCTTAGGGTTTTCATTTGTGTGCCTATTGTAAATGGTTTCATCTTATTTATATTATATTCAGGTCTCCATTATTATATTTTACTTGCATTTCATATAACATTAGCTTGGGGGCAATAACTTGTTCCCAAATCCTAGGTTTTAAAGTTGCATTCCTATTCATTTTATTGTGTCCATTTTTTTTGCATTTCATTTACTATTTCATTCTATCATATTTCGTTGTGTTTGTTCCAAAGGTCGAAGCTCATTTTTATTAAAAATAGTCAACTAAAAGGACCTAGGGGCTTGATTGTTGCGCCTCTAAGCTTAGTCTTATAGTGGCTTAAGAAAGCCCCCAAACACCGACCATATTTTTTTAGAGTTTTTGTGAAGCTATTTTGCAGATTTAAAGTTATGGTATATTATGGATGCAAGATAAGGCTTAGATCAAACATTGAATCAGATAAGTTTCCTAACTAATTTTTTTAGTGTGTGCATTTTTTGTTTTTGTTGTTTATGCTCACACCCTAGGTTATAAGTAAAAAGAGAAAAATATTTGATTGCTTTCTAGGATTTTAAAAGGAAAGGATATATAGTTTTGCATCTAGGGTTTAGTATTGTTCATGCATTCTCTTGGTCCCTTGGTCAGAGAAAAGATTTTATTTCTTACAACCTAGGGCTAGATATCATTGAATCAAATAATCATATTAGGATTACTCATTTTCTTCTTGCATATTTTATGTTTTGCATTGTTCATTCATTTTCCATAGTTTAGTTCAAAATGGTCCAACATAGGTGTTTGCTTAAATCACACATTAAATATTTCCACCATATAATTGTAGCAAGCCCTAAAAAAATTCATGGTGAACCATTTTTGTTCCAATTTTAGCGTTATAACACACCTTCGTGATCACCTCAGATCCCAACAGATCCAACCGATAATTATATGCAACAGAGCAGTTTTCTCCCTCTACAATTTTTTTTATTTGTGGAAAACATCCCAAAAGGGATGCCACTTTCGGGTAAGACCCAAGGAGGCAGGGGTATCCATTCCACCAAAAATGCCCAGGACTCGGACCTGGCCTACCACCTTTGACATACTCAAGGAGCAAACAAACACACAAAACCAATTTAAAAATAAGTAAATAAATAAGTAAATAACAACAAAAATAATAAAATAAAATAAAAACATGCTCCTTGAGTGTGTCAAAAACAAAAGCACAACCAAACACACACACAATAAGATAAAAGAAACCACAACACGAACCACATAGAAAAACACAAGAACCACATAACAAAACACAAACAAGACAAAAACAACAGAACACTACAAAGACATAACCCAAAAAAAACATGAAAAATAAACACAACCAAAACCTAAAAATTAAAAAATAAAAATAAAAATAAAAATAAAAAACAACCAACAACAGACAATAAACAAAAACAAAAAACATAGAAAACACTCACACATAAAAACACGAATTAACACAAACAAAGAGAAACCCAAGAACAAGAACAAAAAAAACACAAGAACAATAACAAAAAACATAAAAAAAAACACAAAACAACAAAAACACAAGAACAACAAAAAACAACACAAAGAACACAAAAACAAAACAAAACAAAAGAACCCACCCACCTTAAAAAACTAAACAAAAAAAAAAAGAAAAAAGAAAAAAGAAAAAAATGAACATAACAATGACCTATCTAGACCAGAAGACTATTAAGGCAAGAATCAACAGAGGAAACAAAAGAAAGAATAGAATGAGCTAGGGAACTAAAAAAAATTGAATGAACCAAAGAGAAGCAAAAAAACAAGAAGAAACTAGGTACCTTCATAATTGGAGCCATCCAAAGAAATGATAGAAAGAAGAGCTTCCCTAATTTGAGAAGCCCACCATCTAGGAGGGTGGCCATAACAAGTAAGATCACCTTTGTCCAAAGCCCAATTAGCTAAAGCATCAACACTCTTGTTTTGATCTCTGACCACATGATTGTAATCAACTTTCAAAAATCCCATCTGGATTAATTGAATCTTCTCAATAATTATTTTTATTCTCCAATCCACCTTATGATTCTTAGAAGGAGTCTTCAAGAGATTAATCATAAGTTGAGAGTCAGACTCAACTAACACCTTTTCCCATCCAACCTTAGTAGCCTCCTGAAGGCCTCTCGAGGATACCATACCCCTCAACAAGGTTATTGGAAAGAATACCCAAATTCTCAACAAAAGTAAAAACCAGGGAGCCATCTGAAAGTCTACCAATTCCTCCCACACTGGCTTTTCCAAGGTTCCCTCTAGAGGCTCCATCAATATTGACTTTTCCAAAATCCTTAGGAGGAGGTTGCCAATTTCTTGTCCTATCCATCTTACTAATACTCACATTCCCTTTAAGTTGGTTGCCCTTAGAAGATTTAATCTTCAATATTTGCATCACTTGATCCCATCTTTGGTGGGAGTTTTGGGGGTGATTAAGGAGTTGATGGACTGATTCAACTAAGTTGGCTATGGTCTTTTGCCAAATATAGTGAATATCCTTCCTATCTTGATTAAAAATTTTGTTGTTCCTTTCATTCCAAATATTCCAAAGAAGAATGGTAGAACCCATCCAAACTAACTGCCTAATAAAATGATCAACACCCTCTTGATTAGGCCAATCCCTCCAAAGTTGTTCAAAAGTAAAAAAATTGGACCACTCGTAAGCCAAGTAAAGTGGCCATTCTCCTCCATAGCTCAGAGGCTAAAGTACACTCAATAAAAATATGGTTGAGATTTTCTACATTCTCTTCACACATTTCACATCTAAAAGGGCCATGAAAACCACGCTTCATAAGTTGCTCACCAATAAGCACCCTACGATGCAATAAAAGCCAATTAAAGAACCTCACCTTAGGCCAGAGCTTTTGAGCCCACAATCGAGAAAATATGTCAGAAGAATGGTTGGGATTATTATGGCATAAGGTCAAATAACCTTGAGCAACTGAATACTCACCCTTAGTAGTGTTGTTCCATCCAAAACAATATTTTTCATGGGACCAAGAGAGGGATCTCATATGAAGGATGCCTTGGATATCTTGTCTTTGCCTTTCTAGGATTTGAATAGGCCAGTCCTCAATAGGGATCCAATATCTACCAACCTTTGAATTACCAGTATGGTACCGATAGTAATTAGCCACCTTTATCCAATTAGCTCGGTGAAGCTCCTCCATCCAAGGCCTCCAATCGGGAAACTGAGTTATCAAAGGCTTGTGACCATCCCAAGAATCTGTCCAAAAATTTTCTTGTTGACCATTATGAATGATCCAAAATAATTTTTTCTTTATCAAATCCTCACCAATCTTAAGAACTGCTAAAATGGGAGAACCTTTGGTAGGAAGTTGATAGCGAACAAGGTCTTCAGGACTTTTGTTCTCAACATATTTAGCACGGAGATTATTGGCCCAAAGAGCATTGGGGTTATGCAACATCCTCCAATATAATTTAGCAGCTAAAGCTTTGTTGTTATTAATAGAAGACCAGAATCCTAACCCCCCTTCATTCTTAGGAAGACATAAAGTATCCCATTTCACCAAGGCCCATTTTATTTTCTCCTTAGTACCACTCCAAAGGAAACGATGACTGATTTGATCCAATTCTCGAAGAACAACCCTTTGGGATATTCAAAATGGAAGAAACATAAATAGGAATAGCTTGAAGGACTGATTTTACCAAGGTGATTCTACCCCTGAAGAAAGCCACCTGTTGGTCCACTTTCCAATTTTCTTCTTGACTTTGTCCAACAACCAATTCCAATATTTATTTTTTTGACCTTTGAATATTTATGGGAATACCTAAATAAGTGATTGGAAGGGAGGTCTTCTTATATCTTAATTTATCCAAGACCATGGATTCCTCGTCTAGCAGAGTAGTGAAAGAAAATAACTTTAGATTTGTCTTCATTGATCAACTGCCCAGATAGCCTTAGAAAAACAGCTAATGATTTGCTTAATATTAGAAGCTTCCTTAATCGTAGCTTTACCTAAAAGAGTAGAGTCATCCACAAATTGAAGATGAGAGATAGGTCTAGCTCCATGAGCAATGGTAACTCCCTCAAGGGTTTTGTTTTCCCTCTTTTTGGTTATAGTCCTACCCAAGCATTCAACAAGAATGATGAATAAATAAGGGGATAGCGGGTCACCTTGCCTAATACCTCTGGAAGCTGGGAATGACTGAGAAGGCCTGCCATTGATAAGAACTAAGTAGGAAATTGAAGAGATACATCCCATAATCCAATCCATCCAATCCTTAGAGAAACCAAATTGCCTCAAAACTTTGATAAGGAAGTGCCAATCCACTCTGTCATAAGCTTTGGATAAGTCTAACCGAATGAACATGGAAGGAGATTTTTGCATATCCATGGAATGGATGGCTTCCTGAGCAAGAACTATCTCATCTACTATTTGACGTCCTTCCACATAACCCCCTTGCTCTGGGGAAATAATCTTATGCAAAAGAGGCTTCAACCTTTCTCGCCATGATTTTAGTAATGATTTTGATAAGAACATTACATAAAGCAATAGGTCTAAAAATCTGAGATATGATCAACCTCTTGAGCTTTTGGAACAAGAGTAATATAAATTTTATTGATAGCCTTCAAAATTTCTTTGGCTTTCTTGGCTTCTTCCACCACCTCTAATAAATCAACATGAAGGATATCCCGTAACTCTTGGTATAACTCAATGGTAAAACCATCAAGACCTGGGGTTTTCCCTTTTGCATTTTAAAAACTACCTGTTGAAGCTCATTGATAGTAACAGGAGCAGTCAAAATAGAGTTCTCCTCATAAGTGATAAGAGAAGGGATTGCTTGAAGAACATTTTGTTGTGAAGCTGAGTCAAGAGGAGTAGCAACAAAAATATTGGAAAAGTAATCAACAACAATAGAGTTCATGCCATCCCAAGTATAAACAACATCTCCAGAATCTGATTTTAAGGAAGAAATAAAGTTGTGAGATCTTCGAGCTAGAAGATATTTGTGGAAGAAATTTGTGTTTCGATCTCCTTCTTTGAGCCATTGAATTCTAGATTTTTGCTTCCATAAGATTTCTTCTCTTTTTTCCCATTCCTCTAACCGAGTTGTGAGTTTAATTTCATCTGCACTTCTCTTCTCTGTGAGGCCATCTAAATGGATTTTCTTATTCAAATTTTCAAGATGAGCAATAACTTCATGTTTTTTTTATGAACATCCCCAAACTCTTTCCAGTTCCAAGTCTTGATTTTGGATTTAATGTATTGTAGTCTTTTGGCAAAATAGAACATCTTAGTCCCATGCCTAGGTTTACCTTCCTTCCACCATTGTTGCACACGAGGTCTAAAGGAAATGTCTCTAAGCCACATTAATTGAAAATGAAAAGGAGAGAAACTCACATTGGTTTTCCACATTTCCACCATGACTGGCCAATGATCCGAACCAACATTATTAAGAGTCTTCACTTTAGGAATGTGACCATGGATTAAGAAATTTTCAGAGAGCAAAAACCTATCCAATCTCTCCATTATACAAGCTAAGCCTTGCCTTCTGTTAGACCAAGTCATAAGGCCATTATCTCAGTTGGATATCCACAAGATGGAGGTTTGCAATATATTCGCTCATGAGGTCAGTGCTTTTGTCCAAATTTCTATTTCCCCCATTTTCTCATCCAGAGAGAGGATGGTATTGAAATCTCCTCCGATCAAGATCCAAGCTTCAGGAAAATGAGAGATAATATGAGTAATATCCTTCCACCATCTTCTTTTTTCCTCCAAAGAAGTCGGAGCATAAATAGTAATGCAGAGCATAATTTGGTTGGAATGTCTACTTTGAATAGCTATAGCCAACAAACCCCAACCGCCAACCATATGGTGAATAACTACCTCTTTTGGGTCCCAAAGACAAGCAATGCCACCATAAGTCCCCTGGGAACCGAGGGAAACCACTTTTCCAATGGCCAAATTTTACTGGCAATTGAGTCCATATCCTCCATTGACATCTTTGTTTCTTGAAGGAAAACAAGATGTGGATGATTTATCTGAATCATTCTTCTAATTTCATTTTGTTTTGAAAGACTCCCTTTGAGTCCTCTAATATTCCAAGTGATGATCTTCATTAATACCAGGGCTAAAAAAGTTGGGAAGGGCATTAATCTTACCTTCCTCTACAAGCTTTTCACCTTCTTTTACCATATGATATTGATTGGTCTTGCGACCTACTTTTTGATTAGAATCCATCTTCAATTTTTTTTCCTATTTCTTGACTTATTCCAATTGAATCTGAGATGGCTTCTAACCTTGAAGAATGCTCGTACACAACCAAAATTTTACTAGATGGTTCAACGGAGTCTATATTGGGACTTGCATTATTTGAAGTTTTGACATTTGAAAGATTGTTTTTCTTGTGTAAATTTTCTCCCTTTTTTTTGTTGAAAACCTTTGATTTGTTGGTTTGTCTCTGAGTTCTTCCCTTCATATTTAAATTGTGTTTCTAAGATTTCTATTTCCATTATTTCCTCTTCCTCACTTGGGACATCATTTGTGGAAAGGATTTCAAACATATTAGCAGATGACTTTGATTGATCCTTCATAACTGGTTTTTTCCGAGTGTTCTTCTTCTTAGGTATTTGGAAACCTGCTGAGTTTATATCTTCTTTCTTTTGATCAGGAATTTTATTTGGGCAAGCACTAGGCCAAATGACCATATTCATGGCAAATTCTACAACGAAAAGGAATGTTCTCATAGTCCACTACTTGCTCCCAAGTGTCTTCCCCAAATTGTAATGTGATATTTTTAGGTAGGGGTTTGTCAAAATCCATTAAAACACAAATTCGAGCATAAATAATATGTTCAAAATTTTGAGTACAATCAGCAGTCATCATAAAAGTTCCTAAAGAGTTTCCAATTGAAGAAAAAATAGTAGGATTCCAAAATTCAATAGGGAGGCCAAAGAGTCTAACCCACACGGGAGCTATAGAAGGCATCTCTTCTTCGACTTTAAATTTAGTATGCCAGGGCTTCATGAAAAGCCCCGCCCTTCCAAAAAACCAAGGACCCCCTTGAAAATTTTTCTCTCTATCTTCATTATTAGCAAATAAAACAAGAAAATAACCATTTGGATAAATAGAGATTTGTAACTCACCTTTAGTTTTCCAGCTTTTTGTAGCCCAAACTTTGAAAGCAGATAGACTCGGATGAAAACCCACGAACCGACAAATTAGTCCTCTTTTTTCCAAATCTTCAATGCCGAACTGAATGTTACCCATATCAAGCTTAACAATAGGAGTTCCATCAGCTGCTTTAAGACATCCTGACTCCATTTTCCTGGGATCAATCTTAGGCATTCTTAGAGGTTTATGGGAAGCCCTAAGATTGATATTAGCATTGGGCCGAGGCTGTCCACCATGAAGGGCATCCCTAAAATTCATTTTTGGGGCTGAGTCTTCGAAATTCTTACCCTTGACAAGGGTTTTCATAGTAGAATTATTTTGTGGGTGCACCTTAGCACCATATTCACTTGAGATATGAGCCATTTTTTGATCAACTACTTGAAACTTGTTTCGTGATCTCTTTAATCCTTGCCCTAGACGCCGTGGAAAGGTATGGTTTTCACTTTTCTTTTGTGCAACAAATTGGAAGTCGTTGTCACTCAAGTTCATAGTATGATCTGTTGAAAGATAAATTTCTAACCCATCTTGGATCCCCTGCAACATTTCCTGCTAAAATATTGAGCATAAACCACAAAAATATTGGCCGCTAGGGCCCGAAGGCCCTAAAAACCAACCTCTGGAGCTGCTTGCACTCAACCCGGATGAAACCCTCGCATAGCCGCTTGCCAAATATCTCGTTCACACATAGGGATGTGCTAGGATCTGTGTTGCTCCAAATGATATGAAAATTGGTGGAGACGTTCTAGGGTTTTTCAGGCATCTACCCTCAAAATTTTAGCTCAATCCGAGTCCGGATGAGTGAGATATGGCCAAAACAAGTTCGATAGTTTGGGCAGTCCTGCAAAAAATGTCCCTCCTCTAAAGCGATCCTCCCTCTACAAGTTGCATCAACATACTTTACATCACAAAAAAAATTAAATTATTTTCTACTTAATTTTGGTTTGGAAAGGTTTACTCCCTTTTACAACATGATAAAATTACTTAAAAACTTAAAACAATATATAAAATGTAAGCTTTAGATCAAAATTGAGCCTAAAAAAAATTATCATTACTAAATTCAACTGCAACACAACCATATGTTAACCATCATAAGTTTCTATATTTGAATATCACATGATGTGAGACTTTCCAATGCCTTTGTTGTTCATGCAGTCCTTATTTTGCCCCTTCCATTACTAATTTAATCTCTCACCTTTTCCTCCAAATTGACAAAATCTCATGGAAGAGGATTCGATGGGATCCACCTATTATCCTCTTATATTGTTCCCCAATTTTTTAGCCAATCAACTACTTTATTTTCTTCTCTATATGTATGAACTATTTTGACATCTTCAAATTTTCTAAGCATCTGATCAACCTCCTAAATAATTTCACTTACCTATCAACTTAACTTATTTCTTCCTTTAAGACTATTGATTATATTCAATGAATCCCCTTCCACTACCAACTTATTGATTTTCATATATTTTGCCAAATTATTTCCTTCATGTATTTCTCTAGCTTTTGTTACATGATTGGTTAGTTCCCCATATAATCCAACATATGTGAGAAAATATGCTCATTAGATTCATAATCAGAATAAATTACAATGATTTTATAACACTTCAATCAGTTTGAAATATCTACTATTATGGAGATCTTACTTGCTCCTACTATGTTTAGAAACACTCTAAACAATTCCCTATATGCTCTCACAACAAAACTAATTTCCTCTCAAATATTAAAGTTGGTGCAACTATATTTAAATGAATTTTAAATATTTAGAACCTATATACTTTAGGGAAGATACTCTAAAGTATGCTCTAGAGTCCAACATTCTCCCCCTTAAAGTTGAGAGGACTGACTAGACAGTCTCTCAAATTTATATACTGAGCTTTCACAACTCCTTTGGTAAAGATGTCCACTATGTTGTCCAAAGTGTTGCAATGTTATAGCTCAATCACCTATTTCTCCACCATGTCTCGAATGAAGTGATACTTCATGTCAAAGTGCTTTGACTTGATGTGGTGGATAGGATTATGTGTCAATTGGATGGCACTCATATTGTCACAATACAATCTTGTAGGACCACTTTGTTTCTCTTCGATTTATTCAAGAACTTTTCTCAACCATAAAGCTTGGGTACTAGCATTTGTGATGGCTATGTACTCAGCTTCTGTAGATGATAATCCTACAATTTTTTGCTTTTTGGAACTCCTAGTAATTAGTCCTGACCCAAGACTAAAACAATTCCTTGAAGTAGATTTTCTATCATCTATATTGCTGCCCCAATAACTATCACTAAAGCCAACTAATTTTACAGAATTACATTTGTGGTAATGGATCCCAAAATCCAATGTACCCTTTACATATCTCAAAATTATTTTAGTTTCTTGTAGATGAAGTTTAGATGGATCAGCCATATACCTTGAAACAAGAGAAACAACATATTGAATATTAGGCCTTGTGTTGATGAGGAACATTAGACTCCCAACCATGCTCCTATAAGTGGTCATGTCAACTTTTGGTGCTCCATCATCTTTGCTCAATTGGATCCCATGACCCGTTGGAGTTGCAACAGACTTGCATTGCTCCATAGAAAATTTCTTGATCATATCTTGAGCATATTTGTGTTGACATATGAAGATCCCTTTATCTATTTGATGTACCTCCATGCCTAGGAAGTAATGCATTAAACCTAGATATTTCATTTCAAATTCTTTCATCATGGAGTGTTTGAACTCCTCATTCATCTTAGCACTACTACCCATGAATATTATATCATCCACATATAATCATACAATGAGAATGTATTTACCTTATTTCATGTAGTAGAGGGTAGGTTCACTTTTGCTCCTAGTGAATCCATACCTTTGAAAGTAGCCATCAATGCATGAGTACCATGCTCTTGGTGCTTGCTTGAGTCCATACAATGATTTATTTAGTTTGTAGACAAGGTGCTCCTTAGCTTGTTCTTAAAATCATTGAATTTATTGCACAAAAACCTCTTCATTCAAGTACCCATTGTGAAAGGCACTCTTTACATCCATGTGCTTAATTTTCCACCCTTTGTGGGCATCCAAAGAAAGTACTGATATGATTTTCTCCTATCTAGCAACAGGAGCAAAGGTCTCCTCATAGTCAATCTCATAATTCTGAGTGAACCCTTTTGCTACAAGTCTTGCCTTGTGTCTTTCAGTGCTTCCATTAGCCCTTAGGAATCTCCACTAGCTCCCAAGTATCATTCTTTTTTATAGAGGTCATTTCCTCTTTCATGGCTTGTTGCCATACATCATGAGCACTTGATTTTTCATAAATAGATGGCTCTAGCTCTTCACTAGTCATTAAATCATAATTGACTACATCTCCCTTAGGATCTTGGGATTCATCATCACTATACATATGCAGAATTTCAAGTCTTTTCAAAACTGCATTCATTTCACTAGCTTGACTTCTAGTGTATCTTTTCTAGAAATTCTTATCCAACATTTGAAAATATGGATGGTGCTAAAGTGTTCTTTTACCTCTTGATGGAGAATCAATATCCACTGGTGAAGAACTTACTGATCTTTGTGGAGAAGGACTTTGAGAAGCATATGTTGTACTTGAAGTAGTACTCATACTTGGGCTTGGAGGACTTCCTTTGCTATTTTTGAGCTGCACTTGTTGCACTTGAGAGGAACTTGCATCATGAGATCCATCATCAACAAAAAGTTTTTGATGACCCCATTCTCCCCCTTAATCAAAAATTACATCCCTAGAGAGTACAATTTTATGTGTTTTGGGATTGTAGAGCCTATATGCTTTGGAAGACTCACAATATCCAACAAAAATACATGCTTGACTTTTGGGGTCAAGTTTATTTCTTTGCTCATCAAGAATGTGGGCATATGCAAGACAACCAAAAACCTTAAAGTGTTTTACATTTGGATTTTTTCCATACCATCCTTCATAAGGAGTAATCCCATCTAAACTAGAAGTAGGACTCCTATTCAAAATGTAAACACTAGTTATAACAACATCAACCCAATACATGGTACTTAGATGCTTTGTTTATAACATTGATCTAGCCATTTCTACTATAGTGTGGTTCTTTCTTTCAGCCACGCCATTTTTTTATGGGGTGTAGGCAGTTGTCAATTGCATTTTTATTCCATAATATTTACAATATTTTAGAAATGCATTTGAAGAATACTCTCCTCCTCTATCAGTCCTGAGACTTTTTACAACAAACTCACTTTGATTCTCTACATTATTTTTGAAATCTATGAAACAATCAAAAGCTTCATCTTTAGTTTTCAAAAAATAAATCCAAACACATCCTAGAGAAATCATCAATGAAAGTGAGAAAGTAAGAGTTGTTACCAATGCTTTTGGTTTGCATTGGACCAAAAATGTCCGAATGCACCAATTGGAGTGGATTGCTAGCTCTCCATGCTTGTCCTCTTGGAAACTTGGATCTTGAGTGCTTTCCCAAAGCACACCCTTCATACACTTCCTTGTGTTCATCAACTTTCGAAAGTCCACTCACCATAGCTTGAGAAGTCAACAATTTCAAGCTTGCAAAATTAATATGACCAAATCTCAAGTGCCAAAGCACACTTGGATTAGAATTAGCTACACTAGCAAGTTGATCACCTCCTTGTTTCCAAATATTAAGAGAAAAAAACTTATTCTTTGTCATACGTACTTGTGTAATAACTCTATTACAATTTTTTTTAACAAAAACAACACATTTTCCTTCATCAAAAACAAGCCTATAGTTCTTCTCATCATTTTTCCAACACTAAGAAAATTATGTTGGAGTTTGGGGGTGTAACAGATGTCATTTACCTTCTTGGTGCCTTCTTTTTTTGGAACCTCCATCGCTCCAATACCTTCAACTTGTAGTGCCTTGTCATATCCCATTTAATCTTTGATTTGTAGGAGGAATCCATTGTAGCAAAGAGCTCCTCTTTGCCATTCATATGATTGGAACAACCAGTATCCAAAATCCAAGTTTCATTAAGATTTTGATCTTATTTTCTGTAGGTGAGGAACAAATTTGAAGAAGCTCCTTCCTATTCTCCATAGTTTTTATATTGACCTCTCACATCTTGAGAATTCTTGGATCGACAATCTCTAGCAAAGTGACCAACCTTGCCATAATTGTAACAAGATTTCTTTGATTTGTCACCTCCTCTTCCTTGATTGCCACCTCTTGATCTACCTTGTCCTCTTACTTTACCTTTCCTTTGGCATATTTTCCCTTTCCTTGTCCTATTCCTTGTGCATTATCACCTTCTTTGGATGAGAATGCTTTCTCATCACCTCCATAGCTTGTAGATGTAGCACCCTACAATATTTCTTCATGAGACATCAAGGAACCAATTAGAGCATCAAAAGATAAAGTAGAAAAATCTTTAGACTCTTCAATAATGATAGCTATATGGTTTAATTTAGGAAGAAGTGTCCTCAACACTTTCTTCACCACTACTTCAATTTTGATGTCATCTCCAAGGGTTTGCATTTTGTTTACAATGGATTTTACTCTAATACAATAATCACCAACATTTTCATCATTTTGCATCTTTAAGTTTTCAAAATATCTCTTCAAGGTTTGAAGCCTCACTTGCTTCACCTGATCACTACCTTGATAACTATCCTTCAAGGCTTTCCATGCTTCTTGGGCTGATAAACAGGAAGTAATCCTTGGAAAGATGCTCTTATCCAAAGCATCTTGAATATTATAGAGGGCAGATGAATTCTTCTTTTGGGCATACTTTTTGTTGGTTTTATATGTTGCACTCAAGGTTTTCCAATCTGCAGGTTTTGCATAACCTTCTTCAACTATATCCCATAGCCATTTTCCAATAAGTAAGGTCCTCATCTTGATGGACCAATACTCGTAATCTAACCCATTAAATTTAGGAATGGGAAGATTGTTATTGGCAGCCATTGATGCTAATCAAAAAAACTTTGGAATAATGTAGATAGCTTCTAATACATTTTTTTTACAATAAATAATAACAGAAGATCTTATTTTAATCAATTGACTCAACCTGTTAAGTCAATCTCTTAGAATTAACCTCTAATTACAAAAATACATGCTTCTTTTTATTTACCAAAGTCTCAAGCACCAAATTTATCATAAATCGGAAAATACTCATTGAAATAAACTAAAATTTTTCCTGTAGAATTCTGATATACGTATCTAAAAATCCACTAAATTTTAGAAGCAAATTCACACAAATGAGAAATATGTGATCAATTTACTTTTGCCCTTTCTAGATCTTAGAGTGTTTTTGAGACAACCTCAATGTTTTTCACATAAATAAATCCATACAGCTCTAATATTTCTAAAAATTAGACTCTATATTATTGAGACAATATTCTGAAAACCCTCTAAATTTTAGAATAAAATTTGCAAAGGTGAAAAATATGTGATCATTTACTTTTTCCCTTTTTATCACAATTTTAGATCTAGGATTTTTGAAGAAAAAATCAATATTCACACAAATCGATCAATACAGATCCAAATGATCTGAAATTTTGTCTGAAGTATTATTTTATCTAAATAATATTTCTTCCAAAATTTTAGAAGCAAATACCCTGTCTTCCACCTTATACAACCATTTTATTAAAAAAGTAAAAATGCTAATAAAATAAGCAAATCAGATCCAAATAATCTAAAATTTTGACTGCACCCTATTTATACAATTATATAACAATCCTAAAAATTTCATAGTAAAATAATTTAATATATGTAATATATTAATGATTTACTCAAGATCTTCCTTGCAACTCTGCTGAGTGCTGGCCACTTGATTTTCTCTAACAAAGTGTGTGCTTCAGATCTCTTCAAACCACTTTCCAACGGTTTTGATCCGTATGAGCAAACCTAATCTCATACAAAAATAGAAAATATGCTCATTATATTCATAATCAGAAGAAATTACAATGCTTTTATAACACTCTAATCAATTTGAAATCTCTACTATTATGGAGATCTTACTTGCTCCTACTATGTTTAGAAACACTCTAAACAATTCCCTATATGATCTCACAATAAAACTGATTTCCTCTCAAATAGTAAAGTTGGTGCAACTATATTTAAAATTATTTTAAATATTTAGAACCTATGTACTTTAGGGAAGATACTCTAAAGTATGCTCTAAAGTCCAATATTCTCCCCTTTAAAGTTGAGAGGACTGACTAGAAAGTCTCTCAGATTTATATACTAAGCTTTCGTAAATACTTTGGTGAAGATGTCCGCTATGTTGTCCAAAGTACTACAATTTTGTAACTCAATCACCTATTTCTCCACCATGTCTCAAATGAAGTGATACTTCATGTCAAATTTCTTTGACCTGCTATGGTGGATAGGATCATGTGCCAATTGGATGGCACTCATATTGTCACAATACAATATTGTAGGTCCACTTTGTTTCTCTTTGATTTCTTCAAGAACTTTTCTCAACCATAAATATTGGGCACTAGAATTTGTGATGGCTATGTACTCAACTTCAGTAGATGATAATGCTACCGAAGCTTAGTTTCTCCCATTATAACTCCCTCTATGTTATTAATGACACCCCTTCTTGATTTTCATAGGTTACCCTTTGATGCACTATCAAAATTCAATTTTATCCATGTCTCCTTTGGTTTTTTCCATCTTACATATTTTTTGCTTATCTCTTGCAATGAATTTATTTTCTATCCTATACCTATCCACCATTTCCTTGTTATTTTTTCTTCTTTATTCTCTCTACTACTTCCTATTTTCATGATAGAGACAATTTTTCTAATGCTACCATTAATACCATGCAAAGTTTTGTATACTAATCTTCTTTCATTCCAAAAAACTCTCTTATTCCTTTCTAGTTGTATTTCCCAAGCAAAGTGGAATGGTATTAAATCCCATATGGTATTTAGTTTCTTACCTTTGAATGGTCTCTCCCATTGTTGGATCCAATCCAACATGTTGTCTAACATCATCTAGCAAATGCCTAATTCTTGCATTATCCTTGAGAAAACTTCCATTGAGTACTTGCATTGCAAGAAGATGTGATTTACCGATTCTTCCTTCTTCTCACATACTGGACATTTGTTAATTATTTGGAATCCTCTCTTTCTAAGGTTATCCATTGTTAATATTTTATTTTGGACTTCCAACCACAAAAATATTATCATTTTTGGTATTGTCCCTTTAATCCATATTTTTTCCATGAGAATCCATCTTCTAATTCTGCCATGCATATTTCATAGGATGATCTGACACTGAATTCACCCTCTTCACTATTCACCCATATTATAGTATCTTCCTTCATAATATCACAAAATAGGATCTTAGTTTGAGATTAAGCATCTTGTACACTTATTCATTTTGAGAATACCCTCTAACTTCTTCTATTATATGCTTCCTTCTTCCATCTCTACCTATAAATGTATCTTACTTTCATACTTCATTTCTACTTTATATCTAATTATTATCATTTTGTTATCCTTGACTAATAGGATATTCTCTAGCCATCTATCCTCCCAAATGTGCACTTCACCTCCTCTTCTAATTTTCCATTTTGTTCCTCTCGAGGACCTCCTTACCCCTTACTATACGGTTTTAGATTACTAATCTCTACAAGTATATTCAATCATTAGGATTATATCTCTTTCATTGGTGTCCATATATTTGTTCTTTACAATATTCACCCACAATGCCTCACTCTCCTGCATTATTCTCCATCATAGTTTTTTTGCTAGTATTTTTTTCATAATATTTATACTTCTTAATCCTAGCCCTCCTTGTGGTCTTGGACTATATACCCTTTCCCATGATACTAATGGATTTTTATGTTTCTCTTATGTTCTTGAACAGAGGAATATCTTTTGATTTCTTTCTATTATATTTGTTATTTTACTTAGAATGTTAAAAACTGATAGCAAATACGTTGGAATATATTGTAGTGTGCTCTTTAGCAATTGCAATTTTCCCGCTTGGCTTAGGAAAGAACCTTTCCAACCTATCAATTGTTTTTAAATTTTATCCACTAAATGATTCCACATACTACAATATCTTGTTCCTAAGAATAGTAGCATCCCCAAATAGATGGTTGAAAGAGATTCTATGTTGCATTCTAATATTTTAGATATTTTCCTCCATTTATTCTCTGGTGTATTTATAAAATATATACTATTTTTCTCTAGGTTTATCTTTTGATATGATGCATGCTAATATAATTCTAATATTCTTTGTATTCCTTTCACTTCCTTCATAGTTTCTACCTCAGTATAATTATGTCATCCATAAATTGTTGATGGGTAATTCCTACTATTGATTGTAGTACTTCATGGATTGTAATTATTCCATCTAAAATTTATTTTTCTTGGACATATTCTCCTTGTTGTTATGATATTATACTTGGAAGGAAATTTTCCAACCTTAATACTATCACCTTTGTGATAATTTTATAGATGGAATTATACAAGTTGATTAGTCTATAATCTTTAAAATGGTTTATTATTTGTTTTTAGGGATTCAAAATATAAAGGTATTGTTGTATTCCTTAAGAATGGTACTTAAACTCAAATATTTTTGCACTACAACTACCACATCCTCTTTTACTATCCTCTAGAAGACTTGATAAAATATAATCTAAAATCTATTTGTTCCTGGATCCTTTTATCTTCCTAATAAGAATATTGCTTTATCTACTTCTTCTCCCTTTACTTCTTTTATAAGGCCCTTATTATCCTCATTTATAAGCATTCTTGGGATATGACCCAAATACTCTCTCAATGACTTGTATATTTTCTTCCCTCTCCTGTAATTGATTACAGTGTTATGAAGTATCTTATAACCTCTTTTTAGTGAGTTGACCATCTTCCATTTGTATCTCCCTAATATTTGCTAAGTTTCTATGCTTTATTATGGGTACATGAAAAAATATTATGTTCCTATACCTTTTATTTAGCTAGTTATTTCTACAAATTTTCTTCCAATAAACCTCTTATTTTGCTAGTATATTGTGAAATTTGATTGCAACTCTTTCTCCCATTGATATAGTATTGCATTGCATCCATTACCCTTTGACAAATTTCTTCTTCTAACTATGATATTTCTTGTTTAAGGACTTATTTTTATCTAAATATGTTCCCAAAGACCTGTTTGTTTCATACTTTAATTTATTTTTTGATATTTTTCAATTTAGCTACTACCACATACATCTTTGATCCCTACATTGGATAATTCCACCATTCCTTTATTACTTCAAATATTTTCGAGTGTTGTAACTACATGAATTCAAACTTAAAAGGCATACTACTACTCTTGGCTTCCCAATTTATTCAGAGAACCAATGGATTGTAGTCTAATCCTTATCTTGGTAATGTAGTCAAAAAATGTTCTAATCTATCGCCATGCCATTTTAGTGATAGGAACACCCTATCTAACTTTAATTAAATAATATTATCTCTTCATCTTCTATTATTCAATGTAAATTTTGCTCCATCCACCTCCATATCTATTACAAAAATTTTAATAAAAAAATCAAATAAATAATTCAATTATAAGGTATAAATATTACCTAAAAATATATAATTACCTTAATTAAAAACCTCAAATATTTACTCTTAAAAACAAAATTATTTGCACCTCTAAGTATTAGTTATTTAATTGTTAAAATATTAATATTTTAAAAATAAAACTCATGATAAGCCAAAGTAAATAATGCTCATCTATTTCACCCTTTATGACAATCTAAATATTGTTCATCTAAATAACGCCTCTACGACCCACAGTAATCAAGAATGGGACTAAGGGCGAAAGTGGAATACACGTTCTCAGTTTAAGTAGCAATAATACACAATTACTCTCTTCAAAAGAACATTTTTCAAAATACACAATTACCCATTTTCCAAATTTTTTTTAATTAATTAAACGTTAGGGCTTACATGTCCAATTTATGAACCATTTATAATTCTTTGCGAAAGATTTAACCTTTGTTTGGGTTTGACCCTGGAATAATATAGCTATGACCTCGAAAGTATGGAAGTACGTCATACCAATACGTATGAGTTGATTAATGAAAGGACGTATATGTGCCTCAATTTATGAGTTCTATCCTAAGAAATAAATCAACGCGTCAAAGAACAACTTCTAGAATTGACTAGAATAATGAAATGTCGCCTGAACTTTTCGTTTTTTTCCTTAAATTAGAAGGAAGAACTTTAACCTCTTCTTAAAGCAACTTTTGAATTCGTCAGTCTTATGTAGCTCACGAATCATTAAAAATAAATCGCACTTACTTAAGGTCTGGAAAAGGACGACCCTAAGTAAGGGTGATGGGTCCTACTAGGCTTCTATTAGTTTACATAATGAGTGTCATAAAATAGGTTGATAAGGATAAAAAGTTAGTATTTATTGAACGATAGAAATTTAACGGGTTAAATCTTTGTAGATCTTTGTAAGGTGGTTATAAAATTACGGTAATGTAAAAATATGCAATATGATTTTTTTAAAATTTATATCATCAATTAAACACTATGATTAAAAATATATTTAAAATTATAAATTCAACAAGTTAAATAAATAAACAAAATATTTGTAAAAAGCAAAAACGCAAACAGTTCACGCAACCCTCAAGACACCTAATCATTAGCTAAATTCTATTGGAATACTTCAACTTCATGATATAAGACTTATTTCACGTACTGATCATGTTACCTCACGTACTAATGAATTTATGTAGCTAGTGCTTACATCTTCTTAAACAATCAGTTTCGAAACTCTTCAACTTATTTATTTTTTATTTTTTATTTTATTTTATTCCCTAATCAATGGGATTCGTCTTTACTACAAGGCGTTCATAACAATTGATTACTCAATTCCATTTTACGACAGTAATCTATTTTTCATAATATAAGAAAAGATAATTTGATTGAGATATTAACCCAGTACTAATATGCACGGTCAAATCGAGTCCTGATGATCTTCAACTATCATATTCTTAAACCACGCAGCGGTGGTCCCTTTACCATCATGACACTCACTTGATTGGCTGACTCCTCGTGCAATCATAAGTGTCGTGAAAAAATCATGTTATTAACTTCTCTAAATACTAACTAATATAATTCCACAAAAGCAATGACTGTCATCAGAGTGGACATCAAGGTGGATGTTCCAGATTAGTATCACTATACTAGAACACACTAAATATGGATGGAGGCAAGGAAACCTCATATGCCTTCATTGGAAGGTTATTTATTCTATTCTTAAATCTAAGCTCGTGCCTGCGTTTAGCACGACACAGCATTATAGAATATAATAAAACGAATGATATGAACGTTAGCGAGTTTACTTCATGAGCGAACGCAGGGGAGCCTGTGGGCTATGATGAATATTTACGTGTATACCCAGAGTTCAAAAATGGGGATGCTCCGAGTGGCTAACTTATTTGAAGGCTGCTTTCTCTTCTTCCGATAGAACGTGGCGAAAGTGGCACCGGTGTCCATATGGACACTTGTCTCCGGCAGCGACCATTCGACATAGTTCAGTCTTGTAACGTGGATGCCGAATGATCGGGCGCAGCTCTTCAATTCCGTGGGCGAATTGACATCGATCATTGTATGGACACGTGCCAGTCTCCTGCCACTTATTGCACAGCTCTGTCTTGAACGTTCCCTGGTTGAACACTTCATACTCCGCGTCCACGTCGCGGCCAATTGGCGACTGAAATACCAAAACAATAACGTCAGGCCGATCACGATAAACGAGAAAAGACAGGGAAAACAGAAAGATTGAACTTACAGCAACCGGAACGATGTCTCGAGGAGTTGCAGCGAGCCGGAGACGGTGGGGCCCACGTGGAGATATTGCAGACACGGGCTTTGACTTCTTCCCTCCCTCCCGAACCGACAGGAAACCAGGCGATCGAATAGAAATGCTCTTTGGCAATGTCGCGTGGTGGACCGATGACGGCTTGTTGAGGGCCACTTTGTCCAGGTTGCTTGCCGACGTGGAACGAGCAAACTTGTTGCCTGGATGATTGTCGAAGCTAAGGACGCTTGTAGGGCTGTTTTCGGCCACGTCAGCCGTAATACCCTTCTTGGTAATGTTGACGTAGCTGCTTCTTGGTTTCACGTCCCCACTCTCCACGGGGCACGATGAGACGGGCAAACCGTTCGAGAGATTGACCAGAAAGTGACTGTGCAGGGAGTGCGAAGCGTCCAAAAGCTTTGAGGAGCTGCAACTGACGTCCAGGGGATCGGTATACATAGCGGACAGTGACGGCGGAATAACGGAATAGGTGGCGGGCTCCACTTGAAGTGGTGGGCTGTGCAGTGGTCGGTTGGAGAGCCCGTTGTAAGTAACGTCGTTGTGGTGTCCAGTCGTCATGCCAGCCAACTTTGCGAACTCAATGTTGGAAGCTTGTAGTTGAAGGTTATGTTTCATCAGAGCATTGATGTCCGCCTCGGCTTGCCTCAGACGGACGACAGAGTCGCTGTAGTTCTCGGCGAGCGCGTGGTACTGAAGTGTTAATCGTGCTAGCTGGTACTCCAGGGCTTGGGTGGCTTCGAACCCGTGATCTTTAATGTCGCCGTCGCTGAATCGGGCTGTGCGAGCCGGCGATAGGGTTTGGCTCCTGTATTCGTCGTCTAGCCAGGACGCTGACATGGCCGAGACGGCCTCTTTTGAAGCTGTGCTATCGTCCGACACGTTGCCGGAGGAAGGGGTTTCCGCGGTGGCCCTGTAACTAAGGACTTCGGCGCTGGTCCACAGCTCGTCTGGAAGACGGTGGTTCTTCGTTCCGAACAAGTAACGCGCTGTCTCGGAAGAATGCTCGGGCTCCATGTTATTTCTCTCTTTGTTTGCTCAGGATTTGATTCAGTGCTCGATTAAGCTGAAGAAACCACAGAATTGAAAGAACCATCAGAATCCGTACTTTAAAAATCAAATAGTACAGAAGAAATGTAAATTTTATGAAGGCAGCTTGAGCTTTCTCCTCAAAGCATAAATAAATTTTGAAAGAAATAGGTTTATCTCCGTAACGAAAGTCTGAATTCTCTGTTTGCAATCAGAACCGGCCAATATTTGTATATGCTTTAAGCGCTTAGTAAGATTTCGTAGGCTAATAGCAGTCTTTTGATTGATCCGAAATTATTTCGAGTCAAAACCGAAAGCAAATCGACACCTAACAAAGAAGATGTCGTTTGAGAACATCATGGAGAAATCGAGAAACATCTGGTCGTTTCCAGGTCTAATGAAGCTTCAAGAAGAAAAGGAGAAAGATCCGGTATAAAAAAATTTTAAAAAATAATGTCAAAAGTTGGAGGACAAACGTAATAGGTACTGTTTCTGAAGTTCCGAACATAATCAGGATTCGATCTAGAGACAGAGCTAAAACACTCGGAAAAAGGAATAGGAAACAATGGAACAAGTGAAATTCAAAATAACAGGGATCCATATGAAAAGATTTAGAGAAAAAACAGGGACAAATGATTCACGATTCATACACGCAAACGAAAGAATAATCGCAGTGTGACGGATACCTAGCGCACAACGCATACAAATCAAGATTGAATAGGTAAATAAAAATCCGCAAATAACAGTCCACAGTACCTACAAATCGATTAAAGATTCACAAATTACGAAAATTTTGAGGGAAACTTGCAAAAGATTGCCAGAAAATATACAAAGTCCTGAAAATTCGTCTAAATTACTGCACCTAATATACAAAATACTAAAGATCGAAGCCAGATTCTCTACTTGAGACATAAAAATTTAGTTGCAATTAACGCCCCATCCATGAATACACAACTCTTATGTTCATGTTTAACAGAAATTTGCTAACAAGATCTTGCCAAACTATTAATGGCTAGCTTAAGATGAATAATGGAGATTTATATAGCTCAATCATGCTAAAACATTAAAAAACACACTGCTCAAGCTTCGGATTAATTGCAAGAAATTCCAGGACCTGTTGATTCAACAATGCACAGATAATTTTCTGCAGAAACACATGATGCAGAACATTTATTTATTCAAACATAATGCAGAACATCTAGAACTAAGCAACAGCAAAACTCTCGCCACACACCATTTCATACGAGATATTACAGAGGAATTAGAAGCTGCACCTGAGAGTGCGATATGCCGACATAATCAACAAGGCATTGCTATCGCCGTTGCCCCAGCTCTGAGGACATGAAATCAAGAAAATCTTCAGGAGCCAAACATTCTCCACATCCGCCCTTCTTCTTTATTTCAGCAATGAAACAGAATAGTCCGAGGTTAACCAATAGTCCGGCACTCGAACAGCTTACCCCCAAATTAACCCCCGGTTTGGATTAAACCCGCTTCACATCATTTGTAGCAAGTTGCCTGCAAGTTAACGGGAAACAAATTTCCGACGATTGCCGGTAGGGTTTGTTAAGGGAGTGTCACTGTTGGTGTATTCCGGCAGGACTTGCTTCCCGATGCCCAACGCTCCCAACGACGGTCGTTAGCACCACCACTGCGGCTGCTATTTATCATTTAGTAAATGAATAAAATTTTTGATCATGCATGTAGTTATGGCTTGCTTGGTTAGAAAGGGGGAATTGTGGAGGTTGGTGATGGGTATATATGTATGTAGGTCAAGCATATAATAAGCATATCATGTGTGTTATGGTTATCATTCAACTAAATGCCAATGCGTACGCTATCAAAAATCCATCTCATGCTCATCAATTCCCCTCTTTGAATCATGGGCATGGCCCCGCTTCATCTCTGGATGACTTGATTATTGTTAAGAATATTGTTGTGTACTATAAGTTCCATGTTGAACTCACCTTGGAGATTGTAACGGAAGCGTGAACTCACATTGCTCTTACATAAAGCGAACGTGTATCATCATTGGAGCTCTATGGCTTTTCCTTTTGTTGAAGATGGGGGTTCAACGTCCATTACTCATTTGGAAATTATTTAGAAACTTTTGGGGACTCAATGAAAGCTTTTGTCTTCATTTCCTTACATTCCGGGTTTCCTCATTCATCATGTGGTGAAGTTTCCGTCACCGTTCAATATAGTAACTCTTGATGCTTACTTCAAATGCTATAATCTAAAATTGTATTTATATACCTCTAAAATATAATAATATAATAATAGTATATTTTTTATTCAAAGTTCTAAGTTTAAACTTAATATATGTTTTTCACTTCCGAAAGATATAATTGACTTTAGGAGGAGTCAAAACATCCATTCCTTGCATCATATTACTAACTAGTCTTTGATTGTGGCCAATTGTTGTGCATAGTTATTACTAATTTTTCTTTATCAAGTCTTTTTTTTATTACTTCTAACACATCATTCTTTACTTTCATCTAAATTCTTATTAATAGTTGTACTTAGTATTTTTTAGAATTTACAATAGTTTTTAAAAGGGAACAAAAGCAAACCATTCACTTAAATCTTATACAAAAAACATAAAAGTACAAAAGGAATAAAAGTGAGAAACACAAAAATTGGGGGTGACCTTGAGCACCATAAGTAAGTTTAATCTAAGCCAACATAATAAAAGGCTTAAGGTTAATTACAAGTTATAAGATGAGTTTAGCCATAACAAGGTTAACCACAACCTATAGGACTTACATAGTAAAATAATAAAATATATTAAATATACTGTACAATGATTGTCCTTAGGATTTCCCAAGTTTACATCATATAATGTTGGCCTTGATAATGAATTAGATTACACTTTGAACACCCCTTTATAATCTAAATTGAGAGAAGACAATAGCGATTATAATATTTTACCCCCATAATGGATGCTTTAAGTTGCCTCTACAATTGAGGTGGATCCTTTAGAATCCCCTTCATCATCTAGAATACGTTCACCCATATTCAAAAACTTAGCTTCAATTATTTGTAATTTTAACAAGCAATTATTTATTGCATGTTCTTCCCTCTTGTAGTATTTGCAAATGGTCTTCAACTTATTTGAAGACTTAGCCTAGCCCTTACGCCCCTAGGTCTTAGTCTCCTTAGGTTTGAATAGGTTTCCATGAACTTGTATTTATGAAGTAGCACCATAATTCTGCATTGCCATTTGAAAATGAACCAAGAGAGAAAATTTGATCAAGAGTAAGAGTTTTTATAGATTCCAAATATAGAAATCATATGAACCATGTGGTTAAACATCTAAAAAGAAAGAGAGATATTAGCAAGGACAATCTTCACACATTTTATACCATCTTTTTTTTTACTTTTAAATATGTAATATCTATTCTCAATACCTTAAATCATGCAATATAGTCCTCAATATTATTGAACTCAACCAGTTTGAGATAATAAAGATCTAATTCCAAGCAACACACTTTAGTTGTATTAAATTTTCTTAATAACTCATACAATTTTGACCATACCTTAATAGGTTCACTTTTTTTATGTGAAAAATCAATTCTAGTTCAGTCAACAAGGAAAATAGACCAATAGCTTATTCTTCCCTATGTTGACAAGTTTCTTCATCAAGGGCTACTATTATGTCTTCTTAACAGATGCACCATACATTTTTACTTCATAGCAAGCCAATCGTTTGAGTTGACCAAATATTATTATCTTACCCATTGAGGTTAGCAACTAGGGCTTGTTGATCAATCTTATACAATTTGAACCTTAACACTATAGCAAATTAATGAACTTATGCTACTAGTGCATAGAGCTCAAAAAAATATTTGATTTGGAAAAAGAGATTAAAATGCTTTTGTATGCAAAAGTTATGAAGCTCAAAAAACAAAAATCAAAACCCCAAACCTTAGAATAGTGAAATCCATTTTCTCATTACCACTTGGTATTCTATGATTTGTTGGTGTTATTTACTTATGTCTTGCCACTTTAGTACCTATGATCCTATGCAATTACAACAACTAGTGCTTCATGATTGGTTGAAAAGGCTTAAATATAAAAAATAAATGCATGTGTGGTGTCAAGAGAGCCTATGTAAATCAACACATCAACTTCATATCCGCTAAAATATATAAAATACATAAGAGAATTCAAACCTTGGTCTCTTCTCTGCCAAACATGATGTGCTAGGCATTTTGTCATAGTAGCAATTGAGAAGGGACTTGCACAATGAACTATTTATCTCTTCTCCCCACATATAATTTTAGCAAGATGACCTATAAGGAGTTCAAACATGGGACTTTAATCCCCTAGTGCACAGAGCACATAACTAAAAAAATGTGTGATTTAGAAAAAAGGATTAAAATGCTTTTGTATGCAAAAGTTATGAAGCTCAAAAAGCAAAAATCAAAACCCCAAACATTAGAATAGTGAAATCCACTTTCACATTACCACTTGGTATTCTATAATTTGTTGGTGTCATTCACTTATGTCTTACTACTTTAGCACCTATGATCCTATGCAACTATAACAACTAGTTTTTCATGATTGGTTGAAAGGGTTTAAATATAAAAAAGAAATGTATATGTGGTGTCAATAGAGTCCATATCAATCAACATATCAACTTGATATACACTAAAATATATAAATGAATGAGGGGATTCAAACCATGGTCTCTTATATGCCAAACATGATTTTCTAGGCATTTTCTCATAGTAGCAGTTGAGGAGGGACTTGCACAATGAACTATTTGTCTCTTCTCCCCACATAAATAATGTAGCAAAATGACCTATAAGAAGTTCAAACATGGGACTTTGATCCCCTAGTGCACATAACACAAAACTCATATCTCAAAAAAATGTGCACAAAGCTCAAAAAAATATTTGATTTAGAAAAAGGGAGTAAAATGCTTTTGTATGCAAAAGTTATGAAGCTGAAAAAGCAAAAATCAAAACCCCAAACCTTAGAATAATGAAATTCACTTTCTCATTACCACTTGGTATTCTATAATTTGTTGGTGTCATTCACTTATGTCTTACCACTTTAGCACTTATGATCCTATGCAATTACAACAACTAGTGTTTCATGATTGGTTGAAAGGACTTAAATATAAAAAGAAATGTATGTGTGGTGTCAAGAGAGTCTATGTCAATCAATACATCAACTTCATATCCACTAAAATATATAAAATGCATGAGGGGATTCAAAAATTGGTCTCTTTTATGCCAAACATGATGTGCCAGGCATTTTATCATAGTAGCAGGTGATAAGGGACTTGCACAATGAACTATTTTTCTCTTATCCCCACATAAAAATGTAGCAAAATGACCTATAAGGAGTTCAAACATGGGATTTTTCTCCCCTAGTGCATAAAGCACATAATTAAAAAATGTGTGATTTGGAAAAGGGATTAAAATACTTTTGTATGCAAAGGTTGTGAAGCTCAAAAAGAAAAAATGAAAACCCCAAACCTTAGAATAATGAAATCCACTTTCTCATTACCACTTGGTATTCTATGATTTTTTGGTGTTATTCACCTATGTCTTGCGACTTTAGCACCTATGATCCTATGCAATTACAACAAGTGCTTCATGATTTGTTAAAATGGATTAAATATAAAAATAAATGTATGTGTGGTGTCAAGAGAGTCCATGTCAATCGACACATCAACTTGATATACACTAAAATATATAAAATAAATGATGGGATTCAAACTATGGTATATTCTATGCCAAACATGATGTGCTAGGCTTTTTTTCATAGTAGTAGTTGAGGAGGGACTTGCACAATGAACTATTTTTCTCTTCTCCCCACGTAAAAAATATAGCAGAATGACCTATATGGAGTTCAAACATGGGAATTTGCTCCCCTATAATCAGTCTGATGTCGAACCTCTTTATGCAAGCATGTATGACAAAGATATGATGTCTCCATAGAAATAATGCTAGATGGACTCCTATGGTGGAAAAACAAAAGGCAGGTCTAATTTAAATCTACAACCTATTTCTTCTAACCAACATCACAAAATGCCACACCACTATTATGATCAAGTCAAAGTTGGATTACTCATATTCATATCACCTTCCTTCAATCCTGACTGAGAAATTTTTTTTCTCCCCTGTAAAATCAGTTCATAGAAAATCAAACCCATGTTTTTCATTATGTGTTCTCTTAGGATGCATTTCCATAGCCTTAATGGATTCCATCCTAGTTGGATAGAGGTGTGCCCTGTTTCTATGGATAAGGGACTTACACACCCTACTTAATGGTAATCCAAAGCAAGTTGTGCATGCTAAAGCATTCCATTTTTTGAATTTGAAAAATGTTTTCCAATTTTGAGTCATATAATATTTCTACTAGTCCTCCATTATTGAATTCATTTGATGACATAATACTATGATCTCTCCAAAGTATAAATTTGAAATAATTCTTTGAAAATTAAAGGCACTTTCCAATGCTTTTGAAAAGGTGGATACAAAATTTATAAAGAAAATTTTCTCCCTCTTGCATGGAAATTGCTTATGAGGCATAGAAGAGAGAATTGTCCAAGGGTTTGGAAGAAAAATTGGAGGGTCCAAAAAATATTTTTGTATGACCAAGTGAGGTAGCTCCACATTCACTCTGATACCATTTTGGAATTCATATTATTTTCTATAAATGAACAAAAGCAAAGCATTTAATCAAATCTTATACAAAAATAAATAAAAATATGAAAGCAATAAAATCAAGAGACATAGAAATTAGGGGTTCCCTTAAGCAAAATAAGTAATCATTACATTATCCATGGATAAAGATAACAACACTTAAATGTAATAGATGGAGTGATGGGGGTTATTTATATCAATATAAAAATCCTAATTACATAAATAAGTTTAACCTATTAGACTAGTAAGGTGTTGGACATATTTTTACTAATAAAAATGATGTACATGTACAATGAGTATGATGGTGGTTGTTATTTCTAATTGTATTATTAACCACCTAGTTAGGATAACTCCTCCATACCTAGTTACTTATATTACATGATGTGATAAAATACAAACATTCATCCCCTTATTACATCATACTTCAATTAGGTTAGTAATCAACAACTTCCACACTTCAAAGCGTTTATGGTCTAGAACACACATTAGTCCATGATTTACATTATCGTGAATAGGGATAAACTCAATTGCTCACCTAAGTGGGACTAACCATACTAGACTTAGTCAAGGATAGGGATAAATAAAAATTACTAATATTTACATCATAAATGGATAGGTACATACATGTTATCCATCTATTCCATTTCAAATAGGAACACGACATCTATCTATAAAATCCTATGACTAGAGACACACTCAACCAATCATAGGTACAATACTTTTCTTATGAAAAAGGATATACACAACCATTTATAATATGCAAATAGGAACACACTAATGGGGGTACATTAGCATGTACCAAATAATGTAATATTTCTCAACACCCCTTGTATTACGTTATTTGGTTATTGAAGACTTTACCATTCAATCTTGGTCTTCGTCTTTATCTTCAATATTCAAGTGACCTTGCATTGTTCATGAATCTTTATTTGAGATCCATCTCCTACTTCTTTGAGTTCTGCTCTATGTCCTATTTTATCTTCAAACTTTGGATCTTCATTCTTTGTTTTTTATTTATCTTATTCATGAACTACTTGAGATCCTTCTTTGTCCTTAGGTTCATATGCATGGATAGCTTGAATGTTTTTTTTATCCTCAACATTTAGAATATGTGCTTCATTTGATATAGTTTGCTTATAATCTTGATATTGTTTTGTATCTTTTGAACATTCACTTTGAACACCATAATAATTTTTTGAATGAGATGAACTTGGAATGTCATCATTACATGAATAATGAAACACTATTTTTAGAGATGATTCATATGATTCATTTGGATCATGGTCAATAACTATTTTTCTTTTTATAGTTTCAATCAACTCTTTTTGTTTTAGATTTTCATCTTTATAAAGTTCAACTGAGAGTAATGCCATATACATTATGCTACCTATATCAAGAGGTATCATACTATCATCCTTTGAATTATCAATTGCTCAATAAGTTTTGAATGTAAATAGTATTCAAATGTCTCTAAAATTTCATCCATAGCTTCTTTATAGATGAATTGTAATATCATATCTACCTCACCCTTAGATTTTTCAATAAATTTTCCAATACCATATTTAATAACTTCTAGTCTTTCCTTTTTTATTATGGACTCCATATTTCCTTCCATGATATGAATCATATTATTCCTTTGAAGCAGTAAACTTTATATCTCCCAAGTTTAATATATACATGGTAATCCAAAGCAAGTTGTGCATGCTAAAGCATTCCCTTTTTTGAATTTGAAAAATGCTTTCCAATTCTGAGTCATATAATATTTCTACTAGTCCTCCATTATTGAATTCATTTGATGACATAAGACTATGATCTCTCCAAAGTATAAATTTGAAATAATTCTTTGAAAATTAAAGGCACTTTCCAATGCTTTTGAAAAGGTGGATACAAAATTTATAAAGAAAATTTTCTCCCTCTTGCATGGAAATTGCTTATGAGGCATAGAAGAGAGAATTGTCCAAGGGTTTGGAAGAAAAATTGGAGGGTCCAAACAACATTTTTGTATGACCAAGTGAGGTAGCTCCACATTCACTCGATACCATTTTGGAATTCATATTATTTTCTATAAATGAATAAAAGCAAAACATTTAATCAAATCTTATACAAAAATAAATAAAAAGATGAAAGCAATAAAATCAAGAGACATAGAAATTAGGGGTTCCCTTAAGCAAAATAAGTAATTATTACATTATCCATGGATAAAGATAACAACACTTAAATGTAATAGATGGAGTGATGGGGGTTATTTATATCAATATAAAAATCCTAATTACATAAATAAGTTTAACCTATTAGACTAGTAAGGTGTTGGACATACTTTTACTAATAAAAATGATGTACATGTACAATGAGTATGATGGTGGTTGTTATTTCTAATTGTATTATTAACCACCTAGTTAGGATAACTCCTCAATACCTAGTTACTTATATTACATGATGTGATAAAATACAAACATTCATCCCCTTATTACATCATACTTCAATTAGGTTAGTAATCAACAACTTCCACACTTCAAAGCGTTTATGGTCTAGAACACACATTAGTCCATGATTTACATTATCGTGAATAGGGATAAACTCAATTGCTCACCTAAGTGGGACTAACCATACTAGACTTAGTCAAGGATAGAGATAAATAAAAATTACTAATATTTACATCATAAATGGATAGGTACATACATGTTATCCATCTATTCCATTTCAAATAGGGACACGACATCTATCTATAAACTCCTATGACTAGAGACACACTCAACCAATCATAGGTACAATACTTTTCTTATGAACAGGGATATACACAACCATTTATAATATGCAAATAGGAACACACTAATGGGGGTACATTAGCATGTACCAAATAATGTAATATTTCTCAACACCCCTTGTATTACATTATTTGGTTATTGAAGACTTTAGTATTCAATATTGGTCTTCGTCTTTATCTTCAATATTCAAGTGACCTTGCATTGTTCATGAATCTTTATTTGAGATCCATCTCCTACTTCTTCGAGTTCTGCTCTATGTCCTATTTTATCTTCAAACTTTGGATCTTCATTCTTTGTTTTTTATTTATCTTATTCATGAACTACTTGAGATCCTTCTTTGTCCTTAGGTTCATATGCATGGATAGCTTGAATGTTTTTTTTATCCTCAACATTTAGAATATGTGATTCATTTGATCTAGTTTGCTTATAATCTTGATATTGTTTTGTATCTTTTGAACATTCACTTTGAACACCATAATAATTTTTTGAATGAGATGAACTTGGAATGTCATCATTACATGAATAATGAAACACTATTTTTAGAGATGATTCATATGATTCATTTGGATCATGGTCAATAACTATTTTTATTTTTATAGTTTCAATCAACTCTTTTTGTTTTAGATTTTCATCTTTATAAAGTTCAAGTGAGAGTAATGTCATATACATTATGCTACCTATATCAAGAGGTATCATAATATCATCCTTTGAATTATCAATTTCTTCAATAAGTTTTGAATGTAAATAGTATTCAAATGTCTCAAAAATTTCATCCATAGCTTCTTTATAGATGAATTGTAATATCATATCTACCTCACCCTTAGATTTTTCAATAAATTTTCCAATACCATATTTAATAACTTCTAGTCTTTCCTTTTTGATTATGGACTCCATATTTCCTTCCATGATATGAATCATATAATTCCTTTGAAGCAGTAAAATTTATATCTCCCAAGTTTAATATATACATGGTAATCCAAAGCAAGTTGTGCATGCTAAAGCATTCCCTTTTTTGAATTTGAAAAATGCTTTCCAATTCTGAGTCATATAATATTTCTACTAGTCCTCCATTATTGAATTCATTTGATGACATAAGACTACGATCTCTCCAAAGTATAAATTTGAAATAATTCTTTGAAAATTAAAGGCACTTTCCAATGCTTTTGAAAAGGTGGATACAAAATTGATAAAGAAAATTTTCTCCCTCTTGCATGGAAATTGCTTATGAGGCATAGAAGAGAGAATTGTCCAAGGGTTTGGAAGAAAAATTGGAGGGTCCAAACAACATTTTTGTATGACCAAGTGATGTAGCTCCACATTCACTCTGATACCATTTTGGAATTCATATTATTTTCTATAAATGAACAAAAGCAAAGCATTTAATCAAATCTTATACAAAAATAAATAAAAAGATGAAAGCAATAAAATCAAGAGACATAGAAATTAGGGGTTCCCTTAAGCAAAATAAGTAATCATTACATTGTCCATGGATAAAGATAACAACACTTAAATGTAATAGATGGAGTGATGGGGGTTATTTATATCAATATAAAAATCCTAATTACATAAATAAGTTTAACCTATTAGACTAGTAAGGTGTTGGACATATTTTTACTAATAAAAATGATGTACATGTACAATGAGTATGATGGTGGTTGTTATTTCTAATTGTATTATTAACCACCTAGTTAGGATAACTCCTCAATACCTAGTTAATTATATTACATGATGTGATAAAATACAAACATTCATCCCCTTATTACATCATACTTCAATTAGGTTAGTAATCAAAAACTTCCACACTTCAAAGCGTTTATGGTCTAGAACACACATTAGTCCATGATTTACATTATCGTGAATAGGGATAAACTCAATTGCTCACCTAAGTGGGACTAACCATACTAGACTTAGTCAAGGATAGGGATAAATAAAAATTACTAATATTTACATCATAAATGGATAGGTACATACATGTTATCCATTTATTCCATTTCAAATAGGGACATGACATCTATCTATAAACTCCTATGACTAGAGACACAATCAACCAATCATAGGTACAATACTTTTCTTATGAACAGGGATATACACAACCATTTATAATATGCAAATAGGAACACACTAATGGGGGTACATTAGCATGTACCAAATAATGTAATATTTCTCAACACCCCTTGTATTACGTTATTTGGTTATTGAAGACTTTACCATTCAATCTTGGTCTTCGTCTTTATCTTCAATATTCAAGTGACCTTGCATTGTTCATGAATATTTATTTGAGATCCATCTCCTACTTCTTTGAGTTCTGCTCTATGTCCTATTTTATCTTCAAACTTTGGATCTTCATTCTTTGTTTTTTATTTATCTTATTCATGAACTACTTGAGATCCTTCTTTGTCCTTAGGTTCATATGCATGGATAGCTTGAATGTTTTTTTTATCCTCAACATTTAGAATATGTGCTTCATTTGATCTAATTTGCTTATAATCTTGATATTGTTTTGTATCTTTTGAACATTCACTTTGAACACCATAATAACTTTTTGAATGAGATGAACTTGGAATGTCATCATTACATGAATAATGAAACACTATTTTTAGAGATGATTCATATGATTCATTTGGATCATGGTCAATAACTATTTTTCTTTTTAGAGTTTCAATCAACTCTTTTTGTTTTAGATTTTCATCTTTATAAAGTTCAAGTGAAAGTAATGCCATATACATTATGCTACCTATATCAAGAGGTATCATAATATCATCCTTTGAATTATCAATTGCTTCAATAAGTTTTGAATGTAAATAGTATTCAAATGTATCTAAAATTTCATCCATAGCTTCTTTATAGATGAATTGTAATATCATATCTACCTCACCCTTAGATTTTTCAATAAATTTTCCAATACCATATTTAATAACTTCTAGTCTTTCCTTTTTGATTATGGACTCCATATTTCCTTCCATGATATGAATCATATTATTCCTTTGAAGCAGTAAACTTTATATCTCCCAAGTTTAATATATACATGGTAATCCAAAGCAAGTTGTGCATGCTAAAGCATTCCATTTTTTGAATTTGAAAAATGCTTTCCAATTCTGAGTCATATAATATTTCTACTAGTCCTCCATTATTGAATTCATTTGATGACATAAGACTACGATCTCTCCAAAGTATAAATTTGAAATAATTCTTTGAAAATTAAAGGCACTTTCCAATGCTTTTGAAAAGGTGGATACAAAATTTATAAAGAAAATTTTCTCCCTCTTGCATGGAAATTTCTTATGAGGCATAGAAGAGAGAATTGTCCAAGGTTTTGGAAGAAAAATTGGAGGGTCCAAACAACATTTTTGTATGACCAAGTGAGGTAGCTCCACATTCACTCTGATACCATTTTGGAATTCATATTATTTTCTATAAATGAACAAAAGCAAAGCATTTAATCAAATCTTATACAAAAATAAATAAAAATATGAAAGCAATAAAATCAAGAGACATAGAAATTAGGGGTTCCCTTAAGCAAAATAAGTAATCATTACATTATCCATGGATAAAGATAACAACACTTAAATGTAATAGATGGAGTGATGGGGGTTATTTATATCAATATAAAAATCCTAATTACATAAATAAGTTTAACCTATTAGACTTGTAAGGTGTTGGACATATTTTTACTAATAAAAATGATGTACATGTACAATGAGTATGATGGTGGTTGTTATTTCTAATTGTATTATTAACCACCAAGTTAGGATAACTCCTCAATACCTAGTTACTTATATTACATTATGTGATAAAATAGAAACATTCATCCCCTTATTACATCATACTTCAATTAGGTTAGTAATCAACAACTTCCACACTTCAAAGCGTTTATGGTCTAGAACACACATTAGTCCATGATTTACATTATCGTGAATAGGGATAAACTCAATTGCTCACCTAAGTGGTACTAGACTTAGTCAAGGATAGGGATAAATAAAAATTACTAATATTTACATCATAAATGGATAGGTACATACATGTTATCCATCTATTCCATTTCAAATAGGGACACGACATCTATCTATAAACTCCTATGACTAGAGACACACTCAACCAATCATAGGTACAATACTTTTCTTATGAACAGGGATATACACAACCATTTATAATATGCAAATAGGAACACACTAATGGGGGTACATTAGCATGTACCAAATAATGTAATATTTCTCAACACCCCTTGTATTACGTTATTTGGTTATTGAAGACTTTACCATTCAATCTTGGTCTTCGTCTTTATCTTCAATATTCAAGTGACCTTGCATTGTTCATGAATCTTTATTTGAGATCCATCTCCTACTTCTTTGAGTTCTGCTCTATGTCCTATTTTATCTTCAAACTTTGGATCTTCATTCTTTGTTTTTATTTATCTTATTCATGAACTACTTGAGATCCTTCTTTGTCCTTAGGTTCATATGCATGGATAGCTTGAATGTTTTTTTTATCCTCAACATTTAGAATATGTGCTTCACTTGATCTAGTTTGCTTATAATCTTGATATTGTTTTGTATCTTTTGAACATTCACTTTGAACACCATAATAATTTTTTGAATGAGATGAAATTGGAATGTCATCATTACATGAATAATGAAACACTATTTTTAGAGATTGGATCATGGTCAATAACTATTTTTCTTTTTATAGTTTCAATAAACTCTTTTTGTTTTATATTTTCATCTTTATAAAGTTCAACTAAGAGTAATGCCATATACATTATGCTACCTATATCAAGAGGTATCATAATATCATCCTTTGAATTATCAATTGCTTCAATAAGTTTTGAATGTAAATAGTATTCAAATGTCTCTAAAATTTCATCCATAGCTTCTTTATAGATGAATTGTAATATCATATCTACCTCACCCTTAGATTTTTCAATAAATTTTCCAATACCATATTTAATAACTTCTAGTCTTTCCTTTTTGATTATGGACTCCATATTTCCTTCCATGATATGAATCATATTGTTCCTTTGAAGCAGTAAACTTTATATCTCCCAAGTTTAATATATACATGGTAATACAAAGCAAGTTGTGCATGCTAAAGCATTCCCTTTTTTGAATTTGAAAAATGCTTTCCAATTCTGAGTCATATAATATTTCTACTAGTCCTCCATTATTGAATTCATTTGATGACATAAGAATACGATCTCTCCAAAGTATAAATTTGAAATAATTCTTTGAAAATTAAAGGCACTTTCCAATGCTTTTGAAAAGGTGGATACAAAATTGATAAAGAAAATTTTCTCCCACTTGCATGGAAATTGTTTATGAGGCATATAGGAGAGAATTGTCCAAGGGTTTGGAAGAAAAATTGGAGGGTCCAAACAACATTTTTGTATGACCAAGTACGGTAGCTCCACATTCACTCTGATACCATTTTGGAATTCATATTATTTTCTATAAATGAACAAAAGCAAAGCATTTAATCAAATCTTATACAAAAATAAATAAAAAGATGAAAGCAATAAAATCAAGAGACATAAAAATTAGAGGTTCCCTTAAGCAAAATAAGTAATCATTACATTATCCATGGATAAATATAACAACACTTAAATGTAATAGATGGAGTGATGGGGGTTATTTATATCAATATAAAAAACCTAATTACATAAATAAGTTTAACCTATTAGACTAGTAAGGTGTTGGACATATTTTTACTAATAAAAATGATGTACATGTACAATGAGTATGATGGTGGTTGTTATTTCTAATTGTATTATTAACCACCTAGTTAAGATAACTCCTCAATACCTAGTTACTTATATTACATGATGTGATAAAATACAAACATTCATCCCCTTATTACATCATACTTCAATTAGGTTAGTAATCAACAACTTCCACACTTCAAAGCGTTTATGGTCTAGAACACACATTAGTCCATGATTTACATTATCGTGAATAGGGATAAACTCAATTGCTCACCTAAGTGGTACTAGACTTAGTCAAGGATAGGGATAAATAAAAATTACTAATATTTACATCATAAATGGATAGGTACATACATGTTATCCATCTATTCCATTTCAAATAGGGACACGACATCTATCTATAAACTCCTATGACTAGAGACACACTCAACCAATCATAGGTACAATACTTTTCTTATGAACAGGGATATACACAACCATTTATAATATGCAAATAGGAACACACTAATGGGGGTACATTAGCATGTACCAAATAATGTAATATTTCTCAACACCCCTTGTATTACATTATTTGGTTATTGAAGACTTTACCATTCAATCTTGGTCTTTGTCTTTATCTTCAATATTCAAGTGACATTGCATTGTTCATGAATATTTATTTGAGATCCATCTCCTACTTCTTTGAGTTCTGCTCTATGTCCTATTTTATCTTCAAACTTTGGATCTTCATTCTTTGTTTTTTATTTATCTTATTCATGAACTACTTGAGATCCTTCTTTGTCCTTAGGTTCATATGCATGGATAGCTTGAATGTTTTTTTTATCCTCAAAATTTAGAATATGTGCTTCACTTGATCTAGTTTGCTTATAATCTTTATATTGTTTTGTATCTTTTGAACTTTCACTTTGAACACCATAATAATTTTTTGAATGAGATGAACTTGGAATGTCATCATTACATGAATAATGAAACACTATTTTTAGAGATTGGATCATGGTCAATAACTATTTTTCTTTTTATAGTTTCAATAAACTCTTTTTGTTTTAGATTTTCATCTTTATAAAGTTCAAGTGAAAGTAATGCCATATACATTATGCTACCTATATCAAGAGGTATCATAATATCATCCTTTGAATTATCAATTGCTTCAATAAGTTTTGAATGTAAATAGTATTCAAATGTCTCAAAAATTTCATCCATAGCTTCTTTATAGATGAATTGTAATATCATATCTACCTCACCCTTAGATTTTTCAATAAATTTTCCAATACCATATTTAATAACTTCTAGTCTTTCCTTTTTGATTATGGACTCCATATTTCCTTCCATGATATGAATCATATTATTCCTTTGAAGTAGTAAACTTTATATCTCCCAAGTTTAATATATACATGGTAATCCAAAGCAAGTTTTGCATGCTAAAGCATTCCCTTTTTTGAATTTGAAAAATGCTTTCCAATTCTGAGTCATATAATATTTCTACTAGTCCTCCATTATTGAATTCATTTGATGACATAAGACTATGATCTCTCCAAAGTATAAATTTGAAATAATTCTTTGAAAATTAAAGGCACTTTCCAATGCTTTTGAAAAGGTGGATACAAAATTGATAAAGAAAATTTTCTCCCTCTTGCATGGAAATTGCTTATGAGTCATAGAAGAGAGAATTGTCCAAGGGTTTGGAAGAAAATTTGGAGGGTCCAAACAACATTTTTGTATGACCAAGTGAGGTAGCTCCACATTCACTCTGATACCATTTTGGAATTCATATTATTTTCTATAAATGAACAAAAGCAAAGCATTTAATCAAATCTTATACAAAAATAAATAAAAAGATGAAAGCAATAAAATCAAGAGACATAGAAATTAGGGGTTCCCTTAAGAAAAATAAGTAATCATTTCTTTGTCCATGGATAAAGATAACAACACTTAAATGTAATAGATGGAGTGATGAGGGTTATTTATATCAATATAAAAATCCTAATTACATAAATAAGTTTAACCTATTAGACTAGTAAGGTGTTGGACATATTTTTACTAATAAAAATGAAGTACATGTACAATGAGTATGATGGTGGTTGTTATTTCTAATTGTATTATTAACCACCTAGTTAGGATAACTCCTCAATACCTAGTTACTTATATTACATGATGTGATAAAATACAAACATTCATCCCCTTATTACATCATACTTCAATTAGGTTAGTAATCAACAACTTCCACACTTCAAAGCGTTTATGGTCTAGAACACACATTAGTCCATGATTTACATTATCGTGAATAGGGATAAACTCAATTGCTCACCTAAGTGGGACTAACCATACTAGACTTAGTCAAGGATAGGGATAAATAAAAATTACTAATATTTACATAATAAATGGATAGGTACATACATGTTATCCATCTATTCCATTTCAAATAGGGACACGACATCTATCTATAAACTCCTATGACTAGAGACACACTCAACCAATCATAGGTACAATACTTTTCTTATGAACAGGGATATACACAACCATTTATAATATGCAAATAGGAACACACTAATGGGGGTACATTAGCATGTACCAAATAATGTAATATTTCTCAACACCCCTTGTATTACGTTATTTGGTTATTGAAGACTTTACCATTCAATCTTGGTCTTCGTCTTTATCTTCAATATTCAAGTGACCTTGCATTGTTCATGAATCTTTATTTGAGATCCATCTCCTACTTCTTTGAGTTCTGCTCTATGTCCTATTTTATCTTCAAAATTTGGATCTTCATTCTTTGTTTTTTATTTATCTTATTCATGAACTACTTGAGATCCTTCTTTGTCCTTAGGTTCATATGCATGGATAGCTTGAATATTTTTTTTATCCTCAACATTTAGAATATGTGCTTCATTTGATCTAGTTTGCTTATAATCTTGATATTGTTTTGTATCTTTTGAACATTCACTTTGAACACCATAATAACTTTTTGAATGAGATGAACTTGGAATGTCATCATTACATGAATAATGAAACACTATTTTTAGAGATGATTCATATGATTCATTTGGATCATGGTCAATAACTATTTTTCTTTTTATAGTTTCAATCAACTCTTTTTGTTTTAGATTTTCATCTTTATAAAGTTCAGCTGAGAGTAATGCCATATACATTATGCTACCTATATCAAGAGGTATCATAATATCATCCTTTGAATTATCAATTGCTCAATAAGTTTTGAATGTAAATAGTATTCAAATGTCTCTAAAATTTCATCCATAGCTTCTTTATAGATGAATTGTAATATCATATCTACCTCACCCTTAGATTTTTCACTAAATTTTCCAATACCATATTTAATAACTTCTAGTCTTTCCTTTTTGATTATGGACTCCATATTTCCTTCAATGATATGAATCATATTATTCCTTTGAAGCAGTAAACTTTATATCTCCCAAGTTTAATATATACATGGTAATCCAAAGCAAGTTGTGTGTTGAGCAAGGTGTTGCAAGAAGTTTGTCATTGTTGTCAACACAGGCAGTTAGATCCAAGGATGCAGTGGGTAGACAGATCAGAAGTCATTCAGATGCAGAAGATAGAAAAAATTCGAAGAAAAAGACAAGTTAGAAAACTGTCGCGATATCGCGACATGTTTTCTGTCGCGATTTCGCGACAAGTCGGAGGAGAGAGAAGACACAGCTGAAAATGTCGCGATATCGCGACCAAAATGAGGAGAGAGAAGGTACAATCGAAAATGTCACGATATCGCGACAAGTCGGAGGAGAGAGAAGGCGCAATCAAAAATGTCACGATTTCGTGACAAGTCGGAGGAGAGAGAAGGCGCAATCGAAAATGTCATGATATCGCGACAAGTCGGAGGAGAGAGAAGGCATAGTTGAAAATGTCATGATTTCATGACAAGTCGGAAGAGAGAGAAGGCGCAAGGCAAACTGTCATGATTTCGTGACATGTTGGAGGCCAAGAAGCTAAGTCGAGAAACTGTAGCGATTTCGCTACATGTTGAATTTTCCCTGACCGAAGCAAGAAGAAAGTGTTAAGTTGAAAAAGTTGTAGCGATTTCGCTACAAGTTGCAAAAGTGCACAAAACAAAGGTGTAGCGATTTCGCTACGGGTAAAAGTTGCACAACACTGAAGGTGTAGCGATTTCGCTACCAGACAAAAGTGTAGAACTTAAAGATGCAGCGATTATGTTCAAGTCAAAATTTCATGAGAAAAAGCAAGTTGGAAGCACAAGGCACAAAGTTGTAGCGATTTCGCTACTGCATGAAGCTCAAAATGTACGAAAGCCGAAAGCGTCACGATTTCGCGACAAAGATGAGGATGACGTCAGCGAAAGCTGAAAGTGTCACGATTTCACGACAGGTTGCAAGAAAAGCCGCTAGAAGTCCGGAAGCGTCAGTGATTTCACGACAAGAATGAGGATGACGTCGAAAGCCGAAAGTGTCACGATTTCATGACAGGATGCAAGAAAAGTCGGAAGCCGGAAGCATCGTGATTTCGTGACAAGAATGAGGATGACGTCAACAACTGATCAAAGTGTCACGATTTCACGACAAGAATGGAAGTGAAGCGTTCAAAGGCCAAAAGGGTCACGATTTCGCGACGACAAGGTCAAGAAGGCGTACGACCACAAAAAGTGTCACGATATCGCGACGTGTTGCTATTTCACGGCAATAAGCTACAGGAAGGTGACGAAGGTGGCAGAAGAGTTTGAGGCCGACAAAGTTAAATCAGGGCCGATGGATTTTAGGGTTTGAAGCCGACATCTTTTAGGGTTTCACAGCCGATGTTCTTAGAGGTTGAAGCCGACATCATTTAGGGTTTTACAATGGATCTGAAGCCGACATCTTTTAGGGTTTCACAATGGATGCTCTTAGAGGTTGAAGCCGTCATCTTCTAGGGTTTACGGCCGACATTTTCTAGGGTTCACAACTAATGTTTCCTAGGGTTTGTCTCCGAGATTTCGTCTATAAAAGGATGGTTACTTCGGTTGAAAATATGAGGAAGATAGAGTGCGAGAGCGAGCAGAGTGCGTTGCGTTGAGATAATGTGCGAATGCGAATAGAGTGATTGCGCAAGTTCGGCCGTGTAGAGTGCAAAGTTGTAGTTCGAATTTGCATATCGTGATTGCATGGATGAAAAGCGCAATGTGTAGAGATGGAGTTCTAAGTTCAAAATATTAGCGCGCGAATAAGCAGAAGTGTCGAACAGCCGATTGCAACAGAGAGTGCAAAGAAGAATACATAAGCGGTCGGATAGTGCGAATCGTGTCGCGTAGAAGCAGCAGAATGCAAAAAAATAGTAGACTATGAGAAATGAGGTGAAAGTTTTATTCTGTAATCTTTATTATTGTTTTCCAAGTTGTAGCTTGGCACAAGGGGTTGGTGCCTCTTTCCAGTAGGTGCTGGTAAAATAGGAGTTGGTGCTCCATTCTGTTGAAGCAGATAAAGTTAAGGGGTTGGTGCTCCTTCCAGTTGGTGCCGGTAAAGGATTATGTAAAGTTGTAGCTTTGCATTGACTGGATTTGGATGGTAGTCCAAGCAGTCATTTTTGAGGAGTAGCCACATTGGTGAACCTCGTTAAATTGCCGTGTTATGTGTGATGCTTTCTTGATGCATTTAGTATCTCTCTTATCTGCTTTAAACTACTGTTGGATTTAAAACTAATTGTTTTAGAAGTTTTTAAAGAACACACTGATTCACCCCCCCTCTCAGTGTCATTGTGATTACAACAATTGGTATCAGAGCCAAGTACCTGAACAAGCTTAAACAACTAAGGTGATCTTGGAAGTTACGCAATGGCAAGTGGTGAAGGTTTCTCCTCGAACAAAGCACCATTGTTTGATGGGACTAACTATGCGTTCTGGAAAATTAGAATGCAGACATATCTCAGTGCTTTGGGTTTTGACATCTGGGGTGCAGTAGTTAATGGTTACAAAGCTCCTGCCACCGCTCCAACAGACACTATTGGTAAAAAGGCATTTGAATATGATTCAAAAGCAAAAAATGCCATCATGTGTGGACTAGTGGACAGTGAGCTAGTCAAGGTCATAAATTGTGAATCAAAAAAAGATATATGGGATAAACTAGAGAACATCCATGAAGGAGATGATAGGATCAAGGAGGCCAAGCTTCAAGCACATCGAGCTCAATACGAATCTTTAAATATGGACAATGATGAGAACATAGAGACCTTCATGCAAAGAGTCAATGGGATCACCAATTCAATCGGAGGTCTCGACGAAGAATTAACCGATGCCGCTATCGTGAAAAAGGTATTAAGATCGCTCCCTCCTAGATTTGATTCTAAAGTCTCTCGCCATAGAAGAAGCCAAAGATCTAAATAGTTTTAGTATGGATGAGATGCATGGTTCTTTGACTGCTTTTGAAATGAGAATAGGAAGGTCTAATCCCACAGACAGAGAAGCAGCTTTCAAAGCCCTAAAAGGCAAAAGCACAAAACAAGAGTCTGAAGAAGAGGATGCTTCGGATGAAATGGAAGCAAATTTTGTCGAAAAGTCGAGAAAAGGAAAAGGAAAATACAAAGGAAAGATACCTTTTAAATGTTTCAATTGTGGAGGCATTGGACACTTTGCTATCAAATGTCCTCTCCATGACAAGAACAAAGGTGAAGAAACTCAAAGATCAAGAAAGAAGTGAATGGAGGAAGAAAACTAACTTCAGAAAAGGCAATTTCAAAAAGAAAAGCTTTATCTCCCGAAATGCAGAATCTTCTGAGGACAGTTCTAGTGAAGACTCGAAGAAGGAACATGTGAGGCTCTCTTTATGGCGTTTGAAGTAGAAGAATCGAAGAGGCGAAAAACACACAAAAGAGAGAAGGAATGAACTCGAAGTATCTATTGAAATAGGTGAGGCTGAAGTTGATTTAGAAGGTGAGCTGGTTTCTCGCTCTTATGGAATGGAAATCTGAGAAAAGAAAGAATAAAAAATTGTTAAGGAAGCTTGAGGATGCAAATGACATTATAGCCAGTCTAAAAACACAGACATAAGAGTACAAGAAAATGTCCGAAGATCTTGAAGTACAGGTAACCATGAAGATAGATTACTATTGCAAATTGGAAGAAGAAAATGTTAGTCTTCGAATACAGATACAAGAGCTGGATCGAAAAATTAGCTGTCATTTAAAACGTGATGAAAGTTCGATGAAGTTGGACAAAATCCTAAGCGATCAAAGACCCACAGGTATCAAATTCGGTCTGGGCTTTATCGAAGGAGAATCATCAAATGGACCAAAGGCAAGCAATGTTGAATGTGAAAAGAGTAAAGACAAGAAACAAGTCGTGGAAAGAAAAACAAATCAGGCAAAAGAAAGCAAGAATGCCATCCTGAAATAGGAACCGACAATGACGGCTTTACCAAGGTCACACATCAAAAGAAAAGAAGATCCAAGGCTCCTCGCAACAACTTGGCCAAAACCATCTGTCAGGTTCAATCATTATTTCTATGGTTTCTGTTTTAAATGTAATGGTTATGGGCATAAAATTGTGGACCTGCAAGTACAATATAGGTCCTAGAAGTTTCACTAGTAGAAATGCTTTTGCTCCTCTAATGAGTTATGCAAGTAGAATGCTTTAATTGTCACAACTTTGGGCATATTGCTAGAAACTGTCGTAGATATTTCTGTTTCAAATCAATCTCGGAAAAGAAGAATTCAACCATATAGGGCAAAACAAAATAGAATTTCTTCCGAAGGATATGTGCAAGATTCTGAAAAGGGGAAATCCAAGCTAGAACCCAACACCACAGCTTAAAACAGAATGGAAACAAAAAGAACAACTCAGAAAGAACAAGAATCTTTAATAGTGCAGACAACTTTTAGAGCTCAGAATAAATGTGTACCGTGGATCCTTGATAGTGGGTGCTCAAGTCATATGACAGTGATAAACAGAAATTTGAAAAACTACAGAAATATGAGGGTGGTTCTGTGAAGTTCGGAAATAATGATGGAGCCAAAATAATAGGTAAAGGATCTATCAAAATTAGTGAAGGGAAAATCAAGTCATAAGAAGTTTTATATGTGGATGGTTTGAAACATAACCTCTTAAGTGTGAGTCAAATCTGTGATAAAGGACATGAAGTGGTTTTCAAGAAGCAGTGGTTGTGAAGTCAGAAAAATAAACAGATGGGAAATTGATAGCAACCGGCTCAAGGACGTCCGGCAACCCGTACACACTCTCAAAATTTTCAGAAGGTATGTGCTTCATGGGACAAGAAGACGAGAACCGGTTGTGGCATAAGAGGCTTGGACACATAAGTTTTGATAATTTGGTGAAAATCAGCTCTAAAAAAGTAGTGAGAGATATTCCAACCATTAAGAAACCTTCAAACAAGTGTTTGTGCTTCATGTCAGAAGGGAAAGCAAACCAGAGTTTCATTTAAAACAAAAGAATACCACACTAGCAGGCCTTTGGAACTCATTCATACAGACTTATGTGGACCCATGAGGACTCAAAGCATAAACGACGACAAATACTTTATGCCGTGTATCGATGATTATTCCATAATGACATGGATATTCTTCCTAAAAGATAAAACAGAAGCTTTTGAAATGTTCAGAACCTTCAAACAACTAGTTGAGAATGAAACAAGAAAAAGGATTAAATGCTTGCGATCAGACAGAGGAGGAGAATTCATTTCGAATGAATTTACAGAATACTATGGAAAATATGGTATCAGGAGACAATATTCAGCAGCCGTAACTCCTCAAAGAGAATGGTGTAGTAGAGAGGAAGAACAGAACTATACAGAAATGGCACGCACCATGCTGGCAAAAAGCAAAATAGCAGATAGATTCTGGAAAGAAGCAGTTCACACAAGAAGTATACATTCAAAACAGGTATATGTTAAGAACTCATGAATGCAAAACACCGTATGAGTTGTGGTTTGGTAGAAAAGCAACAACAAAACATCTCAAAGTATTTGGTCGTAAGTGCTACATCAGAAAAACCGATGACAACCTTGGGAAGTTTGAAGATAGAGCAGATGAAGGTGTTTTTGTTGGTTATTCTCCAAATAGCAAAGCTTACAAATGCTACAACAAGAGACTCAAGAAAATTGTGGACAATGCAGATGTTAAATTCGATGAAGGGAGGAAACAAATAGTTAACTTTCAAGAAAACTACCCAATCTACGAAGAAGTCATTGAAGGAGATGAAGTGCATGGAACAGAAAATACGTCTACGGCTGATGCAGATAACTTATCAGATGACTCAGAGGTGCAAGAAAACAAAAAATTCAAAATGGGCAGCTGGCAGAAAAATCATCCTAGAGACCAAATAATTGGAGATCCCACAACTGGCATTCAGACAAGAAAGAAAGTAATAAGTAATTACTCTCTTTTATCCAAAGATTGAGCCCAAAAACATAGATGAAGCAAGCAAAGATGACAGCTGGATGAAGGCAATAAATGAAGAGTTAGATCAGATTGAAAAGAACAGAACTTGGGAACTAGTACCTAGACTCGCAAATAAGAATGTAATAGGCACCAAATGGATATTTCGAAATAAATTAAATGAAGACGGTCAAGTCATTAGGAACAAAGCAAGACCGGTTTGTAAAGGCTATGCACAGAGTCGAAGGCATTGATTTTGAAGAGACTTTTGCTCCAAAGGGCAGATTAGAAGCTATTAGAATGTTTCTGGCACTAGCAGTTCACAAGAACTTCAGAGTTTATCAGATGGATGTAAAATCTGCGTTTTTAAATGGGAAACTTGAAGAAGAGGTCTATATTGAACAACCAGATGGCTTTCAAATCAGTGAAGATCCTAACCTTGTCTGCAAATTAAAGAAAGCAATGTATGGATTAAAACAAGCACCACGGGCATGGTATGCTAGGCTAGATAATTATCTCTCTCAACAGGGATTCAAGAAAGGTTTAGTGGACAATAATCTGTATGTGAAAACAGAAGGTGGGCATCTCATTGTTCTTGTTGTCTATGTGGATGATATCATATTTGGCAAGAACAAAGATGAATCATGTAAAGACTTAGCAAACAAGATGCAGAATGAATTTGAAATGTCAATGATTGGTGAACTGTATTACTTTCTGGGGCTACAAGTTAATCAGAATGAGAAAGGTATATTCATTTCCCAAATCAAATATGTGAAAGAAATGCTAAAGAGGTTCACTATGGAGGACTGTAAGCCAGTCAGCACTCCCATGACAACAGGATGCAAGTTGAGTAAAGAAGACAAATCTCCACCTGTAGATCAAACCATGTATAGATCAATGATAGGAAGCTTACTATATTTAACTACAACCAGACCTGATATTCTGCAGGCAGTTTGCATGGTAGCTAGATTTCAGGCCAGTCCCAAAGAGACTCATGTAACAAGAGTTAAAAGGATTTTTCGGTATCTCAAAGGCACCATGGAGTATGGGTTGTGGTATCCAAAAGGCAAAGATTTCACTCTTATATCATATTCAGATGCAGATTGGGCTGGATGTGTTGATGACAGAAAGAGTACCAATGGAGGAGCATTCTATTTGGGGGACAGATTGGTTGCATGGCACAGTAAGAAGCAAGAGTCAGTTTCTTTATCTACAACTGAGGCAGAATATATTGTAGCAGCAACATGTTGCACACAAGTCTTGTGGATGAAACAAACCTTGAAAGATCTAGGTATTAATTTTAGTGAACCAATATCAGTAAAGTGTGACAACACCAGTGCAATCAACATCTCTAAGAATCCAATAATGCACTCACGGACAAAGCACATTGCTATAAGGTATCATTTCTTGAAAGAGAAAGTTGCGTAAGGAGAAGTTAAATTGGACTATGTCCCAACTACGAAACAAGTAGCAGATATTTTTACAAAACCTTTGCCCAAGGAAGTATTTGAGTACCTTCGAAGCAAATTAGGAGTAGTCACACTTCCTAAGAAGTGACTAGCTACAAGGATCACTTTCTCAGGGGGAGCATTTGAGTATTTGACTATTCTTTTGCTCATGATCATAATTTGTGCCGATTGCAACAAATTGTGCCCGAGAAGTGTGAGGATGGACTCAAGGGGAGTCTGCAGCAGCCCTTTGGTATTATTGACAAAGGGGGAGAAGAGTTACAGGAATGTACACAGGTGTTGCCAACAATTCCAAAGGGGGAGATTGTTGAGCAAGGTGGTGCAAGAAGTTTGTCATTGTTGTCAACACAGGCAGCTAGATCTAATGATGCAATGGACAAATAGTTTAGGAGTCATTCAGATGAGAAGATAGAAAAAATTCGAAGAAAAAGACAAGTTAGAAAACTGTCGCGATATCGCGACATGTTTTCTGTCGCGATTTCGCGACAAGTCGGAGGAGAGAGAAGACGCAACTGAAAATGTCACGATATCACGACCAAAATGAGGAGAGAGAAGGCAAAAATGTCATGATATCACGACAAGTCGGAGGAGAGAGAAGGCACAATCAAAAATGTCACGATATCACGACAAGTCAGAGGAGAGAGAAGGCGCAATCAAAAATGTCACGATATCATGACAAGTCGGAGGAGAGAGAAGGCATAGTTGAAAATGTCATGATTTCACGACAAGTCGGAAGAGAGAGAAGGCGCAAGGCAAACTGTCACGATTTCGCGACATGTTGGAGGCCAAGAAGCTAAGTCGAGAAACTGTAGCGATTTCGCTACATGTTGAATTTTCGCCGACGAAGCAAGGAGAAAGTGTTAAGTTGAAAAGTTGTAGCGATTTCGCTACAAGTTGCAAAGGCACAAAACAAAGGTGTAGCGATTTCGCTACGGGCAAAAGTTGCACAACACGAAGGTGTAGCGATTTCGCTACCAGACAAAAGTGCAGAACTTAAAGATGCAACGATTATGTTCAAGTCAAAATTTCACGGGAAAAAGCAAGTTGGAAGCACAAGGCACAAAGTTGTAGCGATTTCGCTACTGCATGAAGCTCAAAATGTACGAAGAAAGCGTCACGATTTCGCGACAAAGATGAGGATGACGCAAAGAAAGTGTCACGATTTCACGAACAGTTGCAAGAAAAGCCGCTAGAAGCCGAAGCGTCACGATTTCGCGACAAGAATGAGGATGACGTCAGTAAAAGCCGAAAGTGTCACGATTTCATGACAGGATGCAAGAAAAGCCGCTGAAGCCGGAAGCATCACGATTTCGTGACAAGAATGAGGATGACGTCAGCAACTGATCAAAGTGTCACGATTTCATGACAAGAATGGAAGTGAAGCGTTCGAAGGCCAAAAGGGTCACGATTTCGCGACGACAAGGTCAAGAAGGCGTACGGCCACAAAAAGTGTCGCGATATCGCGACGTGTTGCTATTTCATGGCAATAAGCTACAGGAAGGTGACGAAGGTGGCAGAAGAGTTTGAGGCCGACAAAGTTAAATCAGGGCCGATGGATTTTAGGGTTTGAAGCCGACATCTTTTAGGGTTTCACAGCCGATGTTCTTAGAGGTTGAAGCCGACATCATTTAGGGTTTTACAGATGGATATGAAGCCGACATCTTTTAGGGTTTCACAAAGGATGCTCTTAGAGGTTGAAGCCGTCATCTTCTAGGGTTTACGGTCGACATTTTCTAGGGTTCACAACCGACGTTTCCTAGGGTTTGTCTCTGAGATTTCGTCTATAAAAGGATGGTTACTTCGGTTGAAAATATGAGGAAGATAGAGTGCGAGAGCGAGCAGAGTGCGTTGCGTTGAGATAATGTGCGAATGCGAATAGAGTGATTGCGCAAGTTTGGCCGTGTAGAGTGCAAAGTTGTAGTTCGAATCTGCATATCGTGATTGCATGGATGAAAAGCGCAATGTGTAGAGATGGAGTTCTAAGTTCAAAATATTAGCGCGTGAATAAGCAGAAGTGTCGAACAACCGATTGCAGTAGAGAGTGCAAAGAAGAATACATAAGCGGTCGGATAGTGCGAATCGTGTCGCGTAGAAAGCAGAATGCAGAAAAATAGCAGACTGTGAGAAATGAGGTGAAAGTTTTATTCTGTAATCTTTATTATTGTTTTCCAAGTTGTAGCTTGGCACAAGGGGTTGGTGCCTCTTTCCAATAGGTGCTGGTAAAATAGGAGTTGGTGCTCCATTCTATTGAAGCAGATAAAGTTAAGGGGTTGGTGCTCCTTCCAGTTGGTGCCGGTAAAGGATTATGTAAAGTTGTAGCTTTGCATTGACTCGGATTTGGATGGTAGTCCAAGCAGTCATTTTTGAGGAGTAGCCACATTGGTGAACCTCGTTAAATTGCCGTGTTATGTGTGATGCTTTCTTAATGCATTTAGTATCTCTCTTATCTGCTTTAAACTGCTGCTGGATTTAAAACTAATTCTTTTAGAAGTTTTTAAAGAACACACTGATTCACCCCCCTCTCAGTGTCATTGTGATTACAACATTGTGCATTCTAAAGCATTCCCTTTTTTGAATTTGAAAAATGCTTTCCAATTCTGAGTCATATAATATTTCTACTAGTCCTCCATTATTGAATTCATTTGATGACATAAGACTACGATCTCTCCAAAGTATAAATTTGAAATAATTCTTTGAAAATTAAAGGCACTTTCCAATGCTTTTGAAAAGGTGGATACAAAATTGATAAAGAAAATTTTCTCCCTCTTGCATGGAAATTGCTTATGAGGCATAGAAGAGAGAATTGTCCAAGGGTTTGGAAGAAAAATTGGAGGGTCCAAACAAAATTTTTGTATGACCAAGTGAGGTAGCTCCACATTCACTCTGATACCATTTTGGAATTCATATTATTTTCTATAAATGAACAAAAGCAAAGCATTTAATCAAATCTTATACAAAAATAAATAAAAAGATGAAAGCAATAAAATCAAGAGACAGAAATTAGGGGTTCCCTTAAGCAAAATAAGTAATCATTACATTATCCATGGATAAAGATAACAACACTTAAATGTAATAGATGGAGTGATGGGGGTTATTTATATCAATATAAAAATCCTAATTACATAAATAAGTTTAACCTATTAGACTTGTAAGGTGTTGGACATATTTTTACTAATAAAAATGATGTACATGTACAATGAGTATGATGGTGGTTGTTATTTCTAATTGTATTATTAACCACCTAGTTAGGATAACTCCTCAATACCTAGTTACTTATATTACATGATGTGATAAAATACAAACATTCATCCCCTTATTACATCATACTTCAATTAGGTTAGTAATCAACAACTTCCACACTTCAAAGCGTTTATGGTCTAGAACACACATTAGTCCATGATTTACATTATCGTGAATAGGGATAAACTCAATTGCTCACCTAAGTGGGACTAATCATACTAGACTTAGTCAAGGATAGGAATAAATAAAAATTACTAATATTTACATCATAAATGGATAGGTACATACATGTTATCCATCTATTCCATTTCAAATAGGGACACGACATCTATCTATAAACTCCTATGACTAGAGACACACTCAACCAATCATAGGTACAATACTTTTCTTATGAACAGGGATATACACAACCATTTATAATATGCAAATAGGAACACACTAATGGGGGTACATTAGCATGTACCAAATAATGTAATATTTCTCAACACCCCTTGTATTACGTTATTTGGTTATTGAAGACTTTACCATTCAATCTTGGTCTTCGTCTTTATCTTCAATATTCAAGTGACCTTGCATTGTTCATGAATATTTATTTGAGATCCATCTCCTACTTCTTTGAGTTCTGCTCTATGTCCTATTTTATCTTCAAACTTTGGATCTTCATTCTTTGTTTTTTATTTATCTTATTCATGAACTACTTGAGATCCTTCTTTGTCCTTAGGTTCATATGCATGGATAGCTTGAATGTTTTTTTTATCCTCAACCTTTAGAATATGTGCTTCATTTGATCTAGTTTGCTTATAATCTTGATATTGTTTTGTATCTTTTGAACATTCACTTTGAACACCATAATAACTTTTTGAATGAGATGAACTTGGAATGTCATCATTACATGAATAATGAAACACTATTTTTAGAGATGATTCATATGATTCATTTGGATCATGGTCAATAACTATTTTTCTTTTTATAGTTTCAATCAACTCTTTTTGTTTTCGATTTTCATCTTTATAAAGTTCAGCTGAGAGTAATGCCATATACATTATGCTACCTATATCAAGAGGTATCATAATATCATCCTTTGAATTATCAATTGCTCAATAAGTTTTGAATGTAAATAGTATTCAAATGTCTCTAAAATTTCATCCATAGCTTCTTTATAGATGAATTGTAATATCATATCTACCTCACCCTTAGATTTTTCAATAAATTTTCCAATACCATATTTAATAACTTCTAGTCTTTCCTTTTTGATTATGGACTCCATATTTCCTTCCCTGATATGAATCATATTATTCCTTTGAAGCAGTAAACTTTATATCTCCCAAGTTTAATATATACATGGTAATCCAAAGCAAGTTGTGTGTTGAGCAAGGTGTTGCAAGAAGGTTGTCATTGTTGTCAACACAGGCAGTTAGATCCAAGGATGCAGTGGGTAGACAAATCAGAAGTCATTCAGATGCAGAAGATAGAAAAAATTTGAAGAAAAAGACAAGTTAGAAAACTGTCACGATATCGCGACATGTTTTCTGTCGCGATTTCGCGACAAGTCGGAGGAGAGAGAAGACGCAGCTGAAAATGTCGCGATATCGCGACCAAAATGAGGAGAGAGAAGTTGCAGCCGAAAATGTCGTGATATCACGACAAGTCGGAGGAGAGAGAAGGCACAACCAAAAATGTCACGATATCGCGACAAGTCGGAGGAGAGAGAAGGCGCAATCGAAAATGTCACGATATCGCGACAAGTCGGAGGAGAGAGAAGGCATAGTTGAAAATGTCATGATTTCACGACAAGTCGGAAGAGAGAGAAGGCGCAAGGCAAACTGTCATGATTTCGCGACATGTTGGAGGCCAAGAAGCTAAGTCGAGTAACTGTAGCGATTTCGCTACATGTTGATTTTTCGCTGACCGAAGCAAGAAGAAAGCAATAAGTTGAAAAGCTGTAGCGATTTCGCTACAAGTCAAAAGTGCACAAAACTAAGGTGTAGCGATTTCGCTACGGGCAAAAGTTGCACAACACGAAGGTGTAGCGATTTCGCTACCAGACAAAAGTGCAGAACTTAAAGATGCAGCGATTATGTTCAAGTCAAAATTTCATGGGAAAAAGCAAGTTGGAAGCACAAGGCACAAAGTTGTAGCGATTTCGCTACTGCATGAAGCTCAAAATGTACGGAAGCCGAAAGCGTCATGATTTCACGACAAAGATGAGGATGACATCAGTGAAAGCTGAAAGTGTCACGATTTCGCGATAGCATGCAAGAAAAGCCGCTAGAAGCCGGAAGCATCATGATTTCGTGACAAGAATGAGGATGACGTCAGCAAAAGCTGAAAGTGTCACGATTTCATGACAGGATGCAAGAAAAGCTACTGGAAGCCGAAAGCGTCATGATTTCATGACAAGAATGAGGATGACGTCAGCAACTGATCAAAGTGTCGCGATTTCGTGACAAGAATGGAAGTGAAGCGTTCGAAGGCCAAAAGGGTCACGATTTCGCGACGACAAGGTCAAGAAGGCGTACGGCCACAAAAAGTGTCGCGATATCGCGACGTGTTGCTATTTCACGACAATAAGCTACAGGAAGGTGACGAAGGTGGCAGAAGAGTTTGAGGCCGACAAAGTTAAATCGGGGCCGACGGATTTTAGGGTTTGAAGCCGACATCTTTTAGGGTTTCACAGCCGATGTTCTTAGAGGTTGAAGCCGACATCATTTAGGGTTTTACAACGGATCTGAAGCCGACATCTTTTAGGGTTTCACAGTGGATGCTCTTAGAGGTTGAAGTCGTCATCTTCTAGGGTTTACGGCCGACATTTTCTAGGGTTCACAGCCGACGTTTCCTAGGGTTTGTCTCTGAGATTTCATCTATAAAAGGATGGTTACTTCAATTGAAAATATGGGGAAGATAGAGTGCGAGAGCGAGCAGAGTGCATTGCGTTGAGATAATGTGCGAATGCGAATAGAGTGATTGCGCAAGTTCGGCCATGTAGAGTGCAAAGTTGTAGTTCGAATCTGCATATCGTGATTGCATGGATGAAAAGCGCAATGTGTAGAGATGGAGTTCTAAGTTCAAAATATTAGCGCACGAATAAGCAAAAGTGTCGAACAGCCGATTGTAGCAGAGAGTGCAAAGAAGAATACAGAAGCGGTCGGATAGTGCGAATCGTGTCGCGCAGAAGCAACAGAATGCAAAAAAATAGCAGACTATGAGAAATGAGGTGAAAGTTTTATTCTGTAATCTTTATTATTGTTTTCCAAGTTGTAGCTTGGCACAAGGGGTTGGTGCCTCTTTCCAGTAGGTGCTGGTAAAATAGGAGTTGGTGCTCCATTCTGTTGAAGCAGATAAAGTTAAGGGGTTGGTGCTCCTTCCAGTTGGTGCTGGTAAAGGATTATGTAAAGTTGTAGCTTTGCATTGACTGGATTTGGATGGTAGTCCAAGCAATCATTTTTGAGGAGTAGCCACATTGGTGAACCTCGTTAAATTGCCGTGTTATGTGTGATGCTTTCTTGATGCATTTAGTATCTCTCTTATCTGCTTTAAACTGTTGCTGGATTTAAAACTAATTATTTTAGAAGTTTTTAAAGAACACACTGATTCACCCCCCCTCTCAGTGTCATTGTGATTACAACAATTGGTATCAGAGCCAAGTACCTGAACAGGCTTAAACAACTAAGGTGATCTTGGAAGTTACGCAATGGCAAGTGGTGAAGGTTTCTCCTCGAACAAAGCACCATTGTTTGATGGGACTAACTATGCATTCTGGAAAATTAGAATGCAGACATATCTCAGTGCTTTGGGTTTTGACATCTAGGGTGCAGTAGTTAATGGTTACAAAGCTCCTGCCACCGCTCCAACAGACACTGCTGGTAAAAAGGCATTTGAATATGATTCAAAAGCAAAAAATGCCATCATGTGTGGACTAGTGGACAGTGAGCTAGTCAAGGTCATAAATTGTGAATCAACAAAAGATATATGGGATAAACTAGAGAACATCCATGAAGGAGATGATAGGATCAAGGAGGCCAAGCTTCAAGCACATCGAGCTCAATACGAATCTTTAAAGATGGACAATGATGAGAACATAGAGACCTTCATGCAAAGAGTCAATGGGATCACCAATTCAATCGGAGGTCTCGACGAAGAATTAACCGATGCCGCTATCGTGAAAAAGGTATTAAGATCGCTCCCTCCTAGATTTGATTCTAAAGTCTCTGCCATAGAAGAAGCCAAAGATCTAAATAGTTTTAGTATGGATGAGATGCATGGTTCTTTGACTCGCTTTTGAAATGAGAATAGGAAGGTCTAATCCCACAGACAGAGAAGCAGCTTTCAAAGCCCTAAAAGGCAAAAGCACAAAACAAGAGTCTCGAAGAAGAGGATGCTTCAGTATGAAATGGAAGCAAATTTTGTCGAAAAGTCGAGAAAAGGAAAAGGAAAATACAAAGGAAAGCTACCTTTTAAATGTTTCAATTGTGGAGGCATTGGACACTTTGCTATCAAATGTCCTCTCCATGACAAGAACAAAGGTGAAGAAACTCAACATCAAGAAAGAAGTGAATGGAGGAAGAAAACTAACTTTAGAAAAGGCAATTTCAAAAAGAAAAGCTTTATCTCCCGAAATGCAGAATCTTCAGAGGACAGTTCTAGTGAAGACTATGAAGAAGGAACAGGTGAGGCTCTCTTTATGGCGTTTGAAGTAGAAGAATCGAAGAGGCAGAAAACACACAAAAGAGAGAAGGAATGAACTCTGAAGTATCTATTGAAATAGGTGAGGCTGAAGTTGATTTAGAAGGTGAGCTGGTTTCTGCTCTTATGGAATGGAAATCGAGAAAAGAAAGAATAAAAAATTGTTAAGGAAGCTTGAGGATGCAAATGACATTATAGCCAGTCTAAAAACACAGACAGAAGAGTACAAGAAAATGTCCGAAGATCTTGAAGTACAGGTAACCATGAAGATAGATTACTGTTGCAAATTGGAAGAAGAAAATGTTAGTCTTCGAATACAGATACAAGAGCTGGATCGAAAAATTAGCTATCATTTAAAACGTGATGAAAGTTCGATGAAGTTGGACAAAATCCTAAGCGATCAAAGACCCACAGGTATCAAATTCGGTCTAGGCTTTACCGAAGGAGAATCATCAAATGGACCAAAGGCAAGCAATGTTGAATGTGAAAAGAGTAAAGACAAGAAACAGGTTGTTGAAAGAAAAACAAATCAGGCAAAAGAAAGCAGTAATGCCAGTCCTAAAATAGGAACTGACAATGACGGTTTTACCAAGGTCACACATCAAAAGAAAAGAAGATCCAAGGCTCTTGCAACAACTTGGCAAAAACCATCTTTCAGGTTCAATCATTATTTCTATGGTTTCTGTTTTAAATGTAATGGTTATGGGCATAAAATTGTGGACTGCAAGTACAATATAGGTCCTAGAAGTTTCACTAGTAGAAATGCTTTTGCTCCTCTAATGAGTTATGCAAGAGAATGCTTTAATTGTCACAACTTTGGGCATATTGCTAGAAACTGTCACAGTATTTCTGTTTCAAATCAATCTCAGAAAAGAAGAATTCAACCATATAGGGCAAAACAAAATAGAATTTCTTCTAAAGGATATGTGCAAGATTCTGAAAAGGGGAAATCCAAGCTAGAACCCAACACCACAGTTAAAACAGAATGGAAACAAAAAGAATAGCTCAGGAAAGAACAAGAATATTTAATAGTGCAGACAACTTTTAGAGCTCAGAATAAATGTGTACCGTGGATCCTTGATAGTGGGTGCTCAAGTCATATGACAGGTGATAAACAGAAATTTGAAAAACTATAGAAATATGAGGGTGGTTCTATGAAGTTCGGAAATAATGATGGAGCCAAAATAATAGGTAAAGGATCTGTCAAAATTAGTGAAGGGAAAATCAAGTCAGAAGAAGTTTTATATGTGGATGGTTTGAAACATAACCTGTTAAGTGTGAGTCAAATCTGTGATAAAGGACATGAAGTGGTTTTCAAGAAGCAGGGTTGTGAAGTCAGAAAAATAAACAATGGGAAATTGATAGCAACCGGTTCAAGGACGTCTGGCAACCTGTACACACTCTCAGAATTTTCAGAAGGTATGTGCTTCATCGGACAAGAAGAAGAGAACCGGTTGTGGCATAAGAGGCTTGGACACATAAGTTTTGATAATTTGGTGAAAATCAGCTCTAAACAAGCAATGAGAGATATTCCAACCATTAAGAAACCTTCAAACAGTGTTTGTGCTTCATGTCAGAAGGGAAAGCAAACCAGAGTTTCATTTAAAACAAAAGAATACCACACTAGCAGGCCTTTGGAACTCATTCATACAGACTTATGTGGACCCATGAGGACTCAAAGCATAAACGGTGACAAATACTTTATGCTGTGTATCGATGATTATTCCAGAATGACATGGATATTCTTCCTAAAAGATAAAACAAAAGCTTTTGAAATGTTCAGAACCTTCAAACAGCTAGTTGAGAATGAAACAGGAAAAAATATTAAATGCTTACGATCATACAGAGGAGGAGAATTCATTTTGAATGAATTTATAGAATACTGTGGAAAATATGGTATCAGGAGACAATATTCAGCAGCCAGAACTCCTCAACAGAATGGTGTAGTAGAGAGGAAGAACAGAACTATACAGGAAATGGCACGCACCATGCTGGCAGAAAACAAAATAGCAGATAGATTCTCGGAAAGAAGCAGTTCACACAACGAAGTATACATTCAAAACAGGTATATGTTAAGAACTCATGAATGCAAAACACCGTATGAGTTGTGGTTTGGTAGAAAAGCAACAGCTAAACATCTCAAAGTATTTGGCTATAAGTGCTACATCATAAAAACTGATGACAACCTTGGAAAGTTTGAATATAGAGCAGATGAAGGTGTTTTTGTTGGTTATTCTCCAAATAGCAAAGCTTACAAATGCTACAACAAGAGACTCAAGAAAATTGTGGACAGTGCAGATGTTAAATTCGATGAAGGGAGGAAACAAATAGCTAACTTTCAAGAAAACTACCCAATCTACGAAGAAGTCATTGAAGGAGATGAAGTGCATGGAATAGAAAATACGTCTACGACTGATGCAGATAACTTATCAGATGACTCAGAGGTGCAAGAAAATAGAAAATTCAAAACGGGTAGCTAGCATAAAAATCATCCTAGAGACCAAATAATTGGAGATCCCACAGTTGGCATTCAGACAAGAAAGAAAGTAATAAGTAATTACTCTCTTTTATCCAACATTGAGCCCAAAAACATAGATGAAGCAAGCAAAGATGACAGTTGGATGAAGGCAATAAATGAAGAGTTAGATCAGATTGAAAAGAACAGAACTTGGGAACTAGTACCTAGACCTACAAACAAGAATGTAATCGGCACCAAATGGATATTTCGAAACAAATTAAATGAAGACGGACAGAGTCATTAGGAACAAAGCAAGACTGGTTTGTAAAGGATATGCACAGTTCGAAGGCATTGATTTTGAAGAGACTTTCGCTCCAAAGTGGCAGACTAGAAGCAATTAGAATGTTTTCGGCACTAGCAGTTCACAAGAACTTCAGAGTTTATCAGATGGATGTAAAATCTACGTTTTTAAATGGGAAACTTGAAGAAGAGGTCTATATTGAAAAACCATATGGCTTTCAAATCAGTGAAGATCCTAACCTTGTCTGCAAATTAAAGAAAGCACTATATGGATTAAAACAAGCACCACGGGCATGGTATGCTAGGCTAGATAATTATCTCTCTCAACAGGGATTCAAGAAAGGTTTAGTGGACAGTAATCTATATGTGAAAACAGAAGGTGGGCATCTCATTGTTCTTGTTGTCTATGTGGATGATATCATATTTGGTAGCAACAAAGATGAATCGTGTAAAGACTTAGCAAACAAGATGCAGAATGAATTTGAAATGTCAATGATTGGTGAACTGTCTTACTTTCTGGGGCTACAAGTTAATCAGAATGAGAAAGGTATATTCATTTCCCAAATCAAATATGTGAAAGAAATGCTAAAGAGGTTCACTATGGAGGACTGTAAGCCGACCAAGCACTCCCATGACAACAGTCGCAAGTTGAGTAAAGAAGACAAATCTCCACCGGTAGATCAAACCATGTATAGATCAATGATAGGAAGCTTACTATATTTAACTACAACCAGACCTGATATTCTGCAGGCAGTTTGCATGGTAGCCAGATTTCAGGCCAGTCCCAAAGAGACTCATGTAACAGCAGTCAAAAGGATTTTTCGGTATCTCAAAGGCACCATGGAGTATGGGTTGTGGTATCCAAAAGGCAAATATTTCACTCTTATATCATATTCAGATGGAGATTGGGCTGGATGTGTTGATGACAGAAAGAGTACCAGTGGAGGAGCATTCTATTTGGGGGACAGATTGGTTGCATGGCACAGAGAAGAAGCAAGAGTCGGTTTCTTTATCTACAAGTGAGGCAGAATATATTGCAGCAAGAACATGTTGCACACAAGTCTTGTGGATGAAACAAACCTTGAAAGATCTAGGTATTAATTTTAGTGAACCAATATCAGTAAAGTGTGACAACACCAGTGCAATCAACATTTCTAAGAATCCAGGAATGCACTCACGGACAAAGCACATTGCTATAAGGTATCATTTCTTGAAAGAAAAAGTTGCGGAAGGAGAAGTTAAATTGGACTATGTCCCAACTACAGAACAGGTAGCAGATATTTTTACAAAACCTTTGCCCAAGGAAGTATTTGAGTATCTTCGAAGCAAATTAGGAGTAGTCACACTTCCTAAGAAGTGACTAGCTACAGGGATCACTTTCTCAGGGGGAGCATTTGCGTATTTGACTATTCTTTTGCTCATGATCATAATTTGTGCCAGTTGCAACAAATTGTGCCTGAGAAGTGTGAGGATGGACTCAGGGGGAGTCTGCAGCAGCCCTTTGGTATTATTGACAAAGGGGGAGAAGAGTTACAGGAATGTATACAGGTGTTGCCAACAATTCCAAAGGGGGAGATTTTTGAGCAAGGTGTTGCAAGAAGGTTGTCATTGTTGTCAACATAGGCAGTTAGATCCAAGGATGCAGTGGGTAGACAGATCAGAAGTCATTCAGATGCAGAAGATAGAAAAAATTCGAAGAAAAAGACAAGTTAGAAAACTATCGCGATATCACGACATGTTTTCTGTCGCGATTTCACGACAAGTCGGAGGAGAGAAAAAACGCAGCTGAAAATGTCGCGATATCATGACCAAAATGAGGAGAGAGAAGTAGCCAAAAATGTCATGATATCGCGACAAGTCGGAGGAGAGAGAAAGCGCAACCAAAAATGTCGTGATATCGTGACAAGTCGGAGGAGAGAGAAGGCGCAATCGAAAATGTCGCGATATCGCGACAAGTCGGGGAGAGAGAAGGCATAGTTGAAAATGTCATGATTTCACGACAAGTCGAAAGAGAGAGAAGGCGCAAGGCAAACTATCACGATTTCGCGACATGTTGGAGGCCAAGAAGCTAAGTCGAGAAACTGTAGTGATTTCGCTACATGTTGATTTTTCACTGACCGAAGCAAGAAGAAAGCGTTAAGTTGAAAAGTTGTAGCGATTTCGCTACAAGTCAAAAGTGCACAAAACAAAGGTGTAGCGATTTCTCTACGGGAAAAAGTTGCACAACATGAAGGTGTAGCGATTTTGCTACCAGACAAAAGTGCAGAACTTAAAGATGCAGCGATTATGTTCAAGTCAAAATTTCGTGGGAAAAAGCAAGTTGGAAGCACAAGGCACAAAGTTGTAGCGATTTCGCTACTGCATGAAGCTCAAAATGTACGAAAGCCGAAAGCGTCACGATTTCGTGACAAAGATGAGGATGACGTCAGCGAAAGCTGAAAGTGTCATGATTTCGCGACAGGTTGCAAGAAAAGCCGCTAGAAGCCGGAAGCGTCACGATTTCGCGACAAGAATGAGGATGACATCAGCAAAAGCTGAAAGTGTCACGATTTCGCGACAGGATGCAAGAAAAGTTGTTGGAAGCCGAAAGCATCGCGATTTCGTGACAAGAATGAGGATGACATCAGCAACTGATCAAAGTGTCGCGATTTCGCGACAAGAATGGAAGTGAAGCGTTCGAAGGCCAAAAGGGTCACGATTTCATGACGACAAGGTCAAGAAGGCGTACGACCACAAAAAGTGTCGCGATATCGCGACGTGTTGCTATTTCATGGAAATAAGCTACAGGAAGGTGACGAAGGTGGCAGAAGAGTTTGAGGCCGACAAAGTTAAATCAGGGCCTACAGATTTTAGGGTTTGAAGCCAACATCTTTTAGGGTTTCACGACCGATGTTCTTAGAGGTTGAAGTCGACATCATTTAGGGTTTTACAGCTGGATCTGAAGCCGACATCTTTTAGGGTTTCACAATGGATGCTCTTAGAGGTTGAAGTCGTCATCTTCTAGGGTTTACGACCGACATTTTCTAGGGTTCACAGTCGACGTTTCCTAGGGTTTGTCTTTGAGATTTCGTCTATAAAAGGATGGTTACTTCGGTTGAAAATATGAGGAAGACAGAGTGCGAGAGCGAGCAGAGTGCATTGCGTTGAGATAATGTGTGAATGCAAATAGAGTGATTGCGCAAGTTCGGCCGTGTAGAGTGCAAAGTTGTAGTTCGAATCTGCATATCGTGATTGCATGGATGAAAAGCACAATGTGTAGAGATGGAGTTCTAAGTTCAAAATATTAGCACGCGAATAAGCAGAAGTGTCAAACAGCCAATTGTAGCAGAGAGTGCAAAGAAGAATATAGAAGCGATCGGATAGTGCGAATCGTGTCGCGTAGAAGCATCGAATGCAAAAAAATAGCGAGATCGTGAGAAATGAGGTGAAAGTTTTATTCTGTAATATTTATTATTTTTTTCCAAGTTGTAGCTTGGCACAAGGGGTTGGTGCCTCTTTCCAATAGGTGGGGGTAAAATAGGATTTGGTGCTCCATTCTCGTTGAAGCAGATAAAGTTAAGGGGTTGGTGCTCCTTCTAGTTGGTGCTGGTAAAGGATTATGTAAAGTTGTAGCTTTGCATTGACTAGATTTGGATGGTAGTCCAAGCAATCATTTTTGAGGAGTAGCCACATTGGTGAACCTCGTTAAATTGCCGTGTTATGTGTGATGCTTTCTTGATGCATTTAGTATCTCTCTTATCTGCTTTAAACTGCTGCTGGATTTAAAACTAATTGTTTTAGAAGTTTTTAAAGAACACACTAATTCACCCCCCCTCTCAGTGTCATTGTGATTACAACATTGTGCATGCTAAAGCATTCCCTTTTTTGAATTTGAAAAATGCTTTCCAATTCTGAGTCATATAATATTTCTACTAGTCCTCCATTATTGAATTCATTTGATGACATAAGACTACGATCTCTCCAAAGTATAAATTTGAAATAATTCTTTGAAAATTAAAGGCACTTTCCAATGCTTTTTAAAAGGTGGATACAAAATTGATAAAGAAAATTTTCTCCCTCTTGCATGGAAATTGCTTATGAGGCATAGAAGAGAGAATTTTCCAAGGGTTTGGAAGAAAATTTGGAGGGTCCAAACAACATTTTTGTATGACCAAGTGAGGTAGCTCCACATTCACTCTAATACCATTTTGGAATTCATATTATTTTCTATAAATGAACAAAAGCAAAGCATTTAATCAAATCTTATACAAAAATAAATAAAAAGATGAAAGCAATAAAATCAAGAGACATAGAAATTAGGGGTTCCCTTAAGCAAAATAAGTAATCATTACATTATCCATGGATAAATATAACAACACTTAAATGTAATAGATGGAGTGATGGGGGTTATTTATATCAATATAAAAATCCTAATTACATAAATAAGTTTAACCTATTAGACTAGTAAGGTGTTGGACATATTTTTACTAATAAAAATGATGTACATGTACAATGAGTATGATGGTGGTTGTTATTTCTAATTGTATTATTAACCACCTATTTAGGATAACTCCTCAATACCTAGTTACTTATATTACATGATGTGATAAAATACAAACATTCATGCCCTTATTACATCATACTTCTATTAGGTTAGCAATCAACAACTTCCACACTTCAAAGCGTTTATGGTCTAGAACACACATTAGTCCATGATTTACATTATCATGAATAGGGATAAACTCAATTGCTCACCTAAGTGGGACTAACCATACTAGACTTAGTCAAGGATAGGGATAAATAAAAATTACTAATATTTACATCATAAATGGATAGGTACATACATGTTATCCATCTATTCCATTTCAAATAGGGACACGGCATCTATCTATAAACTCCTATGACTAGAGACACACTCAACCAATCATAGGTACAATACTTTTCTTATGAACAGGGATATACACAACCATTTATAATATGCAAATAGGAACACACTAATGGGGGTACATTAGCATGTACCAAATAATGTAATATTTCTCAACACCCCTTGTATTACATTATTTGGTTATTGAAGACTTTAGTCTTCAATCTTGGTCTTTGTCTTTATCTTCAATATTCAAGTGACCTTGCATTGTTCATGAATCTTTATTTGAGATCCATCTCCTACTTCTTTGAGTTCTGCTCTATGTCCTATTTTATCTTCAAACTTTGGATCTTCATTCTTTGTATTTTATTTATCTTATTCATGAACTACTTGAGATCCTTCTTTGTCCTTAGGTTCATATGCATGGATAGCTTGAATGTTTTTTTTATCCTAAACCTTTAGAATATGTGCTTCATTTGATCTAGTTTGCTTATAATCTTGATATTGTTTTGTATCTTTTGAACATTCACTTTGAACACCATAATAACTTTTTGAATGAGATGAACTTGGAATGTCATCATTACATGAAGAATGAAACACTATTTTTAGAGATGATTCACATGATTCATTTGGATCATGGTCAATAACTATTTTTCTTTTTAGAGTTTCAATCAACTCTTTTTGTTTTAGATTTTCATCTTTATAAAGTTCAAGTGAGAGTAATGCCATATACATTATGCTACCTATATCAAGAGGTATCATAATATCATCCTTTGAATTATCAATTGCTTCAATAAGTTTTGAATGTAAATAGTATTCAAATGTCTCAAAAATTTCATCCATAGCTTCTTTATAGATGAATTGTAATATCATATCTACCTCACCCTTAGATTTTTCAATAAATTTTCCAATACCATATTTAATAACTTCTAGTCTTTCCTTTTTTATTATGGGCTCCATATTTCCTTCCATGATATGAATCATATTATTCCTTTGAAGCAGTAAAATTTATATCTCCCAGGTTTAATATATACATGGTAATCCAAAGCAAGTTGTGCATGCTAAAGCATTCCCTTTTTTGAATTTGAAAAATGCTTTCCAATTCTGAGTCATATAATATTTCTACTAGTCCTCCATTATTGAATTCATTTGATGACATAAGACTACGATCTCTCCAAAGTATAAATTTGAAATAATTCTTTGAAAATTAAAGGCACTTTCCAATTCTTTTGAAAAAGTGGATACAAAATTGATAAAGAAAATTTTCTCCCTCTTGCATGGAAATTGCTTATGAGGCATAGAAGAGAGAATTGTCCAAGGGTTTGGAAGAAAAATTGGAGGGTCCAAACAACATTTTTGTATGACCAAGTGAGGTAGCTCCATACTCACTCCGATACCATGTTAGAATTCATATTATTTTCTATAAATGAACAAAAGCAAAGCATTTAATCAAATCTTATACAAAAATAAATAAAAAGATGAAAGCAATAAAATCAAGAGACATAGAAATTAGAGGTTCCCTTAAGCAAAATAAGTAATCATTACATTATCCATGGATAAATATAACAACACTTAAATGTAATAGATGGAGTGATGGGGGTTATTTATATCAATATAAAAATCCTAATTACATAAATAAGTTTAACCTATTAGACTAGTAAGGTGTTGGACACATTTTTACTAATAAAAATGATGTACATGTACAATGAGTATGATGGTGGTTGTTATTTCTAATTGTATTATTAACCACCTAGTTAGGATAACTCCTCAATACCTAGTTACTTATATTACATGATGTGATAAAATACAAACATTCATCCCCTTATTACATCATACTTCAATTAGGTTAGTAATCAACAACTTCCACACTTCAAAGCGTTTATGGTCTAGAACACACATTAGTCCATGATTTACATTATCGTGAATAGGGATAAACTCAATTGCTCACCTAAGTGGGACTAACCATACTAGACTTAGTCAAGGATAGGGATAAATAAAAATTACTAATATTTACATCATAAATGGATAGGTACATACATGTTATCCATCTATTCCATTTCAAATAGGGACACGACATCTATCTATAAACTCCTATGACTAGAGACACACTCAACCAATCATAGGTACAATACTTTTCTTATGAACAGGGATATACACAACCATTTATAATATGCAAATAGGAACACGCTAATGGGGGTACATTAGCATGTACCAAATAATGTAATATTTCTCAACACCCCTTGTATTACGTTATTTGGTTATTGAAGACTTTACCATTCAATCTTGGTCTTTGTCTTTATATTCAATATTCAAGTGACCTTGCATTGTTCATGAATCTTTATTTGAGATCCATCTCCTACTTCTTTGAGTTCTGCTCTATGTCCTATTTTATCTTCAAACTTTGGATCTTCATTCTTTGTTTTTTATTTATCTTATTCATGAACTACTTGAGATCCTTCTTTGTCCTTAGGTTCGTATGCATGGATAGCTTGAATGTTTTTTTTATCCTCAACATTTAGAATATGTGCTTCACTTGATCTAGTTTTCTTATAATCTTGATATTGTTTTGTATCTTTTGAACATTCACTTTGAACACCATAATAATTTTTTGAATGAGATGAACTTGGAATGTCATCATTACATGAATAATGAAATACTATTTTTAGAGATGATTCATATGATTCATTTGGATCATGGTCAATAACTATTTTTCTTTTTATAGTTTCAATCAACTCTTTTTTTTATAGATTTTCATCCTTATAAACTTCAACTGAGAGTAATGCCATATACATTATGCTACCTATATCAAGAGGTATCATAATATCATCCTTTTAATTATCAATTGCTCAATAAGTTTTGAATGTAAATAGTATTCAAATGTCTCTAAAATTTCATCCATAGCTTCTTTATAGATGAATTGTAATATCATATCTAACTCACCCTTAGATTTTTCAATAAATTTTCCAATACCATATTTAATAACTTCTAGTCTTTCCTTTTTGATTATGGACTCCATATTTCCTTCCATGATATGAATCATATTATTTCGTTGAAGTAGTAAACTTTATATCTCCCAAGTTTAATATATACATGGTAATCCAAAGCAAGTTGTGCATGCTAAAGCATTCCCTTTTTTGAATTTAAAAAATGCTTTCCAATTCTGAGTCATATAATATTTCTACTAGTCCTCCATTATTGAATTCATTTGATGACATAAGACTATGATCTCTCCAAAGTATAAATTTGAAATAATTTTTTGAAAATTAAAGGCACTTTCCAATGCTTTTGAAAAGGTGGATACAAAATTGATAAAGAAAAATTTCTCCCTCTTGCATGGAAATTGCTTATGAGGCATAGAAGAGAGAATTGTCCAAGGGTTTGGAAGAAAAATTGGAGGCTCCAAACAACATTTTTGTATGTTCAAGTGAGGTAGCTCCACATTCACTCTGATACCATTTTGGAATTCATATTATTTTCTATAAATGAACAAAAGCAAAGCATTTAATCAAATCTTATACAAAAATAAATAAAAATATGAAAGCAATAAAATCAAGAGACATAGAAATTAGGGGTTCCCTTAAGCAAAATAAGTAATCATTACATTATCCATGGATAAAGATAACAACACTTAAATGTAATAGATGGAGTGATGGGGGTTATTTATATCAATATAAAAATCCTAAATACATAATTAAGTTTAACCTATTAGACTAGTAAGGTGTTGGACATGTTTTTACTAATAAAAATGATGTACATGTACAATGAGTATGATGGTGGTTGTTATTTCTAATTGTATTATTAACCACCTAGTTAGGATAACTCCTCAATACCTAGTTACTTATATTACATGATGTGATAAAATACAAACATTCATCCCCTTATTACATCATACTTCAATTAGGTTAGTAATCAACAACTTCCACACTTCAAAACGTTTATGGTCTAGAACACACATTAGTCCATGATTTACATTATGGTGAATAGGGATAAACTCAATTGCTCACCTAAGTGGGACTAACCATACTAGACTTAGTCAAGGATAGGGATAAATAATTATCTCTCTCAATAGGGATTCAAGAAAGGTTTAGTGGACAGTAATCTATATGTGAAAACAGAAGGTGGGCATCTCATTGTTCTTGTTGTCTATGTGGATGATATCATATTTGGTAGCAACAAAGATGAATTGTGTAAAGACTTAGCAAACAAGATGCGAGAATGAATTTGAAATGTCAATGATTGGTGAACCTGTCTTAATTTCGGGGCTACAAGTTAATCGGAATAAGAAAGGTATATTCATTTCCCAAATCAAATATGTGAAAGAAATGCTAAAGAGGTTCACTATGGAGGACTCGTAAGCCGACCAGGACTCCCATGACAACAGTCGCAAGTTGAGTAAAGAAGACAAATCTCCACCCGTAGATCAAACCATGTATAGATCAATGATAGGAAGCTTACTATATTTAACCGCAACCGGACTCGATATTCTCGGCAGCGCTTGCATGGTAGCCGCATTTCAGAGCCGACCCCAAAGAGACTCATGTAACGAGAGTCAAAAGGATTTTTCGGTATCTCAAAGGCACCATGGAGTATGGGTTGTGGTATCCAAAAGGCAAATATTTCACTCTTATATCATATTCAGATGGAGATTGGGCTGGATGTGTTGATGAAAGAAAGAGTACCAGTGGAGGAGCATTCTATTTGGGGGAAAGATTGGTTGCATGGCACGAAGTAAGAAGCAAGAGTCGTTTCTTTATCTACAAGTGAGGCAAAATATATTGTAGCAAGAACATGTTGCACACAAGTCTTGTGGATGAAACAAACCTTGAAAGATCTAGGTATTAATTTTAGTGAACCAATATCAGTAAAGTGTGACAACACCAGTGCAATCAACATTTCTAAGAATCCAAGAATGCACTCACGGACAAAGCACATTGCTATAAGGTATCATTTCTTGAAAGAAAAAGTTGCGAGAATGAGAAGTTAAATTGGACTATGTCCCAACTACGAAGCAGGTAGCAGATATTTTTACAAAACCTTTGCCCAAGGAAGTATTTGAGTATCTTCGAAGCAAATTAGGAGTAGTCACACTTCCTAAGAAGTGACTAGCTACAGGGATCACTTTCTCAGGGGGAGCATTTGCGTATTTGACTATTATTTTGCTCATGATCATAATTTGTGCCAGTTGCAACAAATTGTGCCTGAGAAGTGTGAGGATGGACTCGGGGGAGTCCAGCAGCCCTTTGGTATTATTGACAAAGGGGGAGAAGAATTACGAGGAATGTATACGAGTGTTGCCAACAATTCCAAAGGGGGAGATTTTTGAGCAAGGTGTTGCAAGAAGGTTGTCATTGTTGTCAACATAGGCAGTTAGATCCAAGGATGCAGTGGGTAGACAGATCAAAAGTCATTCAGATGCAGAAGATAGAAAAAATTCAAAGAAAAAGACAAGTTAGAAAACTATAGCGATATCACGACATGTTTTCTGTCGCGATTTCACGACAAGTCGGAGGAGAGAAAAAACGCAGCTGAAAATGTCGCGATATCATGACCAAAATGAGGAGAGAGAAGTAGCCAAAAATGTCATGATATCGCGACAAGTCGGAGGAGAGAGAAAGCGCAACCAAAAATGTCGTGATATCGTGACAAGTCAGAGGAGAGAGAAGGCACAATCGAAAATGTCGCGATATCGCAACAAGTCGGGGGAGAGAGAAGGCATAGTTGAAAATGTCATGATTTCACGACAAGTCGAAAGAGAGAGAAGGCGCAAGGCAAACTATCACGATTTCGCGACATGTTGGAGGCCAAGAAACTAAGTCGAGAAACTGTAGTGATTTCGCTATATGTTGATTTTTCGCTGACCGAAGCAAGAAGAAAGCAATAAGTTGAAAAGCTGTAGCGATTTCGCTACAAGTCAAAAGTGCACAAAACTAAGGTGTAGCGATTTCGCTACGGGAAAAAGTTGCACAACATGAAGGTGTAGCGATTTTGCTACCAGACAAAAGTGCAGAACTTAAAGATGCAGCGATTATGTTCAAGTCAAAATTTCGTGGGAAAAAGCAAGTTGGAAGCACAAGGCACAAAGTTCTAGCGATTTCGCTACTGCATGAAGCTCAAAATGTACAGAAGCCGAAAGCGTCACGATTTTGTGACAAAGATGAGGATGATGTCAGCGAAAGTTGAAAGAGTCATGATTTCGCGACAGGATGCAAGAAAATCTGCTAGAAGCCGGAAGCGTCACGATTTCGCGACAAGAATGAGGAAGACATCAGCAAAATCTGAAAGTGTCACGATTTCGCGACAGGATGCAAGAAAAGTTGTTGGAAGCCGAAAGCATCGCGACTTCGTGACAAGAATGAGGATGACATCAGCAACTGATCAAAGTGTCGCGATTTCACGACAAGAATGGAAGTGAAGCGTTCGAAGGCGAAAAGGGTCACGATTTCATGACGACAAGGTCAAGAAGGCGTACGACCACGAAAAGTGTCGCGATATCGCGACGTGCTGCTATTTCATGGAAATAAGCTACAGGAAGGTGACGAAGGTGGCAGAAGAGTTTGAGGCCGACAAAGTTAAATTAGGGCCTACAGATTTTAGGGTTTGAAGCCAACATCTTTTAGGGTTTCACAGCCGATGTTCTTAGAGGTTGAAGTCGACATCATTTAGGGTTTTACAGTGGATCTGAAGCCAACATCTTTTAGGGTTTCACAGTGGATGCTCTTAGAGGTTGAAGCCGTCATCTTCTAGGGTTTACGACCAACATTTTCTAGGGTTCACAGTCGACGTTTCCTAGGGTTTGTCTCTGATATTTCGTTTATAAAAGGATGGTTACTTCGGTTGAAAATATGGGGAAGACAGAGTGCGAGAGTGAGCAGAGTGCATTGCGTTGAGATAATGTGCAAATGCAAATATAGTGATTGCGCAAGTTCGGCCGTGTAGAGTGCAAAGTTGTAGTTCGAATCTGCATATCGTGATTGCATGGATGAAAAGCACAATGTGTAGAGATGGAGTTCTAAGTTCAAAATATTAGCACGCGAATAAGCAGAAGTGTCAAACAGCTAATTGCAGCAGAGAGTGCAAAGAAGAATATAGAAGCGATCGGATAGTGCGAATTGTGTCGCGCAGAAGCATCAGAATGCAAAAAAATAGCAGACTGTGAGAAATGAGGTGAAAGTTTTATTCTGTAATATTTATTAATTTTTACCAAGTTGTAGCTTAGCACAAGGGGTTGGTGCCTCTTTCCAATAGGTGGGGGTAAAATAGGAGTTGGTGCTCCATTCTGTTGAAGCAGATAAAGTTAAGGGGTTGGTGCTCCTTCTAGTTGGTGCTGGTAAAGGATTATGTAAAGTTGTAGCTTTGCATTGACTAGATTTGGATGGTAATCCAAGCAATCATTTTTGAGGAGTAGCCACAATGGTGAACCTCGTTAAATTGCCATGTTATGTGTGATGCTTTCTTGATGCATTTAGTATCTCTCTTATCTGCTTTAAACTACTATTGGATTTAAAACTAATTGTTTTAGAAGTTTTTAAAGAACACACTAATTCACCCCCCCTCTCAGTGTCATTGTGATTACAACATTGTGCATGCTAAAGCATTCCCTTTTTTGAATTTGAAAAATGCTTTCCAATTCTGAGTCATATAATATTTCTACTAGTCCTCCATTATTGAATTCATTTGATGACATAAGACTACGATCTCTCCAAAGTATAAATTTGAAATAATTCTTTGAAAATTAAAGGCACTTTCCAATGCTTTTGAAAAGGTGGATACAAAATTGATAAAGAAAATTTTCTCCCTCTTGCATGGAAATTGCTTATGAGGCATAGAAGAGAGAATTTTCCAAGGGTTTGGAAGAAAATTTGGAGGGTCCAAACAACATTTTTGTATGACCAAGTGAGGTAGCTCCACATTCACTCTGATACCATTTTGGAATTCATATTATTTTCTATAAATGAACAAAAGCAAAGCATTTAATCAAATCTTATACAAAAATAAATAAAAAGATGAAAGCCATAAAATCAACAGACATAGAAATTAGGGGTTCTCTTAAGCAAAATAAGTAATCATTACATTATCCATGGATAAAGATAACAACACTTAAATGTAATAGATGGAGTGATGGGGGTTATTTATATCAATATGAAAATCATAATTACATAAATATGTTTAAACTATTAGACCAGTAAGGTGTTGGACATATTTTTACTAATAAAAATGATGTACATGTACAATGAGTATGATGGTGGTTGTTATTTCTAATTGTATTATTAACCACCTAGTTAGGATAACTCCTCAATACCTAGTTACTTATATTACATGATGTGATAAAATACAAACATTCATCCCCTTATTACATCATACTTCAATTAGGTTAGTAATCAACAACTTCCACACTTCAAAGCGTTTATGGTCTAGAACACACATTAGTCCATGATTTACATTATCGTGAATAGGGATAAACTCAATTGCTCACCTAAGTGGGACTAACCATACTAGACTTAGTCAAGGATAGGGATAAATAAAAATTACTAATATTTACATCATAAATGGATAGGTACATACATGTTATCCATCTATTCCATTTCAAATAGGGACACGACATCTATCTATAAACTCCTATGACTAGAGACACACTCAACCAATCATAGGTACAATACTTTTCTTATGAACAGGGATATACACAACCATTTATAAGATGCAAATAGGAACACACTAATGGGGGTACATTAGCATGTACCAAATAATGTAATATTTCTCAACACCCCTTGTATTACGTTATTTGGTTATTGAAGACTTTAGCATTCAATCTTGGTCTTCATCTTTATCTTCAATATTCAAGTGACCTTGCATTGTTCATGAATCTTTATTTGAGATCCATCTCCTACTTCTTTGAGTTTTTCTCTATGTCCTATTTTATCTTCAAACTTTGGATCTTCATTCTTTGTTTTTTATTTATCTTATTCATGAACTACTTGAGATCCTTCTTTGTCCTTAGGTTCATATGCATGGATAGCTTGAACGTTTTTTTTATCCTCAACCTTAGAATATGTGCTTCATTTGATCTAGTTTGCTTATAATCTTGATATTGTTTTGTATCTTTTGAACATTCACTTTGAACACCATAATAATTTTTTGAATGAGATGAACTTGGAATGTCATCATTACATGAATAATGAAACACTATTTTTAGAGATGATTCATATGATTCATTTGGATCATGGTCAATAACTATTTTTCTTTTTATAGTTTCAATCAACTCTTTTTGTTTTAGATTTTCATCTTTATAAAGTTCAGCTGAGAGTAATGCCATATACATTATGCTACCTATATCAAGAGGTATCATAATATCATCCTTTGAATTATCAATTGCTCAATAAGTTTTGAATGTAAATAGTATTCAAATGTCTCTAAAATTTCATCCATAGCTTCTTTATAGATGAATTGTAATATCATATCTACCTCACCCTTAGATTTTTCAATAAATTTTCCAATACCATATTTAATAACTTCTAGTCTTTCCTTTTTGATTATGGACTCCATATTTCCTTCCATGATATGAATCATATTATTCCTTTGAAGCAGAAACTTTATATCTCCCAATTTTAATATATACATGGTAATCCAAAGCAAGTTGTGCATGCTAAAGCATTCCCTTTTTTGAATTTGAAAAATGCTTTCCAATTCTGAGTCATATAATATTTCTACTAGTCCTCCATTATTGAATTCATTTGATGACATAAGACTATGATCTCTCCAAAGTATAAATTTGAAATAATTCTTTGAAAATTAAAGGCACTTTCCAATGCTTTTGAAAAGGTGGATACAAAATTGATAAAGAAAATTTTCTCCCTCTTGCATGGAAATTGCTTATGAGGCATAGAAGAGAGAATTGTCCAAGGGTTTGGAAGAAAAATTGGAGGGTCCAAACAACATTTTTGTATGACCAAGTGAGGTAGCTCCACATTCACTCTAATACCATTTTGGAATTCATATTATTTTCTATAAATGAACAAAAGCAAAGCATTTAATCAAATCTTATACAAAAATAAATAAAAAGATGAAAGCAATAAAATCAAGAGACATAGAAATTAGGGGTTCCCTTAAGCAAAATAAGTAATCATTACATTATCCATGGATAAAGATAACAACACTTAAATGTAATAGATGGAGTGATGGGGGTTATTTATATCAATATAAAAATCCGAATTACATAAATAAGTTTAACCTATTAGACTAGTAAGGTGTTGGACATATTTTTACTAATAAAAATGATGTACATGTACAATGAGTATGATGGTGGTTGTTATTTCTAATTGTATTATTAACCACCTAGTTAGGATAACTCCTCAATACCTAGTTACTTATATTACATGATGTGATAAAATACAAACATTCATCCCCTTATTACATCATACTTCAATTAGGTTAGTAATCAACAACTTCCACACTTCAAAGCGTTTATGGTCTAGAACACACATTAGTCCATGATTTACATTATCGTGAATAGGGATAAACTCAATTGCTCACCTAAGTGGGACTAACCATACTAGACTTAGTCAAGGATAGGGATAAATAAAAATTACTAATATTTACATCATAAATGGATAGGTACATACATGGTATCCATCTATTCCATTTCAAATAGGGACACGACATCTATCTATAAACTCCTATGACTAGAGACACACTCAACCAATCATAGGTACAATACTTTTCTTATGAACAGGGATATACACAACCATTTATAATATGCAAATAGGAACACACTAATGGGGGTACATTAGCATGTACCAAATAATGTAATATTTCTCAACACCCCTTGTATTACGTTATTTGGTTATTGAAGACTTTAGCATTCAATCTTGGTCTTCGTATTTATCTTCAATATTCAAGTGACCTTGCATTGTTCATGAATATTTATTTGAGATCCATCTCCTACTTCTTTGAGTTCTGCTCTATGTCCTATTTTATCTTCAAACTTTGGATCTTCATTCTTTGTTTTTTATTTATCTTATTCATGAACTACTTGAGATCCTTCTTTGTCCTTAGGTTCATATGCATGGATAGCTTGAATGTTTTTTTTATCCTCAACATTTAGAATATGTGCTTCATTTGATCTAGTTTGCTTATAATCTTGATATTGTTTTGTATCTTTTGAACATTCACTTTGAACACCATAATAATTTTTTGAATGAGATGAACTTGGAATGTCATCATTACATGAATAATGAAACACTATTTTTAGAGATGATTCATATGATTCATTTGGATCATGGTCAATAACTATTTTTCTTTTTATAGTTTCAATCAACTCTTTTTGTTTTAGATTTTCATCTTTATAAAGTTCAGCTGAGAGTAATGCCATATACATTATGCTACCTATATCAAGAGGTATCATAATATCATCCTTTGAATTATCAATTTCTCAATAAGTTTTGAATGTAAATAGTATTCAAATGTCTCTAAAATTTCATCCATAGCTCCTTTATAGATGAATTGTAATATCATATCTACCTCACCCTTAGATTTTTCAATAAATTTTCCAATACCATATTTAATAACTTCTAGTCTTTCCTTTTTGATTATGGACTCCATATTTCCTTCCATCATATGAATCATATTATTCCTTTGAAGCAGTAAACTTTATATCTCCCAAGTTTAATATATACATGGTAATCCAAAGCAAGTTGTGCATGCTAAAGCATTCCCTTTTTTGAATTTGGAAAATGCTTTCCAATTCTGAGTCATATAATATTTCTACTAGTCCTCCATTATTGAATTCATTTGATGACATAAGACTATGATCTCTCCAAAGTATAAATTTGAAATAATTCTTTGAAAATTAAAGGCACTTTCCAATGCTTTTGAAAAGGTGGATACAAAATTGATAAAGAAAATTTTCTCCCTCTTGCATGGAAATTGCTTATGAGGCATAGAAGAGAGAATTGTCCAAGGGTTTGGAAGAAAAATTGGAGGGTCCAAACAACATTTTTGTATGACCAAGTGAGGTAGCTCCACATTCACTCTGATACCATTTTGGAATTCATATTATTTTCTATAAATGAACAAAAGCAAAGCATTTAATCAAATCTTATACAAAAATAAATAAAAAGATGAAAGCAATAAAATCAAGAGACATAGAAATTAGGGGTTCCCTTAAGCAAAATAAGTAATCATTACATTATCCATGGATAAAGATAACAACACTTAAATGTAATAGATGGAGTGATGGGGGTTATTTATATCAATATAAAAATCCTAATTACATAAATAAGTTTAACCTATTAGACTAGTAAGGTGTTGGACATATTTTTACTAATAAAAATGATGTACATGTACAATGAGTATGATGGTGGTTGTTATTTCTAATTGTATTATTAACCACCTAGTTAGGATAACTCCTCAATACCTAGTTACTTATATTACATGATGTGATAAAATACAAACATTCATCCCCTTATTACATCATACTTCAATTAGGTTAGTAATCAACAACTTCCACACTTCAAAGCGTTTATGGTCTAGAACACACATTAGTCCATGATTTACATTATCGTGAATAGGGATAAACTCAATTGCTCACCTAAGTGGGACTAACCATACTAGACTTAGTCAAGGATAGGGATAAATAAAAATTACTAATATTTACATCATAAATGGATAGGTACATACATGTTATCCATCTATTCCATTTCAAATAGGGACACGACATCTATCTATAAACACCTATGACTAGAGACACACTCAACCAATCATAGGTACAATACTTTTCTTATGAACAGGGATATACACAACCATTTATAATATGCAAATAGGAACACACTAATGGGGGTACATTAGCATGTACCAAATAATGTAATATTTCTCAACACCCCTTGTATTACGTTATTTGGTTATTGAAGACTTTAGCATTCAATCTTGGTCTTCGTATTTATCTTCAATATTCAAGTGACCTTGCATTGTTCATGAATATTTATTTGAGATCCATCTCCTACTTCTTTGAGTTCTGCTCTATGTCCTATTTTATCTTCAAACTTTGGATCTTCATTCTTTGTTTTTTATTTATCTTATTCATGAAATACTTGAGATCCTTCTTTGTCCTTAGGTTCATATGCATGGATAGCTTGAATGTTTTTTTTATCCTCAACATTTAGAATATGTGCTTCATTTGATCTAGTTTGCTTATAATCTTGATATTGTTTTGTATCTTTTGAACATTCACTTTGAACACCATAATAACTTTTTGAATGAGATGAACTTGGAATGTCATCATTACATGAATAATGAAACACTATTTTTAGAGATGATTCATATGATTCATTTGGATCATGGTCAATAACTATTTTTCTTTTTATAGTTTCAATCAACTCTTTTTGTTTTAGATTTTCATCTATATAAAGTTCAGCTGAGAGTAATGCCATATACATTATGCTACCTATATCAAGAGGTATCATAATATCATCCTTTGAATTATCAATTGCTCAATATGTTTTGAATGTAAATAGGATTCAAATGTCTCTAAAATTTCATCCATAGCTTCTTTATAGATGAATTGTAATATCATATCTACCTCACCCTTAGATTTTTCAATAAATTTTCCAATACCATATTTAATAACTTCTAGTCTTTCCTTTTTTATTATGGACTCCATATTTCCTTCCATCATATGAATCATATTATTCCTTTGAAGCAGTAAACTTTATATCTCCCAAGTTTAATATATACATGGTAATCCAAAGCAAGTTGTGCATGCTAAAGCATTCCCTTTTTTGAATTTGGAAAATGCTTTCCAATTCTGAGTCATATAATATTTCTACTAGTCCTCCATTATTGAATTCATTTGATGACATAAGACTATGATCTCTCCAAAGTATAAATTTGAAATAATTCTTTGAAAATTAAAGGCACTTTCCAATGCTTTTGAAAAGGTGGATACAAAATTGATAAAGAAAATTTTCTCCCTCTTGCATGGAAATTGCTTATGAGGCATAGAAGAGAGAATTGTCCAAGGGTTTGGAAGAAAAATTGGAGGGTCCAAACAACATTTTTGTATGACCAAGTGAGGTAGCTCCACATTCACTCTAATACCATTTTGGAATTCATATTATTTTCTATAAATGAACAAAAGCAAAGCATTTAATCAAATCTTATACAAAAATAAATAAAAAGATGAAAGCAATAAAATCAAGAGACATAGAAATTAGGGGTTCCCTTAAGCAAAATAAGTAATCATTACATTATCCATGGATAAATATAACAACACTTAAATGTAATAGATGGAGTGATGGGGGTTATTTATATCAATATAAAAATCCTAATTACATAAATAAGTTTAACCTATTAGACTAGTAAGGTGTTGGACATATTTTTACTAATAAAAATGATGTACATGTACAATGAGTATGATGGTGGTTGTTATTTCTAATTGTATTATTAACCACCTAGTTAGGATAACTCCTCAATACCTAGTTACTTATATTACATGATGTGATAAAATACAAACATTCATCCCCTTATTACATCATACTTCAATTAGGTTAGTAATCAACAACTTCCACACTTCAAAGCGTTTATGGTCTAGAACAAACATTAGTCCATGATTTACATTATCGTGAATAGGGATAAACTCAATTGCTCACCTAAGTGGGACTAACCATACTAGACTTAGTCAAGGATAGGGATAAATAAAAATTACTAATATTTACATCATAAATGGATAGGTACATACATGTTATCCATCTATTCCATTTCAAATAGGGACACGACATCTATCTATAAACTCCTATGACTAGAGACACACTCAACCAATCATAGGTACAATACTTTTCTTATGAACAGGGATATACACAACCATTTATAATATGCAAATAGGAACACACTAATGGGGGTACATTAGCATGTACCAAATAATGTAATATTTCTCAACACCCCTTGTATTACGTTATTTGGTTATTGAAGACTTTAGCATTCAATCTTGGTCTTCGTATTTATCTTCAATATTCAAGTGACCTTGCATTGTTCATGAATATTTATTTGAGATCCATCTCCTACTTCTTTGAGTTCTGCTCTATGTCCTATTTTATCTTCAAACTTTGGATCTTCATTCTTTGTTTTTTATTTATCTTATTCATGAACTACTTGAGATCCTTCTTTGTCCTTAGGTTCATATGCATGGATAGCTTGAATGTTTTTTTTATCCTCAACCTTTAGAATATGTGCTTCATTTGATCTAGTTTGCTTATAATCTTGATATTGTTTTGTATCTTTTGAACATTCACTTTGAACACCATAATAATTTTTTGAATGAGATGAACTTGGAATGTCATCATTACATGAATAATGAAACACTATTTTTAGAGATGATTCATATGATTCATTTGGATCATGGTCAATAACTATTTTTCTTTTTATAGTTTCAATCAACTCTTTTTGTTTTAGATTTTCATCTTTATAAAGTTCAGCTGAGAGTAATGCCATATACATTATGCTACCTATATCAAGAGGTATCATAATATCATCCTTTGAATTATCAATTGCTCAATATGTTTTGAATGTAAATAGGATTCAAATGTCTCTAAAATTTCATCCATAGCTTCTTTATAGATGAATTGTAATATCATATCTACCTCACCCTTAGATTTTTCAATAAATTTTCCAATACCATATTTAATAACTTCTAGTCTTTCATTTTTGATTATGGACTCCATATTTCCTTCCATCATATGAATCATATTATTCCTTTGAAGCAAGAAACTTAATATCTCCCAAGTTTAATATATACATGGTAATCCAAAGCAAGTTGTGCATGCTAAAGCATTCCCTTTTTTGAATTTGAAAAATGCTTTCCAATTCTGAGTCATATAATATTTCTACTAGTCCTCCATTATTGAATTCATTTGATGACATAAGACTATGATCTCTCCAAAGTATAAATTTGAAATAATTCTTTGAAAATTAAAGGCACTTTCCAATGCTTTTGAAAAGGTGGATACAAAATTGATAAAGAAAATTTTCTCCCTCTTGCATGGAAATTGCTTATGAGGCATAGAAGAGAGAATTGTCCAAGGGTTTGGAAGAAAAATTGGAGGGTCCAAACAACATTTTTGTATGACCAAGTGAGGTAGCTCCACATTCACTCTAATACCATTTTGGAATTCATATTATTTTCTATAAATGAACAAAAGCAAAGCATTTAATCAAATCTTATACAAAAATAAATAAAAAGATGAAAGCAATAAAATCAAGAGACATAGAAATTAGGGGTTCCCTTAAGCAAAATAAGTAATCATTACATTATCCATGGATAAATATAACAACACTTAAATGTAATAGATGGAGTGATGGGGGTTATTTATATCAATATAAAAATCCTAATTACATAAATAAGTTTAACCTATTAGACTAGTAAGGTGTTGGACATATTTTTACTAATAAAAATGATGTACATGTACAATGAGTATGATGGTGGTTGTTATTTCTAATTGTATTATTAACCACCTAGTTAGGATAACTCCTCAATACCTAGTTACTTATATTACATGATGTGATAAAATACAAACATTCATCCCCTTATTACATCATACTTCAATTAGGTTAGTAATCAACAACTTCCACACTTCAAAGCGTTTATGGTCTAGAACACACATTAGTCCATGATTTACATTATCGTGAATAGGGATAAACTCAATTGCTCACCTAAGTGGGACTAACCATACTAGACTTAGTCAAGGATAGGGATAAATAAAAATTACTAATATTTACATCATAAATGGATAGGTACATACATGTTATCCATCTATTCCATTTCAAATAGGGACACGACATCTATCTATAAACTCCTATGACTAGAGACACACTCAACCAATCATAGGTACAATACTTTTCTTATGAACAGGGATATACACAACCATTTATAAGATGCAAATAGGAACACACTAATGGGGGTACATTAGCATGTACCAAATAATGTAATATTTCTCAACACCCCTTGTATTACGTTATTTGGTTATTGAAGACTTTAGCATTCAATCTTGGTCTTCATCTTTATCTTCAATATTCAAGTGACCTTGCATTGTTCATGAATCTTTATTTGAGATCCATCTCCTACTTCTTTGAGTTTTGCTCTATGTCCTATTTTATCTTCAAACTTTGGATCTTCATTCTTTGTTTTTTATTTATCTTATTCATGAACTACTTGAGATCCTTCTTTGTCCTTAGGTTCATATGCATGGATAGCTTGAATGTTTTTTTTATCCTCAACATTTAGAATATGTGCTTCATTTGATCTAGTTTGCTTATAATCTTGATATTGTTTTGTATCTTTTGAACATTCACTTTGAACACCATAATAACTTTTTGAATGAGATGAACTTGGAATGTCATCATTACATGAATAATGAAACACTATTTTTAGAGATGATTCATATGATTCATTTGGATCATGGTCAATAACTATTTTTCTTTTTATAGTTTCAATCAACTCTTTTTGTTTTAGATTTTCATCTTTATAAAGTTCAGCTGAGAGTAATGCCATATACATTATGCTACCTATATCAAGAGGTATCATAATATCATCCTTTGAATTATCAATTGCTCAATAAGTTTTGAATGTAAATAGTATTCAAATGTCTCTAAAATTTCATCCATAGCTTCTTTATAGATGAATTGTAATATCATATCTACCTCACCCTTAGATTTTTCAATAAATTTTCCAATACCATATTTAATAACTTCTAGTCTTTCCTTTTTGATTATGGACTCCATATTTCCTTCCATGATATGAATCATATTATTCCTTTGAAGCAGTAAACTTTATATCTCCCAAGTTTAATATATACATGGTAATCCAAAGCAAGTTGTGCATGCTAAAGCATTCCCTTTTTTGAATTTGAAAAATGCTTTCCAATTCTGAGTCATATAATATTTCTACTAGTCCTCCATTATTGAATTCATTTGATGACATAAGACTATGATCTCTCCAAAGTATAAATTTGAAATAATTCTTTGAAAATTAAAGGCACTTTCCAATGCTTTTGAAAAGGTGGATACAAAATTGATAAAGAAAATTTTCTCCCTCTTGCATGGAAATTGCTTATGAGGCATAGAAGAGAGAATTGTCCAAGGGTTTGGAAGAAAAATTGGAGGGTCCAAACAACATTTTTGTATGACCAAGTGAGGTAGCTCCACATTCACTCTAATACCATTTTGGAATTCATATTATTTTCTATAAATGAACAAAAGCAAAGCATTTAATCAAATCTTATACAAAAATAAATAAAAAGATGAAAGCAATAAAATCAAGAGACATAGAAATTAGGGGTTCCCTTAAGCAAAATAAGTAATCATTACATTATCCATGGATAAATATAACAACACTTAAATGTAATAGATGGAGTGATGGGGGTTATTTATATCAATATAAAAATCCTAATTACATAAATAAGTTTAACCTATTAGACTAGTAAGGTGTTGGACATATTTTTACTAATAAAAATGATGTACATGTACAATGAGTATGATGGTGGTTGTTATTTCTAATTGTATTATTAACCACCTAGTTAGGATAACTCCTCAATACCTAGTTACTTATATTACATGATGTGATAAAATACAAACATTCATCCCCTTATTACATCATACTTCAATTAGGTTAGTAATCAACAACTTCCACACTTCAAAGCGTTTATGGTCTAGAACACACATTAGTCCATGATTTACATTATCGTGAATAGGGATAAACTCAATTGCTCACCTAAGTGGGACTAACCATACTAGACTTAGTCAAGGATAGGGATAAATAAAAATTACTAATATTTACATCATAAATGGATAGGTACATACATGTTATCCATCTATTCCATTTCAAATAGGGACACGACATCTATCTATAAACTCCTATGACTAGAGACACACTCAACCAATCATAGGTACAATACTTTTCTTATGAACAGGGATATACACAACCATTTATAATATGCAAATAGGAACACACTAATGGGGGTACATTAGCATGTACAAAATAATGTAATATTTCTCAACACCCCTTGTATTACGTTATTTGGTTATTGAAGACTTTAGCATTCAATCTTGGTCTTCGTCTTTATCTTCAATATTCAAGTGACCTTGCATTGTTCATGAATCTTTATTTGAGATCCATCTCCTACTTCTTTGAGTTCTGCTCTATGTCCTATTTTATCTTCAAACTTTGGATCTTCATTCTTTGTTTTTTATTTATCTTATTCATGAACTACTTGAGATCCTTCTTTGTCCTTAGGTTCATATGCATGGATAGCTTGAATGTTTTTTTTATCCTCAACATTTAGAATATGTGCTTCATTTGATCTAGTTTGCTTATAATCTTGATATTGTTTTGTATCTTTTGAACATTCACTTTGAACACCATAATAACTTTTTGAATGAGATGAACTTGGAATGTCATCATTACATGAATAATGAAACACTATTTTTAGAGATGATTCATATGATTCATTTGGATCATGGTCAATAACTATTTTTCTTTTTATAGTTTCAATCAACTCTTTTTGTTTTAGATTTTCATCTTTATAAAGTTCAGCTGAGAGTAATGCCATATACATTATGCTACCTATATCAAGAGGTATCATAATATCATCCTTTGAATTATCAATTTCTCAATAAGTTTTGAATGTAAATAGTATTCAAATGTCTCTAAAATTTCATCCATAGCTCCTTTATAGATGAATTGTAATATCATATCTACCTCACCCTTAGATTTTTCAATAAATTTTCCAATACCATATTTAATAACTTCTAGTCTTTCCTTTTTGATTATGGACTCCATATTTCCTTCCATGATATGAATCATATTATTCCTTTGAAGCAGTAAACTTTATATCTCCCAAGTTTAATATATACATGGTAATCCAAAGCAAGTTGTGCATGCTAAAGCATTCCCTTTTTTGAATTTGAAAAATGCTTTCCAATTCTGAGTCATATAATATTTCTACTAGTCCTCCATTATTGAATTCATTTGATGACATAAGACTATGATCTCTCCAAAGTATAAATTTGAAATAATTCTTTGAAAATTAAAGGCACTTTCCAATGCTTTTGAAAAGGTGGATACAAAATTGATAAAGAAAATTTTCTCCCTCTTGCATGGAAATTGCTTATGAGGCATAGAAGAGAGAATTGTCCAAGGGTTTGGAAGAAAAATTGGAGGGTCCAAACAACATTTTTGTATGACCAAGTGAGGTAGCTCCACATTCACTCTGATACCATTTTGGAATTCATATTATTTTCTATAAATGAACAAAAGCAAAGCATTTAATCAAATCTTATACAAAAATAAATAAAAAGATGAAAGCAATAAAATCAAGAGACATAGAAATTAGGGGTTCCCTTAAGCAAAATAAGTAATCATTACATTATCCATGGATAAAGATAACAACACTTAAATGTAATAGATGGAGTGATGGGGGTTATTTATATCAATATAAAAATCCTAATTACATAAATAAGTTTAACCTATTAGACTAGTAAGGTGTTGGACATATTTTTACTAATAAAAATGATGTACATGTACAATGAGTATGATGGTGGTTGTTATTTCTAATTGTATTATTAACCACCTAGTTAGGATAACTCCTCAATACCTAGTTACTTATATTACATGATGTGATAAAATACAAACATTCATCCCCTTATTACATCATACTTCAATTAGGTTAGTAATCAACAACTTCCACACTTCAAAGCGTTTATGGTCTAGAACACACATTAGTCCATGATTTACATTATCGTGAATAGGGATAAACTCAATTGCTCACCTAAGTGGGACTAACCATACTAGACTTAGTCAAGGATAGGGATAAATAAAAATTACTAATATTTACATCATAAATGGATAGGTACATACATGTTATCCATCTATTCCATTTCAAATAGGGACACGACATCTATCTATAAACTCCTATGACTAGAGACACACTCAACCAATCATAGGTACAATACTTTTCTTATGAACAGGGATATACACAACCATTTATAAGATGCAAATAGGAACACACTAATGGGGGTACATTAGCATGTACCAAATAATGTAATATTTCTCAACACCCCTTGTATTACGTTATTTGGTTATTGAAGACTTTAGCATTCAATCTTGGTCTTCATCTTTATCTTCAATATTCAAGTGACCTTGCATTGTTCATGAATCTTTATTTGAGATCCATCTCCTACTTCTTTGAGTTCTGCTCTATGTCCTATTTTATCTTCAAACTTTGGATCTTCATTCTTTGTTTTTTATTTATCTTATTCATGAACTACTTGAGATCCTTCTTTGTCCTTAGGTTCATATGCATGGATAGCTTGAATGTTTTTTTTATCCTCAACATTTAGAATATGTGCTTCATTTGATCTAGTTTGCTTATAATCTTGATATTGTTTTGTATCTTTTGAACATTCACTTTGAACACCATAATAACTTTTTGAATGATATGAACTTGGAATGTCATCATTACATGAATAATGAAACACTATTTTTAGAGATGATTCATATGATTCATTTGGATCATGGTCAATAACTATTTTTCTTTTTATAGTTTCAATCAACTCTTTTTGTTTTAGATTTTCATCTTTATAAAGTTTAGCTGAGAGTAATGCCATATACATTATGCTACCTATATCAAGAGGTATCATAATATCATCCTTTGAATTATCAATTGCTCAATATGTTTTGAATGTAAATAGTATTCAAATGTCTCTAAAATTTCATCCATAGCTTCTTTATAGATGAATTGTAATATCATATCTACCTCACCCTTAGATTTTTCAATAAATTTTCCAATACCATATTTAATAACTTCTAGTCTTTCCTTTTTTATTATGGACTCCATATTTCCTTCCATGATATGAATCATATTATTCCTTTGAAGCAGTAAACTTTATATCTCCCAAGTTTAATATATACATGGTAATCCAAAGCAAGTTGTGCATGCTAAAGCATTCCCTTTTTTGAATTTGAAAAATGCTTTCCAATTCTGAGTCATATAATATTTCTACTAGTCCTCCATTATTGAATTCATTTGATGACATAAGACTATGATCTCTCCAAAGTATAAATTTGAAATAATTCTTTGAAAATTAAAGGCACTTTCCAATGCTTTTGAAAAGGTGGATACAAAATTGATAAAGAAAATTTTCTCCCTCTTGCATGGAAATTGCTTATGAGGCATAGAAGAGAGAATTGTCCAAGGGTTTGGAAGAAAAATTGGAGGCTCCAAACAACATTTTTGTATGACCAAGTGAGGTAGCTCCACATTCACTCTAATACCATTTTGGAATTCATATTATTTTCTATAAATGAACAAAAGCAAAGCATTTAATCAAATCTTATACAAAAATAAATAAAAAGATGAAAGCAATAAAATCAAGAGACATAGAAATTAGGGGTTCCCTTAAGCAAAATAAGTAATCATTACATTATCCATGGATAAAGATAACAACACTTAAATGTAATAGATGGAGTGATGGGGGTTATTTATATCAATATAAAAATCCTAATTACATAAATAAGTTTAACCTATTAGACTAGTAAGGTGTTGGACATATTTTTACTAATAAAAATGATGTACATGTACAATGAGTATGATGGTGGTTGTTATTTCTAATTGTATTATTAACCACCTAGTTAGGATAACTCCTCAATACCTAGTTACTTATATTACATGATGTGATAAAATACAAACATTCATCCCCTTATTACATCATACTTCAATTAGGTTAGTAATCAACAACTTCCACACTTCAAAGCGTTTATGGTCTAGAACACACATTAGTCCATGATTTACATTATCGTGAATAGGGATAAACTCAATTGCTCACCTAAGTGGGACTAACCATACTAGACTTAGTCAAGGATAGGGATAAATAAAAATTACTAATATTTACATCATAAATGGATAGGTACATACATGTTATCCATCTATTCCATTTCAAATAGGGACACGACATCTATCTATAAACTCCTATGACTAGAGACACACTCAACCAATCATAGGTACAATACTTTTCTTATGAACAGGGATATACACAACCATTTATAAGATGCAAATAGGAACACACTAATGGGGGTACATTAGCATGTACCAAATAATGTAATATTTCTCAACACCCCTTGTATTACGTTATTTGGTTATTGAAGACTTTAGCATTCAATCTTGGTCTTCATCTTTATCTTCAATATTCAAGTGACCTTGCATTGTTCATGAATCTTTATTTGAGATCCATCTCCTACTTCTTTGAGTTCTGCTCTATGTCCTATTTTATCTTCAAACTTTGGATCTTCGTTCTTTGTTTTTTATTTATCTTATTCATGAACTACTTGAGATCCTTCTTTGTCCTTAGGTTCATATGCATGGATAGCTTGAATGTTTTTTTTATCCTCAACATTTAGAATATGTGCTTCATATGATCTAGTTTGCTTATAATATTGATATTGTTTTGTATCTTTTGAACATTCACTTTGAACACCATAATAACTTTTTGAATGATATGAACTTGGAATGTCATCATTACATGAATAATGAAACACTATTTTTAGAGATGATTTATATGATTCATTTGGATCATGGTCAACAACTATTTTTCTTTTTATAGTTTCAATCAACTCTTTTTGTTTTAGATTTTCATCTTTATAAAGTTCAGCTAAGAGTAATGCCATATACATTATGCTACCTATATCAAGAGGTATCATAATATCATCCTTTGAATTATCAATTGCTCAATAAGTTTTGAATGTAAATAGTATTCAAATGTCTCTAAAATTTCATCCATAGCTTCTTTATAGATGAATTGTAATATCATATCTACCTCACCCTTAGATTTTTCAATAAATTTTCCAATACCATATTTAATAACTTCTAGTCTTTCCTTTTTTATTATGGACTCCATATTTCCTTCCATGATATGAATCATATTATTCCTTTGAAGCAGTAAACTTTATATCTCCCAAGTTTAATATATACATGGTAATCCAAAGCAAGTTGTGCATGCTAAAGCATTCCCTTTTTTGAATTTGAAAAATGCTTTCCAATTCTGAGTCATATAATATTTCTACTAGTCCTCCATTATTGAATTCATTTGATGACATAAGACTATGATCTCTCCAAAGTATAAATTTGAAATAATTCTTTGAAAATTAAAGGCACTTTCCAATGCTTTTGAAAAGGTGGAGACAAAATTGATAAAGAAAATTTTCTCCCTCTTGCATGGAAATTGCTTATGAGGCATAGAAGAGAGAATTGTCCAAGGGTTTGGAAGAAAAATTGGAGGCTCCAAACAACATTTTTGTATGACCAAGTGAGGTGGCTCCACATTCACTCTGATACCATTTTGGAATTCATATTATTTTCTATAAATGAACAAAAGCAAAGCATTTAATCAAATCTTATACAAAAATAAATAAAAAGATGAAAGCAATAAAATCAAGAGACATAGAAATTAGGGGTTCCCTTAAGCAAAATAAGTAATCATTACATTATCCATGGATAAAGATAACAACACTTAAATGTAATAGATGGAGTGATGGGGGTTATTTATATCAATATAAAAATCCTAATTACATAAATAAGTTTAACCTATTAGACTAGTAAGGTGTTGGACATATTTTTACTAATAAAAATGATGTACATGTACAATGAGTATGATGGTGGTTGTTATTTCTAATTGTATTATTAACCACCTAGTTAGGATAACTCCTCAATACCTAGTTACTTATATTACATGATGTGATAAAATACAAACATTCATCCCCTTATTACATCATACTTCAATTAGGTTAGTAATCAACAACTTCCACACTTCAAAGCGTTTATGGTCTAGAACACACATTAGTCCATGATTTACATTATCGTGAATAGGGATAAACTCAATTGCTCACCTAAGTGGGACTAACCATACTAGACTTAGTCAAGGATAGGGATAAATAAAAATTACTAATATTTACATCATAAATGGATAGGTACATACATGTTATCCATCTATTCCATTTCAAATAGGGACACGACATCTATCTATAAACTCCTATGACTAGAGACACACTCAACCAATCATAGGTACAATACTTTTCTTATGAACAGGGATATACACAACCATTTATAAGATGCAAATAGGAACACACTAATGGGGGTACATTAGCATGTACCAAATAATGTAATATTTCTCAACACCCCTTGTATTACGTTATTTGGTTATTGAAGACTTTACCATTCAATCTTGGTCTTCGTCTTTATCTTCAATATTCAAGTGACCTTGCATTGTTCATGAATCTTTATTTGAGATCCATCTCCTACTTCTTTGAGTTCTGCTCTATGTCCTATTTTATCTTCAAACTTTGGATCTTCATTCTTTGTTTTTTATTTATCTTATTCATGAACTACTTGAGATCCTTCTTTGTCCTTAGGTTCATATGCATGGATAGCTTGAATGTTTTTTTTATCCTCAACCTTTAGAATATGTGCTTCATTTGATCTAGTTTGCTTATAATCTTGATATTGTTTTGTATCTTTTGAACATTCACTTTGAACACCATAATAATTTTTTGAATGAGATGAACTTGGAATGTCATCATTACATGAATAATGAAACACTATTTTTAGAGATGATTCATATGATTCATTTGGATCATGGTCAATAACTATTTTTCTTTTTATAGTTTCAATCAACTCTTTTTTTTTAGATTTTCATCCTTATAAAGTTCAAGTGAGAGTAATGCCATATACATTATGCTACCTATATCAAGAGGTATCATAATATCATCCTTTGAATTATCAATTGCTTCAATAAGTTTTGAATGTAAATAGTATTCAAATGTCTCAAAAATTTCATCCATAGCTTCTTTATAGATGAATTGTAATATCATATCTACCTCACCCTTAGATTTTTCAATAAATTTTCCAATACCATATTTAATAACTTCTAGTCTTTCCTTTTTGATTATGGACTCCATATTTCCTTCCATGATATGAATCATATTATTCCTTTGAAGTAGTAAACTTTATATCTCCCAAGTTTAATATATACATGGTAATCCAAAGCAAGTTGTGCATGCTAAAGCATTCCCTTTTTTGAATTTGAAAAATGCTTTCCAATTCTGAGTCATATAATATTTCTACTAGTCCTCCATTATTGAATTCATTTGATGACATAAGACTATGATCTCTCCAAAGTATAAATTTGAAATAATTCTTTGAAAATTAAAGGCACTTTCCAATGCTTTTGAAAAGGTGGATACAAAATTGATAAAGAAAATTTTCTCCCTCTTGCATGGAAATTGCTTATGAGGCATAGAAGAGAGAATTGTCCAAGGGTTTGGAAGAAAAATTGGAGGCTCCAAACAACATTTTTGTATGACCAAGTGAGGTAGCTCCACATTCACTCTAATACCATTTTGGAATTCATATTATTTTCTATAAATGAACAAAAGCAAAGCATTTAATCAAATCTTATACAAAAATAAATAAAAAGATGAAAGCAATAAAATCAAGAGACATAGAAATTAGGGGTTCCCTTAAGCAAAATAAGTAATCATTACATTATCCATGGATAAATATAACAACACTTAAATGTAATAGATGGAGTGATGGGGGTTATTTATATCAATATAAAAATCCTAATTACATAAATAAGTTTAACCTATTAGACTAGTAAGGTGTTGGACATATTTTTACTAATAAAAATGATGTACATGTACAATGAGTATGATGGTGGTTGTTATTTCTAATTGTATTATTAACCACCTAGTTAGGATAACTCCTCAATACCTAGTTACTTATATTACATGATGTGATAAAATACAAACATTCATCCCCTTATTACATCATACTTCAATTAGGTTAGTAATCAACAACTTCCACACTTCAAAGCGTTTATGGTCTAGAACACACATTAGTCCATGATTTACATTATCGTGAATAGGGATAAACTCAATTGCTCACCTAAGTGGGACTAACCATACTAGACTTAGTCAAGGATAGGGATAAATAAAAATTACTAATATTTACATCATAAATGGATAGGTACATACATGTTATCCATCTATTCCATTTCAAATAGGGACACGACATCTATCTATAAACTCCTATGACTAGAGACACACTCAACCAATCATAGGTACAATACTTTTCTTATGAACAGGGATATACACAACCATTTATAAGATGCAAATAGGAACACACTAATGGGGGTACATTAGCATGTACCAAATAATGTAATATTTCTCAACACCCCTTGTATTACGTTATTTGGTTATTGAAGACTTTACCATTCAATCTTGGTCTTCGTCTTTATCTTCAATATTCAAGTGACCTTGCATTGTTCATGAATCTTTATTTGAGATCCATCTCCTACTTCTTTGAGTTCTGCTCTATGTCCTATTTTATCTTCAAACTTTGGATCTTCATTCTTTGTATTTTATTTATCTTATTCATGAACTACTTGAGATCCTTCTTTGTCCTTAGGTTCATATGCATGGATAGCTTGAATGTTTTTTTTATCCTCAACCTTTAGAATATGTGCTTCATTTGATCTAGTTTGCTTATAATCTTGATATTGTTTTGTATCTTTTGAACATTCACTTTGAACACCATAATAATTTTTTGAATGAGATGAACTTGGAATGTCATCATTACATGAATAATGAAACACTATTTTTAGAGATGATTCATATGATTCATTTGGATCATGGTCAATAACTATTTTTCTTTTTATAGTTTCAATCAACTCTTTTTGTTTTAGATTTTCATCTTTATAAAGTTCAACTAAGAGTAATGCCATATACATTATGCTACCTATATCAAGAGGTATCATAATATCATCCTTTGAATTATCAATTTCTCAATAAGTTTTGAATGTAAATAGTATTCATATGTCTCTAAAATTTCATCCATAGCTCCTTTATAGATGAATTGTAAGATCATATCTACCTCACCCTTAGATTTTTCAATAAATTTTCCAATACCATATTTAATAACTTCTAGTCTTTCCTTTTTGATTATGGACTCCATATTTCCTTCCATCATATGAATCATATTATTCCTTTGAAGCAGTAAACTTAATATCTCCCAAGTTTAATATATACATGGTAATCCAAAGCAAGTTGTGCATGCTAAAGCATTCCCTTTTTTGAATTTGAAAAATGCTTTCCAATTCTGAGTCATACAATATTTCTACTAGTCCTCCATTATTGATTTCATTTTATGACATAAGACTATGATCTCTCCAAAGTATAAATTTGAAATAATTCTTTGAAAATTAAAGGCACTTTCCAATGCTTTTGAAAAGGTGGATACAAAATTGATAAAGAAAATTTTCTCCCTCTTGCATGGAAATTGCTTATGAGGCATAGAAGAGAGAATTGTCCAAGGGTTTGGAAGAAAAATTGGAGGCTCCAAACAACATTTTTGTATGACCAAGTGAGGTAGCTCCACATTCACTCTAATACCATTTTGGAATTCATATTATTTTCTATAAATGAACAAAAGCAAAGCATTTAATCAAATCTTATACAAAAATAAATAAAAATATGAAAGCAATAAAATCAAGAGACATAGAAATTAGGGGTTCCCTTAAGCAAAATAATTAATCATTACATTATCCATGGATAAAGATAACAACACTCAAATGTAATAGATGGAGTGATGGGGGTTATTTATATCAATATAAAAATCCTAATTACATAAATAAGTTTAACCTATTAGACTAGTAAGGTGTTGGACATATTTTTACTAATAAAAATGATGTACATGTACAATGAGTATGATGGTGGTTGTTATTTCTAATTGTATTATTAACCACCTAGTTAGGATAACTCCTCAATACCTAGTTACTTATATTACATGATGTGATAAAATACAAACATTCATCCCCTTATTACATCATACTTCAATTAGGTTAGTAATCAACAACTTCCACACTTCAAAGCGTTTATGGTCTAGAACACACATTAGTCCATCATTTACATTATCGTGAATAGGGATAAACTCAATTGCTCACCTAAGTGGGACTAACCATACTAGACTTAGTCAAGGATAGGGATAAATAAAAATTACTAATATTTACATCATAAATGGATAGGTACATACATCTTATCCATCTATTCCATTTCAAATAGGGACACGACATCTATCTATAAACTCCTATGACTAGAGACACACTCAACCAATCATAGGTACAATACTTTTCTTATGAACAGGGATATACACAACCATTTATAAGATGCAAATAGGAACACACTAATGGGGGTACATTAGCATGTACCAAATAATGTAATATTTCTCAACACCCCTTGTATTACATTATTTGGTTATTGAAGACTTTAGTATTCAATCTTGGTCTTCATATTTATCTTCAATATTCAAGTGACCTTGCATTGTTCATGAATCTTTATTTGAGATCCATCTCCTACTTCTTTGAGTTCTGCTCTATGTCCTATTTTATCTTCAAACTTTGGATCTTCATTCTTTGTTTTTTATTTATCTTATTCATGAACTACTTGAGATCCTTCTTTGTCCTTAGGTTCATATGCATGGATAGCTTGAATGTTTTTTTTATCCTCAACATTTAGAATATGTGCTTCATTTGATCTAGTTTTCTTAGAATCTTGATATTGTTTTGTATCTTTTGAACATTCACTTTGAACACCATAATAATTTTTTGAATGAGATGAACTTGGAATGTCATCATTACATGAATAATGAAACACTATTTTTAGAGATGATTCATATGATTCATTTGGATCATGGTCAATAACTATTTTTCTTTTTATAGTTTCAATCAACTCTTTTTGTTTTAGATTTTCATCTTTATAAAGTTCAACTAAGAGTAATGCCATATACATTATGCTACCTATATCAAGAGGTATCATAATATCATCCTTTGAATTATCAATTGCTTCAACAAGTTTTGAATGTAAATAGTATTCAAATGTCTCAAAAATTTCATCCATAGCTTCTTTATAGATGAATTGTAATATCATATCTAGCTCACCCTTAGATTTTTCAATAAATTTTCCAATACCATATTTAATAACTTCTAGTCTTTCCTTTTTTATTATGGACTCCATATTTCCTTCCATGATATGAATCATATTATTCCTTTGAAGCAGTAAAATTTATATCTCCCAAGTTTAATATATACATGGTAATCCAAAGCAAGTTGTGCATGCTAAAGCATTCCCTTTTTTGAATTTGAAAAATGCTTTCCAATTCTGAGTCATATAATATTTCTACTAGTCCTCCATTATTGAATTCATTTGATGACATAAGACTATGATCTCTCCAAAGTATAAATTTGAAATAATTCTTTGAAAATTAAAGGCACTTTCCAATGCTTTTGAAAAGGTGGATACAAAATTGATAAAGAAAATTTTCTCCCTCTTGCATGGAAATTGCTTATGAGGCATAGAAGAGAGAATTGTCCAAGGGTTTGGAAGAAAAATTGGAGGCTCCAAACAACATTTTTGTATGACCAAGTGAGGTGGCTCCACATTCACTCTGATACCATTTTGGAATTCATATTATTTTCTATAAATGAACAAAAGCAAAGCATTTAATCAAATCTTATACAAAAATAAATAAAAAGATGAAAGCAATAAAATCAAGAGACATAGAAATTAGGGGTTCCCTTAAGCAAAATAAGTAATCATTACATTATCCATGGATAAAGATAACAACACTTAAATGTAATAGATGGAGTGATGGGGGTTATTTATATCAATATAAAAATCCTAATTACATAAATAAGTTTAACCTATTAGACTAGTAAGGTGTTGGACATATTTTTACTAATAAAAATGATGTACATGTACAATGAGTATGATGGTGGTTGTTATTTCTAATTGTATTATTAACCACCTAGTTAGGATAACTCCTCAATACCTAGTTACTTATATTACATGATGTGATAAAATACAAACATTCATCCCCTTATTACATCATACTTCAATTAGGTTAGTAATCAAAAACTTCCACACTTCAAAGCCTTTATGGTCTAGAACACACATTAGTCCATGATTTACATTATGGTGAATAGGGATAAACTCAATTGCTCACCTAAGTGGGACTAACCATACTAGACTTAGTCAAGGATAGGGATAAATAAAAATTACTAATATTTACATCATAAATGGATAGGTACATACATGTTATCCATCTATTCCATTTCAAATAGGGACACGACATCTATCTATAAACTCCTATGACTAGAGACACACTCAACCAATCATAGGTACAATACTTTTCTTATGAACAAGGATATACACAACCATTTATAATATGCAAATAGGAACACACTAATGGGGGTACATTAGCATGTACCAAATAATGTAATATTTCTCAACACCCCTTGTATTACGTTATTTGGTTATTGAAGACTTTAGCATTCAATCTTGGTCTTCATCTTTATCTTCAATATTCAAGTGACCTTGCATTGTTCATGAATCTTTATTTGAGATCCATCTCCTACTTCTTTGAGTTCTGCTCTATGTCCTATTTTATCTTCAAACTTTGGATCTTCATTCTTTGTTTTTTATTTATCTTATTCATGAACTACTTGAGATCCTTCTTTGTCCTTAGGTTCATATGCATGGATAGCTTGAATGTTTTTTTTATCCTCAACCTTTAGAATATGTGCTTCACTTGATCTAGTTTGCTTATAATCTTGATATTGTTTTGTATCTTTTGAACATTCACTTTGAACACCATAATAATTTTTTGAATGAGATGAACTTGGAATGTCATCATTACATGAATAATGAAACACTATTTTTAGAGATGATTCATATGATTCATTTGGATCATGGTCAATAACTATTTTTCTTTTTATAGTTTCAATCAACTCTTTTTGTTTTAGATTTTCATCTTTATAAAGTTCAACTAAGAGTAATGCCATATACATTATGCTACCTATATCAAGAGGTATCATAATATCATCCTTTGAATTATCAATTTCTCAATAAGTTTTGAATGTAAATAGTATTCAAATGTCTCTAAAATTTCATCCATAGCTTCTTTATAGATGAATTGTAATATCATATCTACCTCACCCTTAGATTTTTCAATAAATTTTCCAATACCATATTTAATAACTTCTAGTCTTTCCTTTTTGATTATGGACTCCATATTTCCTTCCATCATATGAATCATATTATTCCTTTGAAGTAGTAAACTTTATATCTCCCAAGTTTAATATATACATGGTAATCCAAAGCAAGTTGTGCATGCTAAAGCATTCCCTTTTTTGAATTTGAAAAATGCTTTCCAATTCTGAGTCATATAATATTTCTACTAGTCCTCCATTATTGAATTCATTTGATGACATAAGACTATGATCTCTCCAAAGTATAAATTTGAAATAAATTTTTGAAAATTAAAGGCTCTTTCCAATGCTTTTGAAAAGGTGGATACAAAATTGATAAAGAAAATTTTCTCCCTCTTGCATGGAAATTGCTTATGAGGCATAGAAGAGAGAATTGTCCAAGGGTTTGGAAGAAAAATTGGAGGCTCCAAACAACATTTTTGTATGACCAAGTGAGGTAGCTCCACATTCACTCTGATACCATTTTGGAATTCATATTATTTTCTATAAATGAACAAAAGCAAAGCATTTAATCAAATCTTATACAAAAATAAATAAAAATATGAAAGCAATAAAATCAAGAGACATAGAAATTAGGGGTTCCCTTAAGCAAAATAAGTAATCATTACATTATCCATGGATAAAGATAACAACACTTAAATGTAATAGATGGAGTGATGGGGGTTATTTATATCAATATAAAAATCCTAATTACATAAATAAGTTTAACCTATTAGAAAAGTAAGGTGTTGGACATATTTTTACTAATAAAAATGATGTACATGTACAATGAGTATGATGGTGGTTGTTATTTCTAATTGTATTATTAACCACCTAGTTAGGATAACTCCTCAATACCTAGTTACTTATATTACATGATGTGATAAAATACAAACATTCATCCCCTTATTACATCATACTTCAATTAGGTTAGTAATCAAAAACTTCCACACTTCAAAGCCTTTATGGTCTAGAACACACATTAGTCCATGATTTACATTATGGTGAATAGGGATAAACTCAATTGCTCACCTAAGTGGGACTAACCATACTAGACTTAGTCAAGGATAGGGATAAATAAAAATTACTAATATTTACATCATAAATGGATAGGTACATACATGTTATCCATCTATTCCATTTCAAATAGGGACACGACATCTATCTATAAACTCCTATGACTAGAGACACACTCAACCAATCATAGGTACAATACTTTTCTTATGAACAAGGATATACACAACCATTTATAATATGCAAATAGGAACACACTAATGGGGGTACATTAGCATGTACCAAATAATGTAATATTTCTCAACACCCCTTGTATTACGTTATTTTGTTATTGAAGACTTTACCATTCAATCTTGGTCTTCGTCTTTATCTTCAATATTCAAGTGACCTTGCATTGTTCATGAATCTTTATTTGAGATCCATCTCCTACTTCTTTGAGTTCTGCTCTATGTCCTATTTTATCTTCAAACTTTGGATCTTCGTTCTTTGTATTTTATTTATCTTATTCATGAACTACTTGAGATCCTTCTTTGTCCTTAGGTTCATATGCATGGATAGCTTGAATGTTTTTTTTATCCTCAACCTTTAGAATATGTGCTTCATTTGATCTAGTTTGCTTATAATCTTGATATTGTTTTGTATCTTTTGAACATTCACTTTGAACACCATAATAATTTTTTGAATGAGATGAACTTGGAATGTCATCATTACATGAATAATGAAACACTATTTTTAGAGATGATTCATATGATTCATTTGGATCATGGTCAATAACTATTTTTCTTTTTATAGTTTCAATCAACTCTTTTTGTTTTAGATTTTCATCTTTATAAAGTTCAACTAAGAGTAATGCCATATACATTATGCTACCTATATCAAGAGGTATCATAATATCATCCTTTGAATTATCAATTGCTCAATAAGTTTTGAATGTAAATAGTATTCAAATGTCTCTAAAATTTCATCCATAGCTTCTTTATAGATGAATTGTAATATCATATCTACCTCACCCTTAGATTTTTCAATAAATTTTCCAATACCATATTTAATAACTTCTAGTCTTTCCTTTTTGATTATGGACTCCATATTTCCTTCCATCATATGAATCATATTATTCCTTTGAAGCAGTAAACTTAATATCTCCCAAGTTTAATATATACATGGTAATCCAAAGCAAGTTGTGCATGCTAAAGCATTCCATTTTTTGAATTTGAAAAATGCTTTCCAATTCTGAGTCATATAATATTTCTACTAGTCCTCCATTATTGAATTCATTTGATGACATAAGACTATGATCTCTCCAAAGTATAAATTTGAAATAATTCTTTGAAAATTAAAGGCACTTTCCAATGCTTTTGAAAAGGTGGATACAAAATTGATAAAGAAAATTTTCTCCCTCTTGCATGGAAATTGCTTATGATGCATAGAAGAGAGAATTTTCCAAGGGTTTGGAAGAAAAATTGGAGGCTCCAAACAACATTTTTGTATGACCAAGTTAGGTAGCTCCACATTCACTCTAATACCATTTTGGAATTCATATTATTTTCTATAAATGAACAAAAGCAAAGCATTTAATCAAATCTTATACAAAAATAAATAAAAAGATGAAAGCAATAAAATCAAGAGACATAGAAATTAGGGGTTCCCTTAAGCAAAATAAGTAATCATTACATTATCCATGGATAAAGATAACAACACTTAAATGTAATAGATGGAGTGATGGGGGTTATTTATATCAATATAAAAATCCTAATTACATAAATAAGTTTAACCTATTAGACTAGTAAGGTGTTGGACATATTTTTACTAATAAAAATGATGTACATGTACAATGAGTATGATGGTGGTTGTTATTTCTAATTGTATTATTAACCACCTAGTTAGGATAACTCCTCAATACCTAGTTACTTATATTACATGA